>JAUPFR010000004.1:3895629-5095629 GCA_036925125.1 Oreortyx pictus | reverse complement strand
CTTAATGGGTGACTGTGCTTCCAAGAATCAGACAAAAGCTGAGAGACTGGAACTGGCCAGTTTTGAGGTCTCTCAGAGTGTTGCATCATTTTAAAGAAACCCTGCAGCAGAGCAGGGATTAGAGACTGTGCATGAGGGATCCTATCTGCCAAAACAATGAAAATATACAGACATGGAGAAAACATTTTAACCTATTAAAAACAGATGTTCCTGTTCAACTTTTCTGCCCATTTATTGTTCCACCTGCACCTCAGTGTGAAGGAGATGGTTCTCCACCCTGACTCTCATTTAAGTTTATATCTGCTTTAGAGCTTGAAGAGTCTGGGCTTACTCCCTAATACTCTGTGTTAAGTTGTGGAGTCACATGACTGTCAGATTGGTGGTCTTGTCATGCGTGACTTCACTGCTGATTTTACTGACAAGAATGAAGTGTGCTACCATTTGATGAGCAAGAGAAAGGTAGAAATGAACATATATGACTTAGATTAGTCTTTAATTTTACATCCCAAGGCATGAATGCCACAGCATGCTGAGGTTGGTGTTTTTTTTCTGGGCCAACCAAATTCCCTCTTGGGACCTATTTATCATTAGGTTGCTTGTAGTCATTAAAAGCAGTTGAAATCTTTTCATCCCTTTGGTGAAAGAGAGCCTGATGTATTAAGAAACCATGAGCTAGCAAAAAGTGCATGTGCTCAATTCCAGGATAGAACTGATACTCTGAAAAAATGTTAATTTAAATATTCTCCTAGTCTTGAAAACCATGTCTCACTATCCTGCTCCAACATGGACTTCCTGCTTGAGGAGTAACAGATCATTTAGTAAAGATTAATGTGCACCAGGCCTTTCTAAATTATCTTCAGCAACCATTTCTATGAATCAATTTCATTAATGAGCAGTTAATGCAAGTGGAAACACCCTGGATCTCTCCCTTCTTCCTAGCTAATGCTAGCACATTTGGCGTTCTTATTCCATCTCCCACTAACACGCATTAGCTGAAGGAGATCTGGCTGTGTTATACAGTGGGTGCTGACCAAGCTAGAGTTACCTGTCTTGTTTGAAGTACAGTGCCCAGGAATTGTAATCAGAGCCACTGGCCTCAGGGTACACTTCTTTTTACTGTGTGTGCAGGGAACTCTGGGATATGAAAAATGCCTCTTGAGGGGTACTTCAGGTGGTTCTGCCCTCATGGATGGAAAATAGATGGTGAAAATTGTAAGCGTTAAGGCCTGTGTCCACAAACATGCGTGGAGGTACAGGTCTGAGTATAGCTGCAAACACCTCTTTGCTGATGAAGCCTTCACCAGGCTGGACTGGACACTGCTGCAGCCTCCCCACCTTGGTGTCCATGATGTTATTTTGTGAATGGCAGTGTTGAGTACCAGGAGGTGGGAGAAAGAGAGAAGCAAAGGACATGTTTCCAATTTGGTGGTGCTACTCTTAACACCAGACTACCCTTGAACATGAGAAAGAGCTGTTCCATTGACTCTCCAGCTGTCCCATAGGTTTTACTTGAGGTCAGACCCTTCTGTCAAAGGCCTTGGAAGTCTCTATGATCAAGGCAGACTTTATCACAAAATCACGTAATCACAGAATGGTAAGCTTGGAAGGGACCTCTAGAGGTCATCAAGTCCAACCCCCTGCCAAAGCAGCTCCCTAGCCCAGGCTGCACAGGTAGGCATCCAGGCGGGTCTGGAATGTCTCCAGAGAAGGAGACTCCACCACCTCTGTGCAGCCTGTGCCAGTGCTCCATCACTGCACTGTGAAGAAGTTCCTACACACATTTGTGTTGAGATTCTTATGCACCAGTTTGTGGTCATTTCCCCTCATCCTATCACTACACACTGCTGAGAAGAGTCCAGCCTCATCCCTTTGCCTCCTGCTCCATAGGTATTCATAGATGTGGATCGGATCCCCTCTAAGTCTTCTTTTTTCAAGACTGAATACACCCAGGTCTCTCAGTCTTTCCTCATGAGGGAGAGGTTCCAGGCCTTTATTATCTTTGCAGCCCTCTACTGGACTCTTCTGAGGATATCCCCATTTTTTTTGTACAGGGGAGCCCAGAACTGGACACAGTACTCCAGGTGAGGCCTCAGCAGGGCAGAGTAGAGGGGGAAGGATCACCTCCCTCAACCTGCTGTACATGCTCTTTTTAATGCACCCCAAGATGCCATTGGGCTTCTTGGCCACCAGGGCACACTGCTGGTTTGTGGCCGGCCTGTCATCCACCAGGACATCCAGGTCCCTCTACTCAGAGCTACTCTCCAGCAGGTCACCCCCAAACCTGTACTGGTGCATGCAGTTATTCCTCACTAGGTGCACGACTCTACACTTGCTCTTGTTAAACCTCATCTGGTTGTCCTCGTTCAGGATCCAAGGGAACTGACAGCCACAAGGTTTTTCTTCCCATGACCTCATTTATAGCCTTTGAAAATCTTTCCTCTATCTTATTTGCCCTTGCAGCTGCAACGGGAAGCTCCTTTCACCTTCTTTTGCATGCTTGGCTGGGGTAGGGAAGCACCTGCCAGGGCTACATAATTTCACCCCTCGTATATACAATCTGAATTATACTTCCTCTTCTCTATAATAAAACATGTTATTTCTCAGCTACTGGGTGTTTGACATTAGATAATTTCAGGGAAGCTTCTCACTTTACTTTGGTGACCATACATCTCTATTGCTATCCTTCTGGATCTGCTACCACCACAACACTGAATATAAATATAACTGAAGTAGGTAAGGGGAATAGGTGGGCTGTGCTTGTTGCAGTGACAAAACTGCTGAGTAGTAACATACTGTTCACATCCAGTTCAAGAAAAACTTCTCAGTGGTGTCATAATCACTCAGAGATACATGACTCTTGCTACTTACCTGAGATGCATGCGGTGCTCATTCCTCTTCAGCTCCAAACAAAGACATTTACACATTTTGGTGGGATTTATGACCAGAAGTAAATTCTGCTTTAGACTTTACATACACAAGCAACAAATACACTGACTCATGCAAAATGACTCAACAAGAGGGAAAGCTGTTTCTATGGGTAATCTGAACCAACCCTGGAAATTTTAGGAAATAGTGAATAACTAAGATATTAATGCTGTGAGAATGTGCTGTAGTTGGGAATATATCCCTTTTCTGCAATATAAATACCAGAATAACAAAAGCAAATTCTGAGTATTTGCCTGCAAATCAGAAATCCTGATTTGAAGTATCATCTCACCAGTTGATTAAGTTAGACGCTATTTCTTAATTTTTTCAATAGGTTCTTTTATTCAGTGTTTTCAGCTGATAACATGGCTTTTCAAGGTATTTGTGCCATTTTCCAACTATCTGCACAAAAATTTCACAGAAATGCACAGAATTGCACAGAAATTTGAGGAAAAAAACCAACAAAACTACATATAAAGAAAAAAGATGAGCTGCCTAATTTAGAATACCTCTGAGGATGTGTTATTTTGCTGAATTCAGAACATAATGTTTTACTTACTGTGTTTCTAACTAACATCAGTGATGTTGGATAACATTAAGGAACTGTGAATGATCAATGGATGCTGATTCTTTTTTTTCATGTCTGTTATTCTGATTTTTCTCTCCTCAAGCCCTTCTAGACCTTTTAAGCAACAAATCCAACCACTGTTGCTTTAGTGCTGTGTGAAAGTCCTTCATCATTCAAGGACCCTAATTTGCTAGTCTATGAGGTGTTCTATTTTTTCAAAATTATCTTGGAGTTAGATTTATGAATCTGCAATTCATTGTATCACCAGTTCAATGAAAACAGAGCTCACAGTTGAAACTGGCTAGAATGGATTGTAAATAGATAGACTGTACTGATACTTGAAAGGATATTTTGTGTGCAGTCTAAAGGCAGTCACAAAAGACAAATCCTTGCCAGATAAGTTCATTCTGAGGATCCTGCAAAAGGAGAGCTTGACCCCATGAGGATGACTGTTTTTAACTGGTGGACATCAAGAATTAACTGCAAAAGCATGTTCTAACATAGCAGAAAGCAACTCCCAGATTAAAGAGGAAGAATGAATGAAACATAAAACAGTGGTTAGATCAACATACTAGTGGTAGTCAAACTGGGATTTACTCATGGATGTGGCAAGTGTTTCAAAGTGGTCCTGAGTCTTGGGGTTTCCCAGTGCTCTAGTAAATGTACTTATTATGTTTCGCCAGGTGACCTCACCTAACTTAGAAATTTTTTATATCCTTTCACTAATTGATTGCCATGCACCCAGTTCAAAAAAGACAGGGATCTACTAGAGGGAGTTCATCGGAGGGCGAAAAAGATGGTTAATGGCCTGAAGCACCTCCCTTATTAGGAAAGGCTGAAGAATCTGTGTCTGTTCTGCCTGGCAAAAAGAAGGCTGAGGGAGGATCTGACTAAAGTTGTCATGATTTTATGATTTTTGTTATTGGTATTTCAAATCATAACATGATGTAATGCACTGGGAGTTGAAGAGTTAACGCTCCAGTTCTGTGGATCATCAACAGTTATGGGTAAACCTGCTTCAGAAGAGAGGAAGAACTATGTACCCCAGAAGACTTTGCATTGCTTCCCATTTTTCTGTTTTTCACACAGAGGGAAAGACAAAAACTCTTTGTATGTCACAATAAAAAGACATTTTCCCTTTTGGATTAACTCAGCAGCGTGTGCTCCTTACTTGTCTCAGCTTCAGTGTTAGTGGAAGGCCTTCAGTTTTTGGACACTCTCTTGCTCATTTTATTTGATTTATTAGCTTCAATTCCAATTATATTGTATTATATTGTGTTATATTGCACACCGATATCAAATTAGCTTTCCTCCTCAGATTGTTGCTGCTGTTGTGTTTTTAGCTCATCTCCCTTTTCTTTTTTCCCTTTCCCCCTTCTCTTTTCCTGGGCATGAGTTCATGTGTCCCCCCACCCCAATCATCATGGAACTGGGCCTAACCAACCCATAAACCATTGACAAATGTTTATAAACACCTAAGGAGAGGTGGGAGGCAAATAGACAATGCCAGTTTCTTCTTGGTGGTGTGTAGTGATAGGACAAGGAACAGTGGCCTGAAACATGAACATAGGAAGTTCCATGCCAGCATATGCAAGACCTTCTTTACTGTAAGAGTGACGGAGCATTGGAACAGGTTGTTCAGAGAGGTGCTGGGGTCTCTTTCCCTGGAGATACTCAAGACACACATGGATGCCTACCTGTGCAACCTACTACAGGGAGCCTGCTTTAGCAAGGGGGGTGGACTCAGTGATCTCTTGAGATCCATCTCTTCCTACCTTTGCAATTTTGTGATTCTGTAATAATTTTACTCCATTCTGGGGCAAACCTGAAATCTGGATTCCTCTTGCATTGGCCTACCTTTCCACTTTCCCCTGCTTCTAATGCACAGTGTTGATACACACCAGTTTCCGCTTCAGGAAAAAGAAATAATATCATTTGCACTGTTAGATATGTTAGTCCTGCTGAGACAAATTCACCCTTGAATCTGGCTAGTACTTTCCTGTCAACGTAGACATCACCTCATGGATTTTCTTTGAGCAATCAAAACAGCACATAAAAATGTACCTAAAGAAAACAGAAAATTGAAAGGAAAGGAATCTATTTCAGAGTTTGAGAACAGAACTCCTGAAAAAAAAAAACAAAAAACAGTGAAATACTGGCCTGTATGAAATTGGTGACAAAACTTCCCCTGTTTCACAAACCATTTGTGTTCTAAAGTTTCAAAGGAAAATTGATTTTCCTAGCTTCTCTATTGACATTATGCTGATATGGCCAGAAGGAACTATTCATATCTACCATACTTACACTGTGTTCACTGCACTTGGTGTCAGAACTGCCTTTCACAAACACAGGCAGAGAAAAAGTGGCAATTGTTAATAAATTTCCTGGACAGATTTATTTTACCTGTAGACATTTTGAGAAGCAACTCAATCCTCATACTTTAAAATTCAACTGTGCCTCTGGGACCTGTTCAATTTGCATTAAATCATAAAGTCGTACTCTGACTAGAAGAGGATAATCACAATTTTTGCTTATGAAAATTGGTAAAGTCATTTGGCTTATTGGTAACAAATGTTTAACAATTCAGGCTTCTCAAAGACCCTTCTGTATTCTCTAGCAGGGTTTCAGTTTGTGCTACCACTGTGCCATAAGGAAAAACTGCATATCATAGACAATACTGCACTATTCCTGATCTGTGTTCCACTTGAAAACCCAAGTGCTTTCTCATACTTCATGTCCTGCATTCCAGCTTTCTCCTTTTCATGTAGAGTTTCTCACATTTGTGAATTTACATCAGCTCAGTATAAAGGGAAAGTGTTTCTGTTAAACAAATGATCAGGCTTCCTAATGAACCATACGCTTTATAATAAATTCTACATTATCACAAAGCAATACACACAGTCTGTTGTACAACAGTTAGTTCCTACATCACATGCAGGGAAAAGCATACTGTCTCATATCATGCTACAAAATGTTAGTAATTGCCAGTTATTAATACTTAATATAGGCCACAGTATGTGCCTAAGGGTAGTGCAATCTTTATGAAATACTTCAAAAACTTTACAAAAGCTTAATTATGAACAGAAATAAATCAAAAGAAGGAAACGACAAAAGCTGCTCTGCCCCATATACCAAAGAATTATTACATCAATATAATACCACTATGATTTGAACTACAGAAGGACAATTCATGATAACATTTGAACCAAGGGAAAAAATACTCAGATTCGTAAAATCAAAGAGTGCAATGGGAGAATTGGGCTGTGTGTAAAAGGTGGCAGATCCAATACAGCAATTTCAACAAGAAAGCAGCACACACCAAAAAGGGAGCATTGTCCCCAGGATAACTCTGTCTCTCAAATAATCTCAAAACTAAGGAAACACAACAGACCTTTTTGATTGGCTTCATATCCTAGGTGATTGCTTCAGTTAACGTGAAATGAAGCTTGCCTTTTCTAAGCTGTTTTGTTTAGCCCATCTAGCTAACTCCTTTATAAAAAATTCATCATCAGTAAAGGTATGAATTCTATTTTGTATTTTACTGCTGTAATGAATGTTTCCGCTGCCTGTGGTTGCTATCAAATATGTGATAGCAAAGGTGTGACAGGAGATGCAGACAGCTGCTCCCTTTGAGTTGAAGTCTACTAGGAGATCAGAGAGATCTGTAAACATTTGCTTTCAAGCTATTTTCAATGTTACTATAACAAGAATTTTAGAAGAGAAAAAAACACCTCCCTTTACGAATGCAAGAGATGAAATACATTCAGTGTTGGTTTTTTTTCTTTTTTTTTTTTTTTTGTGTTACTTGTAACCTGAAGTGAAACAGAGGAGGACGAAACATTCTGGCACCTTGTTCTAATAAATCTTCCTCAGATTTCTCAGGGACATAGCACACTGTAATTTAGAAACTTGGTAGGGAGGAAGTCCAAGTGCAACATCTTCAAAGCCTGAGGCTTTAGAGAAAATATAAGTGAATGAATTTGGCTGGAGTACAAATAAATGCACTCCTGAACCAAAGAGCTACAGCACTAGCTTAACCTTAGCACCAGTTCTGCTTGTCTAGAGGTCTGAAGAGTTTTGTTTTGTTTTAAAGTATAAGATCAAAAACACAAATAAATTGCATTCCCTTCCAGTGGGTGGAAGTAATATCTCCAACAGCTTTGCTCCTAGTGTAAAAAAATACTGCAGAGTTATAAGAAATTTCTAGGTTTAGTGAGTTAAAATTCACATCCTGTGGTGGGTCTGTCAGAGCATATGAAGCCTACTTTATGAGGCTTTTATCTGTACATCTGCAGCACTACACTGTAGCTTTATTGCCTTGTTTATCCTACATGTTTTGTTGGTTTTTTGTTTCATTACTACAACTGTATTTTTTTTCACACGGAGAACATTGCCAGTGGATGTGCACTTGGGGGCAAAACCATAATAAAGACTTTTGGTTATTAATGATGCTGTCTTTATGAAGAAGACATGAGAAATGTATACTTCAGAAACCATTTTTGCCACTGTTTTTCATTCTCTTCTCTGTCCATTTACATCAGAGAAAGCCAGTGAATTGTCTGCCTGAGGGGTGCTCATCTTTAAAGTGAGGAGTCAGTTGAATTTTTTTCTGTGGTAGGTTCAGTGTCTAAGATTCAAACTGTACATGGAATTAATGCTGCTGTAAAAGAGTAAAAGAGCAGTAACTTAACTGTCAAGTTTGTCATATGGTCCTGTGCCACCCAATTTATTATACTACTAAACAGAGAATACTTTCTTTCCAATTCTGTAACATAAATGTTCCTGGCTAAACCTAGGATCAATTCACATAGGCACAGTGAATTAGCACATTCCCCTCCCACTGCCTGCCACTGCATAGCCATTGCTCTCCTAGTCCATTTTAGGCTGTCTGATGACTTTAATGGATTTTCTTGCTGCCACTCAGGGCAGGCTAGAGGCAACCGTACCTATGACAGTTTTGACCTTGAAGAACTCTATAATTCAACAGCCACTAGCTCAATTTCTCAGCAATATACCAAAATGTTTAATAAGTAAAATAATGAGCCTTTGAAAGAATCCAAGAGTCTGTTTCCTCCAGAACATGTCAAATCTGGGTATGGAAAACCTTATAGTGAAGCTGCAAACTCATTCAAGACTTGAATTCAAATCAAAGTTGAGTTACACGCAGTAGTTGCAGTTGTGAGTTTTAATCTTTGCATCCTCATACTTGGCAAGCATCACTGAAGAGACAATGAAAGTATTGAAATTCTTTAAATGGAATTCTCTACTAACTGGCAAGTAATAGCTTGCCAATTTCTGGACTTGAATGTCACTATTGATTCTAAATTTTAAGGGCGTAAATGTGTTCACAAATGCTTTAAGGTATCTCTTTGATAAAACATTAAGGAATAGCACTTCAGCTGTCCATCACTCAGATAGAAACTCTCAGAGACTGTATTTGAAGCTGTCAAGAGAATCGCAGCTGTTTTACCTTTAAACTATAAAAAGTGAACTTCTCCTTCTTCTTCCTGCAATGAATAGGCTGTATTTTATTATTTCTTATATTTTTTCATGTTTTTCTTTTTGCCTTCCCTCCAAGAGGACCTGCTAACTTCCTACAGGGTAGGTTGCACCAAATTTCTGGACATATGTGATGTGGTAAAACTCTGATTTACTTTAATGGAGTCACAATTTCACATCTGGATGTTAGCTATTGTTCCTGGCACCACCAGTTGTTGCTTTTTTCCCTTCATTTCTCTTGGAGAGTAGAGTATCTAATATCACTGAACATTAGAAGACTGATTTCCACTTAATGGAACAAAATCAATTATGGTAGTGGAGTTACCTCAGGGAACCAAATACTGATCCCAGTAGCACATATTACAACCATGTTGAATTCCTAGTGGTCATGGATTGTGCATGTGTCAGTAGGAATAAACCACTGACCAACTGGCTGTTCCATAGGAAACCTCCTCTGCTCAAGCCCTGCACACCTAATAAAAGAGTTATTACACAGTTCCAGTTTGGAGGTGACCTACATTATTCTACGATTTTGGTTCTGTACTGCAGGAAAAACTATCCACAAATATTTCTGTTTTAACTATTTCTTCTGACTAATTTAATTTATTGAAATATTAATTATACCTGTAGTTGGCCACTGGCCCATCAGTCACTGCTCCATTTGCAGTCACTGAGTTAAAGCGCAAACCTGGACATTCTGAGTTTTGTGGAGCTTTGTGTCCCAGCAGGTTAATATGTAGAGACACTTCAGCATAACACTGTATATTTGCGACACTAGATATTCTTAAGATACATTTCAGCAGCTCATTCACATTACCAACTTTTCACTCCAGGCTTAAAAGTGCCAGAAAGTTGCAGACAGTTTATTATGTGTATTTTATTTTCTTTGTCTCCCTTCCTCCCTTCTCTTCCTCCCTTCTCTTCCTCCCTTCTCTTCCTCCCTTCTTTACCTCCCTTCTCTTCCTCCCTTCCTCCCTTCCTCCCTTCCTCCCTTCCTCCCTTCCTTCCTTCCTCCCTCCCTCCCTTCCAAACTCCCTTCCAAACTTCCTTCCTTCCTTCCAAACTAACTTCCAAACTAACTTCCATCCAAACTAACTTCCACTTCCCTTTTGCTCTCACTTCCCCTCTTTATCTTTTTCTCTCCCATTTTTCCTTCCTCTCATCTACTGGTTAAAAGGAACAAAAAATCACTTTAATAAAAATCAGATATCAACAGTGAAACAACACATACTTAAAAAGCTCCTGTGTTGCAGTACAACAAGACTGAAGTTTGAAACATGAATCTATTTAAGGAGAATGTATAAACTTTGCAAGTCTAATAAGAAACAGATCTTTTAGACTTTGTACTTAATAATTACTTGGAAATTGAATGTAGAAAATATTTAAGCACATCACAAAGGTTTCAAAAAACAATGTTAACTTCCCCACACTTAAAAACATTGCATGATATGGTATGAAAATTGCTTCATTTATTAGTAAAAAAATAAAGGTTAATATGTATTTTATGTTTGAGAGGGCAATTTCACTTCTCACTTCACCTACATAATGGATCTTCATTACTAATTCTGTAGATCTCAGCAGGCTAGTAATTATAATTTCAAAAAACATCAAGAGGTTGATTGCCTATTTCTAATCTATTGAAACCATATAAAAATAATGAGACTGAAACAAGGCCAAGTGTGAAAAAAACTAATTATTATTTTTTTTAATTTAGAAGTCACATTGTGTTATTAGTTATACTCTACAGTCTTACTTTCACAGTTGCACAATACTTTTTGTGTATACTGGTAGAAAAGTAAAACAATCCTGGCACATAACGTCTTTCAAACAAAGGAATGAAAATTTTTGCAAGTGCAGACAACAGTATGCTTGAAAATATGTTACATACTCTGATATATTTTGTAATTAAGCATACCAATATGAAGTTTGCATCAC
The DNA here is from genome assembly GCA_036925125.1 of Oreortyx pictus. Lineage (NCBI taxonomy): Eukaryota > Metazoa > Chordata > Aves > Galliformes > Odontophoridae > Oreortyx > Oreortyx pictus. The sequence continues at coordinate 5,084,702 of JAUPFR010000004.1, read as the reverse complement.
ATCTTTCAAGTGTATGTGAAAATAATCACACCTCGGTAATCATATTCAATTTAACACAAAACCAAAGGAAAAGAATGGAGACAGAATTTCATGTGTGATACAGTGGTAAGCACAGTATGTAACACATCTTCTACTGCCTGAATATCCAAACTTTACTTCTCTCATATTCCAGAGCTTAAAGGACCCGACATTTTATTTGAGCAGCCTCTGCAACATGACAACTGTGACTACAGAATCAACATCCAACACCTTGTTCAAATCCTTGTTTCTTCCTCTCTGTTGTACACTCCTGGTTATGGAAACCTCACAGTTACAGAGCAAATGAGGAAGACCTTACTGAAACCTCATTGTGCTTCTGCTGGATTTCAAGGAGGAGCTGAGAGAAAACTGAGTTCTCATTAGCCCACAGACAGAAAGGGGAAGAAATTCCCTCGTTGTTCCTGGAAAGGGAAATGAGACCCAGTGAAAGGCTAAAGAGGATCAAAAGCGGCACGTTTAACTGTCATCCAAACTGGAAATCCCTGCCCCAGGCAATATACACTCAGTTGCTGTTTTTATGACTGAAGTGAGCTGAAGGCAGCTGCAAAGGATTCAAAGACCATAAAGCTAGGTGATATGGGGAAAAGCGGAGAAAAGAATGTCAGATTTTCAGTGTATGGTGGGAATGGTATTTACTTAGACTACCTGTACCAGAGTGACTTTACTTTAGGTTGATCAAACACACCTTTTCTTATTCAGTGTAATCCTCCTTAATCCTACTCCGCAAGGTGTTAACCAACACTTGACGATACTCAGCAGTCCTCTGGAATGGGAAGTCCTGTATAAAGTTCAAGAATTAGTCTGTCCACTTAGATCTATGCTGATTTAGCAGAGTAGGTCTGTGCTGGAGGCAATTTTTAAGCTTTTTAATCTTAAAATGCATGATTTCGTAGACACAGGAAGAACTGCTGTTTGAAGCTGATCCAAGGAGGGGGAGGAGGAAAGACCTGGCAGATGTCAATTTGAGCCCCAGTAATAACAACCTCCTCTAAGCAATCCAACTCATCAAGCTAATAGTTAGTCTGATCCTGCAGTGACTTGTATTTTCTCTCTGTTTGGGTCTTCCTGAGATAAGGTTCTAAAAGAGAAAAGAAGTAAAGGAGGAAAGGAATAGAGGAAGGGAGTGAAGGAGGAAGGGAGGATAGGAGGAAGGGAGGAAGTGAATTTTCAAGTCTCACTTTCTACCCATGTTGCAGTTTCAGATACTATGTGACTTCATTCACCTTCTTTGACATGAGACCAACACTTCTATTAATATAATATATAACTTAAGGCTGTTAGGAAAAATAAAATAATTTATCAAAGATTTAAAGAAGGAAAAAAGAAAGCTCACAAACATGTCCCTTCATATATGTAACATCAACATGTGCTTATTTAGCAAACCCTTCTGCAGTTCCAAAATAGCAAGGAGAAGACACTTAAAAGGGATCCATGTTTGGCACACATGGAAGTCAAGGTCAGCATCAGTAAAAATACTGTAATTCCACCAGAAACAACCAGTTTCTCAAACTTTATAAACTGCAGCATTTCCCTGAGCTAGTTTTTCAGTATAAGCGAAATTAAACTTAGTTCTGCTTCAGATATACTTGTTACATTCCTTGGTCTTGGCCCTCTGTTTCAGTGCCACCAGCAGAGCTATAGTTCAGGTGCTTCTTGTGGTGCTTATACAGAAATTATTACATAAAATCCCTAACAAAAAGCACAGAAAAAGTACAAAAATCAACCTCATTCAAATTAGACCTTTTTAAATGCATAGATAAGGAAGAAAATTATTATATATCCTGAAAAATGCAGGAGTATTTGAGACCTCTCTCTATACCTTCTTTAGGATAGTCCAACCAAGAACAAATATCTTCCAAGAAGCAATAAAAAAGATTAAAAATGCAACATCATCAACTCCAGATCTGAAGTTAACTGACTAAATACCCTGTTTCATTGTCTGGTATAATCACAGAGCCAAATATGTCTTTACAGCCTCAAGCTGTCTACACCATACAGTATATTTAACTTAGGCCTCCACTATAACTGATTCACTCTACTTCCACGGATATTTAAATCAGCAGCATAAAATTGGGAAAAGTAAACAAATACTATGGGAAATCCACGGAAACAGATTGTCTGTCATATTACTTCTGCTCTATTTATTCTGTCTGTAGTTTGAAACCTCATTTTTCTACAGCTTGCCTAAACAAGTTCTGGATTGGAGTTGTAACTTCTTTAACACAAGAAGAGTACTTCAAGTCATTATTTTTAGCAAAAAAAAAAAAAAAAAAAGTATTGCTTCTGCAGGGTATTGGAGCCATCTGTGAGGATGAAAGTGTCACTGCACATTAAAGAGCTGAAGAATCCAGCCCTGAACCTTTACAGAGCCTTTTGATTACTTTATTGAATTTTTGCACTCTGACATTGTTGAATGTGATGTATGATATTCCAGTCACTTAGAACTATGTGAATACAGTAACTCAAGGAAAATCACTCAAAAAAGTTAATGGAATCAGAGTGTGATAAGACCATTGTCATATCTGCCATACTCATGAAACAGTGTTGCTCCTTTTGTTACCAGTGGACAGATAAGACATGTCTGTATTTGCCTGCTTCCCTGGCTCAGTTAATGCTCCAGAATGAGACAACCTACAGACAGAAACAACAACATAAATAAATAAATAAATATTATAGGTCGTAATAACAACAAAACAAAGAGGCAAAGCAAAAACAAACAAAGAAACCAAAATCATAACAACAACAACAACAACCCCTTACAAAACTGTCATTTGGTGTAGAGAAAAGAGGGTTATGTATATAGCAGTTAATTACTTACTTGACTGAAAGGACAAATATCAAGTTTAAATTTCCCAAAACACACAGCCTTGCAGAGCTCTCTTGAAGGAATTTAGCTGACATTCTGGAGAGCCAGCACTGAAGGCCATGGCTTGCTTAAATGTGGAGACTCAAATTTGTTTTATTGCTAATTTGTACATGCCCGTGTTTGGCTGTGCTCCAGAGAAACTCACCCAAATTAGAAATTAGGGACCTGCAGGCTTTCAGTAGAAGGTCTTTGACTGCAGGACTGCTGGGGTGCTCTCATTCTGCATGCCACATACAACAGTTTCAAAATTGTGAAAGTATCATCAAATAAGGCAGGGAGTAATCACATTCAGACAGCCACAGGAGCAGTTCCTGAGGCCTCCCGCCCTATGATTTTCAAGGTCATATGCTTGAAGTAGAGGATATGTAATTTTCCTGATGGTTTAAAATGGAAAGTTATTTGATACCTTCCTCTTCTAAAAGAGAGGAGGAAACTGGGAGTGGCGAAGTTGTAGAGCACAGCCTCTTTCATTCCACAATTGGGAACAGATTCCCAAGCTCCTTTGATGGTACAAAAACTCATTGAAGAAACAGCTGACATTTTTCCTGGGTTCGACAAAGATCAGAAGTGAGATAGCAGCAGCAACAGAAGCAAGCTGTAACCACAACTTCCAGTAGAGATTAAGGACAAGAGAGAGAAGAGGAAATCATCTTCTCGATCACCAAGAGTGGCTGCCATCTGCTGGCAAAACATGAGGGCCAGGAGCTGCCTTCTGGTTCCTATCCTTCTCCACAGGATAGTGGATGTGTGGATAAGACTTTCAAAGACAGGCAAATTGGTTGTGCTTTGGAACATGCTAAACCTTCCTAGGAATGGCACGGATGTGTGATTACATAGTCAGTCCCTTCTGTGAGTAGGATACAAACTGCATACACGTTGTGATCCTTGTCATCTGGCTCCTGGGGATATCATACACTGGCAGGCATAACAGAGAGAAGATAAGAGGTATGGTGGGAAGCATAGGAAGAAAAGAGGAAAAAATCAGAGAAACTGGTACTGGGGACCTTGGAGTTTGATCACTTAGAAAGGGAAATGAGAAAGAGGGAAAGTGTTATAAGAATAGAAGAACAGATGAAGCAAACAGAAGAGACGCCTAAAGAATTTTCTAAAATCAACTTTCTCAGAAATAGCTTTCTATAGAAATTGAACAACATAATAATGTTTATCACTCACTGAAATGGTGATGGAGATCAGGCAGCTGTGAAGATTACTTGTGGCAAGACCAATTGTTCAAAGAACACATAGGGATTCAGAGAAATGGAAAAGTTGTATTTTGGGTTGTTCCCTACGGTAGAGCTCTGAAATCAGTGTCCTTCTGCCTCTACCTCCTTCACCCTTTCCACAGAACCCAAAGTTGCATTGCTTCACGATCCCAGGGGCACCAAGTACAATGTTACATTATGCTGTAGGAAAACACAGACTGTCAAAAGTTATTGTGAATTTTCAAAATGCGCATTTTGTGGTCATAATCCTTGTTTACAATTTAAATCTTTGCCCCATAGCACCTACTAGATTTTAATAGAGTCAGCATTCATAAGGGACTGGCTTCTTCCCCACTGTGAATGACAACAGAGGATGTAGTCTGAAGTAGTCTTCAGTTCCCAGTTGTTCCCCTTCTCAAAAAGCGATTCAGCAGCCATGACTTATTTCTTTATTATTCTATCATACTTATAAAGACTTTATGCTTGCACAAAGTTGAGTGCCTGTCTTACCAGCCTTCAGATCACTGCGTGACTCTTTTCAGATACAGAGACTTGCAAAACTGGCCAGCAAAATGCTTACAATGTGATCTGTAATAGTCTTCCCCGTGGTGAGGTAAATCAGTGTCCTATAGTGTGATGATAACTCCACCTTTCAAGAATCAGCTATAGATTTGCTCCTCATCAGCTACAGTGTTGCCTTGCACAGCTTTTGCTTAAATTCTGGATTGCTATTTTAGACATAGGAACACTACAGAACAAGAACTGAGTCATACACTGAAGACCATAGAAATTGAGAAACACAAGGATGTAGGAATTCCTAGCATTCTGACTGCTCTCAGTCCCTTTGTGTCTTTCTCAGCCATTCCTTCTTGTTTCTATAAAAAAAATAAAATAATTCCTTTTATATTTAGAAATACCAAACAAGAAAGTTCTTAAAATGACCCCCTTATTTCCCTGAGAGAGAACTAAATTTAAAGATGTTAATTTCCTCTTGTCACTGAAATAACTTCTCCATAAATATGAAGACCATAATGAGGCTTTGAAAACTCAAGAAGAGGAACTCAGGAACAGAAGCTTCTGTGGGGCATACTTGGAGCTTAGGGGACTGCTTGTACTAAGCCTTACAGTGAGCAGTGGAAGATTTTGTTTGGCAAGGGTTATTTAAATAAGAAGAGTCATAAAATAAGACAAGGTGATGGTGTGAGGATGCACAGCACAAGAGTTTAGTGTTTATTAGTGTTTTTTTCTGTTTTTCAGGTGGAGCTTCATGCTCTGATTTTCTGAAATGTTAGTGAAGTTTGAGAAAGGGCTGAGAAATGTTGTAACTTCTCTCTGCACATCCACCTCTACAAAGTATTTAAGGCTTTGGTTTTTTTTATAAGGAGCAATGATTTGTCAAATGACTGGTATTCATCCTTTCTGTCAATTTGGAACTATAAAGGATCCCTCTGGGATCATAGAGTTCTCAGTACTGTGATAAACCATGTGCTTTCCAGCCCTGCCATAACCTATACAGTGAGACCACAAAACAGATCATGTCTCGACGTGGCAGTTTTATGAGATTTCTGCAGTGCATCAACATTACCAGGGTAATGTTTTGACTGTATGCTGTAGACCTGTGGGTTCTCCAAAAGGTAACTTGTTTTAAGTGATCAAGATGGCAAGAAGTTGTTTTGTCTGTCTGTATCCATTGTACTGTGTATTACTAGGAACCAGTCAGGCAGCAAGGTTTCAGGTGACAGATAGCTACTTGTCAGGAAGTGGTTGTGGGCACTTAAGGAAATTAATATGAAATCCACATTCACTTAAAATGAATTCTGAGCTCTTTGTGCTCTTCGCACACAGTTTTCTATGTTTCTCCTTCCACACACTGCTAACTTATTGCAAAAGGAAATGAGGCCGCTTGTTGTAATTTCTCTGTGTGTATGCAAGATCCTTCATTTTGTTCCCACAGCTCTGGTGAATGTATGCACAAAAGTAGCATAGTAATTTGTGCCAACTTCAATGACAACCTAGCTCTATACAAAGAAATGGTTAAATAATGAAGTCTGGGAGTAAACTCTGGCAGCAAACCAGGCCTAATAATTCCACTTGGCAAGATTATCCATGCCAGCAAGGAAGACTGACTTTCTAGTATAAACAATTAACTATGGTGATAAAGGATCTACCACATGCTGTATAACTGACCAAGCCAAAAGGAAAAAAAAAAAAAAAAAAAAAAACCATAAATGGTCCATGTCTTTCAATTAGTTTGTTCTCTGCGAACTAATTAGTTTAGTTTTGGATTTGATGGATTTGTTTGCTTTATTAGCCAATAGTATTCTTCCTGAATATGTCTAAAGGGAAAAATAATTCTTTTCTGTATCTCAGCAATCATTTTTTCTTACCTCTCCTGAGTTTCAAAGCTATATTTAACTTCTAACAAATGAACTTTATCTTCAAACAAAGAAAAAGTTTTGTAAAATACTTAATAATTGTTAAGTAACAATTGCTGTCACATTTCCACTAACATCATGGTGAAGTAAAGCATAGAGATAAAAGATAGCGATTGCATATTGAATTATACATTGAAATCTTAAAGAAAACTGCATCACAGTTTTCTGCATCACTGCAGAATTATCCCTCATAATTAAGTGAGGAAGACTGATTTTCTTGAGAAACAGAACATTAGGTCTTTACAAATGCTTTATCCAAAGGAATATTTCACATATGTTTTGTCATTATGAGCCTTTCAGTGACTTTTAACAAAGACTTAGTATCAGAACTTCAGGATAGGTTCTAGATTTATAAATGCTCTTTAATTTTGTTAAGTATTCAGTTGTCCATTTTCTTATATTTGTCTAAGTACTTCATACTTCAGTAATCCTTAGTCTATAGAACGGATTTCAAGTGTTTTATTAATTTGAACAAAATCTGTGTGTTTTACTGAAGCACATCTAATCTTATAAGTTGGGAACATCTTTAAGTGGAGTGAATTCAGGATGCGAATTTTGAAGGTCAAAGTTCCAAATCATCTTGAGTTTATTCAGGTTGTGATATGACACCACACCCAGGAAAGCAGACTCAGTAACTGGTAGATTTGTTACCATTCTGTAGTTTTTGTGATTGTGATACAACTACTAATGTGAAACTCAGATTAAGAAACTCATTAGACAGTTCCCAAAAGTCATTACACTAAATAGCCACAAGCTTGGATTCAGCTATTATTTTGTTCTTAAAGTGAATTGGCTTTTGCTGCAAGTCTAAAATGAAGACGCATAAATATTACTCTGCTATTAAACGGTATAAAAATAGAGATAATTCCATATTCACTGTCACTAGCATCCAGTGTGCTGGTCTCTGTTGCCTCTAAGGATTTGCTGAGCCTCACTGGAGTTCAAATCCAACCTTCTCCTTTTCCAGTTTATTTCATTTTCAGCGAACATGTAAAGAACATGAGTTAATAAACCAATGCTTTACACATTAGGTCATCAGTGAAGTTCCACTGAGAGTGAAAGATCCCAAAACAGTATGTGCTTTGCAGCAGTCCAAACATGTAATCAAATTAAATTCTGCTGCAAATCATCAAACAACTAGAAGGTTTAATAGATTTCCTTAAAATGGCTCTTTCTTTACTTTTCCTATCCCACAAGGTACATGATCATCTCATCTCTCAGTTTTTCCCAGCAATGGCTTTAGAGGCCCTCCAGACCATATGATTCCTATTATAAGACCCATATCCAGCTCATGATCCATCAACGCCTCACCTACATAAGGTGGTGATGGAGCAGTACAACATGCTAACACCTTTTGGACATTCCAGCAAGAAAACCAAGGGCATAAAAATAGACAGTTCACCACCAACAGTGTTAATGAATTCTAATTATAATGGGGCCAGCTGTTAGAAGCTGCAGTCCAAAATGCTTTTGCATGAGCTGAGCTAAGTCAGATGACTGTAATATTTAACCCAGTTAAGCCTGATGATTGTTCTCATGTTCTAATACATTGTCACTTCCCACAGCAGCCAACACTCGCGGCGTCACTAAGGAGAAATACTGCATCTATTTATATACAAGTGTGATGTGCTTGTGCAAAATTCTTAACATTTCCACAATTTCTTTTCACTGGAAAGAATAACTATTCCACTCAACTGATGCATGGAACACACAGTAAAAAGTGTAATGACTGACTCATAGGTGCCTTTAGATGAACAAGAGAAGATGAAGATATCTATTTTGCTTTGAAGTAAATCCTGTAGGAATTGCCATTATCTCACGGGTAGTTTTGAAAATGCCAGCTAAAAGCACTTGTATCCAGACTGTTCATGTGCCAGAGCAACCCAGTGAAAACCCTTGAATCACTCCTGTCATTAGACTATCTTAACACACATTTGCCAGACTGTTGAAAGAAGGTAGCGTTTCCGCTAGACACCATATGTTGTGAAGCATTATAAATATATTGTAGTGCCTAGAATGAGGATCAGATTAGTTAGCTTGTGAAACAGTAGTGTTTTACTTTCTTGTCCCATTTATTTGAGAGATACCAAAGCCAGTCTTGAAACAGTTTTGTTTCTTTTCTTTTTCATATATAAACATTCTAAAACATCTCATGGAGTTCATCTTCAAAGGTATGTGTTTCTTCGGCACATATGTATAGATAAGGTGCCAGAATGTGGCTGTGTCTCTTTCTGCCAGTCCAGCAACAATTTCCTGTTTCTGGTCTCTGCTTCCAAACTCAGGAGTGCTTGCAATTGATGTGATCTCAGAAAAACAAGATGATGATAGTCTGCCCTCCGTCTCATGCTTTTCCCACAGTATTAAGCCAGCAGAGCTGAGAGAGTGTACCATGAAACAGTGAGCAGCTGCCTCCCCAGAAGGTTTACATAAACCTGTGACTAATAAGTGCAATCCAGCCTATGCCTAAACCTAATTAGCTGCTTCTCCCCAATGCATCATCCAAATAGGATGTGACAGCTAGAGAGATTGCAGCAGTGTTGAATACATCACTAGGAGTGATCTTAGGTGTTCTCTGTTTCTCTTCCTGGATTTTTATGGCTGTTTGGGGTGATTTTTTTCAGGTTTTGTCTCTTCCAGCAGCTCAGCCCCTACAGGAGACTCACCAAGATGCCACGTCTGTAGCAGCGCTGCAGGTTGTTCCAGTGATGGGTGCATGCCAAGAGAACTAAGACCCCAGATGTGCAGGCATAGGGTCACCATCCTGAGTGGAGTGCTGCATCCAGGTCTGGCACCCAGCACAAAAAAGATGTGGAGTTTTTGGAGTGGATCCAGAGGAGGGTCAAGAAGACAGACAGAGGGCTGAACCACCTCTCCTACAAGGAAGCTGGGTTTATTCAATCTGGAGAAGGCTCCCAGTGAGACCACATTGCAACATTTCAGCTCTGAAAGGGAGCTTATAAACAGGAGGGATACACATTTTGTACATGCGCAGAAGGTGAGAGTGGGAATGGTTTTAAAATAAAAGAAGGGGGTTTTAGGTTAGATGTTAGGAAGAAGTTTTTCACTCAGAAGATGTTGGATATCCCATCCCAGAAGGCATTCAAGGACAGGTTGCATGAGGTCCTGGGCATTCTGGTCTGGTGGGTGGCAACTTGCCCATAGTGGGGAGTAGGAGCTGGTGGGCTTTAAGGTCCCTTCCAACCCAGACCATTCTACGATTATATAGAGAATTACCTTGCCACAGCGCCAGGAAGGTTCAAGGTAGGCCTGCAGCTCTGTCCCCTGATGGCAGACCAGCGTGAGCTGGTGTTGTTTGTGCCCCACCTTGAAAAGCAAACTCTTGCATTTCTCTTTTGTACTTTTCAGAGCAATAAAGCAGGTGCAGAGTACTAAATCACCAAAAATCATCTGTATAATTTAATCTTACACATTAGTTGGAGGATTTGCAGCCTGATTTCAGGAGAGCTGGAGCTTGTTGGTGTGGTATATTTTGAAGCAAACTCATAAACTTTGCAGCTGCGGTTGGCAGGATCATTATTCCAATTGCATGCACCGCAAAGATTTACAGGATTGCTGACTCAGCTGAACAATTATTGAGCAGAGTGTGTTAACACTTAATAGCAAAAGACTTACTTGCAAATGAGCATGTAGAATTACTGCTAAATAAGTGTTTGCTTGGTTTCCAAAGGGAAGCAGCAGATTATGAACAAAGAAGTGCAAACATGAAATTGCATTCTGGTGGTATGCACTTCACTAGAAGAGGGAACTTACACTTGTATTTCCTTTTAGCCAAGGACAATGCTGAATATATCAATGTATCACTGCAAGCTTGTTAAATACATGTCAAAATTTTGAAAATTCAAAATTGAAAATCATCCCTGAAAGTATAGATGATTTTGGATTTAATTAGATATTGGTTCGTGACTGATAGCAGAAATAATTTTATAACAGTATTATTTTCCTGGCATATTTAAAATAATAAGGTGTTTTGCTTATTTGTTTCATTGGTTTGTTAATTGGTGAGTCAGTTGTTTTGGTTTCATTTTAGAGACTGGGAGTTGGACCAGATTTTAGCCTAGAATAGGTATTTTCTTTGAACATGGCTTAGATTGGAGGAGACATTAAGCATTATGTGAACCTAATTCTCTGCTTCGGGCAGGGGAATGAAAAAAATGTAGGAAAATATTATCAATGTCAGTGAACTTGAAATTCACAAATTAAGATATACTGCAGAATAATACAACTATGTACTTCACGATCTAAACTCAATGAGTTACCACTTCAAGCCAATACTGCTTTATTCTGATAATGTTTTCTTTGGGCATATCATTTGTATGCTTGTATGTATGCACTGCTATTTCCAGTTCCAGCATTCCAATGATAAAAATACTGTCAGGAATCTGAGTGGTAATTATTAATAGTTACAGTATGTTATGGCTTCCAGCTGAAGAAATGATATGAGTTAAACTTCTGATACCTGAAGGAAATTTTCTCTTAAATCCAGACACAATTAGCTGAAATCTGTTGATCACTGCACTCCACTATATGTTTTGCTCTTTCAGAAAAATCCAAAGGTTATTATAGTTCATGACATGTGAGGAGGCTATCTACACCTCAATTACTACTTCAGGAGGACTCTGAATCCAAGTCATTAGGTTAGCCTTTAGGACATGCTAGTGATGTTTCAAAGAGCAGCTTTCTGTTTTATCTCTTAGGCACATAAACTTGACTGAAAAAAAAGAAGTGCCCACACAACTCCAAGGATAAAGGGACTTGACTTGTTGAAAGTTCTTAAGCATGCAGAAGAGAGGCTAAATGTAGCCAGAAAAAATAACGGTTTTAGGATTAGTTGACCATATATCCAAATTAAAAACATTTTCAATTCAAGGGCAGCTCTGAAAGTAAATCCTCCTATTTGTAATGTTGGCCCATGACATCAGAGGTAGACGTTGGTGGTATGGCAGTAGAGACTGAACCTTTCCACCATATCCTGCTCCATTTTGTTACTGCGTGGCAGATGGCAGCAGAGGAGCGGTCAGACAAAGTGGGTTCTCACATAGGATGTGTATGCAACAAAAGTGTGACACTGAATTCCTCCACACCTAAAAAATGACACTCACTGACACTCATTGATGCTTGCTGAATGCTTTTGAAAACCAACCAGTGGATGTGAGCACAGTGTGATGGTGGGTGGTGTGTTTCAGCTGTGGTGTCTTCAGTGTGAAAGAGAAATCACATTCTGGACTGCCATGCAAACTTTGACAAACTTGGTATGCAGGCTCTTGTTCATTGCTGGTGAAAATGCATAGATAGTGGAGGTAACTGTGTTGAAAAAGGCTGTTTTGCAGCTGAAATTTTGCTCTATCAAATAGTATTATCGTGCTCTTCATGTTTGTTTTAATTTGTGTGGAAATAAATAGGAGTTATTATTTTCAGAGCAACCTGTTCATTTTTCTTTCCCTGTATGTTACATACAAGAGTTTGCAACTGAACTGAAAGCAAGATCTTTTAAAAACTGTTTTGTTTTGGTTTTTGTTTGTTTGTTTTGCATATTCAGAGACTCCTTTATTTTACAATGCTTTCATGGTGCACAGGGGGCAATATGACAACTCTTCCTGTTCTGTTCCAGGTAACTGCTTTAGGTAAGCAAAGGTGCATTGTCATCATTGTTTTGTAATTATTTTCTCCATTCTCATGCATCAGAGTCTTACACAAAGTAATGATCTGGTAAGTGCTGAAATTGTGAGATTCATGAATCTGAAACAGCATTGCCTTATTCCAGTGCCCAATAATTGAAACCGAAGTCTATCTACCACAAGTTAAAACACATCAAAGCCAGTGAGGTGAAGAGTATAAAAATAAACAGACTTTGAGAGCTCCTTGCTAGAAGCTTACAACAAAGTGTGGTGTTAAAGAGATGGTCAAAAGAGCCTCCCAGAGTTTAGAAAGTCCAGATTTATCAGTGCTTGTGCGAGATCGTCCAGACTACTAGAGGTTTTGACTGTTACCCATCACTAACAATAATGTGAGTGACCCACATTTTTTTCTATAGCCGTGATAAGAAGCACTGTCCAAGAAACTGGGATTATAGCCCACAGAAAACAATCAAAATTTCTTACAAGGGAGCATCTGAGAGATTTTTTCTGGAAGGCGAACTAGAAGAATAGTGGTATATATACTTTATATATACTATAAAAACTCAGCTAGATACTATAAACTAATAAAACTTATCAGCACTACTGAGTGCTGGATCTTGGCATTCTCAGGCTGTTGTGTTGGCCTCATAAGGAAAACTCTTTCTCCTCAGTATCCTTTGCTAAGTAATGTCACTTTAAAGAGCTTTCAGGTGTGGGGACTGAAACAATTTTGATTTTTCCAATCTGTGCAACTCAAAACACTGAAAAATCTAAATGGTGCCTTATGATTGATTTGTTAAACAATGATGATTTTGTCAGATTTAATCCCATCTCTTTTTCTGCCTTACCCATTAATACATCTTTTCCCTTATTTTATGTCCCCTATTCCTTGCTTTGGATTCTAGTATCTAAGAGAAAAGGATAACTGTATTATAATAAATAAGATATAAATTAAATGTTACAGAATGAAAAAAAATCTGTTATTAATAACAAGCATTTCTGAGAAAAAAATATACATTTTCTTAGTCTCAACAGAAAAATGTATTAGACTGTCTCAACTGCTTAAGTCTTTTATGCTGTTAGCCAGCAATGTCAGGCAAAGTGAAGGCCAGACTGCGAAGAGAGTGCACACAGCAAGCAGAATATAACCTTACAAGAGCACTACTGAAATTGAGGTGTTGGTTGAGAATGAGGTTATTTCAAGCCAAAGGATAAGAGGCACCACTTCAGGGGAGACCAGTAGTTCTTATGATCATGAGTGCTTCCTTAGTTCCTTCCATGTGCTACAGAACAGATGTGACATCACTTCTTGTTGTGGGTAAGAACAGTCATCATAACAGCAAACAGGAACATTCAAACAGGCATTCTGTAGGGTAAGAGGATTCATTATTTGTATTTTCACCATATTTTTGCAGATTGTTACAAGTTCGGCATGCAGACACTTGTTCATCGCTGGTGAAAATGCATAGCACATGGTGATGACTATGTTGAAAAATAATATTTTGTAGCTGAGAATGTGCTCAATCAAGTGGTGTTATTGTGCTCTTTGTGTCTGTTGTAGTTCCTATAGAAGTAAATAGGAGGCATTACTTTCGGAGCAACTTATGTTATTGAGTGTATTACAAGTACTCATAGGTGATTTGGAAAAAGGAAAAATATTTAACAAAATGTTCCTCAGCTGATATAAAACCAGCCAATCTGATTAAAACTAAGTCTCAAAGAGGAGATTCTTAAACACTGAGGAACTAGCCGACAAAAAATAGCAGAGTAGTTCAGTACGGATGACTACAAATAACACACATTACTACCAGAAGTAAAAGAAATGACTCAAGGGTCTTTGAGGACCAAAAACCTCTCCTTGATGGGCACAACTTTCTGCAGAGTGCTGTAGTTTGGTCTTTCCTAGGAGACTAATCTCTGCATCCATTTCAATAACCTGTAACATCATGGGTAGGTGTGAGTGCAGAATGATGTGGATTACTATCCAGCACTTCATGAATACTGATGAAAAAAAAAAAAAGCAGAAATTAGAGATGGAATCTAGAATCTATGAATTGAGCAGGTTTGATAAATAGGCCATGGGTCCCCAAGCAGATGCCAGCACTCGCTATTATGAATCGGTCTATGACACATTTTTCATTTGTTTGACCTTGCCCTAAATTCTTATAAACTGATCATCAGTTATGATTTATTGAGATAAATTAAAAAAGCATACACAAAGAAAAACTGTGATAACCACAGCAGGAAGATTTTGTGTGGATTTACTTCTTGTGATGCATGGTAAGTTACTGAGGGGTTTCTTGCTTTCCCCTGAAGTCATTTGTTTTTCATGAATCCATTTAAAACAGTCTTTCATTCAGTGCTTCTGCATGTGCACTGCATTTAAAATAGGTGTAATATGGAGGGCTAAGAAAAATGTCGTGACCATCTGAAATTCAACGCCAGATTAAAAGACCTTTCCTAGTAAAAGGCCTTCAGTTTGTGAGTTTTGTTCTCATCTTTATTACTGATATCCTTCAAGAGAAGGCAAAACTGTGCAGTGATAACAGATTGTAGTAGACCTGAATTCTTCCTCCAAAAGGAAACAAAAGTGAGAAGTATCAATCACTAAAAGAGAAAAATCAAAGAGAGAAAAAAGAGAATTCAGAATAAAATAAAATACAGAGTATTCATAGATAGTATCGGACTCTTCATTAAATATCTTTTTAGGCAAGTTCAGAAACCTTCTACGATAAAGCATAGCTTAGTACAGGTGTCAGTAAAGCAGTTGATGAGGCTTTTTATCATCTGCATTCAATAACGTTTAAATAAGATGTTTCTTTTAATGCTGTGCTGTCTGAACAGGTATGTCTGTGGTTTCTGTTCGGTCTACCCAAGGCACATCACCTTAGTGATCTCATTACTGGAGCACCTGGAGCAAGCCTGGCTGCTATTTCAAAAGCAACAGCAGCTTCCCTCCTGTTCTGACTTTCCTTACGCTGTCCCCAGGAAATGGCCGAATTTTTGCTAGAGAAGGTAAAGTCAAAGTTACAGCTCCAGCGCTTGAAGCTGGAAATGTAGGGGGCTATTAAGGCCCTTGCTTTATTCTGCATTTGCGGGTGAGTCCCTGAGAAAGCACTGTGGCTTGCATTTTGCCCTTGCCAGCTGTCAGTCTGGACACATAGAATGAATAAATGAGAATGCAAATAGAGGAGTGCAGTACTGAAAGCTATTTTAAAAAATTTATGCAAGAGCCATAGGGCTCAAAAACAGAGGGGAGAGAGAGAGAGAGAGAGAGAGAGAAACGGCCTTTACACACCATTTCAGAACACTCAAAGCTCGGGAAACCTTAGTACTCACTCCAGGTCATATCCAGGATAGAAAAATGTATAGTTAGTTGTCCAGTTAGTGGGGCTTACAATACTGTCAGAATTATTTTTTAAGTTTAGCTTTACAAATAGACTTTCAAAAACACTGGGAGCAATATTTTATTCCTAAATGAGAGACATGGCTCCTCAGAAGAGGAGGCTCAGGGGAGACCTTATTGCCCTCTATAACTTCCTGAAGGGAGGTTGTAGTGAGCTGGGGGCTGGCCTCTTCTCTCGTATAATTACTGAGAAGACTAGAGGGAAAGGTTTCAAGCTGTGCCAGGGGAGATTCAGGTTAGATATTAGGAAATATTACTTCTCTGAAAGGGTGGTCAGGCACTGGAATGAACTGCTCAGGGAGGTGGTGGAGTCACCGACCCTGGGGGTGTTCAAGGAACGACTGGATGTTGTGTTGAGGGACGTGGTTTAATGGGAGCTATGGGTGGTAGGTGAATGGTTGGACTGGTTGATCTTGTAGGTCTTTTCCAACCTTGGTCATTCTATGATTCTATGATCTGCTACCTGGTGTGCTGTGCACAGCCCCTGTCACACCATGCCCGGGGCTGATCCTGCCCTGCTCAGGAGCAGAGCAGCAGAGCAGCTGCACCACTTCTCTGAGCCTGCATATTATTGCCAAGCTGATGTTAGCCCTGAAATAGGTATGGCTTTGGCTGTAAGGATTTTGTCTCTCCTGTGTCTTATATTCAAACCACACTATGGGTTTACAAAATTCAGTTTGAAAAGGTAGGCAGGCTATCAGAAGATAAAGCAAGAACTGAAAAGAAAGAAGCAGCTGGTATCTGAGAGCATTTCAATGCTGTCTTTATCGGGGGTAGTGGTGTACAGCAACAGACAGCACACAGAGCCAAGGGTATTCAGCAGAAACCTGAGAGGGATTACAGACTTCCTCCATACCATGACATATTTCAATTTAAGACATATGGAATAAATCAGAGTAGACACTGTGAAGCTGGAACGCACAGAAAAATCAGTAATAAACCAGGAGTGTAGTCAGAGGTGCTTGAAAACATGGTACTAGACCTTGCCTGTCAGATGAGTTAGGATCAAGTGGGGACTGCACAGCCCTGAGGAGAACTGGCAAAAATAAACACATTTGCAGTTTGCAGGCCATGCAGTCCTTGAGGTTATAAGCTTCCTTCTTCTACAGCCATCTGCCCTCTTCATGGAGCAATGCATCCTCCAAAAAGAGCATCAAGCAACAAGCATATGAAGGAGAGTCTCTGCATTTGACTGCCTCTTGGATATTTGTGGCACTCTTGCAACTTAACCCAGACTCCATCTGGCTACTGCTGGGTAGTAGTTAGTGCTGAAAATCATTAGCATTTTAAAATGAAACTGCAAGAATAAAAATCTTGTGGAAGTTAAAATATAAGATTGGAAAAATTAACTTCTAAAGAAAATATGTGCGCTATCTCTCTCTCCTGGCAAGTTCAGGATGCCATCAGATCTTCATCTGAACCCAAACTTTTCATACACAATTGCTTCATTTTGACACAACACCCTTACAGATGCCAGCACAGGACAGAACAGGACTGGTCTATAGAACCAGCACTGGTCTTCAGGCTATTCCTGTGCCAGCTGGAAATCTGGAGTTCAGTTTTGTGATAACACTTGAAGACCAGCATTTGAGGAATGTGTTTAGTTCTTTCACAAGTTTCATAGCTCTGCAAGGACATCCTCAAGCCCAATCTCCCACAGATCATCTTCCAAGAGTCTCACTAGGCCAAAGACATTAAGTTCTCTGGAACAGACACCATTTCGAGTTGCTGCATGTATCTGGAGAAGATGTAGACCTGCAAAGGAGAAAAAGGGAATACAAATCTCAAATTTTAAAAGAACCTTGCAACCATTGTAAGGTTTTTATTTTCTAACCTGCATATAAGGCAATTATTGTCAACCACAATCCTTCTATTTCTTGACAAATCCATTCTGCTTTTCATACTGCCATTGTTCGTTTGTTTTTTTTTCAACCGTTGGCAGCAGGCTAAAAAATATGTGGCGTAAATTACTTATTAATTCAAAGTAAATCTCAAAAATTTCTGTTAAACTTTGGAAATATGTCCATTCTTCTGTTTTCAGTGCATGGATAGATCTATGATTGAACAAACAAACCCTTTTCTTCATCCTCTGCTGGGGCAGATTCACATCTTACCCAAACTAGGATGAATTCACTCTAATTTCTTCCTATCCGAGTCCTATTATTTTGAGCAAACACTCAAGCTGACTAAATAATAAATATGGATTAAGTCAGCCCCCTAACAAATAATCTCTATTTTACTTTATTTTATTTTACTTTGTTTTATTTTATTTTATTTTATTTTATTTTATTTTATTTTATTTATTTTGTTTTGTTTTGTTTTTGTTTTTTAATGGAAAGTATATTCCAGCTAGCCACTGAACAAAACAAGTAACTATAAAGGTTTCAAAAAGTCACTAAATTCAGCAATAGGACTACCTCATTCTCAGCAGAGAGGCCAGGAAGGAATGGTAGACTGGTCACAGCTCTCTTGGACTTGATGACCTTAGCTGCTAATATGAAGAGATTGGGACTCTTCAGGGAGACACTGAGATAAATCCTGCATCCAAACAGAAAGGTTTCCCTGCCCGTGTTTTACCAAAGATTCATAGATACTGTTTTTAAGAGGAGAGGACTTCTCAAGAGTTTCATCTTCCTCAAGATCCTATGTAGGCTTTCATTTCCCCTGTGATAATGATAGAAACAGTGATAGAATAAATACTAGATGAACACCATTATTAACAGTGATATGAACTATAACTTTCAGAAATCATTTTCTCCAGTAAATGCTCATACATTTTCCTTACCTACTCTCCAGTTCCTTAAGATTTTTCCTTTCTCAGCAATATTTTGTTGTATCAAGCCTCCCCAGAACAAATTGAATCAGATGTGGCTGCCCATAAACCAAATGAGATTTTATTTTACTTACAGCATGAACAGGTAACTTCATTTTCCTTTGAAATACTGCCATATTATTATAATGTGATTGAAAAAGAAAGGAGATATTTAAACATTAATAAAAGAAAGATCATAAGGTGAAGTCTCAGGAGTTGGTATGAGGGGTTTGGTTATTTTTTCGGCATGTTTTTCCAGTATAAAGTCAGAAACTCTTGAACAGAAAACAGTGAGTAGTGTACAGGCTCTGTAGGAAAGAGTAGCAAAGGTCTTACTCTACTTTAGAAGCCCATAGGAAACAATAAGCCAAACTGACAGACAAACTAAAAAGAAAAGGAATTACTTTCATTTTCAACATGGCCAAAATTCTGCAGCTTTGAATAGACGTCTTATGAACGCTGTTGTGAGATATCAGCATGAGATACCTCATGTAATTCAGTGAGTATTCTGAAGTATGCACCTGCTCCAGAGTTACAAATGCCAGGAGAAGCGGTACAAATCTCTGTCTTACATTCAGTTCCCCAATTATGTCATTATACAAACTTCAACTCAGTTTTCAAGAGCTTTGCTATTGTCTGCAGCCTGAAATAAGCCAAGCTGTCCAAATGGCAAATAGTCATGCTTTTTCTCCTTACAACTACTAGTTACTGACTATGCTTTTTGATAAAACAAATAAGAGTCACTTTATCATCTGTTATTAGCAGTAACACAATTCAGCTAAATCTGTAATGATGCCGCTATAAGTCTATGGAAATCACAGAGTCAAAAGTATTCATTTTAATTCCCTGCTATGCAGATCATTGCCCCTCAGCCCAGACACGTGTGCTTAAAGCAAGGCATACATATAGGAATGTAGTCTTTCTGCAACAGTCACATCTTTAAAAAGAAGTTTAAAAAAAGGGCAAACCAAAAATCCTATGACAAAAGAGCATGGGTCTGGTTCTACTAGTAAGCCCTTAAGACAAGTTTAGCAAATCCTGAGCTTTGATTTCCTTTAAAGTACTATCCTGAAATGATTCTGTAAGGGAGTTGTTTGTTTTTGGTTTGTTTTTTTTTTTCATAGTCCTGTTTTGCTTAATTTGCCTAAATATATATAGGTATGTATATACATATATACATATACATATACCGTAACATTCTCTTTTACTCATTCTGGCACCTGATATACCTTAACTGAAATACCAGGTACCTTCCATGATATTCCAGGGTCCTTGCTGTGACATGTCAGTTAAGGGACTTGCAAACATTTATTGTGTGACAAGGAAATGAAAAGAAACTGCTGACATTGCCACAGGAATATTTCCTCTGAAAATATTCTAAGAATACCAAAGAAATTATGGCATTTGAGATTCTTCTCACTTCACTTGAATGGCCATCACAGTGGGGAAAATTACTTACATTTTAAGCTGCAGCTATCTTTGCGAACATCTGTCCAGTGTATAGGCATGCATAGTTATGGTACATTACTTCATAAGCCTCGTTCCCTCATCACATATGTTAACACTTACTAGTCCAGAAAAGAAGAATGCAAATCAGAGAGGGAACAAAGACCGTTGTTTCTAGGGTCTCAAACTACAGAGCTATATAGAAACAGGCCCAGCCAAGGCAGATGGGAGTTATGTTCAATTTAGTTTGGGAGTACATACAACTTGCCTTATACTCAGGCTGTACTGAATGCAAATTAAAAATGTTATTAAAGCTAGATCACACCTGCAAAGGCTGTGTCTCTGAGATTTCCAGTGTGCAGGACGCAACAGATAGATTGAGCCTGTTTACTCACCATCAGGATTATAAATGAACCATAAGGGAAGGACTAGGGTCAACTGAAACATTTGATTAGAGTGCTACTATTCATATTAATAATGTCGGACCTGCAAATACAGTTATTAGATAACTGTCACATCATTAAAGTGGAACAGATTGCAAATAAAAGCAGAACTCAGATGCATTATTTTTTTTCCTTCATATATTTCTCATTTCTGTTGTGGTAATTGGGGAGTTTTTTCCAGATAGGATATCTGGGAAGCAGACATTAATATTCTGAGAGTCTTAGACCTGATGCTTGTTGGGGCAGAACATCCTAATTGAAATTCAAGGTCTAGTGACTAAAATCTGCTGAAGCAGATATATTCACAGTACAACAGCTATTAATACATTATTCCAAGTGTATTAGAAAACAAGTGAGAAATATGGGCTTGCACTCTTGTCCTTGCCATTACACAAATTTTCTTTACTTTGAATTTTTTTAACTAATTATTTTTAATAGATTAACTAACCCTGTGAAATACAATGCCTTATGTATTAGTATTAGAATTGGTGTAGGGAACCTGCTTTGGCAGGGGGGTTGGACTCGATGATCTCTAGAGGTCCCTTCCAACCCTTATGATTCTATGATTCTGTGGTTCTGTGATTAGACTTGCAGTACTCAGGACAAAATAAAGAGACAGCATGGTGCATCACACCGTCTTAGTGAATCAAACAGAACCCAGTTTCACAGCAAGCTTAGACACAGAGATATCTACAGACACAGTAAGATACTACAGTCCACTACAAAAAAAACATGAGCATCTCTCTCTAGAAAATGAGCCGATGAGCAAAGTAAATTCTTGATCAGAAGGGCCAAGATCCCCACACCCATGATTGAGAGCTACACAGTCAAGACAGATATCTGAAAGTTGACTATTACAAACAAAGTTTCTAAAACAACCAATGGACCAATGCAAGGGTTAAGGACATATCCTTATTGTGTCCAGATACAAGGAAACATTTACTTCACCGTTTTTTTAGCTTAAAAACTCATTTTTTTTCATGACAGTTTCTGCCATCTTAGGATTTATTCTTTTTTTTTTTTTTTAAATCAAAATTTCTAATTTTTTTCCCTGGGAAAAAAAAAAATATGGTCAGTAGAAATAAGGCATACCCAGAAATCACTGTCAGATGTGTGAGTCTGCAAAGGAACAGTGGCCTCTCTCAGTCTCAATTAAGGAAGCAGATGGGGGTGGAGAGAGAGCAGCAATGAAAAAAAAAAGAAGCAACAGAATGGATTCACTTGAAGAGATTATATAATGCTTTCAGATGGATTTCCAGACAGTGATGCATAATGCTCAGCTATTTACAGTGAGTGATAAGACAGAAATGATAGTAGTATGAACACTGTTTCACCAGGTAAGGCTTAGATTTACACTTTTTTTCTTTTTTAAGGGATCATCAAACTCTTTATTCTTACAGATAATATACTGGGCTCTCTCAGCTTCTAGGAACTGAAATAGATCTATGTGGCCTTTAGGTACTGCTTTTCCACTACCTGAAATACTGAGTGAAATACAGATGGCTCAAGAAATGATTCTGGGACCAATTTATCACAGAGGTAGGTATGAAAAGGTCTGGTGTAAGTGATCCATTTCATCAGAGAACCCCCTCAAAAAAACAGGCATAACTAATCACCAGACTGCAAGACTAAATGGCATTAGGGACAAAAAATGATCTGTAGATAACGGTAGAAGTATTCAGCAAGGTGAAAAAATGATACACCCAATATATATTTAACTATATGTAAATAATTCCGCACTGATAGGTCACTAGAACGTGGTAATGCCTCCTGTTTATTTTCCTGGAAACTACAATACACACAAACAGCACAGTAACACTATATAATAGAGCAAATTATAAGCTAAAGCACTCTCTTTTTTCAACATAGTCGCCACCATTAGCTATGCATTATCACCAGGAATGAATATGAGCCTGCATGCTGTGCTCTGGCCTCCCAGAACATGGTTTTATCTTTCATGTCTCTATCACCACCGCTGGAACACACCACACACTGCCTCACTGAGCTCACATCCACTCTTTGGTCTCCATCAATGTTCAGCATGCATTGGTGAGTGTTAGTGGAAGCCATTTTTTCCACATGGGCAAATTCAATGACACATCTTTATTTCATCTGCATTTCCATGTCAGCTGCCATTCTGTCAGACTGTTTCTCTGCTGCCATCTGTCACACGGCAATAAAATGCAATGGGGTATTAGTGGAAAGGTTCAATATCTGCTGCCGTACCACCAAGATCATCCTCTGATGTCTTGGACCAACATCACAAAATAGGAGGCATTATTTTTGGAGTTTCCCTCATACATGTACATAGATGCTTATGGATGCATATGTGTAGGAAATTGTATGTGCTGATGTCTTAGTTTTTGACTGGGCACCCCTGAGAGCAATGTCTCCCCTGTTCTACTCTTGAATATTACTATCCTTACTCCCTTTCCCCAGGGCCATGGGTGCATCAGAATAAGCTCTCTGCAATTCCTGATGTTCAGCACTCTGAGCAGATCTGGCAGGGACTAATATGCAGATCAATATCGTCCTCAGACAGGAGTGTCTACCACACTCTTTCTCACATACACGGGGACTAATTCTGCTGTCATCCCTTCTTTGCCATCAGAACGACAACGAAAGGAGCAATTTGCCATCCGACATTGGGAAAATAGAGGGGAATTGTCTAGGAGAAGAGACAGTTTCTTTTCTGTAAGTAAACAGTTTTGACTGTGCCAGAAAACAGGAGCAAAATAATTCAAGTGGCATTTTCATTTCAACACGGTGGTCCCTGGCAATGTCTTGGGCCCAAGCATAGATGCCATGGGAGCTAATGGGAACGCGTAGTCAGAGAGAAGGGGTATGGCCACACTTTGCCACACGCGGGCAGCGTCAGCTGTGGCACTAGCCCTAGGTGTCCTTCATCAGCCAACAGCTAGGCTCTGAATGTGTACGACACAGAAAACCACCAGGGGGATCCTGGATGGGGTCTCTCCCACCCAGGTACATGTCTCTACACACAAGCGATGATTTTGGTCAGCTTGTTTGCAGAGGACAGTGAGTCATGCGGAGAGCATGCCATGCGCTTCCACTAGCAACGCCAGCAACAGTGCTTGCTGTTGCCATGGCTTTCACTATTTCGCTACAACATTTGCTCATGAAAGACGTACGTAATCTGAAGCAGGGTGCAAAAGGCCCTGCATTGTTTCCTTTTAGCCTGTCTTGAGACTTACCTTTCTCTTGGACAAAATTCATGACTATTATTTTTGGATTACAGAAGGAAACTTCTGTGTAATGCAAAACAGCATCATGTATTGGTATATGTCTCCCTTCATCTGTCCTTCTGCCAAAATGTCAGCTTTGCTTGGGATACGTGTCCTCTTGTGACTACAATGAAGGCTGTGTCCTCCTTGGTACAATTTATCATACAGGCTTCAGTGATGCAGTGTGCCAAGTGAGGAAGAAGAACGTGAAACCTTATCACCATGGTGTTTATTGACCAGTCATTCTGCTTTGTACTCATTTCCTCTCCTTAATTCCCTGCAAGTATACCTTGGCTCTCAATCAAAAGAAATGCAATAGTTAAAAAAAATAATATGCTCTGGGATGAATGTATTATTCTGTACATGCTGTTGGTGCAATTATTTCTCTCCTGTGATAACTGAAAACGTTTGTTAATAAAATTTGTTCCAGAAAAGCAAAGCATTATTCTATTATGCTGTTTGAATCTTAACAAATTAGATTCTTTTTCTTTGCAAAAAATCAAGTTTTGGATCTCAGACATCATCCTGAGAAGCACTGTTTACACACATTAAAGGAAGAGGGAGGGAGACAAACAAAATAATAAAAATATTTGTTTTTTCCAGTCAAAGTTAGCCAAGAAAGAAGCAGAAAAGGATCACAGCCAGAACACGCTGTACCCAGTGCTTGCTGGCGGATGATTGCCTTCTATAAAATTAACCCATCTGACCTAATGCTCCACCTCAACCCTACAACATCTGCTGGCAAGCAGAGGAGCTCCCGGTGTAAAGCCAATTAACTCCATGGCAGATTGAGGCAGGGAGAAAGAAAAGGCCAACGTCCCCACGGTCTCTGTTGAGGCACTGGGAGTGTCACCACCACTGGCACAGACCCTGGGCACAGCTGACCCTGTTTCACTCCCCACATAGCAAGCACCCCAAACCAGTCATGCATCAGGACAGGCAGAAGGAAATGAGAGAAAAAAAAGTGAGCAAAGGCACACCAAGTCTGTTCTCTAAGGCACAGTTTCAAGCCGATGTCAGGATCACCCTTTGCATCAGAAAGTCTGATGTGTGTCATACTTATCCAGATTGACGTCTCTTTAAGCTTCAGCACACTGTGCCTTAAGTAAAACTGCAGAGTGCTCTGTTTGTTATGTATCTCTTCCCAAGACAATATCAGACCTCCAATATGTGCAGTAACATCAGGAAATACACATTTTGCTGATTTGCCTTTGCTTGAAAATGCTCTCACAGCTACAGCACACAGAGGAAGAAGGAGGTGGTGATGATTCAATGAGAGGCCAAAGACTAAGAGAAGAAAATCTCTTGGGGGAGAAAGGAACTAATGAACAAAAGTCGGGAACAGAAAGAAGACTGTTATGCCGCAAATATAAAATGTATAGTCACATAAGCTCATAGGAATAAAAATGAGACCTGACATCCTACAATGCTAGATTGATTAGGGAGGGCTTGGAACATGACCAAGGTCTGGGAATGGCATGGGAAATCATTTCAAAGGAGAAAGAACCTCACACTCTGCTACGGGGGACTGCAGCAGTACAATAACACACGGAGAGGATGTTGGAGAGCTGCCACGGAGTCTTTGCAGGGAGGAAGCAAAAACAGATGACAATGTGTGTGGTTATAATGGATACCTGCATAGGCTACGAAGGACTTACTGTCAGCAACCTGACAGGTGCTGGATCTGAGTGCACAAGGGCTGTCCTCCCATTTGCTGTTCTGCCCCATTTGCTCAGATACCTCCCAGCAACTTCCTGCAGGGCCACAAAATAACAGCATAACAGTGCTATAAGTATTATCAGAATTCTGAATATTTTCTTCTCTTTTTGCTTTGTTCAGTTTTTCTCCCTAGCCAGAGGCTGAGTTGATCATTTCTTCGATATTACAGTTGCAACAAATATAAATATCCCCTAATAATAATCGGAGTGGAGCTTTGTGCATCTCTCTGCATGAATGTATCAGACAAGCAATCCGTATCTATTTGCATCTCATTTTCTCAACACTTCTCTGCTGAAAGGGGCAAGCAATCTGAAAAAAAAAGGAATAACTGACCATGAAAATCAAGGAGTTTTATTTTCGATAGCAAAAGAACAAGATTTTGACCTGAATTTTCAGCAAATTCCTAGTTCCATTGTGCCCAGTTTAAAAGAGTATGATACAATCCATTTCAAGCAAGGGTGAATATAAATATACCATAAACAAGTAGTCATATTGGGAGTACAGAATATGCTGTACTTCTATGGACAGGAAAATACAAGGAGAAGAACTTGTGTCATCTCACATGCATAACTCTGTCATGTATTGGCACACATTGATATACTCCACACAGGGTCAAATCTCCTCCCCACGTGCCTCTACAGGGGGCGGATACATTGGCTGCTACTCTGAGGGCAAATGCAGGTTGTATGAACATGCCTTCCAACCATTACTCAGGTTTTTGATCATTTAGAGGTTTAGAATAAATACCTAACAATGGCAAGAAGGATAAAATGTCCTTTGTTACTACAGAAAAAGACAACCAGAATTTTCTTTCTAATGAATGCAATAAGATACTCAGCAGCTAACACATGAGAAGCCTCAAAGTTTAGTTCAGAGGGAATGGCAATTTGAGCTTAACAAGATATGGGCCAATGCTGTTTGCCCTTATAGTCCTATGGCAGAAGATATTAATTGCAAAAGAGCTCACTGTGGTACCTTCCCTTTTAATAGCACCAAACCCTTGCAAACACTGAATGCTAACCTGTGTCTATGATGACTGTGTTATAAAAACAGATAATCTGAAAGAGAGATGGATGTAGCCAAACAGTCTGGAAAGTCAACTTCCTGAAAATTTTATAATATTTGGAACAAGAACATATTGGAAAACACTGGTCACATGAAAGAAATATCTAATAGTTAAATCCCTAGAACTTCCAATGATTTAGAAGATGATAATTTATTCAAGTCTCTTTTCTTGGGCTTATATATGTAGGGTAATGTTGATAAATCTCTTCTATAACTATTAATTACAAATTCAAAATGAATCTCACTTGGCTTTGCAGAAACTTTTTTTGTATTTGCTTTCCATTCTACATCTGTTTGTTATTTATCTTAATTTGATTAAAATGTAGCCATTCAAAACTCAGAGTTTCTGTAAAGACTGTCAACATTCATCAGCTTGAAAATATATTCCATGAAGAAATAATATTTGTCGTGTACATTTTCTCTTTCTGTCAAACCCTGTCTGGCACCAGCAAAAGCAGTACCATATATCTGAAAGGCTGCATGAAAATCTTCCTGCATCGCTGAGAGGTGTCAGGCACTGGGCTGGACCAGGGCAGGAGGGACGTCCCTGCACAGATTTGGGAAGGGAGCTCGTGAAGCTGTTAAGAAACAAGCTTGGTTCCTGTATTGTTCACTACGGGAAGGGAAACGACCCAAGCCATGGTGCGTGTTATGAGCTCCACATGAGCGCAGTTAACCACACAGGACAATGAGCAAATCACACTGCCTTTACAGCTTCCAGGAATCAGCCAGGCCACCTCCTGCCGGCATCCCAGGGGCTCCCTGAACCTGGAGAGGAGTGGAGGCAGGCCCTCAGGAGCAGATCACAGACCCTGGCGGTCTTTGGCCTCCTTTTCCATTCAGACAAATTTTAAATGTTAAATAAATACTGAAGGAATCACTTGTCACCACAAATTACTCCTTTGAATGTTTACTGCTCATGCCAGCTTCCCTGGGGTCCTTCCCATTTAGAAACAACTTTAACAAGCAATCCCATAAAATGTTGACCATTATTCCCCAAGTTGTGCCTAGTGACTTGTTACACAGAAATATGTTTCCAATTTTGTTTTAAAATGTAATAGAAAGGAGTCGTCAGTATTTTTTACATTAGCATTTTGTGCCATGTGGAAACAGCAATTATAAATTGCCACAAGATTTACTGATAGCTTTATTTTCCTTTAACTATTTAGATTGTGCATCTCATTGCCATTCCCTTTGCAGTCCTGAGAGAGGGACACGTTTGCTGCATGGGCAGGGACAGAGACAGAAATGATGTGAGTGCCCAACCACATTGTTCCTCTGTCTCTTCTCTGTCACCAGTTTGTGGTTGCCGTCACTTACCAGAACGCTCCTACTGTACAAAGGAATTAGGTTTCATTGGGTTTCAAGGGCGGGCTGGAGGATACATGGCTCTGCAGCATTTCCAGACATCCAGAGGACTTCAGAAACTTGATGTAGCCGCATGTGAGGGCCACCAGACAGTGCCACTGTAGGCAGCAGTCACAATTAACTTCTATTTCCCTGCTGAGAGCCCAGAGTATGAAAAAATGTTACTGATTCATGAAGTTCTGTCCCAAATTTGCATTTCCATCTGAGGCCTGCCAACATAATTTGTCTCCAAACATTTCTCTTCTGTAGATTTGACCAGGAAAAATTAAAAATAAAAAATAAGCAAAAAAAGAAAACCTAACAGCTGAGAACAGTTTGTCTCATATTGGCTGCAGCCCAGTTGGTTTCAGCCCATTGCAGTGTGCATTTTGGTGAATGACGCCGTGAGAAAAGAAGAGCTGCTAAAATGGAGACAAATCTGGTGACAGCAAACTCAACTAGATGCTGACAGGAAGGCATGAGACAGAAATCTACCTTAAACATTGTGTTTCCATCCTGCAGAGCTACAAAGCAAAACCTTCTAATATTGTTTTGAATGAAGTAACATAAAACAGTAACAATAGCTACTTCATTTTCCACAGTAACAGGTACTCCATGCAAGAATTACATTAACAGGGGGAAATTATTGTGTCATATAGCAATAAAATACTCAGGTAAATAGATTAACTCCAGGAAACAACAAAGCCTCTGAAGTAATATTTCATGAAAATATTTTAATTAAAAATTACTGATGGGTCAAAATGGAACCAAGAACATTAGAAGGTTATGTCTGAGGGTAGCCAAAACGACAGAAGAGTCTGGAACAGAACTTCTGAGAACAGAAGAACTGAAGACCTAAAGCAGTGTAATGCCAATGGAAATCTGTAGGGCAAAACTTGTGACATGAATGGTTCATTATCTCCATCCTATGCATGCTAGGGATTTTAATCATCATTATTTCAGATCAGCCTCAATAGTGAGGTCATGTGAGCTTGTTGCCTGTCTCTTATTTGTGACTGGAATGCATGCTTCCAATTAGTTGAATCCCAAATTTATCCCAGGTGTTCATGCATGTCTTAGTGCGCATGAATCCTTCTTTGAAGAGATCTGAAGCACTGGATCAGGATATGGTTGAGAAACCTCTTCCATACTGCACTCACCATCTGAGTCGGCACACATACATGATGCAGTGACTGGTTCAAGAAGTCATTCTTAGACCCTAAGCTTTAGTCAATATAATAAATCTCTACTCACATAGGCATTCTTCAGCTTCAGTGAAGGTATCTGTGGTGAATTAAATATTCACCTGCTGGTTACTGAGTTTCACCCTATTGAGTTGTGCTGCTCAGTTGTTTACACAGGACTTTATTTAAAAGTGACACAAGAAGGCTATAGCAGATTTATTTAGACTGTTTTCAGGATCAGTACTGGGTTTAGTTTTACTAATTATAAGCTTGTCCCTTCAAATTGTTACTACTGTGCTTGGGAGCACAATTCTCCAGGACACTGGTCCTCACCCAGCAAAACACTCAGGCTTTGGATAACTTCCAAGCAGGAAATAATGATGCTGTGCTCAGAGGAAGACTTGTTTTGTGCTGAGCAAACACTCCAGAACTGGAGGGGTCAGAGTTTGCAGAATCAGCCCCAAATTCTCTGAAGGAAACGTTATTTCAGATTTAGTAAGCACCAAAAAAGGTTTTGGAGAATTGTAAAACTCCTGTTAATCACTTGCTAGTGTGCTATATTTGTGTTATCTCAGAGTGGATACACTTCTCACTTACTTGTGCTTTCACAGCTAATAAAAATAGAACTTCTGAACTCTCAGGGACCTTCTGAGGGATGTAGCCACAAGAAATGGCTGTACCACAGTAAGGGTGAAAGTGTCCACAAAGGACTGCTCACCATGCAGTGTTCCTTGGTGCAAGCAACAACCAAGACCAGCTATTGCATCCTCCAAAGGAAATTCGTCTCTAGAAACACAGGCAGTGAAAATCTGTTTTGTCACGCATGACGAGTGCTAACTTTGATACAGTTCTACCCAATCGGGGTGCCAGCCTTTCCCTGGGACTGTGACTGTGAAATTCCCTGTGACTTCGCTGGAATTCAGATGGTGCTCAAGGAGTAAAAATCTCTGCCCCTTCTCTACCCCTTCTGAATTCTGTGGGACCACGTGCAGAAGGAATGCCACTAAGAAGCTGTGCTGAACCAAGACAACAAACATCCTAATGAAAAATGCATTGTTTTACAAGGACAGAGAAAGCAGAGATTCTCTTTCCCCAGCTTGAAAGACTTGCACCAAACACCACAGAACCCCCGCAGGGGTGCAGTGCTGAGGTGAAAAATAATCACAGACAAATATGGGTGAAGGTAAGAAACAGCACTTTACAGGAGACATGACCTGTTGAAGCACATCCAGAGGAGGGCCACAAAAATGATTCAAGGGATGGAGCAACTCTCTTGCAAGAACAGGCTGAGATTGCTGGGATAGTTCAGCTTGGGGAAAAGACCTGAGAGCTGCCTTTCAGTGTCTAAAGGGGGACTGTAAGAATGAAGGGGACAGACTCTTTAGCAGGGTCTGTGAAGATAGGACAAGAAGAAATGGTTTCGAACTTAGAGAGGGGAGATTTAGGTTGGATATAAGGAACAAGCCTTTTACAGTGAAATTGGTGATACACTGGAGCAGTTGCCCAGAGAGGTGGTGGAAGCCCCATCCCTGGAGACATTCAAAATCAGGCTGGACAGAGAGTTGGACTTTGACAATTATCAGATTCTAAGATTTTGTTGCAGCTGAAGCAACTGTGGGTTTCTGCACCCTGACGACTGGTTTGCACACATCATGGAGGCAGTGCTCTATTGTAAAAGGGTGTGCAACATTGCAGGGTCCAGGAGCGCTCTTTGGAGGAGGAAAACAGCACAGAGCCCAGTCCTTCCACACAGTGTTTGTGCAGAGCTGGTAGAGCTGCCGTGCCATAATGAATTATAACTATCTACCAGTATAGCCTGACCTGGATTAGCTGCATTTGTAATTAACATTCCAGGAGGAGAGAAAACCTGCAACCTAGTGTAAAAAAAAAAATAAAATTGTCTTGATTTAAGCTGCTGGCATGCACAGTCTAAATAATTTCAAAAGGTTTCATCTGTTTCAGCCCAAGATGCTTAAGAGCCTCATTGCAAGACGGCTGTTACGGCATCAACCCATCCCTACACAGAAATTTCTTATGCATCAGGAGTGTGTCTGTCCTCACAAGGACTCCCTCCCCAAAGGAATGGAAGCTGGAGGAATAGGGCTCTTATTTTGCTGTGGTTATGCTAGCTCTGCTTCCAGGGAAAGAAAGAGGAAAATTAAGAGTCTTTTTATGCGATGGAAATCTGAACCTGTGAGGAAAGTAAATTCTTGTCTGCTAAGGGCATTTCAATTTTTTTGAGGTTGTTATTGAAGTTCAAAGCAGATAAGGGCTCTATCAAGAGATGCAAGCTGCTGTAATGCAACACTCATCCAATTTGCAAGGATGTTAGTTTCAAAGTCCCCTCTAAAGGCAAACGGAGCTTCACAGGCATGCCCAGACAGGAGTAAATTATGTGGTAGTGAACGTGAGACACAGAGAAATGCTGGCAAGATGCTTCCCTTCCCTGCTTAGTTATTATTGCATCTCTGCTGCAAATTGCAAATAAATTAAGCTACACTGTGGATGTAGGGATAAAGAGAATAAATAAATAAATAAATAAATAAATAAATAAGGAAGATTAATGCTCAAAAAAAAAATGACAAGGGAGGGACATATTTTATCAATGGGTAAAATTCAGATCATAGAAAACTTTCCTTTTCGTTTATATTTGATTTTTTTTCTATGTATTGCTTCTGTCTTTCTGCATTATCAGCCCTTCTTTGTTCTACACACTCTGAAAAAAAATCAAGAAAAATAACATAAGAGAGGGATTAAAACAATATGTTATCTTTTGTCTTCTGAGAAACACTGCTTGATTGCAAATGTCCTTCACGCATAATTTATGTGGATGAAAATAATAGGGAACTTTGCAAACTTTCCTTGCAAAAAAATTAATTCCTCATTAAATGCAATTTTTGAAAAATGTGATGACTAAAAAAATAAAATGTCTCTGCCCTAGTTTCTGAATGTTGCAGTAGGGCAGGTAGGGATACTTACAGTGTAAGGAAGAATACCCCTAAGTGATACAGCGCAATGCTGTATGGAGGTCATTTCATTTAAAATTCACCTTAACACCTGCAGCAAAACTGCCTCATGATCTGCCTGGATGTTCTTCGTGAACAACAGTGCCAAGTTTCTTAATTCTGCTAAATGAAAGGCTCTCATGTAAATTTAATATATGAAGGAATACAAAGAAAAGAAATCAGTCAGTAACATGAAATGTCATTTACACTTCTTTTTCCTTCTAATGTAAATTATTAGTGTACATACCAACACATGAAAAAAAAAATAGCATGCCAATCATGGAATGTGTTTTCTTTTTTAAAATCATATCAGAATAGGATTGGAATGTCTCACAAAACAATGGCATTTATAAGGTATACAATTCTTATTCTCTTTTTCCACTGAGCAAAACAAACCAGCATCCCTGGTAGTTATTAACTAAGGAAGTGATCTCATTCCTATGCAACTAAGAGAGTATTTAATTTTAAATTTAAGTTTGAAAGATCCACTTTAGTCTCCCTGTTTAGAAGTGGGCAGTCAGCCAAGCTGGCTGCTGCCCAGGAAATCAGTGTCTCTCTGCACAGACAGCTCCAGAGAGGATCACATTAACAAGTTTTCAGATATCAAACAGTGAAATAAAAGACACCAAGAAGATAGAATAGTTAGAACGTGATGTACGTATTGTGACTGCATTTTAAGAAGGCATTATGATGTGTGGAAGAATACAAGTTCAAACAAAAGCAGATTAAAGAGAAGGAAGTTTGGAAGGAAGTTTGGAAGTTTGGAAGTTCGAAAGTTTGGAAGTTTGGAAATAAGGAAGGAAGGAAGGAAGGAAAAGAAAGCAATAAAGAGAGAAAGAGAAAAAGAAAGAGAGAGAGAAAGAAAGAGAGAAAGAGAGAGAGAGAGAGAGAGAGAGAGAGAGAAAGAAAGAAAGAAAGAAAGAAAGAAAGAAAGAAAGAAAGAAAGAAAGAAAGAAAGAAAGAAAGAAAGAAAGAAAGAAAGAAAGAAAGAAAGAAAGAAAGAAAGAAAGAAAGAAAGAAAGAAAGAGAAAGAAAGAAAGAAAGAAAGAAAGAAAGAAAGAAAGAAAGAAAGAAAGAAAGAAAGAAAGAAAGAAAGAAAGAAAGAAAGAAAGAAAGAAAGAAAGAAAGAAAGAAAGAAAGAAAGAAAAAAAGAAAGAAAGAAAAGGAAAGGGAAAAGGAAAGGGAAAAGGAAAGGGAAAAGGAAAAGAAAAAAAGAGCCAAAGGAAAAGAAAAATAACCAAAGGAAAAAAAAAGAAGGGGAAAAGGAAAAAAAAAAAAGAAAAAGAGAAAAAGAACCAAAGGAAAAGAAAAAGAAGGGGAAAAGGAAAAGAAGGAAGGAAACGAAGAAACACAATTCCTTTCATGAGTTTCAAATATCCACACTGGCGCCTGGATGAGTAACTGGGGCAAAGTAGATGGTGCTGGCTGTCAGTGTGCAGTGGTTTTTGTGAATATGCGCCATGTTTCGGATTTCACATACGAAAAATAAATGGTTCCTGAAAAACACTGTTTTTTTCTAGTGATTTGGATAGGGCTCCAGCAGTTTGTCTTTATGTCAGAGTTGCACTGAAGAATTGCAGATTTGTTTCACTGCAGCTCAGAACTTAGCAGAGTTTCACACCTTACCTGATCCAACTCCTTTGGAGTTTCCCTATTCACCTTTTACATTCCATGGGGAGTCAGTCAGAATCCTCTCTGGTGGCTCTTCATAAACAAGTCACCGAGGCCACCTGAACATACACCTTGCTGTGGCTCACTGGCACCATACATGTGCCCAAGAATTCCCTGGAGGACTAGTGAATCAAGAAACACAGAATTGCAGGGGTAGGAAGGGATGGATCTCAAAAGATCATCGAGTCCAACCCCCCTGCTAAAGCAGGTTCCCTACAGTAGGTTGCATGGGTAGGCTATTGGGGATAAATATGATAGCAATGGGCTTGATGTTTTCAGGCACTGAGGATGAGGGCAGTTTGGCACTGTAAGTCTGGGCTACAAAAGACTGACTCAGTCACATAAACCTTTGATATATTTATTTATTTATTTGTTTATTTATTTATTTATTTATTTTTGACAAAGCAGCACTTAATTAGTTCTAAGACTGACAATGAAAAACAGAGCTGGCTGGCAATAATTAAATTTGCTGAATATGACTATGACCAACTTAGCTTTTATCTACTTAAGCCAAGTTTGCATTAGGCTCAGAGCTTCTGTGTTGCTCTCCATGAGAAGATATTAACTATTTCTGCTTGCTAATTGCATTTTTACACTTAGATGGTATATAGAACTATTGTGACAACAGTTTGTCCATAACAACCTCTGGTTGTTAGGAAATAGGAACAAAAAAACAGTCCCCCTAAAAAATCCTCATTTTTGTACTTTTTTTCCTTCCTGTGAAATACTCAAGTGTAATTTAGAAACTAATTTTCTTATAAATCTTGTTCACCTCCAAACCTAATCAGAGCTTGTCGAAATATTGTTTTATCTTCACAGTGCCACCAGCATACATAACTGAGAATCCTACCCAGCTGCAGCATCAGATCCAGATGCAGTGTTCAGGCTTTGAATTGAGGAAGCTGGTCTCACCCAAACCAAGTGGTGAGCTACAGGAGAGCCTGATAACAAGATAATAAGCCTTTTCATTTTCTCTCTTCCTCCCTTCCTCCCTTCCTCCCTTCCTCCCTTCCTCCCTTCCTCCCTTCCTCCCTCCCTCCCTCCCTCCCTCCCTCCCTCCCTCCCTCCCTCCCTCCCTCCCTCCCTCCCTCCCTCCCTCCCTCCCTCCCTCCCTCCCTTCCTTCCTTCCTTCCTTCCTTCCTTCCTTCCTTCCTTCCTTCCTTCCTTCCTTCCTTCCTTCCTTCCTTCCTTCCTTCCTTCCTTCCTTCCTTCCTTCCTTCCTTCCTTCCTTCCTTCCTTCCTTCCTTCCTTCCTTCCTTCCTTCCTTCCTTCCTTCCTTCCTTCCTTCCTTCCTTCCTTCCTTCCTTCCTTCCTTCCTTCCTTCCTTCCTTCCTTCCTTCCTTCCTTTTTGCTCTTTCTTTTTTTTCACCACCATCCAGCATGCAGCCTGGTGGCAGGTCCATGGAGTAGCCCACCGAGGATATGTCCCTGCTGTCAAGTCTGGATTATGTGTTTGGTCTGAACCCAGTACAGTCTGTAATACAGTAGATCTGAAGTAAAGTTCTGTAGTTGCATGGTTTCAGCTCAAATTTATAGTTAACGAAGGATGTTGCTCCATATGCCCTTGCAGGTTTGGACGGTATTTATGTGCATGGCTTTGTAGAGAAAGAAACAGTAAATTTGTTGTGAAGAGTTTGCAGGGAAGATGAGAGAGCCATGTAACTAGGAAGGATGTTTTGAAAGGGCAGAGACCATATGAAGTCCATTAAGAACTAGTGAACTACATAAATACAACGGAACGTCCTTTCCTGTGACTCCTTGGAATATAAGAGCTTGCACAGTGCTTCAAAGGCACTTCAACAATAACAAGACTGGGGCTCACAGTCAGGCACTTAAGCCCATGTAGGGCAGTGGGAAGAGCGAAATGTGTTCTCTCTTTGTAAGAGCTCCCTTGCGCCTTATCTTATTTTCTCTCTTTCAGTGTTTACTCAGCGTTCATCCTTAGTGAGGCTGGGTTGGTAGTACATGAATGAATGCAGACGTCTTTGAAGCTGCTGTATGGAGCAAAATACTTAAGTTTTTCTTTGATAAGTTCACATGAATAGAGCCATTTGCTGTTAACACATCCTTAACTGATGCGGCTATTATGCTCTGGGAGAATTAGGAGTCCTTTTAGGAAGCATGTTTGCAGCTCCCATTAAGGCTAATTGTTCTGCGCATTAGTATTTAGAAGAAGATGTGCAAAATGGCAATTATGACACATTTATATGCACGTCTCGCTTTTATCCCAGAAAGAACTCAACATGCTTTACAAACTTCACCAACTCACTTACATATGTTGTAAATGTAGAATCACTTTGTCGACAGCTGCTGTACAGCCACCTCGAGGTTAAATGCAACAACTGTGTAACAACACAGCATCACCACAGAACGTGGCAGAGACATGAAAAAAAGAAACCAAAACCAACCCTTAAATTGCCTTACCTGCTTGAAATCATCAGGAGAATTCTAGGTAAGTAGCATGTAAATTAGTCAAATTAAACGTTGGCTTGATCACTGGAGCTAACACTCCTGTTTCAGCAGA
This sequence comes from Oreortyx pictus, assembly GCA_036925125.1. Classification (NCBI taxonomy): domain Eukaryota; kingdom Metazoa; phylum Chordata; class Aves; order Galliformes; family Odontophoridae; genus Oreortyx; species Oreortyx pictus. Next base: position 5,048,657 of record JAUPFR010000004.1, on the reverse strand, counting down.
AGTACTGTGGCATTTTTAATGATGGCAATTTGCCTGAATCTCTGTTTTACATCTCAGATGAAGGGCAGCACCTCCAACTGCACTGCAATGACCGATGGGGGATTTTGAGTGGGATCAAAGAGTGCCACGTACAGCACTTGCAACTTGTTTGGAGCTTTGGACTCTGCTTGGCAAGATCCCAAAGCCTGAACCTGCTACTAAAGAAAGGGAGACCAGGTGGAACTTCCCTACTTTGTGTTGGTGTGAAATAAGAAATTAACAAATGGTAACACTGCATCATCAGTGTTTTCATTGCCTCCATAGTAAGAGCAGAAATGCCACTGTCTACTACAGTCACTCCCTGGTTCAAAATTACCTTTCACCACGATTATGGGGAGTCTTCTGCAGCTGGAGGAGCCAAAGTTGACCAAACAGGCTGATCCTTATTTCATGAAAATACTTGCTTTCTGAATCATGGAAATGTAATAACTCTTTACTCAAGCTTTGAGACTGAAAAATTTTGGCACGTTTCCCATCAATATGACCTCCTTGGGGGAAGAAGGAATGAAGGGGTGAATTTCACGCCATTTGTCATCATCCCTACACACGGTGTGACTGACCCCACGTGCCTCATCCTCAGCCCATGCCTGTTAATGACACCTCCCACTATCTCCACGCTCTACCCTGGGCCCATCCTCTTCCTGCAGCAGAACTGTAGTCCTCCTGTTGGTAGCAGCACCCCCTGCACACGGCAACTGCTGTCATTGTCACCACCCCTACATGGTGCTTCCATCACTGCAGGACAGCTGTCCATGCAACTCTCAAGTGTCCTGCCCAGAAAGACATTTATGGGGATCATAGTGTGGGACCTTGGGGAATAGGTGTCCTCCTGTAGGCTCTCTGCTCTGCCTGGAAACCACCTGTTGTCCAGAATCTCACAAAAAGCATTTTACATAGGAAAGGATCCATCCTATTGATAGATGCACTTCCTTCCAGCTTCAGCATGGAGAAGGAAGCTCCAGAGGAAAAAAAAGAGGAAACCTGGGGATGGATGGGCATCCGTGTGTGGAGGGCCTCAGTGTGGGCCATGGCCCTCACCCACTCAGAACTGGGCTAGGGGCGGCCAGAGCAGGTCTGGGAGTCATGTTGGCTAAAACAAAGTGGAAGCACTGATGGAAGGGGACTGGTGAGCATGTGTTGTTGAGCTTGCTGCATCCAGCAGCTCCAGATGGGGACCACATGGAGGCCAAAGTAAAAGTGCAGCAAATGAACCTAATCCTCTAATTCTCTGCCTGCAGTGAAATGGTCTCTCACTGTTGATCTCTAATGAAAAAGCAAGTAGGCAGTCATCTGTCTAGGTCACTCTAATTACTACTATAACTGAATTTTACCATGACTGGCTAGAGTAGCAGAGAGGAACAAATTACAGTCTATTTTCTTAGCCTGTTTTGCAACAGAAATAAGAAACATATTTTTTATTTGGGAGGACAGCAACACACAGCTTTATTATTATTGTTATTATTTTGTACTGGCTTTGTTTTATAAGAAGCAACCGCCTCAACTTTTCTAATTACCCACCATAGCCCTTTGATCTCCTTTCAGACTTGCTATTAATTACTTCTCTAAATACAGCAGCAACAGCTTTTCATAAGTCTTCTATTTTTCTTAGGACCTGATACAACAGCCATCAAAGTGAGTAAAAGCCTTTCAGCTCACTTCAGACAAAAGACCTTGCACCAAGCACTTTGTGAAAATGCATAATCCACCATTAAAATTAAGTCAGGTCACACATCTATCCTCCTCTTTCTGTTGCTTTTAGTGGAAATGAATCAGCATAAGCTTAGAAATTGTAATGCCAGAAGAAAATATTGTTCCAAATAAGTACCATGCAATGTACAAATAAAGAGCTGCCTGTTTCTCATGCTAAATGTCATGTATATCATTGCTTTACTCACTAGATTTTCTAAGATCTTTTTTTTTTTAACGTCATACCTTGGAAAATAGTGAAAGGCAGTATTTCTACTTGCTATTGTATACTGCTATCTAGAATACACTGTAAAACACCACGGCTGCTCTTTGGAGGTGAGATCTTTTCTTTTGCTATCTGTACAGCTGAAAATAATGTTCTAAATATCCTGGATGTTCATGGACAAGTGTGGAATGAATTACTATAATGTAATCTTAATTGCACAGAGCATACTTTTGTTAAATTATAAATACTATTATATGTACATATATCATAAAAGAATGGTACAGGTTAGTCTTTTGTCAGTGTGCTTGAATAACTTTTATGAGTTACAAGCTGTGTGTCTAATACAAATAATACTGACATCGAAAAAATATTATTGCACAAGGTATGGAGATAATGGCCTCTTACTTGGTTACTGAACTCTTAAAACCCCAGTTACTTAGGTAAATATTTCACACAATGAAACACAAGAATATTGTGAGAATGGTCAGTTTTCTAGGCTTAGCAAAATGTTTGAAGTTGTGAATTTATGCACTGTTTTCGTATACATAGACTTTTCTTCTGTTTAGGTAACTCTAGACTGTTTTCACTAAAACACGTAGACGAAATCCGAGCTTAGACAAAAGTATACGCAACATACTTTGGAAGGAAAAATGTCATGTAGATAGGATGAGAGCTACAGTATGGTGCAACAAAGAGACTGAGAAGTTATTTAGTATCCATAGGATTACAAGATGACTGAGGATGGAAGAGACCTTGGGAGACCTCTAGGCCTACCTCCTGTCCAATGCAGGTCCAACTGTGATGTCAGATGAGGATGATCAGAGCTTTTTTTCAGTCAGATTTTGAACTTGAGAGACAGGAAACCACGTCACCTTTTGGAAACTTCATGTTTACTCAAGAGACAGTTTTCTCCTTACGTCCAGAATGAACCGATCTTAATATTTGTTCCTCTCCTCCCACACATGCTTCTCTGAAGAAGACCAAGAACATCTTGGTCTCCTTGACACCCTTCCTGCAGGTACTGAGGCTGCTGCTGGTCCCCCTAAGACACCTCCTCCACAGACTCATTCCTGCAACCATCCCTTGCAGGGTGGGGTCTCCAGTTTTGACCAAATTATGGTTTATCCAGGTTTTTCCTGAGCTGAGGATCCCAAACAGAACACTTTACAGCAGTTTTCACTCCCCAGGGCAGAACTTTGCATTTGTCTCTTTTTATGTCTCCTGCTAGCCCATTCACCTAGTCTGGCCTTTCTAGGTGGTAGCTCTGGTCACACCAATGTGATGATATCTGCAGACTTCATGGCAGAGCACTCTGACTCCTTCTTCAGTGCATTAATAACATTTCTTCATCATTCAGATCTTTATTTTTTAAGTGCACTTAACAGATGAAAGACAGACTTTCTTAGGAGATTTCATTTTCCATGTGCTTGGGGAATTAGCACTCCAATCTTAGAGGCAAATATCTATTTCTCCTTCAGTTGATCTCAACCAAGGCAATTAGTTCCTCCATTGTTTCTCGAGTCTTATCTTTACTGCCTTCCCACCACAACTCATCAGCTGATTCTCAGTATCTTCAAGAGAGGAAGTTTCCCATTGTGTTCTCCCATTACACGTTGCTCCTGTGCAGCATTTGCATGATCTCAACATCTCTCCTTTTTTTCCTCCATGAACCCTATAATTTCTTCCCCTTTCCACTTTTGCTACCATTTTTCTTTTCTCCATTTCATTGTTTTTTGTCTCATATTTTCCTGCCTTTTTCTGTCTCCCCAGTGCTTTCCTCTTTCTCATGGCTCCTGTCCCTCATGCTAGTCCTTTTCCTCCTCATTAACAACAGTTTTTCTTTGCTACTTCCCCGAACATGTAGTTTTGGAAGGCACTTTGATTATATCAAGTCACAATATTCCCAAGTGTTACTACCTAGTGTTATCAGTGCCATCAAATGGAGGCAAGCAGCCAAGCCAAGATTGTATTTCATCAGAATACACACTCCCAAAGGCACTATCGGGGGAAGGTATTGCCTCAGATTGCTCATTTGTCTTCTTTATTTCAAAGCACTTCAATTTCAAGTTCAAGACCTAGTAACAGGCAAGAATTTCTCTGAATTTTCTCTTATGGGCTCTCAGAGTCTTTACTATAGGACTACTTTCTCCTTTCAATAGGACTTGCTGTCCTGAATTATTCATCTGTTTCTGAAAGGCATACCCTTGAATAAACCCCACCTTTCAATGACGAAGGGATATCTTCAAAAATTCACAGATCACCCAACTTTAGATCTTGATTCTATGAAGTTTGTCCACGTTATGACTTATGTGGACCTGTTAATTGCATTTATGGATATTTTTCATATTTTAAAGCAAATGAAAAAATAGTTTAACCAAAATACTAAAAAAAACCAAAACAAAACAGAACATAAGTGGCAAACTGGCATTGTACTTGTAAAAGCAGTACATTTAAAAGGACACTTCAAAGGGAACTATTTTTCAAAGGACAAGTGCGCACCAAACTTACAGAAGATGATCTTATACAGACTGCCAAAAAATCCTGCTGGTAATGAATTTGTAAGCTATGAAAAACAGAAAAATGTATTACATAGTGATTTAAGTATCACAGAATTCTAGGTGCTAGAAGGAACCTCTACAGATCATCAAGTCCAACCCATCTGCTAAAGCAGGTTCTTTTTAAATGGTATCAATGAATGATTTTTCACCTTGGAGTCATGATGTAGGTCAAATTTATTTAGGCATAGCTTCTGCTATGTAGAGAAGTCTGCAAGGTTTAATAAGTACAAACTGAAATCTGGAAGTAAACAACCAGTTCTTGGTTTATTTTGAAAAAAGAAAAGGAAAGGAAAGGAAAGGAAAGGAAAGGAAAGGAAAGGAAAGGAAAGGAAAGGAAAGGAAAGGAAAGGAAAGGAAAGGAAAGGAAAGGAAAGGAAAGGAAAGGAAAGGAAAGGAAAGGAAAGGAAAGGAAAGGAAAGGAAAGGAAAGGAAAGGAAAGGAAAGGAAAAGAAAGGAAAAGAAAGGAAAAGAAAGGAAAAGAAAGGAAAAGAAAGGAAAAGAAAGGAAAAGAAAGGAAAAGAAAGGAAAAGAAAGAAAAAAGAAAAGAAAAAAAGAAAAGAAAGAAAGAAAGAAAGAAAGAAAGAAAGAAAGAAAGAAAGAAAGAAAGAAAGAAAGAAAGAAAGAAAGAAAGAAAGAAAGAAAGAAAGAAAGAAAGAAAGAAAGAAAGAAAGAAAACAAGTCCATAGACAATTACAAGTAATGCAAAATCTAGTGGGTTTATATTTTTTCCCCTCCCTCACTCCCTCAACCCTTTTTTAACATTAATATGTATAGATGTTAGAGAATATGTTTGTTTTTTGTCATTTTTCAATTGCATTTCTGGTGGTGGTTGATTCAGGTGAAGTTTGCAGCTTTTCACGTTTGTAAGGATATATATAGATTAATATAGATGTGAACTCTTAAGTTTGCATTGTACGTGCTTCATGCTCAGTACACTATATTCATTTTGGCTCAAAATTTACTTCCAGGAGCAGATCCAAACAAGCTCAGCCTTTTTTGTTGTTTTGATTTTTCTTATTCTTTCCACAAAACTCACTGCTAAATCTCACCATTTTTGTGGTTATTCTGAACTCTTCAACAGATTCTCCAGTACCTTCTGGTTTTGGCCTGAAGGAATATTTTCTACCCTCTTAAAACAAAGATGTTTAACCTCAACAACACCAAAGGTTCTCTCCAGGTTCTCCTGGTGTTCTTTCAGCTTTTCTAAATCCACAGAGGACACAATTTTTACAGAATTTCTTCCCCACAGCTTTTGTCTCCGCGGTATAAAGAGTTGCCAGGGGACTTGAGCAAGTCTGTGCCATAGGCAATGCAGCACGTGTATCTTGGAGTCTCCCCAGCCCTGATAATTGCTTCACAAGCTCCAACCAGCTGTAATGAATTCTTTCACAATCCAAAATAGAAGTTTAACCCATTATAACTTCAATGTGTCAAAGTCATTCTTTTGCCCATCTATGTTTTTGCTTTGGCAGTGCAGAATAGGTGAATCTCATTTCCTAGTTATTTCTAGATGTGAGTGTTGCTGGACCCAGACTCAAAAGTTACTCCCATTACTCCTCTGGAGTCATATTTCCAAATGGCTTCATTGCCCTGAGTATGTTTGTTTTACCCGTGTAAGTCATGTTCACTACATATATCTAAATATATGTGACATAGAGTTAGTAAATAAAATCATCTTTTTTACTGATTCTGCGTGATATACATGAGAACAAGATATTTAACCAACACAAAAAGTACCGTTATGTGTTTTGAGGCATACAGCAAACATGTAAATCTAGTGGATTTGCTATTTTATGGGTAAAACAAACTTACGAGTTGTTATTCAAACATTCCCTCCAACAGGGGAATCCTGGAGTAACTTTGGCTCAGATAAGAGGCAGAGGAGCTCTGTGGTGCAGTCATTTATGCCAAATGTAGGGGGACACTAAAAGCCATTTGCCTGAACCAGAATTGCAGAGAACTGCAAAGAGTGTGCACCTTTGTCAGCAAAGGACATAACTGGAAGGAACAGAGGAGTTTTCAGGCACCCAGGCCTACCATCAGATTTGAGGAAGCTATTTGGTATAGTTTGCTCTGGATGATGGATCCATGAGAAATTCCCAGCACTGTTTCTGTACCACCAAGTGGCAGGAGTGTGGGTGTACATCCAGTATCTCATTATCTTTATTCGTAACTGGTGAACACCAGCTATTCATTACAAGTTATGCTGGGTGAATTTTATGTTTGTTTTGTTGCTGTTGTTGTTTTTTAATAATAATAAATCCACTAATATTGATCCATACAGTTTGTTCTGAAGACAGGGAAGCCCTTTTGCTGACAGAAAATAATAGATCTTAAGTGGATATCACGCCATACTGAATCCAAACAACTGTTTCAAAGTAGCAGTCTGGAATTTTGTGTTTACTGTGTTAATATCTTTTACTGTCCTGTCACTTCCTGGAAGCAGTTCCTCATTGTTTATGTTAGCTGCAGGGTGAAAAACAGAGGGACACACCAAGCAGCAGTTTGCACTGAATTCCATTTAATTCACCAGCAGTAATTACTGAGAGTACCTCCCACCAGAACATCATTCACAAACACAGGGTTTGGTTAATGTACCTTGTGAAGTAAATGGTGCAACTTTATGTAATGGCAGGTCCTGAGAGGTCTTGTGAAGAGTGCTCTGCAGAGCCAAGAGAGTGAGGAGCAATGCAACAGCAATGGAAGAGGGGGCGAGCAGTGAATCTAATAGGGTTGCAACTCCTTTCACAAACCTTTAGTGATGCAGAGCAGTGAACTAACTCCAAAAGAGAAAGCAAACATTGAAAATTTATCCTCTTCCTTTGGCATATGGAGCAAGGCAGAAAGAAGGAGGAATGAATGTTGTGGATGCAATCATACAAAGAGGAGAACAATCTGAATGTGTCCTTCAGTATTACCCATTGCAAGAGAAGCACTGGGAGTACATCTGGGAGAACATCATGGCTCATGAACCCTCAAGTGCACTTCATCTTCTGTTCTCTGCTAATGGATCTTCTTGCTACAGCCTCATGTTGCATAAAGAACATATTGTTTCTGCAAATTCAATGCCAGCTGAAGATACACAGAGTTATTGTGTCTCTTGCACATGTCTCAGAGCAGCTCACAGGCAACGCAGCTTACAGATAACAAGGGTTGTGCTTTTTCACAGAATGACAGAATTTTAGGGGTTGGAAGGGACTTCTAGAGATCATCAAGTCCAACCCCCTGCCAAAGCAGCTCCCTAGCCCAGGTTGCACAGGTAGGTGTCCAGGTGGGTCTTGAACATCTCCAGAGGAGACTCCACCACCTCTCTGGGCAGCCTGTGCCAGTGCTCTGTCACTGCACTGTGAAGAAGTTTAAGTCTTTCAGTCCACATGAATACACCTGCAAAATAATCCCACCCCAATATGTTAACTACTTGTTAATGCAGAAAGGCAGTAGTTTTCTTGCAGTAGAGAGCAGAACAGGAAGTATTTTCCTGAACATCTTTTCCATCTATCCTTGACACTACTTGGGGATGAGAACACATCTTCAGATTAGTTGACAGAAGCTTCCCTTGGCCCACAGGATAACTATTCCATCACTTTTTGATTTCTGCAGAGGGACCTCAAGAATTGTGTTCTGTGCTAACTCATTCAGCAGACCTTTAAAAAAAGGTGTAGTATTTTTACACCAGAGAGTGCCATATGGCAAACCTAGTGTTACACTTTTTTTTTTTTTTAAACTCTATTCAAGGAAGATCTTTTGTGTCTCAGAGGAATGGATCCTGCTGTAATTCATCGCAGTTTCTTCTGGGAGAGCACCTCTTATCACCAAGGGGATACTCTGTCCTTGTAATTACAGTCCTTGTAATTACAGTCACAAATGGAACAAATGCTTCCTTACTAAAGCAAAATTTTCTTGAAGGGAGACAGGGGCATGCATATATTCAATCATCTCACTTCCTAAGTTGCTCTGTATATCTGTAAGAATAGCTTGTCATGTGAAGACATGAGACTGCATAACTGCATTCCCCCTTGACAGAGGATGCAATTAATTTAAAAGGTACAGATTTCATATGGAAAACTATAATAGTGATTGTTTGTTCTTGAGCATTATGTGCAACCCTTGGTATTGCAGAAACATTTGCTGACTGAAATACCTTGTCTCTAGGTTTTAGTCCTGAGATTACATTAAAGTAGAAAGCTAGAAAAATACTCTTGGAAACCATTCATTAATTCATTAAACCATTAATTAAAGGTTCTCTGGTGATCATGTTTATAAACATTGCAAATCATAAGGTATTCATCTTCAGGAACGAAGAATAAAGGCTGTTCCTAGAAAAGAGAAGATTTTCTCGGGAATCAGTGATTCAGAGTGTTAGGGAACATCACAGATAATTGCCTTAAAATATGCTCCAAGAATCAGTTTATGGAAACAGAAGTACTAAGGTCTTAGGATAAGAAAACGGTTCGCAAACACAATGGAAACAATTGTAATGCCACCTAGCTGCCACGAGGGGGTCTCACAAAAGATCTCAAAGCATGAAGGAAATGAGAACTAGAATGAAGCTAAATATGTAATTTATATTCTGTCTAAATAAAATGATGATAAATAAAGAAAAAAACAATTCGGAATAAATTGATAAAATGGAGAAATGAAATATTTGTTATTTTAGGATTATTATGTTGTTTTTATTATGCAGCCAGATTTGAATGAAAAAGGCCATTTCCAAACTCTGAGTTTAATTTTGAACATTACAGGACAATTTTTAAAATTTTTACATTTCCCCCTGAGTTTTTCTGAAAGTATGTTCGTCCAGAGTCAATTTCTCACTGTGCAGCAGGTTGGATCATGCACAAAGCTGCTTCACTTCGTTTCCTTTTCCAATGCCCTCAGGAACTAGGAATTATTTATTTTCTCTATTTTCTCTCTGTACAATTTTATTACTGTTTTCTTCCTGCCTCTGGCAGCTGGTGGAGTGGACAGTTGCTGGAAGAGAACAGAGTACTGCAGCCCATTCCTGAAAACACAGAGATGGATTCAGTGATGCTGGATTTGTGGGCTAAAAGGAATTTCTCAAAAAGTCCAAACACCAGGGACAAGTAAAAGCTTTTATACCCCCTCTGCAATATGAATACTAATCAATAAATCAGTTCCTCCATTTGGAGTACCTCTGGGGCCTGCAGAATCCCAGTTGGCTCCCGCTCCCCACCCATGATGCACCACAAGTTAGTACCTTGTTAGCAACCAGGCTGAAAATCTTCAGTCTAAGTTAACACATTGTTTAAGAGATGCTGAATGAAATTTAAAACCTGTGAGGTCAGATGGCATGGTGTGACCTGTTGGTCCTTGCTGGTCTTGAGATCACACTGCATAGCTAGGATTAACAGGAGTATTCCCCACTTGCCAGCACGTAAAATACTGTTACATGATATCCATGGTTTTAAAAAGAATATACCTTCCTAAGGAGTCCATCTGACTGTAATTGGAAACATCAAGAATCTGGGCTTTCAGTATAAAGACTCTCATGCATTAGTAATAAATCTAATAAAATAAAATTATTGGTGGTGGCCATATCTTAGGATAGATCACAGTGCTCTAAGAGCTGGCAAACAGCACTAAATACTCATGGATGTTCAGCAGCCAAAATTTGAGCAAAACCATCCATACATGGCATGCATTTAGCACTTGTTTTAGACTTATCTGATAAGCAAACAAACAAACAAAAAGAAATCAGATAGTATGCCTATACACCTCAAGTATAATTCTGGAATTACGGAGAGCTCTCTCAAGTTTAAGAGGTGCTGAAGATCAGACATGGCCATACCATGAAGAAAACTTACTATAACAACACCTTTTAATCTGTAAAGAAGCCATATTGTGCTAACAGGGAAAGAATTGACACATATTTTCCTACTGCCTGCAGCAATGTGGCATACATGGCAGACATATTAGTGGTTTTGACTGGGATAGAGCATATACTGGCTCCTTTGCATTCTTCGTAAATGTATGTTCCTACTACAAGGAAGTACTGAAAATCATTCTAAGATATTTTGATGGCTAATAAACTTAACACTTATAGGAAAGAATATCTCAAATTAATTCTTCTACGGGAATTCACAGGAAAATTTTTATTTAAAGCAAAACCTGTGAAATTGAGGTGATAAACACTTATGGCTCTGTTCATCTAGTTTTCACTGCACATATATCTTAATTTAAAAAAAGGAATGACAGGTATCTAACTCTGCATTATTGGACAAGCATTCCACTATGAGCATAACTGGGAGGACAGGGCATCTTGGTAACTAGTCTTCCTGCACTCTGGGAAGGTCTCCCAACTATTTCACTGTAGCCCTTGGCATTCTTTCACTCCTATCATTCACAGTGCACTTAACCAATTCATTCAATTCCCATCACAAGAAATGTGGGACATATTTCACAGAGAAAGTTTACGAGTGCTTGTCCCAGGGACCACGGTTCACCTCAACTTGGATAACAGAGAAAATTTAGGCATTGTCCATCATTCAACCTAGAGCATTGCAATGTTTTGTTCTTGTCAGAATACTATAAAATTTCAAGATGATAGAGAAAATCTACAACAATTTTCAGATGGCTTTGGCATTTAGAATAGAATGACAACATGAAGGAAAATGCAAGCTTAAAAAAGTATTTTACAGGGAAAACTATTGTGTATGTGATGGAGCTAAGAACAAAACTTCTATGTGGGTCAGTAAAGGTCACTGTCAGATTCAAGGCATATTAAGAAATGTCCTATTTGCAACTTGCAATAATATGGGGAAAACCAGATCTTTTAACTTCAATTTTAATTATTTTAATGTCATTCATTCAGAATTTCTATTATCTGAAATTCAGTTATGCAGTTACTCAGTTATCACCCTCACCAACCATAAATAGGTGCATTTTTGAAAAGTGCAGATCTGGTCCAAATTGGATGCAATGTGTTAATATTCTGTAATTTATGATTATTTTATAATAGGTTTACTTATTGTTAAAGTGATGTTGTTCTGGATTAATAATGAAAGAAAAAATTGCACATCAAAGAGAAGAATTGTAAAAAGGGTGAGTTTTACAACACATATATATTTTCTATTTGATTTTTTCTTTCTTGTTTTCCATTCCTTCCAGTGTCAGATATCTACTATCTTATATTTTAATCACTAGCTTTCAAAATTTTGAATTCATCTTGGTACAAAAAATTTGAAGGTTCTCCCATTTTATCCCATTTTCTTATATGCCAATCTAGAATATGTCCATCTTTATATCTTCAGCTCACTGTATTTAGATGAGTTAGACATCAGATATGAAGAGTATGATTTAGATATGATTCACCAGTTCAACTCAATAAAAATTTCCCTGGCATCCATGGACCCAACAAGAGTTGACAACAAATCATAGGTCACAGCTGTAAACATTTCCAGCCACTGTATGCAGTTGTGTTTGAAAAAGAAGAGAGGAGAAGAGAAAGAAAAATGGATAAATGCATCTCTGACTTCATTTTTTTTTCAGTCAATAATATTGCAATGTGCATTTACCTCTCGGCTCATGATTTTTATTTTATAGACTGGTTGATTGTATGGTTGACTTGAAATTCTGACAAGTCACAGAATCACAGAATCATGGAATCATAGGGGTTGGAAGGGACCTCAAGAGATCATCGAGTCCAACCCCCCTGCCAAAGCAAGTTCCCTACACCAGGTCACACAGGTAGGCATCCAGGCAGGTATTGAATATCTCCAGAGAAGGAGATTCCACAACCCCCTGGGCAGCCTGTGTCAGTGCTCCGTCACCCTCACCGTAAAGAAGTTCTTGTGCACATTCATGCAGAACCTCCTGTGCTGCAGTTTCTGTCCGTTCCCCCTTGTCCTGTCTCCACACACTGCTGAAAAAAGTCTGGCCTTGTCACTTTATCCCCCACACCTCAGATATTTATAAACCTGGGCCAGGTTCCCTCTCAGTCTTCTTTTCTCAAGGCTAAAGAGACCCAGTTCACTTCCTCCAGGCCCTTCACCATCTTTGTGGCCCTGCGCTGGACTCTTTCCAAGAGATCCCTGTCTTTTTTATACTGGGGAGCCCAGAACTGGACACAGTACTCCAGGTGAGGCCTCACCAGGGCAGAGTAGAGGGGGAGGATCACCTCCCTTGACCTGCTGGCCACGCTCTTTTTAATGCACCTCAGAATGCCATTGGCCCTCTTGGCCATGAGGGTACACTGCTGGCTCATGGTCAACCTGTCGTCCACTGAATGTGTAAAGATTAATAATTCTGTGGTGCAGCAGGAGCTATGAAAATTATGCTCACATCTGAGTAACTCTTGAAAATTACCTGCCCACAGTGCAAATTTTTTGTCTGCAGCTCCTATACTCATCAAGAAGCTAAGGTCAGGATTGGAGTACAGTGAACACTGTAAACCAAGACTGATACAAAGCTCATGAAATCTGTAAGTAGAATTTAAATCAGGGAGTTAATTATTTCAGAAAGCTTAGACAACGTAGTGTTACAAATTATTGCATTTATTTTCTCATGACATTATCAATATATATTATGATGTATAACAAGTTAACCACTCAAAGCAATTCATAAATCTGTTCATCTATGAGTGATTAAATAAATATATGTACAGTGCAAAAAATAAAATGATTATTAGTGTCTAAGGAAAACATCATTCTTCTGAATCTTGCCTTGCACAATAATTCATCTGTGGCATGTCTTGTTGTGTAGGACATAGAATGAAAGAGCACAATTGCCCCATAGAATGATGGACCTGTCATGATGAGAGGTTTTCTTCTAAAAGCCAAGAAATCACTTGTCAGTGTCAAGTCACCCATCCCCAGTGTGACATTCACATTGTGATTTGAAGCAAAGCTTGGGGGACAACAAAGCAGTATTGCACACTTGGATCCCGTAACTGAATGAGAACAAATGTAATACTCAAGTATAGCTTTCATGATGAAATAAAAGATACCTCACCCATGAAAGGGGATTATTATCTCTGGTATAGAAGCATGACCGCTCATTAAAATATCCATGATCAAGTCCATCTCTTCCAGTGAGAGCTTCTTTTTATTCTGTGGTATTGTTTTAATTGTCAAAGCCCACATTTTAGTTTGAATCAGACTGTGGGAATTAGAAGTGAATCGAGTCAAATTCTCATGGAACTTTCACTGGCTCTCACTATATTATTTCGTCTAATGAAACACTTCACTGATTGGTAATATTATTTTGCAGAAATTAATATTTCTTCAGTTTTGTTGTTGTTGTTTTTAAATATGGTAAAACAAATCTAGTTTTTACTGCACTGTAGTGGTGCCTTTTCATATCTAAAGGAAAAACATTCCTAAATCAGCTAAAATAGCAGAAAAAAAATTGTCTTATTATTCCATCAAAATTCAAAACAGTGAGGAAAAGTTTTGATTTAAAATTATAATCATTTTATCATTGAATCATTACTAATTAAGAATTTTTCAGATCTTGTGCACCTTAACTGTTCAGATATAGCTGAATATTTACATTTTACTTCAGTATTGGAAACATGTGCAGTATCTCTGTTAGTCCCAGTTATTTCCTATCATATGCTTACTGACGATACTTGTCAATACTGCGTATATTTCAGAGAAGGGTGTTCTACTTTCTATAGATAGTCCTTCTGGAAATTAACCCATACAATTTCTGTCCTATTTTAAGTGGCTTCCCCTTTTTCTAGTCACATCAGTGTAGATCAAGGAGTAACTTAAATGAGAATGAGAATATCTTGTTACTGCCTTCAAGCATCAGTGTACAACAGACCTACTTGTAAAAGAAAATTAACCAGGGCCAGGAAGCAGTCAGTACATGTGCTTATACTTAGCAGTCAGCTAGCCCCAGTAAAAAAAGGAGATGCAATTGAAAGGGTCATGGTGACTGATTATTAAAAGAAACACATGAATGGGTACCAGCATGGGAGTCTACTTTTGAAGTACAGAAATCCAAGGAGATGACAGGAGACACATGGGAGAAGTTTGGGATGGATTTAATTTCTGTATTTGCTTTGCAAACAAGCAGAAGCTCTATTTCCATAGGTAAACACCCATCAGATGTTTCCAAGAGTGGGAAAGAATGCAAAGGCAGAACATAGCTCAAGAAAATGTTAAGATGTCTAGAGGAGCAAATAAGAGATACATGCCTTGGTGTTGTTGAGGAGAATGCCATTGCAGGAGGTCATGCTGGGGTTAGCTAAGGTGCTCCAAAGGGAATGGACTATTGTTAATGACATTTCTGCAACCTAACCAATACCTTCCACTCACCAAAGAAGCAGTATGAACGACAGTATCTAATAATTTTATTAGCTCTTCTATTTTCTTGAGGTAAATACATTATCTGGTACTTTGTCACAAATCTCCCAAGTCAGGTACTCTTCTGCATGGTGAAGAAATTTACACTGATGACTGTTCAGTTTGTAGATGCCTGTGTTCAGCAGGGAGATGCCTTATGTATGTATGAATAAATTATAATCCCTTTGAAAGGCACACGGTAACAAAAAATCCATGTTATAACACTCCACAAAACACCCTTTGGCAAAAGAACACATGAATTCAACAGCCTTCAAGGTATTATTTGTAAAAATACATCATTTCCCATATTGGATATCACCCCCGGTTAGCTTCCCCTTGGCCAGTAATGTAATAACACTTCACGTATCTCCATTTGTAATTTTCTTTTGTATACATTCTTACTGCACTTCAGCTGAGGGGAATTTAACATTTATGTTCCAAGTTCTTCCATGAAGACTTCCCCTTTGATTCATATACGTTCTGACAACATACTTCAAGTGCTTTATTTTAATAAGGACTGTTTTCATTACACTGTTTGGGATTTGGTGGAAGAAACACACTTGGAGAGTTGTCTACCTCTTAAAATGTAGCCAAAGGCCTTAAAGGTCCTGTTTCTTGGACCGTAAAACTTGTCTGTGATGATTGAAATGAGAATTCTGTTTGACCTTTTGTGCCTTAATTTCATGCTTGATTTCCACTGCTGCCACTACTTTACCTCAAAGGCCGTGTCCTTTGGACGGACGGGTTCTGCTCAGCAGTGCTGGATGGATAGATGAGAGTCTGTTTTGCACTCAACTTCACTTTCTGCCTAAACCAGCTATACAATTTTGACACAGAACTGACCTTTGAATCTCAAAATAAAATGCACATTAGATTTAAACCTGTCTATTGGAGTTTGTGTCCAATTGGCTGTATATGGTACAACAAATATATATTTCCCTCAAATTTTTAGTGATAGAAAAGTTGCATAGCCTATAAAAATATATTTAGTATCATCTTAATTCACTGATTAGTATCAGTATTATTAGTAGTATTTCACTGATTTAGTATCACTCATTTCACTATTAGATATTTTGGGAAATGTTGCTCTCAGTACTGCAGTTTTACTTATATAAACAGGAATGACTCATTCCTGTTTTATCCATTATGTACCTGTAATCAGTACCATCAGCCACTCCACACTCAATTAAAAAAATGCCTCTTGTCCTTTATCTAACACAGTCATTGTTGAAACAGTAACACGCAGTTAAAACACAGGCACATTATGCGTGTTCAGGTTATTTTTCTAATTTTGATCTGAAAACGTTGACGCAGAAGGTAGTGCAAAGGCTTTTCTTTCAGCATTGTGAAAATCATTAGCAAGGGTCACTCCGTGGGTCTGACAACATTTCAGCCCTCTGGACCTTCAGTTTTTGACACTTATGCAGCAGGGAAATGGCCACAAATGATTCTTCATGACAGAGTGTGTCATGCACCACAATCACTTCATCACACAAGCTACAAGATAGCAAGTCTGGGGTGCTACTACTCAGGGCTCAATTAAAATTTACGTTCAAGTAGTCTGAGGAGGAAAATTTCCTGTTATTTTCATGCCTTAATTTTTGGGACAGATGCGATTAACAGTATTTTATCAAATAAAAAAATAGGTAAGTTAAAATGTCTAAAAATAGTAAGTATGTGAATATTTTCCTACTACAAAGTAGCACAAATAGAGGTACAGTCAAAGTGAACTGAAAGCTGTGTAGAAAGGATGAAAAACTGAGAAAAGAATGAAATGTTGTCTATATGTTTCAAAGGACATTACTGTTTGAAAATAAACACATTTGGTAGCAATTCCCTGGCAGAGCTGCCCAGAGAATCTGTGGGTGAACCATCCCTGGAGGCACTCTAGGCCAGATTGGATGGAGCCCTGGACAGCCTGAGCTGGTGGGGGCAACCTGCCCATGGCATGAGGTCGGGACTGAGTGGGTTTTAAGGTCTCTTCCAACCTAAATCATTCTACGATTCTGTGAATCTATGAATCTATGATTTCTCTTCTGACAGGTTATAGACAATAAGCCCTCCAGGCTCTCCACCTGAGTGACACAACAATGTTGCTGCCCTGTGTTTAGCCAAGCGTGGACCAGAACTCTCAGATCCATTTCTTCCACACAGTCTTTCAGCTGTTTTGCCCCAGGCCTGTAGTGTTGCATGGGGTTGTTGTGGCCGAACTGCAAAACCCAGCACTTTGTCTTACTGAACTTCATCCCATCCACCTCAGCCCTGTGATCCTGCATGTGTAGGTCCCCTTGAAGGGCTTTCCAACCCTCAGGTCGATTGACACCTCCTCCCAATTTGGTGTCATCTGCAAGCTTATTGAGGATGTACTCAGTCCCCTTGTCCAGGTGGTCAATAAAGTTCTTGAAGAGGATAGGCCCTAATACCAACCCCTGGGGAATACCACTCATGTCTGGTCATCAGCCAGATTTAACTCCATCATAAGATTACTGTGTTATTACTAAAAATGTTAAAATAATATGCCCATAGTTATAGGACAATTTTAACATACGTCATATCCCTTCTCAGTTTTCCCTCCCTGAAATCGTGCATTTATGAAGCTTTCTTAAGGAACTGACTTCTCATTTTATAAACAGACAGAACATTTCATTGGATCTTTCCCACATTTGGTTTTGAAATGAGCAAAAAAATTACACAGCTCAAATCAAAGAATACTTTCTTTCTGCTGTCTTGAGATTCAAATTTGCAAATGAGAATGCATATCACTTAGCAAATTATGTCTTTTTCGCAAATGAAGTTAGAAAGAGATGTCAGATATCAGAGGCTGTATTTTCATACTGCTGCCTCTTCCTCTCATGCAGCTTTGGTGTTCAGACTTTAAGACTTTAAAAGAGTTCCAGATCATAAAAAAATAAGGAATGTGCGGAGGATGTTTGGAGATAGCACTAAAGACACACAACAACAATAACAACAAATCTGTCACTTCCAATATTTCCACAGTACCAGGAGCTAGCTTATCACACCTCTCAGGATATGAAGAGTGAATAGATCCTCAAAGTCTTAATTAAAGCTGCCCATTTAACCTGCTTGATTTTAAGAGACAAAATGATTTTTATCCCCAAAATAAGTTAGAACTTCCTAAACAGGAGCAAATCATTGTTTCTCACTCCACCCCACTGGATGAAGGGAAGTGTGTTACTCCCATGGACTCATCAGATGTCAGCACAACAGAGCTAAACACCAACTAAAATCTTTTGTACTGCTCAATATTTCCCTGATGTGACAGACTTCTTGACTTTCCCAG
This sequence comes from Oreortyx pictus, assembly GCA_036925125.1. Lineage (NCBI taxonomy): Eukaryota > Metazoa > Chordata > Aves > Galliformes > Odontophoridae > Oreortyx > Oreortyx pictus. Next base: position 5,030,537 of record JAUPFR010000004.1, on the reverse strand, counting down.
CACTCAGGTGATCTGCTTGCATTTTTCATACCAAAGACATATATATATTTCCTGTTCCCAGCAAGGCACAACCTACTGTTATTTGGACATTTTGGAGAACATGCTGAGGCCCCTGGTTAATCATTAAGATCCTCAGTATCCTCACTGAATAATTTACTTCATCTTTGGATGATCTTAACTTGTTTCTTACCAGTTGTCTTAAATTATTAACTTAAGACATGCTAATACAAAAGCTCTAGTATACCAAATCTCACTTCCAGTGGGAATTAGATGTTAAGGCAGAGCTGAACCTTAATGCATTCTAACACTTTCAAATAAAAAGACCACAGAAACCACGAGAGCTACAGAAAATAAAAAATAAAAGAGCCTTTCACAAGGCCAAAGCAAAGAACAGTTCAGTTAGTGGAATCGCTTCTTAGCTCAGTTTGCAGAATCGCCTCTTAGCTTGGATTACTCCAGGAACAGACTAAAAGCCCTGCTGTGAGTATTCAGAATAGATATCTGGTGTCTTTCCAGACCTCTGTCTCAAGGTTACCTGACTAGCGCTATTCACTCAAATCTTCACTAAATTCGTCATAGAGAACAACTGTTCAGGAACTACTTGGGGCTACTTCCACCCTGAGCATCCTGTGGTTCTGAAACAGTCTCCACAAAAATCCAAACTGCTGCTACATAAAGATCAGTAACAGAAAGTTTTCTGATGACAAAACAATGTCCTACAAGGGCTGCTCTGAAAGTAGTGCCTTCTGCTTTTCATGATGGCCCAGGACATTGGAGGCAAATGTTGGTGGTATTGCAATAGAGACTGAAACTTCTCATCAGTATTTCATTACACGTTGTTACCATGTGACAAATGGCAGCAGAGAGGCAGTCTGCCAGAATGGCATCTGACGTGGAAGTGAGTATGAAACAAAGATGTGTCTTTGAATTTTTCCACATGGAAAATATGGCACCCATTGACATTCATTGACTCTGGTTGAATGTTTATGCAAACCAAAGGGTGAGCATGAGAACAGTGAGGTGGTGGGTGGTGCACTTTAGGAGTGGTGACAGCAACCCTGGGTCACCTCCACTGGTGAAGACAAGAGGGCATTACTTTCAGAGCAAACTATGTTGTTTATTCTTAATTGAGATAAGAGAAAAAAAAAGGTATTTGTGGTAATGTATCTGAAGTGCTATTTCTTTGTTGTCATATGGTACTGAGCCAAAACCTTTCCTAACACAGCCTGGTAAACAGTGATCATCTTGAGCACCACTGACATTTTAGCAAGTTTTAACAATGGTTTGTTAATGTAATTCCTGTTTAGGAAAGAATTTGAAGATTTAGCTGTTCCTTAGGTCAGAGCCTTTGACCTGAAAGGAACAGCATGAAGGCCAAACAGACACACTAATGAAGATATTGTGAGTAAACCTAAGAGGAGTTTTTCACTGCTGTTACATTCAATACCACAGTAAGTCTGTAGCACCTCTGGAAAATCTTTATCTTGAATAACCTCATATTATTTTTGTCTCCAACAAGCTATTGATTGTGGCAGCGCTGAGCCTTGGTGTAAGACTGCTCATGATCCTCAGATGCCTGCTGATGGTTGTGCAAAACACAGATGTTTACAGCTCCAGTATAATGACATGATTGAAAGAACACTAAATGGCAAGATGTGTAGTCCAGATATTAGCTATCTGGCAACCTAAGACTTAGATGTGTAGCTGAAACTCTCAAAACACAAGATTTCTGCATATCTTTCTACTTAGCTCATGCATTACCACAGGCAGTGGTGCATGCTGAATGATTTGTTCATGTTTTCAAGGTCACCATGCCATCTTATGCATTTTAGGGTTTTAATAGAAAATCCATTCAGCAGGAGGCACTTCACTAGAATTCTTCTCTCATGCAACCAACAAAGCACACAGACACGTACATAAAGCCTTAGTGACTGAACTTTAACCCCAGCTATTTAGACACAGAGTACATGACATGTGGTTAGACTAAACAAATATCTTTTGGAAAACATCCACTTTAAGCTTAACATCCCAAATGACAGAGGGTGTTCCAAAAACTGTGACAAAATATTACACTATTGAAAATCAGTTATCACAAAAAACCCTCTCTTGCAAAAACTCTAGATAAGTGTCTTTTTCATTAACATTTTTTCTATTTTTCTCTTTTAACTATGGGATGTTGTTACATAGTCAAATGCTTAGAAAAGGCCTCGCAGATCCTAATTGCAGGCCACAGGCAAGTTCCCTTTTAGATTTTTTCTTTGATGAGATAAATGGGTGAATTCCTCAAATTTCTCAGTTTAAGATTGGTTTTATGGACCTCAACTCATTTTCATGACTATGCACTTCTCTTATCACTCCTTTTTCTTAATAATTATTCTTCAAAAAGAAAAAAAAAATCCTCTTTACTACTTGTATTACACACAGCTTGTATACTCCACCTATCTTAGTTCCCTTGGCTTCTAAACTTTACTGTGATATTGGCAATAGATTCATAGTCAAATCTGAATAAAAAAGTACCAGTTATCTGCCCAGGACCAACAGAACAGAGAAAGTTTGTACTACTTCCTTTTAGCTGGATAATAGAAAACATTATAACTATGCAGCCTCCGTTTTAAGCATATTAGTGGAGCTCCTAGTCATCACAAATTGAAAAATGTATCTGAGACAATGGATGGTATGGCCATTAGTCTGTGCTTGTATAACCAACTTTAAAACTGTAAAAAAAAAATAACTCTAACGTGCTAGAGTGTATATCTGAGTGAGAGAAAAACATGCAAATCTTCATTAGGAAACACTCTTATATGTATTTATATAGTTGTTTCTTTTTGTTGTTGTTGTTGTTTTGTTTTTTTGTTTTGTTGTTGTTTTTTCTCAGACATCTCTTTTTCAAAGAAGTTATTGATATCATAAACTTTGTTAATGACCTGCTAGATTCAAAAAACTTCTTCAAAAAAGTTTTAACGTATGAACAAGGTAAATACTAAAAAGATGCATGAATATGGAGTTGCCAGGAAAGAGCTGTAACTACTGAAGAATCATGGACTAAGGAAGAGCAAAAATGACTTTCTGTTAGCATCACTAGGAGCTCTGCCTATGTCTGTTGCTGTTAATTGCATTTGCTTGGGTGAAAAAAATAAGACAAAAACTAAAGGATGGCTTTGTTTTTCTATGTAGGTTGCTCTGAAAGTAAAACTTTCTATTTATTTCTGTGGAAACTATAGAAGATATAAAGAGCACAATAACACAGTTTGATAGAGCTTATTCTTATCTACAAAATACTATTTTTCAACATATTCATTACCAGAACGCTATGCATTTTCCCCGGTAATGAACAAGAGCCTGCAAGACGTGCTAATTGCAATCTACACTAATGGAGGTGATCTACTATTTCACAGCTCCCATAATGGCATTGTTGGTAGGAAAATGTTGCCATGCAATCTGTCTTTCCTCAGCCTGTATGGATAAAAGCCAGAAGGCACCACATTTGGCCTGTTTACAATGAATGTGGTAGAACTTTCCAGCCAAGACTGGCAAAATGTTCCATGGTCTTCAAATTGGCGTAGGGTCTGGCATTATCATATTGCAAGAGAAATGTTTTCCTGTTCTCTGGCCTGACTCTGGAAGTTCAAGCTTTCAACTTAGTCAGTGTCACAATGTAGTGATCAGCATTAATTGTTAGTCCAAGTTCCAGGAAACCCAGAAATTTCACCCATTTCCTATCATTGCTTTCATATTGTAAAAGAAAATGCATGCCGTTTTACCCACTGAGAGATGCATCTTCAGCTTTTCCTTCAAAGGGGAGCTCACATGTAATAAAGGGACTGCTGTTTTAACCCTGACTTGTAGTGGTAATGCCACACCTCAACACCAGTAATGATGTGATCTAGGAAACTGACACCTTCAGCCTCATGTTGACACAGAAGGTCCAGACAGACTTGTATGCAATGTAATTTCTGTCCTACCTAAGCGTTTATGGGATTCATCTGTTGCACACTTCACGGTATTCCAACATAGCCACCACTGTTTCCAATACCTCAAAGCCAATATTCAGCTCGGTACAATACCCCCTGGTCATAATCCACTGATTCACACAGATAAGCTGATCAAGGCGCTCTTCAGTTCATGGTGTGACAGATATGCCTGGTCATCTGGAACATGGCTTGTCCTTCATGTTGCTGTCACCACTGCTGAAACACACCACCACTGCCTCATTGTGCTCAAATGCACACGGAGTCTGCTTAAATGTTCAGCAAATGTCAGTGAATGCCAGTGGGTATCACTTTTCCACATGGAGGAATTCAGTGACACACTTTTCCTTCATATTCACTTCTATGTCAGACATACTTTTGTCAGACTGCCTCTCTGCTGCCATATGGCACATGACAACAAAATGTAACAGAATACTGGTGGAAGAGTTCAAATTCTACTGTCATACCACCAATATCCGCCTCTGATGTCATGAGACAGCATCATAAAATAGGAGGCATTACTTTCACAGCAGCCCTCATATTTGTGTGGGAATTTGGCACGGAATAATACAGTCGAACATGGTACTATGCATTATGTCATGTTCTATGATGTCACAACTGCCACTGAAGATACAGAAGGTGTTCTTAAAAAAAAATACTTGGAACTGTGTCTTGTATTCCTTTGGCAGAATACACTCCAGATGTTTGCCTTTCATACCATCTCAGACTAGTATGTGCTGAAATATTTGGCAAAGAATAAGCAGAAGCTCACTGCAGCTGGTGATATCCTTTGATGAGATCAAGCTTCAGAAATACAGTGCTACCATTCAGTGTAGGAATTATCTCATTCACTGTTGGTGAGATATGGTGTTCTCTTTTCAGCATTCTTTCTCCCTCCTACAATGCAATGTTTCTGTTTCCTAAGACCTACACAAAAAAAAGATTTTATCAGGGACTTGCCCCACACCGCTGTCTTTTACTGTCTCATCATGATGCCAAAATTGGCAAGGGATCTGACAATAACTTATTTATCTACAGGTAAAAACTCCTTGTAATTGAAAAATTAGATCCTGCGTGCTTTGTTCTAACTTCCTGTCAAAACGGTCTTCCCAACAGCAAGTCTGGCATATGAGAATCTAAGCATTTAGCTCAAAATTTCCTGTTTTCAGTTTCCTCTTTAGTCTGCACTATGCTGACCTTGAATCATGCTTAATCTTAATGTAAGATGTGATATCTTTCAATTTTCTACTATTCTTTAAAGAATGAAGCTGCAATAAGGTACTATATTTTTTCAGGGTTATTTGTCCTACAGTATTTGTACTCCAATATAAAGCAAACATTAAACCACTTTCATTTGAACGCAGTTTAAATAGCTAAATAGGGAACAAACAATGCCATGACCGACAGACAGAATAATAGTCACAGAATCACAGAATTGTAGGGATTGGAAGGGATCTCTAGAGATATTGAGTTTAAACCCTCTGTCAAAGCAGCTCCCTAGCCCTGGATGCACAGGTAGGCATCCAGGTGGGTCTGGAATGTCTCCAGAGAAGGAGACTCCACCACCTCTCTGTGCAGCCTGTGCCAGTGCTCCATCACTGCACTGTGAAAAAGTTCCCATGCACATTTGTACGTAACTTCCTATGCTTCAGTTTGTGGCCATTTCCCCTCACCTATCACCACACACTGCTGAGAAGAGTCCAGCCTTGTCCCTTTGCCTCCCACTCCTTAGATATTTATAGATGTGGAACAGATCACTTCTGAGTCTTCTTTGTCAAGGCTGAACGGACCCAGGTCTCTTAGCCTTTCCTCAGCTTTATCATCCTTGTAGCCCTTTGCTGGACTCTCTCAAAGAGAACTAGGTCTTTTTTTGTCTGAAGTAGCCCAGAACTGGACACAATACTCCACGTGAGTCCTCACCATGGCAGAGTAGAAGGGAAGGATCACCTCCCTTAACCTGCTGGCCACGCTCTTCCAAATTCCTCCAAATTTAATCAGGACTCAGACAAGCATATCTATAAAGATAACAGATTTTGTTTTAAGAAGCTTTTTCCATAGGTAGTTTTATAGAAGAGGTTCCTTCCTAATGAGTTCAGGCACTGTATGTGGTAATTGTCTACTTTCTCACTATGCAGATTTTGAGATGGGTTCACTGTACATGTGCTTAAAACAGTGTTAAATTAACACTGTTATGTTTTGGTTTTTTTCCCTGTGATAATCTACTGTTTAAAGATGAACTGTGATCAGCTATCTATAATGATCAACATCTGTAGGATAAGTCTGATGACTTTTTTTGTAGGGAGCTGAGGGAATTAACTTAGGTGCTTTCAGAATCTTTAGTTCTCAGAAAACTCAATCTGCGGGTGAAATATCAGAAGAGGTGAAAAAAATAAAAACTCCTTAGAAGACAAGACAGGAAAAGAGAGAACTGACTGTAGTTCCTATAAACTCATCAGATGAAATTGTCGCAGTACTTGTGCCAACTGGATTCTAAAAGAAGAACATAAATAAACAGGCAACATAGTGGTGCAAAGCCAAAATGTAGAGAAACCAAATAAACTAGCTTTTGTTTTAATTCCATAAAGAGTGTTACCACTAGGAGAAGAATGACTGTATAACAGTTCTATTATGGCTAAAAAATGACTTTGTACAACATTATTATAACCAAACTCTGGCAGAAAGTGAATTCTGGTGGGTATTAATCCATTCCTTGTTAAACTGAAAGAATCTCTCAGGTATGATTTTATTGTGTTTGTTGATATAGGAAGGAATAAAGTATGCACACTAAATAGTCCACAAACATTTGTTGCTGAAAATGATTAGTTTCAAAATGATCTTGATAGATTGGCAGGAGACAATAAATCCAGAAGCAATACTTTCTTCTGGCACGAATTATCAACTGAATCAATAAAAATAGGGAGCATGTGGCTGCAGAGAAAATAGTTTGGGAATGAATGGTAGTGGCTCACAAGTCTACCATGCTTTTACAAGAAAAGGCTAACAGTCTACGACATCTAAAAGACTTTCAACTGGAAAAATAGGTCAAATCCAAATGACATTATGTCTCAAGTGGAAATCTGCACCCTTTTATTTGTTTATTTATTTATTTTTCGCATAAAAATCCAAGAAGTGGCTTAGCTGAAGTGAAATGAGGAGAGGAAAAAGAACCATCAACATTTTTGAAAGCAAAATGACTTATGAAAAACGACTGAAATTCTGCAGAACTTCTTTGAAATATATGTTTCCCATAATTTCCTGGTAAAAACAAAGACAGAGGGAAGCCTGGATATGAAACAACACTAATTTGAATGCAAGATTTTCACTGAAGAATTGAGAGATCATAATGTCATCCTCCAGCAGTACTACATCCAAATGTAACCTAGGTAACTATTATGTTTTCAGATTGCTACCCTTCACCATGTGCCTACTGTGCTGACCTCTGAGCAAGACAAAACTTTTTTCAAGGAACTCTTACATATACACAGTTTACTAACAAGTTTTCCACCTTTCTTATTCCTTCCATTCATTTCTTGTTCTTCCTCTGCAGAACATTTCCTATTTCTATAAGTATGTATGTGTTTGTTTTTGTTACGTGCAGTTCAAAAAATAGGCACAAACATTCATATATACAAAGTGTGTATGACGCAATGTACTCATAATTACTGGAAAATCTAGTGTATGTATACACTATATGTGTATATATATATACACACATATGTACCTATAGTTTGTTCTTCTTTTGTTGTCATTTATGTTGTTTTAGTCATTCATTTATTTTGTGTCTGGATTTTGTTTCCACACCTCCAGTTCTTAGTGTTCTGCTGTAAAACTTGTATTCTTTCTTCCTTGGCATACCCTCTCCCTTGGTATATCATGCTCAAATAAACTTTTGGCCTTGATCCAAGCAGATAGACAGGGTGCATACTTTCAGGAAAATAACCAGCTACAAGAGCTGCCCAGAGGCTAAAAGTTTTAGACCCCAGTCCTCACATGCTTCTGCAATCTCTCATGTCATTTTTTGCTGCTGGTCAGTTGGCTGTATATGAGCCAGTACTGTGCCCAGGTGGCCAAGAAGGTCAATAGCATCCTGGCCTTTATCAGCAATGGGGCAGTGAGCAGGGCTAAGGAAGTAATCCTCCCCCTGTACTTGGCACTAGTGAGGCCCCACCTTGAGTACAGTGTACAGTTTTGGGCACCTCAATACAGAAAGGGCATTGCAGTTGGACTCAATGATCTTGAAGGTCTTTTCCAACCTTAGCAATTCCATGATTCTGTGATTCTATGATTCTATGATGGATTTATGATTCTATGATTCTAATATTCTATGATTCTAATATTCTATTATTCTATTCTATAATTCTATTCTATTATTGTGGAGCAACATTTTAGTTCTGCTTTAATTTTTCAGACTATTTTTCTATGATTTGGCTGGCAGATTTAGGTGCCTATTTGTAGGCATCTAACATCATCTTAAAGGTGTTCTACAGTACACATACATCCACAAATATACCACATGGCTTCCATCTATGTTACACAAAGTGTAGGTCTCCCATAGGTCTTGCTTAGTGGTTGGCAGCCTCAAACAGATATCTCACTCAGATGTGCCTAAAATAGTGCTGGAGAGAGAGGCTGATTCTCCTTAATCACTCCCGACGTCTCATATTCCTTGTACTTGAAACATACTATTAGTAAAAGGATGTATTTACTCATTTTTATTTACATTTAATAATAAGAGCAAATTTATGGTAATTTCATTCAGACTAGATTATAAATTTCAAGAAGATACATTACGTGCAACTAAGGTGTCATAATAGTACAGAGCAGAAACACACTAAGTGTCTCCCATGAAAGCCACTGTCATTGAAGAGAGGCATTTCAGCAGCTGCTCGTATCCTTCCAGACTCTCATGTCTGGGTGGCACAAGATGAAGTACTGTAGATACATGAACTGGCTCTGGAGAATTAACACAGATGCAAAAAGCTGTATGACTACATTATATACAGAATTATCTGTGGCTGCTCTACCCTAGCTCACGTCCTGTTTCTCTTCTGCTCTAATTTTTGCTGCTTCTAATCTTCAGACAGGATACTCACAGCTGGTGCAAACACTTCTAGATCATAGACCATCAAGTTGCAGAAATATGCAGAAAGTGGGTGAACTTCAGACTCTTGTTGACAAAGCTTTCTCTCTTGCTCCCACGAACACTGTGAAACTTCTAACAAATCATTTTAATTTGAAGCAAATATGGCTCAACAGACTTCAGGCTTCTCCTCACTTAATATTAAATGCATTTAGTACATGCAATGGATTGAATTCCATTCCTACTGGTGCTCTTATCAGCTGAGGATTCAACAAACTTTTTCACATTCCTACTCATCAGGGAGTAATATCCCCTGCCCTGTTGCAGGCAGCAACAGAACAAGGAGAAATGATTTTAAACTGGAAGAAGGTAGATCTAGGCTAGATATTAGGAAGAAATTCCTTACTGTAAGGGTGGTTAAACACTGGAACAATTTGCCCAGAGAAGTTGTGGATGCCCCCTCCCAGGAACCATTCAAGGCCAGACTGGATGGGGCTTTGAACAGGCTGGTCTAGAGGGAGGTGTCCCTGCCTACAGCAGGAGGTTGGAACTGTATGATCTTAAAGGTCTCTTCCAAATCAAACCATTCTGTGATTCAATGGTTTCATTCTTCATCCCTTTGCCCTCTGGTATCAGTGTAGCAGTGTCAGAAAAATGAAACTAATACGACAGGCTTCACTTCTTCATAGGATTTCTTTCTCTCAGAAGAGCAATGAAACATAAAGATACCTCAGATATTGCAGTGACAATGGTGCAGTCATATCCTGTCTGTAGAACTTCATAGAAAAAAAATATGAAATTCCACTGGTCATTACATAAAAAGAACTATTCTATATTCTCCTTTATTTTATTCAAGGCAAAGACTATGCTTCATAGCAGAAAGGGCAGTATAATGAACAGTTTTTTGGCTTACATCAATATTAATTATTTGAGGATTATAAAAAGTATATGCACATACCTATGTTGAGTCTAGATGGTGAGACTCAAGAATGTAAAAGTGACTTTATTCAAAAGTATGATGGCTTTGAAGAGATTCACATTTTCCTCCAACCTTACATAAGTGTTCTCCCTGTCCTGCTACTTGTGGTGCGGTGATTCTGGAGTAAAAGTGTCTTGATTGATAGACTTTTTCTTTCTCTTGTAGAATTTTGAAAGACTAAGCACTCATTTAACATCTGTAATTCATCTTTTTTAATGTTCTTAGATAGATAAACCCTCAGGAGAATATACACACTCTGAGACTCAATGTCATATTCTCAAGAACAAATAAGAATCCTCTAATTTTTAATAGGAAGGATTGTAAATATCTGCTATTCTGTTCTTAGTCTTTTTGGTTGACAAGCACTAAATTAATTCCAATGGGTCATTATCTTGACTGAATAATAGCTGTTGATTTTAAGAATGCAGTTCTTCCACAATATCCTGTAAAATCACAGGTCAGGTTATTCTGCTATTCAAGACCTTCACATCTGATCCCCAAGAGAGATCAGCAAATAAACCTTTCACCCTCATAACACAAATCATTCTTCTAGGTCCTTCCACAAATAGCATGATTTGATTTACAGCAATGAAGCATATCAGGAGGAGAATCAGATGTAAGAATTGTCAACAGTAGATATTGTCACAACCAGAAGCCACTAATTGCACAGCGATAAATCTGCTTTCAGAAGTCCTGCACAGCACTCAGGACCTCCACAGGTTGCTGGGTAGCAATGGAAGTTGTACATAGCAACTTCTTTTCCTGTTTAAATAAACCACAAGTGCCAAGAGGCTGCATCAATAAATCACAGACAAGAACAATTTGGAACTTCATTTAAGGTGCTATTTCACATTCACAGCCAGCTTTTACTTGACCTCTCATTTTATTTTTTTGCTAATATTTATTTCTCCTGATTTCAGTTTGGTCATTTCTCTATTTGTTTTCCCACACTGAATTCTCTTACACCTCTGACAAAAATCTTAGGAGCACTGTTCTCTATTTAAGTAGATTGCTCTGAAAGTAATTCCATTTATTTTGATGGAAATTACAACAGAGAAAAGAGAAAAACTACATGATAGAGCAAATTCTCAGCTACAAAACACTATGTTTCAACATACTCAAAATATTCAACAAGTTTGCCTAGAGGGCCAACTGTGTCCTGGGCTGCATTAAAAAAAGGGTGGCCAGCAGGGAGAGGAACATGATTGTCCCTCTCTACTCAGCTCCTGTGAGGCCCCATCTGGAGTATTGCATCCAGGCCTGGGACCTCCAGCACAAGAAAGATGCAGAGATATTGGAATGGGCAGGTTTGTCAAAATAAGGAGATCTGTGATGTCCTTTTCAACCCAGACCATTCTATGATTCTATGATGATTCATCACAGCCAGTGCATTTTCCTCAGAACTGAAAAAGAGCCTTCATGCTGTACTCATAACAATCTGCATGGCAGCCCAGAATGTGGCTTGTCTTTCACATCATTGTTACCACTGCTGAAACATAGCACGCACCACCTCAGTGTGCTCACATCTGCAGACTGGTCTCCATCAAAGTGAATATCTATGAGTGTCATTTCTTCCACATAGAGGAATGCAGTGACACACCTTTGCTTCATACACACTTCCATCTCAGATGCCATTCTGTCGGACTGGTGCTGTGCTGCCATCTGTCACACTGCAAAAACACCTAAGGGGGTACTGATGGGACAGTTCAGTCTCTACTTCCATACCTTCAACATACACCTCTGACTTCATGGGCCAGCATCATAAAATCAAAGGCACTGTTTTCAGTGCAGACCTTGTACATTAAAATAACACTAAACAAGTGTCAGAGTTGTGTACTTGTCTGCTAGCTGTCCTGAACTAAAATGAATTTCTGATTTTGATTTTGATTTTACTTTTCTCTGTCACTTTTCCACTAAGGCACTCACTACAGTTTCAATCTCAGTTTTCCACTGATTTTTTTCCATTAGTGCCCATCTTTAACCAAAAATAATTTCAATTCATCAGATAATATTCCTATACGATTATAGGTCCTTTAACATGCTCCAAAGCAGATAAAACTTCTCTGATCTTTTGCTGTTCAGTGATGTCCTTTGAGCCATAGCTATTTGCTGTTACAGTACTGTGCTGCTGAAATTATTTGTTGCTACCAGTTAAGTGTTGGGTGGAAAGCCTGTGGAAGTTTACCTGCAGACATGAATCACATCCCCAAGCAGTTTGGTTATTCATTTTGTCAGAGAAATGGTGGGATTACAAGTTGGCAGAGAACAAGCTTCCCTTTTTGAAAAATGGGGTCTCAGTGTGCAAATGGTGGACTCTGGCTTCCACTTGCAGATGTCTTCTGATATAACGTGCTGTGCAATGACACCCAAATTAATAGTAGACCTCACTCATACTTGTCTTCACTTTCTAGGCACATGTGTCTCCAGTACAATGAAGATTAAATCCTTCTCAGCAACCTACCTGGACAGCTGAGCTGTTGACTCGAAACAAGTGGCACAGGTTAGTATTCTGCTGAAGACAGAATTCATTTCCCCTCCAAAGCAACGAAATGCTGCATCCTCTCCTAAGTGAAAACTTCACATGTGAGTGAAGAACCCAAGAGAAAGCAATACCATGGGAGGTGAGCAAAGCAGTGAACTTTTTAGCGCAGCAGTGCAGGCAAAGTGCGGGAATGCTGCTCCCCACCCCAGGGGAATGGGAATGTGGACTCTTGTTGGTGACAGAGGGATCAACAAGATCAGAGGAAAGTGGAATAGCAGCTGAAACAACAGGAACAATGGAAGCAGGAGAGAGAGAAGAGGAAATGGAAATGAGGAGCAGAGGTGGCTAAAGCAGACAGAAACAATTCAGGCTTTATTTCCTGAACCTTGGGATATGAATTTTTCTCTCAATAAACAGCATTTTGGGCAACAGGAATGAGAAATGCTCTGATAAACTCTTTCAACATAATAAATATCAGAAACTTGAAGTTATGAAGTACCATCCTGCATTCAGAATGTTCTTAGTCATACATTCTCTGAACCTCCAAATTTGTTTTTGCAGTGTTCACTTTTAAGAAATTATAGCATGGAGTACACAGACAGAACAAGCAGCGTGTTGCACTTTTTGTCATCATTGTTTTCACAGCATTTTGTTGCTGAATCAATCAGTGCTACAACAGACCTTTTGGAATAAAAATATTGACTTTCTACCACCTATTGGTTTAACCAGTCAATGGAGTCCAAGTAAAATATTTGTACTGGCCCCCCACTTGTAGATTGCTAGTAATATTTCATTGATTTGTTTTTTTCAGAAAACTGAAGGTAGATCTGCAGTCAGATCCAAAGCACAGAACAGTTTCCTTTTGCAGGACACTTTTCTGATAATATTTTGTAGTGAAGTAATGGGAAAGTCTCACAGAACAAAAAATATAAACTGATCTTGTTGGTTTATTTGTCCTCTCTAAGATCCTTCTTCCTAGTACAAAACCTTTATCAGATATTTTCATGTCCATGGATGATTCCTTTAAATATATTTCAGGTATCTCCACTGATTGGCCTCAGATTTCAGACTCCTAATTCTGGCATTTTCTTTTGATACTTTCCTAAATTTTCTCCATGTTCTTCCAAGTTGTTCTGTGAAAATTTCTAGGCTACAGTGGTTTGTCAATTAAAAGCTAGAGTTTGATTAAGGAATGTTACTTACAAAAACAGACTCATCCAGAAAGCTTGGTTGTTTGACTCACTGATTGTCATAAAATGCCATCTTTCCAGAAAATACCGTAAGTGGAAGCTGAAATATACTTTCTTGGGATCACTAGCTCTGAGTTGAGGAAGATGGTTGCTGGGAGGAGGCTGCTAACACAACACCTCCGCTTACCACCTCTGCAACCACAGTTTTTACCATAATCGAGGGCTGCTACAATGGGGCCATAGGTAAAGAGAATTGTGTTGGCTACATAAGGCCTGATGAACAGTATTTGAAGATTGTTGTTACAGAAAGAAAGAAAAATATTGCCTTCCTTGTCCATTCAAAATTAGCACACAGGAATGGGGCTGCCAACATTGCATTAGACATAAAATACATTTCACCCTCATTTTACTTACCTCCTCAGCTTTTAGATGTCTTGCTGGATATGTTTTTGGTCACATTTTCCAACTTTGCTCTGCAACCGTGGAGACTAACAAAGAAAGATTCATGTATCAGACGGGAAAAAAAAGCAAAACAAAACAAACACACCAAAAAATGGCTTTCCTGAAGGCACCTGTATTTGCTTTCAGTTTCAGAACTTTCTGTATCCCATTTTATGATTATTAGTATTTTGAGAGGTCTTGAAAACCTTGAGTGTGATGAATGCCTATCGTCCATTTCTTTTAAGTTAAAAATTATAATGAGGCTATGAGGGTCTCAGGTGAGCTGAATTTTTTGGAAATATATATCTTCCTGGATATAGATACTCCTCTGGGCAGTGGCTATTGTAAACACCAGGTAAGCCACTCTGTAAGTAAGCACCTGAGATAATTTGAACTCAAGAGACTGCACTATTTACACCTCATAAATACTCACTACTGTACAGTTTTTCCTAAGATTACATGCCATGTCTTTCTCCCCACCCCTAATAAGCAGACAGCAATATGAACGGCAACAGTAACTTCTGAGTAGGTGAACAATCACAGTGCTCAGAATTAGTAGCCAAATGCTTGTATGCTCCTACATTACTAAAACTTGTTAACCAGTATTTTCCACTTGCTAAAGCCTTTAGCACATCGTCTGAGAACAGCTGTGACTAGTTTGTACTGCACAGACACTGCTTCAGAACATCTCTGGAATACCTCTGCTGTGGGTGGCATGGTGATTATGTCCTTTCTCCCATGCGAGTTTCATTAGGTGGCCTGACCAACAAGGACATGAATACGGTGTTCCTCAAATAATAAATTATAGAAACTTTCATCAGTTCTGGCCTGTTAAATATGAACTGACTGCTTTCAATTTCTACTTCAAAACAGTTTTTCATTTTAAAGCTTTCTTCCACAAAGGCTGGTGGGATTGCAACATAAACAAATTGTATGTTAGAAATCCATTCACAGAGGAAATAATACGCTGTAAATCTTGAAAGAATTGATAAGAATCCAAAGCAGTCCCCAGTTCATTACAAAATCACCATCTCACAAAGGCAAAATATCTCATTCCATGACTTGCTCGCAAACTACTAATTCTTAGAAAAATCTAAAGTAATGGCAGCTGGTAAAATAATTAGGATCATACAGACATAATTACATTGCACATCTGCAACTGTTCCATCACCATCAAACTACATAGTTAAGTACCCAGAAAACAGCTGGATTAAGCCTGCTCTCAACTCATTTTAGGATGTGGAACTGACAGCAAAATGCCTCCAGCTTGATAAATTTTCCTGGGCATTTGGATGTGGTCACAGAGGTAGCAGGAAGAACAGGAAACATTTAATCCCTTCAGTCTGGTGTGGTAGTAGTTATCCCTTAAACAACAAAAAACAAAGAAAACGATACCTTTTATTAGATTAACATTTCAAAGAAAAATATAATTAAATATCAGCTTTCTTTTTTTTTTCAGGGTTGCATGGAGCTCAGGCCAGGGAATACTCAGCTATCATGTCTGACATGATTTAGACTTAGAGCATGAAATGTAATTTCCTTTCTTCTGGCCCAGTTTCTGATCTTCAGGGGAATTATAAGTAGGGAAACTCCCAGACAGAATGCTGCCCAAGCACTTACAGAGTCCTTTCCTTGAAGAGTTTATATTCAGAAAGTCAGAAGACAGACCATAAGAAACAGCAGGCTGGACAAGGTCTCCAGAATCGTGAAGGCTACATATCTTACTACTATGTTGTTTTGTATTATTTTTAAGATTTATTAACAATTTAACCATCTCTAGGACCCACATCCATGCAATTGCATTTCATCATTATCTAGGGACTTTCACATACAACCAAAAGAACATCTAATGGGATGTGGTCTTTCCTAAGACGAGGAGCCAAAAGAGAGCATCTACCCAACTTCAAAATATGCTGCTCATTTTTTGTTGCTCAAAATAATGAAGACCCACAGATATTAGAAGTGCCACAGACCTAAATTATCTAGAACTGTTAAGAAACAAAATTTAATCTGTAAACAAAACCTACAAATCTTTCAAAACTTAAACTAGTATCTTATTAAGTGAAGGGGAACTTCTTATTACTACATCCAGCAAGAAGAGCAATTTAGTAAGGGACTCACAGGCACTGTCAGAGATGTACTTTCAGTCATTGTCTCTAAATTTGCATCACTGTGATTAGAAAATGAGTTTTATCTTAATTGAAGATAGATACCCTTTGTGGAGTACTTTTGTTGTAGCTTTCTTAAAGCAGAATACACATGGGAGATTAATAACTCATTTATTATGTATAATTCCTTTCCTCAAACTCAGTTTCTTTCCTCGAGACTTTTCTCCAAACAATTAACTATCTGCTTAGTCCTCTTAACTCTTTATATCCATGGCAAATAAAGCACGCTGATTGTGTCTTCAGGATGTGAGATATCGTAATATAAAATATATGTTAAATATAAAAAATTGCCACAGACTATAAGGAAGGAATAAAAAAGGGCTAGTGGAAAACTACATAGCTGTGATCTTGCAGAAAGTCAAGATACAAAAGACATTAGTAACAACTTACATCAATAAAGACAACTAAGCATATAAGTTGGTGAAATGACATATAATGTTGTCTTTTCATGGAAAAAAAGCGTTGTCTGCATCAGAAGGAGTGTTATGAACCCAGAATGGGGGATGGACATATACATACTTGAATTCAAAACAATATTTACATTTTATGAATGGAATAAAGCATCAAAAGAAAAGAAAAAAAAAAGTGCTTTAAAAGAAAAATGTTTATTATCATAAAAACAGAACGTGTGCCCACTGAAAGAAAGGCAGAAAGTGCTGTGCATGGCTAGAGCTTGTGGATGCTTACAGTAACCATAATCACAGATATTCTTCCAAAGCCAGGAGAGGTGCAGAAGGCACCAGATTAAACCCAGATCCTCTGGATCAGAACCAGGCCTGTCCTGCCTTCCCAAAGAAGGATTTGAGTTACATAAGCTTTACACAGACAATATGTGAGATATTAATAATACAATAACTGTGAGATATGGCTGATTTGTTTATTTCTAGAATTTTGGACCCAGAACCATGACAGTTTTGCAGTACAGAGAGTGGGGAGATTAAACAGTCAGTAAAAACTTTCCAATTTGCTATGCCATTGCAAGTTACACTGTGACCTAAAAGAAAACTTCAGTTATCCTTTTATCTTTGAGACTGCACTATAAACAAATACAGTAAAAATTTAAGAAAGCTGTGGTCTTCAAAGAGACTGCTTGAAAAGCAATGGATGCTATCAACACAGATAAGAGCTCATAATAAGTTCACGTCTAGACAGCCAGGTGCAGACATCTGTGCATCCAGTCCACCTGCATGTCTAGTTGTCCTACTGGAGAGCAAGTCTGGTCTGGAAGCACTGCAACTCACAGCCAGCTGGTTTTACGTGCTGCAGATCAAATACCTCACAATATCCAGGCAGAGATTCCTCAAGATGTTCTAAAAATTTTAGGTTCATGCCTGTGTTCAAAACCCAGGAGATGTGATTAGGCGTGGGACGGAAAGGAAGGTAGCGTCAGTAAAGCTAACAATCCTACTTGCCCTGAGGCAATGATTCAATATACTTTAGATCTGAATTGACCTTTTTAGATATCTGTTTGAAGGAAAAATATATAGCAACAATACTTTTGATGTAAAAGTATATAGATCTTCTCCTGAATCCAGTCCTCTCTGCATCTGGTTAAAGAGTGACATTCTCAAAGAAATCATGCTTCTTTTTCCATTCTTTTTTCCCCCAGACTCACTAAAATTTCTAATTTTAGATTTAATTTCTGCATCTCTGTCCTCTGAAACCTCCAGTATGGCAACGGTTTCATCAGCTGGAATCCAGCTACCAAGAATATAATTCACTGGTTCTTCACCAAGAGGGTAATCAGGTACTGGAACAGGGTTGCCAGGGGCGTGGTTATCACACCAAGCCTGATGGAGTTCAAAAACCATTTGATACAGATTAATCTTCTGTGAAGAGCCAGAAGTTGGACTGGATGATCTTTGTGGGTCCCTTCCAATGCAGAATATTCTGTTCTGTTCAGGTTTTTCTGTAGCAGGGACTGAAAGTGGGATTCATTTGGCACTGCTCCACCCCCCCCACCCCTTTTTTTTTTTTTTTTTACTTTGGTGGCTCAGCTTCTAGTCTAAACTATTTATCTTGATTCAATAGTCTGTAGCCATCAGAGGGACAGATGGGAGGTATACTCCATTTTAAGATGGTGAGTTGAAACACCTCATGAAGGAGAACAACGTTCTCCAGAAACAACAGGGGAAGACCAAGAGATTTAGACTATGTTAGATACTTCGAACAACTGGTGGTCATCATATGATGACCCTGTAACTCAGTGCCTAGTAAGTTTTCTATCCACAAAGCATGCAATTTCTGCTCCAAGTGAATGGCCAAAATGTATGATGTTCAGAAAAAATGAGTCAGTTATTGACTAGATAAAAATCGTGTACAGCATGTAAGAACATAGCTAGTTAAGATTTGGCATGTCATTCTGAAAAGAAGGCGGCAGTCTTGTGGCACTAGGAACACCATGTAAGAATGATTTGGTGGTAGGTAGTAAAAGGAGGCTCCTGAGAACCTCTTTCAGAAATGGTAAATTCAAACTTTTGTGATATGGTCCGTGCAGCCTAGCATCAGCTGGAAACAGCAGTGTAAACCTACCAGAGTTCATTCTGCTGACTTCTGTGGAGATCCTTCTGAGTTATATTCAGGCCTTTATTCTCTCATCTTTTGTCTGAAACTACATCTGATATATAAATGTATCTTATTACGGCCACACATTCAGTCATCAACTGCTGCTTATTATTACAACAAGGGGAATATCCGTCCATTTACTAAGGTGAACATCAATGTCTTGTTTTATTTACTGTTTTAAAAAAAGAGAGTGAGATAGAGAAAGAAAGAAATCTTTTCCCCCCTGCCATTCAAGAAAGAAAGAAGAATAAATAAACTTTCATATCCACTTTCAGGTTCATGCTGATCCCAGCTTACAACTAGCTTTGGGTACTGTGAATGCTATTCAACATCTGCTCTATTGAGTTTGTGTGTGGTGGTATGTTGATTTGAGCAGCATGACAAATGCAATAGCCCAAACTTCCTCCAGAGACAGAGAGAGGATTGCTAAGGGCCTCCTGTTTGAACTTACAAATAATCTAACAGTATACAAGTACAAAACTTACTCATTTGAAAAAAGATATATTGTTGTGTAGGAATAGGAATATCCCAGATAAAAAAAAAAATATATAAAAAATGGTAGCGACTTAGCCCATGAAGAAGATGGAATTAGCCCATGAAGAAGATGGAAAGAGACAGAACATTAGCAATGAGATGTCAGCCATAAAGACTGTTGACCAGGATGAGAAGGAGTGAATCCAAGCTTTTACAAAAATAATTCTTTGGAAAAGAGTAATCCTGGCACAGGTTATGCCTGCAGCTAGGACACTCACCTGAGAGAAGACACAATATTCACTGGAGGTTATATGCACAGGATCTTGCTCTATCTTCTTTTACTCATCCCTCACTTCTCACCTTAATTAGAGAAAGGGAATTAAGGTTTAGGCAGTTCTTTGATTTAAGAGCTTACAGTGAGGCCAGGTGTATAAAGATAGGTTCTTCAGAATATTTTCCTGTAAAAGTGTCATAGAGAAATATGTTTTACAGCCATATGAAAAGGAAATGCACCATTGTTACATGCCTGCAAATGGTTTTAGTAAATACAGGAATCTTGCAAAATTTCTTGTAAGGGTACTTGTCCTAGCGCAGAATCTCTGAAGTTAATTCAGTGCATGTACTTCATCCTACTGCCATGAAGTTTGTCTTCATGGCAGCAAAATATATCTCAAAATAAATCTTTATTATTAGTTGTAAACACAGTGCAAGTGGAAAACATCCAAAAGTTTACCTCTTTGTTTGATACGAGTTATACAGAGATTAGAGCATGCTCTTATGTTATATAAATGGATGTAACATATTTTAACTCTACTGCAACAAAATATAAGTCAATTCCAAACTCTCTTTGGGCAGTCTTCCTGGAAAAATGAAAAATAAACAAAACAAAACAAAACAAACTTAATTTATTCCTCTGCCAGTAAAAAGCCTGATACCAAACAGAAGTCACTGTACTAGAGAAACTTGATCTTAGCCTGTTGATTAAGTACCTTTGGCTGCATTCGCTCCAGGAGACCAGGAATCATAGAATCATAGAGCTGTAGATTCATAGAATGGCCTGGGCTGAAAAAATAACCTCAAAAATCATCTGGTTTCAACACACCTGCCATGGGCAGGGTCACCAACCACTAGAACAGGCTGCCCAGAGCCAAATCCAGCCTTGCCTTAAGTGCCTCCAGGGATGGAGGCATCCACAACCTCTCCGGGCAACCTCAGGGCATCACCACCCTCTGTGTGAAAAATTTCCTCCTAATATCTAACCTAAATCTCCCCTGTCTTAGTTTAAAACCATTTCCCCTAGTCCTATCACTGTCAACACATGAAAACAGTCATTCCCCCTCCTGTTTATACGCTCCCTTCAAGTACTGGAAGGCCACAACAAAGTCTCCCTGGAACCTTCTCTTCTTCAAGCTAAGCAAGCCCAGTTTCCTTATGCTGCCATATCTGAGATACAGACTGCAGATAACACTCATAAAAGTTCTGAATATTAAAGTTTTGTTCTACTTCAATATAGTCTCTCACTGACCCTCACAAGATGACTCTCATTCTGAGACAGGTGGTACAGTTTACATTAAAAATGTAGAAATTACAAATGTAAGACCAAATAAGAGGCAGACAAGCTAAAAGCAGTACAGTAAAGCCAGGCATAAACATGTTTCCTTTTCTGAGTAAACCTTTGGATGTCCTTGGACAAATGGCTGTATTTTCTTGCACAGCCTATCTCTAAGTAACGATCAGCTCTGACTTACAAGCATGGACAGAATTAGTTGCTGATACATCATCAGTCACTCTGTGTAATAAAAGCCTCATCCATTCATTTTTTAAATCACTTGATCTAGTTTAGATCTCCCATTTGCTTTCATTCTTTTACCTTCTAATAAGTCTTTCTCTTGCAGGGATCTGGTAGCTGAAATCATTTTTGTTGTTCTTTATATGGAACGTTATATCCCGGTGGCTGCAGATTATACTTCCTGAAGCTTCAGGTGTGTTGCAGGCTTAATTCTTCTGCCTAACAGTAAATACTGCGTGGTCGTGGAACCTATGAGTCACAAAAAATTATTGCCTAAACCTTGGGTGTTTGTACCCTCTAATGAACTTTTTCAACGTGAAGTAACCAAGAACAAGAGATGCAGAAATCCAATGTCCTTAAGTGTGGGGGGATTGCTGATAGAAATAAAATGTTTCCAGATGCAAGCTTTTTACTCCTTCCATTCTCTTTTGTTTCCAGCACAATTAAGCGCCAAAGAGTATTTACAAATGCACTTTTGCCACCAGGAAACTAAGGTAATATAGCAATATTTTAGTGAGATTTGTTGACAAAGTCTTCTACAAAGGCTGGAGTAAAACACAAAGAAAGCTTCTTTAATAGATTATCCCCTAGTGTTAGTGTCTTGATGCTTAGTGCTTCCAAAAGTAAACAGAGGAATCTTTGTTTAGTCTCACTGAGGATCAAAAGATTTATTTTGCAGGGGAAAAGTACAGGTTTTGTTAATTGTAGTCACTGGGAGAGTGCAGTGATATCCTCCCTTTTTCTTGCACGGAGTATAAAATACAAGGTTTTCAGTTTCTTTTTGCACAGAAATGGAAAATAAGGTTAGAAATGAAAACCTTTCTGTCTTTTTTATTCTACAAAAATGCTATCAAAATGTTTTTCACTTTCTGTGCTTGAAAAACTAGCTCTGAGATCACCACCGTATATATACTACGTACAAGATAGGTTCAAGTATGAGATAACAGAGAAAGTGCTATGTCTTCAACTTTCCTGAGACTGGCATAAAATCACAAAATTTTATGAGAAGTGCCCTTTGGATCCTGCTAGTTTTCTCCTGGTTCCTAAAGAGTATGATGGCATACTTTAGGGCAGAATTTTATTCAGTCTGCTGCCCTGGTAGAAGCGAAAAAGAGATACTTTAGGAGGGACATGAGGCCAGAGCAAACACCAAATCATGCTTCTCAGTACACCTTCCTGCCATACTGCAGTTTATTGACCTTGTTATTGCACTAACCACTGCACAGATTCACCAGGTGTCTTTGGATTCTGCATATACTTTAGACCCCTGTAATAACAGGGACAACAATATAACAATGCATCACAGAAAAGAAAGAATAAAATGAAAAAGAGCTACTTGATTCATTTTGTCTTAAAACCTGATAGTTCATGGAATTAACTTCCTGCTCTGGCCATCCGTATGGTTTCATGGATGCTAATCCTGGCTCGAGGGAGAGTGGGACAGCACAGCCAGGGTCAGTGTAGGAAGACAAGGACTGCCTCTCTTGGAAGCCGCATGGATTTAGATCCACTTAAGCCTATCTCGAAACCACAACTGGAGGGAGCTGCTGTGTCTCATCTGCTGTGAGAAACTCCCTAAGCTTTTCCTCTGTGAGCATTGATACTAACAATTAATTTAGCTCTGTGCTGGTCCTTATCTCCTCCAAGCGCTTCCATTATCCTTTCATCTTCTATTGGCCTTGCAGACTATTTGGAAGATAGATGTATTTGTAAAAAGGGGTTATTGCTAACTTTTTGCCTTTAAAAGTTCTTCCTTAGGACCCTTTTGTTCATTCTTCCTTTCTTTTTTTCCCATTCATCTCTCTTTTTTTCTTTTTAATTTTCTTCTGAATATTCCCAAATAGCTTTGGAAACCCCAATTATGCTTGCCTGTTTTCCACTTTTGGGAACAAATTTCACTCCTTGAAGAAAGTTTTTTTTATTATTATTATTTTTGCTAGCTCCCTTCACCAAACAGTCTCATTTCCACATTGTTTAATTGCCTTTTTCCTTTGAGTTTGTTTTATTTGTTGTTAGGCACTAGTTACACACTACACTGAGCCTCTCTAAAAAGTTCTCCATGGCACCTGCAAATGTTCAACTCGTTTGGCTGATGCTTGCTTCTTAAAAAAATGTTTCATTTTAATTAAGCCTCTTCTCTTGCAGTTAAACACTACTACATTTCTCTTTGGAAAAAAATGTAATTTGAATATGCTGTTCAAAAGCAATATTTTGAGTCAGATTTTCTGCAGTGCATATAAATACAGAAAAACCAATTCTTCTCACAGCTGACTTTGCAGAAAAATGTTACTTACTGCATCTAGCCTTCATTCTCACATTTAGCTATGACATCACATAAAATATTTCCTATTCCCAATGTTAAAATATACAGATGACATGTTCTGCTTTTCTCCACAAATTTGGCTTTTTTTTTTTTTTTTTTTTTTTTTTGCTGGTACCAAAGCATGAATCAAGAAGTCAAGGAAAAAAGAAACTGAAATATATTGAACAGTACAAACAAGTCATGGATGCTTGTAATATTTCAACCTCCTGTACTTACGACTTAGCATTACGGAATGCCACTTTTTATAGAGGAGATACTGAAGTATGTGAGGATGTATAGCAGTGGTAAAATAGAAAGTGACTGACAAGACAAATGCTGCTATCTCTAGAAACAGTATGCAGGATATCTGTTCACAGGGTTTTTCTTTGCATCAAACCCAAGCAGAGCAAACTTGAAGTCAGAAGATTGTATACAAAGAAATATTTACATGTTTAAGGTGGTATCTCAGACAAGTGATACATTTCAGAGAAGGTTCATCCATGCCTGCAGAAGGGAAGTGCATCTGAATGAAACCTGATTACAATAGAGTGAGATAGCAGTATGGGATGGGTGAGAAAAACAAGCATTACAGTGCCTCTGAAACGTTCATTTGCCCTGCTTCTGCAGGGAGACAGAAACCATTTTGGATAGATCAAACAAATACTTCTTTCTGTTGCTATCCTCACAGCATCATTCTTCTCTGAACATTGGGAACCATTCAGAATTCATCAGTCTTCATCATCACATAACATTTTTTGTTTGTCAAAACTCTCCCTTCCTTATTGTTTTTCCTTTGAACCTTGTTATTCTCTTGTATGCTGGTCTCCCATTCTTTCTCCTCCTATTCCACTTGATGCCACAGGGTTCGACAAGCAGACAAAGGGAAGAAACGTGAAGGTCTTACACCCATGACTAGCATTTCTACAGGCAGGCAGAATACAAAACATCAGAAGAGGTGTGTAGGTGGAATGTATAAACATCCCACAGAAATCAATTGGCCTTTATGGGAAAAAACAAAAACAAAACTTGGTTGGGCATCAAACTTTATCTGAAAATTCAGTGTTCTTAGACAACTTGGACGTGATCAGTGCCAGCTTTCCTCGTGGATAGATTCAGCTTGCATACTGCCTTTTCTTCCTTCCTCCCCCCTTGTCCCTCACTGTGAGCACCCAGACAGCTATTCACCTTTGCCAGATCTGAAAACTTTGGCGTAAGTCTTAAAGCTCAGTGCCACTGAAAAGAGAAAAAATTTATGTACTGAGACATGACCAATGTGATGGGAAGGAAAGGATCATGGCAGCTAGTATGTCCACTAGCAAGCCATTATGAGCATCAGAATCAGACTTTTCCACACCATTCTAGTTAGATCACCTACTGTGCCTTTAATAACAAATTCAATAGAAAATGACATTTCCTTTGAAGAAGGTGCTCTGTATTCAGAGGTAGCTTATGTATCATGTGATGTGTGAGCTGCTGTTGTAAAGGACTCCTTTTTTTTATTGAACAGTAATGCATTGTAAACTCAGCATAAAACTCCAGCTGTCCCTTTACACACTTGGCTTTTTGGCAATCATTCCAATTTTTTTTTTCCCTTGAATAGTCATAATTCATATATAGAGCCAGACACAAGCACACTTCTTTTTTCACTGGCTTTGTTCTGTTTTTGGCTGCACACTCCTTTTGGTAAAATGGGTAAAGTTGGCTTTATGAGCTATAAAACTGCAGGATGTGAGGATTCGCTTGTTTTTGATGTTAGTAGTATTTTATGGATAAAGTGTGAAGAAAGCCGTATAATTGGTTTACTGGGAATAGTGCATATGCCTGAAAAGGAGGAAATAGACATTTAGTTTAGCATTCCTTCATGTATCGGGTATGGCACTGCAGTGCCAGAACCGCTTCAACTGATGCGCTAATATCCAATAAAACGAGCAGTGAGCTCCCTGCTCCCTGCCTCCCAAGTACTGACAGCTAATCAGCATCAGCAATACTCAAGTCATAAACAATAAATATAATTCAATCATTTCAGACAAACAGAGCCAGACACTGTGACCCTTCTTGTCAGTGTCACAGTTCTCCAGATGCCCTGCTAACATGGGGGCTCATTTTGCTGCAGCAGAAGTGAAAGAAAGACCAGGCATGCAAAAATGTGACTGAAAAGCTGGGGTTTTTCTTATCCTCTCCTCTTGAAAGTCTCAGTTCATTGTGGAGTGTTTTATACTTCATAATTTGCCATAGGCAAAGCAGTCAAGACAGATTTTTGGCAAAAGTTTTATATGTTTCTTACTTACGGTCTTCCAGTAGGATTTTTTTTTTTTTGTCTATGAAAATAAAAGTTAATCCAATGATCTGTGAATTAATAAATTAGCCTCTCTATTCCCAAACTTCCCAAACAATTTTACCAAAGGCTAAAAACTAAGTCAGTTAAAACCCCATAGTACCTCCCAGAGTAAATTCTTAATAAATTATAGAGCAGAAGCTAGACTTAAGAAGGTTTTTAAACCACTTTAGTTTGCCTTTGCTGTCTTCCTGAGAGGTTACTATAATAAGTTCCTGTACTAACTCAAAAAACTAAAACCATCCACAGAAGTCCATGTGACATTAAAAAGATACTGCTGTGGTCCCTGCAGCTATAACTCCAGTGCATCTGCTTGTGAGGAGAAGAGACCAGCACTTCAGTGTGATTCCACAGTGTCAACATGTGGCCGGTTACAGACATCTTCCAAAACAAACAGCCTTCAGACCTGGTCAGTAGCCCTCTTTTTGCCCCTTTACCCATCTGGAGAAATTAGGTGATATGAATGCATCTGCTGGGAATTTTATATCAAGGACTGAAAGACCCAGTTGTGCTTGGCACTTCTTTGTGGTTCAGGAGAAGAATCTTTCTCCTTCCTTTTAGTACTAATTCACTGTTCTCGATGTCTGGGGCACTGGGATGAGTTGACAGTGCAGAGCTGCAAGGTCACCAGCTCAATCCGTGGAACAGGATGGCCACATTCATAAAGTGATGCCTCTGATACTGCAAGTCCCAGAAGCTGGTGGTCCATGCACTGCCCCAGGATAAACCAGTGGGACCATGAAGCTACGTGTCACTGCTGTGTACCCATTCACTCCCAATGATACTGTCATGCCCAAGCAATTCTGATCTCTTATCAGTGTCAGACAAAGAACATAACTAATTTACCACTACTCTAACAGCTGCTCTCACTTACTCTTACAACCATAGCATCCCTGCATATAATTTACATTCCTGCATATATCCGTCTATTTTTTTGGCATTACTGAATCACTTCCAAATTTCTCTTCTATTTAGTCTAATAGATGTAAAACATGATGTAGACTTTCTCTCATAAAAATGACCAAGAGCAGCTGTATCTTCACAAGCTATTGGATGAAAACCAAAGCAAAAGGTCAGTCTAACATACACTAATGGGAGTTAATTTCAGAGTACTATCCACACTAAAAAAATGCTGTATTTCATCTTA
The DNA here is from genome assembly GCA_036925125.1 of Oreortyx pictus. NCBI lineage: Eukaryota > Metazoa > Chordata > Aves > Galliformes > Odontophoridae > Oreortyx > Oreortyx pictus. The sequence goes on along the minus strand of JAUPFR010000004.1, from coordinate 5,003,617 downwards.
CCTGAAAGACCTACAGCTATCTACTGCTATATATTTAAGATTAAAAAAAAAAAAAAGACTTTCATTAGTTTAAGAAATTATTACATCTGTAAAAAAAAGAGTCCATTCCCTTCCAGCTGCTACAATTCTGCGACTCTTTGATTCTCTAATTATTTCAAACTATTGTAAGGAGAAAACTAGCATAGTGTAGAAATCTATCCAGGAATTTTCCTGGTTACTTCCTCATAGGACATTGAAAATGTGTGGGATGGACTTTGTGTTGGATCACTACAAAGGAATTAGAGGAGAGGAACAAACACCTTCCATCTTTTCTGTGAGAACTGACATGCTAAAGGGATGTTGTAATCCCACTGCCATCTTAGTCCCAGAGCCAGAATATTTTCATGGTCTCTGGATCCTAATACCTATGCACATGATTTTACAAGAGATATAATGCAAGGTCTCAGTGTTGCTTATGCATATAGTTGAAAATGTCACATTTATGATGCTTTCCTCCATGTATTCAGTTTTCTTTGCTGAGAAGTTTCTTCTAAATCAGTCAACAAGAAAAAGACCCCATTAAAGGATTTTAATGTGCTACCAAGTTCTTCTGTAACTCCCAGGATCCTGGGGTCTCGCAGATGAAACTGTGTTCCAATAGTACTGTGACCATACACCAAGTTTGTTTTCTGATAACTCGAGATAAACAGGGCAATCTGAAGTGGAGTACAGCCTCACTGCATGCTTACTGTGTCCTTTCCCAGTCTCAGGCTTACAAGTGATATAAAACTAGTCGTGGTGGAGTCTTGTATGAGGAAGGGTTGGGAAAAGCTACCATGACTGTGCTAGTGCTATTTCTTTGCAGAAAGAAAAAGACTGTGTAAATAGCCACTTCATTTGCAATTCTCTGAAGCACAGTTGGAACTAAGTGAGGATGTTAAGACTGAGCCATCTGCAGTTTGTTTAACTATTTCTTTTTTAGAGGTGAGCAATAGTTTCCCAACAACACAGCCGTTAATAAAAACTTATGCTGTTCCAAAATTTAGTAGTTTTTCTTCCCTTCTTTATTTTTACTGGAAAATGCTGGCAATGTTTAGTTTTACTAAGCTTCTGGATTAACATCTTCCCTTTCTCTCACTTTCCCCAAGAGCCACTAATGGGACAAAATGGAAAAGAGGGAAAAGTGGTGAAGAACAGAAGAAAAAAATCATATTTTCTGGACGGAATTCTTCTTTTTTTTTTTTTTAATAATGTATTACTTCTCAGTAATAGTCATGTTATTAATGCCATAGTATCTTTGGCAGGTGAAAATATTTGATTATCCATAAGTGGAGAAATATTGTTTCTATACTGAGCAATATAGCATTTTTGTGGTTAATTGTATCAATTTTTTTGTTTGGAAAGGATTCCATTTTGTTCACATTTATACACAACAGCTAATCCAACTCACAATTTCAAACACACTACGAACAGAAGCCATTCAAAGTATCTTAAAGAAAGGATATAGTGTTTATGAAGTGAGCAAATCCAGAACTTTATTGTTAAAAAAAAAGTCCAAATTCAGTAGGGCCTGAATTTTCATGCTCTTCTCTTTTCCCCAGATTGCAACTCTATAACTAGGCTGGAAGTGAAGACAAAGCAGGATATTCATGTATTATCTCAGACAACTTTCAAATTTCATTTTATGATTTATCTTTTTTGTGATTAATCTCATATCAGTGGATTTGAAACTTGATGGACTTCCACATTGGGTCATATTTCCTGAGGCAGACCCAAACTAGAAACTTTCAAATTGCATAACACACTTCCTGATAGACCTCTTCCAGCTGTGGCTGCAACTGCTTTCAGTAGCATGTGGTAAAGGAATATGCTAGATAATAGCTATTAATCCAGAAAATTGCTCATTTCCATCTTGTTAGGCTTGTGGTGTATTCATTTCTCAGGGATAGAAGAAATGTGAGAAACAAATAAATAACTAAGAATAAACAAGCAAAGAAATGAATGTGTATATAAATGTATGCTTGTGCATACATAGATATGCACATAAAATAATCAAGCACTGAGTATTATCTTTCCTGGCATATCCTCCCTTGTCTCCAGGAATCAGCACAATCAGCTTTTTTGAGGCTGAGATGTGAGTTGCCTAGGTGCAGTAGTACTAAACAGTCTTCAACTATGTGTCCCATGAATTTTTACATCTGAGATCCATAACATCCTGCATCAATGAGTTCACATTTTAGAGAGGTACCTGGAATAATTTCCAAATCTTGTTGTTTTTTCTGTTTGTTTGTTTGCTTTTGGTTTTTTGTTTTTGGTTTTGGTTTTGGTTTTTTTTTGAGTGATAACAACTCTGTTAAGAATCTGTGTTTACTGTATTTATAGCAAGAGGGTTTTTCTATAGACTGATTTTCATCAGGTTACTAACCAGCCAGTTTTGCAAAATCTTTTCAAACCATCTTTGCAAATTAGTCTAGATTCAGCTGTTTGCATTATCAGCAACCTTAATAGTGTCAATTTGGTTCTTTTTCAGAGCACTTGCGAATTCAGTTATCACTGCTGGTTCCTAAGAGCTTGATAAATAACAGATCCTTATTAAAATGTACTTTATTTGATGATATTGAAGCTTTTTTTTCCAACTTAGATGATTCTGTCATAGAAACATAGAATGGCTTAGATTGAAAGGGACCTTAAAAAACATCCTGTTCCAGCTCCCCTGCCATGGGCAGGTGTGCCCCCCCACCATCAGGCTGCCCACGACTGGATCCTGGCCCTGAGCATCTGCAGGGATAGGATTCCCATAGCTGCCCTGGAGGGACTGTGCCAGCGCTTCACCACCCTCTGAGTAAAAATTCACCAACATTTAGCCCAAATCTCCCCTCTTCTAGTTTAAAACCGTTCCCTCTCATCCTACCTGTATCAGATTGTGTAAAAAGTCATTCTCTCTCATGATAATAACCTCCCTTCAAGGACTCGAAGACCACAGTGTGGTCTCCCCAGAGCCTTCTGTTCTACAGGCATCCCTCTACGAAAGTCCAGTTCCCTTAGCCTTTCTGCACAGGAGAGGTGCTCCAGATGTCTGATCCTCTTTGTGGCTCTCCTCTAAACCTGTTCCACATATTTCTTGAGCTGGAGGACCCAGTACTCCAGATACATCCTTCTGAGTGCAGAGCAGCATGGGACAATCACATCCCTTGTCCTGCTGGCCACCTCTCTTTTCATTCAGCCCTGGATACAGGTGGTCTTCTGGACTGCAAACTCACAATGATGGCTTGCCTCAAACTTTTCATCTACCAGAAACTCCAAATCCATCTACACAGGGCTGCTATCATGGAGTTCTCCCAGTCTGTACACATATCTGGAATTCCTGTGACCAAACACCCTCAACTTAGCCTTGTTGTTGTCATTAGGTTCTCATGGACCCACTTTTCAGGCTTGTCCAGGTCCTTTTAGACAGCAACCCTTCATCCTACTGTTCAGGTCACTGATAATGACAAGCCACTGCTCACATTCAGTTTGCCATCCTCCAGCATCCACAAGTCCTTTTTGGCAGGACTGTGCTCTATCCTTTCATCTCCCAGCTCGTGCTGATAGCAGATATGCCTTTACCCATGTGCAATACTTAGCACTTGGCTTTGTTGAAGCTCATGAGTCTGTCTATGTCTCTCTGAATAGCACTTTGCTCATTGGGCATGTCAGCCACACCACAGTTGGGCATTTCAAGATTGCCCCAAAAAATCATCAATTTACATTTGCAAGACCATTTACAGGTGAGATAAATACATAACCTACAAGTTTTCAAACAGAATGTATAGAGTTGCAGTCAGATATTCAACTTAAAAATCTAAGACTAGATTTTCAGAATCCCCATATTAACATCAAAAAATATCCTTTGCTTCACAAATACAGCGTATTCATGTCATCACTTTCTGGCAGTACACACATTTCAAACAATTACTGCCAATGATGAAGTACAGGAAGAGTAAAATGTCATCTGAAATCTTTGATGAACACCTTGAGACCTCACTAAGAATTCCAACCGTTCCATTGAACCATACTAGTGTGTTAGTGTCCCTAAAAGATGGTCAAATATCCAATTAGTTCTATGTTTTTGTACCTGCCCCCCTTTTTTTTTAATGTAGCAATTAAAGAAAAATATTTAGAATTCAAATGATTTGTTACTTATATGTTAACAATATCGTGTATTTTGCAAAGATTGCTCCAAAAGTAATGCCACCTATTGTGTTGGCTCATAACATAGGAGCTGGATATTAGTGGTACAGCATTACAGGCTCAACCTTCCCACCACTATTCCATTACATATTCTTGCTGCATGAGAGATGGCAGCAGAGGGGCAATCTGGCACAACACTGTCTGACATGGATATGCATGTGAAGTGAAGGTACTCCTACACACATTGAATTCCTCCATGCAGAAAAAAACGTACCCATTGGCATTCACTAATGCATGCCAAACAGTGACTGTGAGCACAATAAGACAGGGAGTGGTGTGATTCAGCAGTGGTAAGAGGGGATCATCTCTGTTGTTGCATGCTGTGGTGAGATGTGCAGGCTGTTGTTCATTGCTGGCGAAAATGCATAGCTAATGGTAGTGACTAAGTTGAAAAAATAGTGTTTTGTAGTTGAGAATTTGCTCTATCAAATAGTTTTGTTGTGCTCTTTGTTTCTGATGTTGCTTCCATGGACATAAATAGGAGACGTTTCTCTTGGAGCAATCTACGTATCTGTGGCCCAAGGCAATTTCTATTCACTAAACATGGCCCAGGAAAGACAAAATGTTGGATACTCGTAGATAAAGGTGTTGAAGATTGCTGACTCCTGAAGGACACTACTCATTACTGGCCTCCTTGGACATAGAGCCATTGACCAAAACTCTCTGGCTGGAACCGTGCAAAAAACAGCTCAACTTAAATCCATAACTCTCCAATTTAAAGATTAGGATGTGACGTAGGACCACACCAAAGGCCATGTACAAGTCTAGGTAGACAGAATCATTTGCTCATCCTTTGTCTACTGATGATAGCACTCCATCATACATGGCCACCATATTGTTCAGGCATGATCTTAGTGAAGTGCTACCACAGGTGGTCTTGAACTTGCTCTTTGTTTACCATGGGAGGGATATTGCTCCCCCATCCTCTGTGTTCAAGGATGTGAGACATGGGAAGCCTGACTATAAATTACAAGTTTGATGATAAGGGCGTGCATTTTTTGCAAGAAATGATTGTATTGCCTTAAAAAAAGCCAATTCAAAACTCATTTTACACACATGTTGAATCTGAAGTAATTCTGGCAACTGAGAAAAAAATCAGCTTCATCACTGAAGGATATTCTGTCTGAGTTTGAAATCTGTGAAGTCATTAAGAACTTTCCAAAAAGCATATATTTTTGCTGTGTATTAGTCCAGTCACTGTATTAATATGATACATGATTTCTTGAAAGGTGACAGCTTTAGTGCAAAGTATTTCACACTATCCTTTCTTTCTCTGGTTGGTTTTCTATATTAAAAGAAAAAAGGATAATCATTTTCATTTCTTTCTAAACTCAGATGTAATCCATGAGTCCATAATATTACTGTAATCTACAAGTAGAATTAATACAACTGTAGCCTGGTCCTCTTCTCATAGTGAAAATTAAGTATATCATACCTCAAAATTATTGGTATGTTTACTGAAAGGCAGATATCTGTTAAAACTTTGGGATGCATACACAAAGATAACACTTCTACAGACCACAGGAGCTCTGAAACCAAATCTATTGAAAGGAGAATAAGCAGTTTTCCTCATTATTTTTGATGCTGCCATGGACCTACAAAGGTAGTGAATGCTCTCAGCTGTGCCTTGAATAGTCCTTGTGTTTTCATAGCAATTGCAGTCAGAGTTTATCATGTTAAGAAATACTTAATATGCACGTGAGTTTGACAAGTCCAAAGAAGCTCATCTCAAGACAGTAAGATATTAGGTCAACTCAGAGTAAGTGAGTGCTATTTTTACAGCTCAGACCACTGTGGCAACAGACATATTCAATGAAATAATAAAAATGTGGAAATATGAGTCTCAGATAATAGTAGAAGGACTCTTGATAATACAGATCAGCCTCTAAATTGTAGCCAGGAAAAATACCACAAGCTCTCACTCAATTTCACTTTAAATGTGGATTTGAAGAGTTTCACACCAGTCCTCCCATGAATCCTTTGGGCCAATTTTGAGGCATGAGCAAAGCAAGCATTGCACAACTTGCTGTCCTGAGGATGTAGAATGCTGGTGGCCCCACTGCTCTTAGGGTCAATACTGCAGGGAAGAGACAAGTACAGGGAACGGGGCTGTGCTAGAGGAAAGGGGATCCCACCTAGCAGCCAAAAGCCCAGATGATGAAGCTGCAAAAGCAGCATGTTTGCCTTCACAGAGCGTTCCTCTCTGTTCCCATGGTCCTTTCCCCTGCACTCCTGGCCTCTGCCAGCTTCCTGCTCCACAGCCCTCAGTCAGAAAAGTTCATTTTTGTGGTGGTGCTGAGAAGCCTCGAGCTGTCTCTGCATGCATTTACGTACGGGTGGGGTTATTAGTGCAGCTGTGCTCCAGACACTTCTGATGGTTTGCCTTTCTCTGATCACACAGTGTGTGAGGTGGATTCTCCAGCATTCATTCTCAGCCAACTCCAGCGATGAAGCTGGAAGAGATGTTGGGTCTGAACTGGGAGCTCAGGAAGGAGTGAAACGCAGTGTGTGATCATTCATTTTGTCATAAAATACTTCCTCCAGTGAAGCGTGACCTATCATCAGTCTGTGCAGCTCCTCCTAATTGTTAGCTGTAGGAAACTTTCTTTCCTCTCTGTAGTCCATTCAGCCCAAAAAGCTAAGGAAAAAATTCTCCATTGTCTTCATTGTACTACCAAATATGTAATAGAAAAAAAATCCTGCTTGATGTTGGGGGAGGGAAAGAGAAATAGATGAAAGAAAAGGAAAAACATATGTGGATGCTCTGGAGAAGGACCATTTTTCTCACTAAATTATATTGATAAATTAAATAAATTATTACTATGTACACTTAGTAATAAATCATGATATACCATGTGTATCTTTCATTCCAAGTATTACAAAAGTTTTGCAGCTCACACAATCAAATACAGAAGTGTTTGTGGAGTTTGGCAGTACTTGGTATTATTATCTGTATGTTAACCAGTGGAAAAGGGTGTCTTCATTACATTTGCAGATTACATCAGATAGTATCTGTGCCAGTTTGCAAGGAAGGGCTTAAATTTTAGAAGATTTCTACAACCAGGCTCATTTTCTGAAATATACAGAAGACAAGGCAGAGTAAATAAACAATAAAAAGCATCAGACAAATAAAAAAAGACAACTGTGTAAACAGAAGATATGGATTGACCAGCTGTAGATCATTTGTGGAGACAGGAGCTGTGGGCTGTCGTGGATCACAGCCACACATGAGTCAATACTGCCACACTGCTGGGGGACACTCTGGGAGGATGTCCAGGAGGGCTGCCAAAGTCAGAACACGTGAAGTAATCCCCCAAATCCTCTGTGCCCTGATAGATGTTCAGATGAGGCATCATGTCCATTTCTGAGCACAGCATTTCATGTAAGATGTTGGGCCAGAGGGAAGTTGAAGGACAACCCCACAAGATTTATAATGCATAGTCTACAGAAAAAGCTTGGAGAATTAATGCTGTAAGAGAAAGTGGCAGAAAACAAGGTAAAATGGGTTTGACTATGTACTTGTCTACCATAGGAAAGTCCCTTACACGCATGAAAAAGACTCAAGGAGAACTCCAGCCTTGGAAATGACAAATATACTAAAAGATAGGCTGACAAAGAGCCTTGAGAGACAAAATGACAGATTAAATATGCTAACAGTTTGATTAATGATGCTATTTAAAATTAATCTCAAAAGGATGTTAAGATCTTTTTGGACAAGTATTAAGGACAGAACTTAAGTACTGTTTAGACAGGAGGCTCTATTTTCTTCTACCAAACATTATGACAAAAATTTGCACTTCTGATTCCTTTGTCTGAGACTTCAGGGGCAAGTGAGAATAGCTGCGAAACATCTCCCAGAAGCAGGTTTCAGCTAAACATTGCCTTGTGTATGTCGGATATCAATACTTATGTGAAGAAAGAATTCTTCCCCTATAGTTATGAAAAAGAAAACACTGTGTGAGTGGTGGAAAATGAGTAGGTCAGAATTATACCGGTAGGTGAAGATTTAAAAGAATACTTTTCACTACCATTTTGCAGGATTTGAGTGGGTGTCTTGCCCTTTACTACTTCTTGAGCTATTACTACATGCCACCATGGAACAACACAGTATATGAAATCCGTGGTTTAGGAAACACAATAATGGAGAGTTACACCATGAATGACATAAAGATGCATATTCTCGGGCTGTTTGTTCTCTTTAGTGTCTAAAAGGAACCAGCCTTCATGACTCCCTACACCCTCAGAACAAACAAAGCTGTAATAACTCACAGCTTAATGAAAGCAAACTGTGTATACTACACACATACCCTGAAACTTGCAGGGTCTTTCAAGAGAAAATTTTAGCGCAGCCAAAACATTCAGACAAAAGGGGAGGTTTAAATCCTTTCCAGACATGGAGACATGAGACACAAGGATATGTTCTATTTATTTAACAAGCCAGAGATGGAGTAAGAGCCCTTGCAATACAATTACAGTGGTAACAATAAAAATACAGCAAACCAAGTATTACAGTCTATGAAAGATGAAGCCAATAGTAGGATTATGGAACCAGTGCACCCAGACATTTTAATACCTATGCCAGACATAAATGCAGCATGATAATATGAACACAATGAAACACTAGAAATCGAACTCCAAGGAACAGATGGAAAGGCAAAGCTTCTCCTGTGAAACTGCATTTCACCGAAGGCTTAAATCCCAGCTTCGTGTAGAGCTGTCATCCATTAGAAGTCACCCCCAGGTCATACTCCACTGCACTTTGAAAATTCTGCTTTTTCCTAGTTTAAGTGTGGGGAAATTAAACTATAGATCACTCTCCTATAGAATGGGTGCTGTATTCCTTGGATAATCTGGAGATACACAGGTAACTATGCAAGGAAGAGCTGGCTGAATCATATAGATTTATAGAATCACAGGATTACTTGAGTTGGAAGGGACTTCAAAGACCATCAAGTCTGAATCAGCCTGCCATAGGTGGAGTTGCCACTAGATCAAGTACTAGATCAGATTGCCCTGGGCCCCATTCATCTTGGCCTTGAGCATCTCCAGAATCAGGGTATCAACAACCTCTCTGGGCAACCTGTTCCAGCACCTTACCACTCTTGCAGTAAAAAAATTCCCTGATATCTAATCTAAATCTCCCTTCCTTTAGTTTAAAACCATTCCCCCTTGTCCTATCACTATCTACCCATGTAGAAAATTGACTTCCATCATGTTTATAAACTTCCTTAAAATATCTCCTCACAGCCTTCTCTTTTCCAGCCTGAACAAGACCAGTTCCTTCAGCCTATCTTTATAGGATAGGGGCTCCAGTCCTTTGATCATGTTCATGGCCCTCTCCTGGACCCTGTACAAAAGTTCTAAATATTTTCCATGCTGGGGACCCTAGACTTGGACACAGTACTCCAGATGGGGCCTCACAAGGGCAGAATAGAGGGGTCAGTCATCTCACTTGTGCTGCTGGTCACCCGTCTTTTTGATATCTTCTAGGATAGCATTGGCCTTTAGGGCTGCAAGCTCACACTGCTGGCTCATGTTAAGTTTGTCATAAACCACAACCCCTAAGTCCTTCTTAGCAGGGCTGCTCTTAAGGAATTCATCCCTCAGTTTGTATACATATCTGGGATTACCATGACCAAAGTGCAAAACCTTTTACTTTGCTTTATCAAACCTCATTAAGTTCACTTGGGCCTGCCATTTGAGTTTATCAAGGTTCCTCTGGATGGCATCCCTTCCTTCTGCTATATCAACTGCACTGCTCAGTTTGGTATCATCAGCAAACTTGCTGAGGGTACACTCAATCCCGTCATCTACATCACTGATGTTAAGCAGTACCAAAACCAAGATGGACCCCTGGGGAACACTGCCTATTACTGGCCTCCACCTGGACATAAAGCCATTGACAACAACCTTAGGGCTGTGACCTTCCAACCAATTTCTTATTCATGTAACAGTCCAGCCATCAAACCCATATCTCTCAGATTTAAAGATAAGGACATGGTGTGACCATGTCAAAGACTTTGCACAAGTCCAAGTAGATGACAGCATTTGTTTTCTCTTTGTCCACCAAAGCCATTGCTCCACAATAGAAGGCCTCTAGATTGGTCAGGCATGACCCTCCCTTGATGAAGCTGTACTGTCTGACTTGGATTTCTCATTTGTCCCTCACATGCCTTAAAATGCCCTCCAGAAGAATCAGTTTCATAATCTTCCCAGGTATAGAGATGAGGCTCACCAGTCAGTGAGTATGTAAAGTGGTTGCCCAAAAATGTCATCAAGAGAACAGTAAAGACACCGAGACAAAAGAAACCCTGTGACACAGGATTTATCCTCAGGTTTTTCATGCTCTGCCAAATCCAAATTGAAAATGCAGAATAACCACAAAGGTGGGTGCAAATGTAATCAAGCATAACACTCCTATGGACAGCTAATTGAAATTAGTAATGGTCCTGTCTGGTAGCCAAGAAATATCTGAAGTACAAAAATCTGATGGGAAAATAATGTTGTAGATGTCAGATTTTGCTTTGTAGTAGAAAGAAAGGAGGTGGATATTTTCACTGAGGTAGAGAGATTAACTCTAGAACAGTAACTGACTGCTAGGGAATTCCCTTAGGACTGCTTCAAGATCTTGTTTAAAAGGCAAGTGCCATAATCCCTAGCAGTTTCTGATTTTGACCTATTCTTTTTTTTTTTTTTTTTTTTTTCCTATATCATAAAAGACATAGAGACTTAATGGGCTAAAGTACAGAGAAAAGATCTAACTATAGTATGAGAAGCTGAGTGGTGGTGCCATCTCCCTATTGAAAAGGAAATATTTGAAAGAGACTTTCAAACAGAGCACTGAAAAAAAATGAAACAGAAATGTATTTTTGATTGAGACAATTGTTCCAGGCACCGTTTCCTTGGCAACAGTATCAATTTAAGAGCATTTTTAGTACTTTACATTTAGAGACGTACTTTAAATTGTCTGTGTCCATGAATCAGCCAGCACAGAAGTAGCAAGAAAGACTAGTGGTTTGATTCAGAGTCAGTAGAAGCTGATAGTGACAGTAGACGGTGTTTTCAATTGCATTCACCAAAGACTGATGACTGAAGCCAAGAAGAAGAGATACACAGTCAAGTATGCCTCAGCTGATGGCTGGCTTAAGAAAACATTGCAGAGATGAAAAATTGGACTTTGAATGTATCAGTTTCAGTGGTAGCTGATTCCAAGATGGCTTCTGCAGAAAAGCAGTGTGAGCTTCTTGCTGAAACAGGTCATTGTTTAAATCACCTTGAAGGTGGGGAATCTCTTCAGGGTGAGGACTAGCTTAGGAAGTGCTGCAATGGAAATAGATGAGTATTCACAGCACAGCAGCTCTCTGCTGTGCCTATACATCTACTTTTTAAAGACTGTGTAAAACTGTACAGTGGCATCACTCCATGACTTTTGTTGATTCTTTTTCTTCAATCACTTTGTATGTTTCTTGTTCACTTACTATGGGTGACAGTTCCTCTGGAAGCAATGGGGGACATATTGTGAAATGGAGCTCCCACAGAAGTTTGTGTTTGGAGGATCAAGACCTCTGCTGGCACTGATTTAATCAAAGGAGAGAATTTCCTCTTTTCTACTGGTCAGCACTGGACCTGTGGAAGATCTAAACTCCTTGTATTCCAGACATCAAAAGAGCTCTTTCAAGAGGAAAATACATGGATAACTGTAAAGGAAGTTACAGCTGTTTGCCATTTAATGAAGTTAAACGCATGTGTAAATGTTTATAGACTCCAAGCTGAACTTAATTTTTTGGAAGCAAGACTTTTGCAACTTAATCACATACTCCCTTATTTTTTCCTTAGTGTGTTGTTAGCTATGTATAACTCCTTGTGATAATCTGCAAAAGTTTCATGCATTGTAACAAACTGGAATACTGCATTATCTGCAGGCTTTCACAAGAGTACCACAGCCTGAAAATGGCCTTTATGCAAGTCACCTACACAAACATTATTGGCGTGGGTTTTAATCTCATTTTTTTCTCCACTTTCCTCAATATACAATTAGATACTATTTGAAAACAGTTACAGTAACAACAAGGAACCCACTCAGAGTCCTGGGTAGGGGCCAGGCACTCCTTATGGATTGAATGAATCGTTTCCTCTAAGCAAGGCAAACTTTCAGTCTCTCATCTGGAAAATATTATGTGAGCAGAAGCTCAGGATCAGTTATTACTTGCCTTCAGCTGAGTCTGAAGCTGTTATCAGTTTAATTTTACTCTTTTAGGTAAGGAAGGAAGCAATATAAACATCTAAAAAAGAGGTTAAAACTGTCTTTGCAATCAGGTTATTGTTAAAAAAGAAGAAGAAGAGGAAGAAGAAGAAGAAGAAGAAATGCACAAAACATTATAGAAATTAAATTTAATCTTTTTAAATTTAGGAAAAAAGTATTTTTGTTTTACTAATGAACTAACTTATTTCCTCCAGTCCCTAAACATTCTTTTGTAGCCTGGAGTACTCACTTCATGTATACTAAATCTAATCCTCCTTACAAGAAACACCTCCAAAAAACAGCCACAGGCTCTCCTGCATCACAGCTCACTGATTTTCCTGCAGACATGCAACTAGGAGAATTTACATAATAGCTTTGAAATTGCAGGCATTTTATGCTTGAGAAGAGATTGCAAGCAGTGCCTGGTTAAAGCTGTAGTCAAGTAATGATGATGTATGGGATCTGAGCAAAGATCACAGTAAATTTCTTTCCATAAATGACTGATTAATCCCAGTTAGAGCTACTATGGAAAAATCAGACGTGTGTCTGTTTTTTCCATTATATCTCACACTTGGCTTCTCTCTTAAAGCCTTTCTCTTCTCTATTTTCCTGTGATTCCTTTGCCACTGTGTCGAGCCCAAGAACTCTGTTTCTGGGTGAGGAAAACAGTCCACCATTCATCTCCACTGCCTCTAGCAATGAAGAATTGCTAGCTGCTACAATGGCATTGGATTTTAATGGCATCCTTGTAATAGAGAAGGGGAAGCAATTGACTCCCAACACAAGCTGCATTGAAAGATCTGCTGCAACATTTGCTTCTGAACGGATGAAACATCACTGAATGTCAATGGACCCCATGCAGCCTCCACCTCTGTCCCATCGACCTTTGGACAAGACAGCCGGCACTGGAGAAGTGAAAGCATTACCCAGCTCACAGACCTGGCAGACCTCCACATCCAGGCTCAGCAAGGCAAGCTGTCAGACCAATAAAATGTTTTGATCTTGAATACTTTGTCTGAAGGCAAGAGAGTGGCACCACTGCCACTGGCAGCTCTCTCCTCTGGATTGAAGGCATAAACCCTTACGTGGCTTACCAGCACTTACACAACAATGTGCCAGTCTCACAGCAGTCCACTGAGCCCTGCAATGAAACATTTTCCCGGTCCCTCCCCCTCTCCTCCTTGCTTAACCCGTGAAACAAAACACTCCTGTTTCCCTTTCTGTCAGACCTGGAGACTACAAGAGCCATATTTAAACTCAGATAAAATAAGGGCATGTCCCGTATGGCCAAAGTGTAAGATGTCATTTAAATAAACTTTCACAAAAATCACAAAGTGCCCTGCTATAAATGAGTGATTCTTAACACAGCCAGTGATCAACAAACTCACTTCCTAATTAAGTGTAGGAGTGTAATGAGGAACAGGGCATCCTTTGTTTCGCCAGCTTGTGTGAACTCCAGCCACAAGTCCCCAGACTCCCCTAACTCCTGCGTTCAGAGCTTGTAATTAGTACATAAGGAACCAGGTACTACAACAGCAGCCCCCTTTGACAGTGGGTCCATTCACTGCCAGCCAGATGTGAAGAGCGTTCAAAGGGGGCCGACTGACTCACATATTGCGTGGTGTTGTATGACACTATAATCTCTGGTTTTCAACCCTACAATCAACAGGCACTGTCATTTTTAATGCATTCTAATTAGCCAGTAAGGTTTACAGAAAAGTTCATTGATGCAAACAGAACTACTGAGCTGTCTGAGGGCAGGTTGGTCAGTGGGCCTACTATTTCTTAGGACAGCCCCAAATAGCAGCAGCAGAGACCCAAGTTAGCAGAATAAAAAACTTATCAGGGTGTGTGTAATTGATTTAGGGATCTTCTAAATATTCCTCCTCTAAATACACAATAAAAATGAAAAGTAAAGCCAGAGAAATACACACAGAAGCATTATCAAAGTACAGTGAGATGAACAGAAGTGAACCTCTACGTGAGGCACCAGGGGGACTGCAGTAGGATGTTGCTCAAACCTCCCCATCAGCAGCCACCTCTACCCTGCCAGGGTGTGATCTAAGGGAACAGTGGCTTTGCTAGCTGCTCTCCATTGAAGGATTTCCAATCTGATGGGGCAGACCATGTTCAGAGTGCAGAAACACTTCTATCTGCCTTGCAGAGGCTCTTTGCTCTAGAGATCCTCGGCCTCTGATGGACACTCAGCGGGAAAGGTACACATGCGCTCAATCACTGAGTACAATCAGAATAGCAGAAGGTAAAAAGTGAGAATGAAGTATTTAGTTACCATAAAAACAGCTATAGTATTAGTATTGGGTGCTTCTTTGATAGAAGGGAAATTAATTCTTTCTCTATTTTAACAGCTTCACCGTCCCACAGGCAAGACAAGATGGAGGATTAAGCTTATGTTTAAAGCTCTTACCCAGCGAACGCACCAGCAGCTTCTTGACAACAATAAAAATTTTCACACAACACTGCGTTGCAGCACTTAACGAGCAGACCATCTTTGTTCAAGTGATTTGCATGAATGTCTGTGCAGTACATGTTTAGTCAGGGGCTAACAGGCATTACAGAGTGGTTTGTGTGGCCAGCTTGTATTTATAAGCTCTGGCCTGGGGGCCTCTGTGGGCACAGTGTATAAAAGAATAGCAGGTGAGCTAACGATAATTACTAAGTACCATCAACAAATTATGAACTGCGAATGAATCAACCTAGCAAACAAGCTGGGAGCCTACAGTCTATTGTATGCCCACATTAATCATGCACTGAATTACGGTAAATGTAACAGTAAACACCTTCAAACAGAAATATATGTATAATAGGACTGAGACTCAAACTAAATATGTTGAATATAAATTGTGCCTTTGAATTTAATTCTAATTAATGGTGAAACAAAGAAGCAGGGGAGAATATTTTTCAAACCCTTATGCCCAAGCTCGATGTCCTCAAATAAGAAATCCATTTTGGATAAAAAAGTTCCCTGTTTTTATTGAGAGAAGCAGCCTCATATCCTTGCAAACAAGTAAGTCATTCATCTAGAGTCAATCTTCATGATGTGAGACATTATCAAGTTGTTTGTTCTCTTTGTTTCTTTTGTAGATTAATGAGTTCAGGCTATCTCTAGAGTAATGTGGTGATGAAATCCTTCTCCATCTGGTTCATCACTCTTAGCCACTAAAAGATAATTTACCCTACACTGCATAAAGTTATCTTAGGTTAGGCTAAATTGCTTCATGCAGCCTTAGCACAGAGAATCAGAAACAAGATACTTTTACAGGAGCCGTTTCTGAAACCCACAGCTGTGATGAACTCTCAGCAGGAAAGTATTGCAAAAGACTTTGCAAGTCCCAGCCCACAGTAAGACTGATTTATCTTCTTAACAGGGCATACCCACACCTCTAGAGGCTTTGCTCCAGTGGTGATTTAATGATTAATAATACGCACATAAAGGAGAAAAATGCAGTGAAGAGGAAGACAACGTTTCAAGTGACACCTCTCTCTTGGTGTAGTCCTTGATTATGTGTTCTCTGTGACATGAATGATGTTGCTTTTTTCTGCATTAGGTAACATCAGACACAACTTGGATTATTCATCTGTTTATCCAAACAAAAAGCTGTGAGAAAAAGTGCTGTGACACAGGCATTATAGGCTTTTTAACAACACTGTTTCTGAGGACCTACTAACAACACAGACTGTTGTTTTGTAGCATCCAAATGAGTTCATGTTTGCTCTGAAAATACAGCAAAATTGCTGGATGTATATGTTCTGCAGAAACTCATACACATCATTTCAGAATTTGATCCATGTTTTCAGAAACTTTTACTTCTGTTGTTATGGCTGTCATGTCATGACCTCATCCAGGGTCAACTGGTGGCAGCTGAGAATACTGTGGAGATATCTACACACCTATCCACTCATGAACCTCACCTGAATTAGCCTAATACGTAAGCAACAATTTCTGTATTTTAACTATAGACTTACATACCAAAATCTAGAAAAGACTGTGTTCAATTCATAGTAGAAGTAAGGAGATGGGACAAGATAAAGAATTTCTATAACATGAGATTACAGCAGGTTTGTTTAGCATGATGGATCTCTGCCACACAGATTACTGGATCTCTTTCTTGTCTCTGCATTTTTTTCCACATTACTCATAGTCGTATTTCACATAGCTTTGCTTTCTTTATATTCTTTCTCAAATTCTTTTCCACTGTCTGCTAAGGTGGATTGTGAACTCAGAAATGTTGGCAAACAGGACATGCATTGAAAAGCTAAGAGAAGACAAATGATAAATAAAATTTCCTTCATGCCAACACCAGCCCAGAAATCAAAGTCTTCTGCCAAGCAACAAGTGATTTTTGTTATCCTCGATGCTACTGTTCACGATTACAGTTCATTTGTTGTGATTTCAGCAGGGTCATATTTCCCTAGCAAAGAACTCTTGCTGAAAGAAAAGCTCTGTCCAAAGTGTTTTGTCTTGTAGATATCACCCTGAAATACCTGTCCATCTGCTCCTCTCCAGACACACATGGCAAACTCCCAGCTACATGCAACAGATCTCAGCTCCCAGCTCAGCTTAAATACAACAGACAGCAGGTCTGAAAGCATAGTTGTGCAAAAGTCAGGCTGTGTGATAGAAGGGAGAGATGTGGCTGACCCTGATTCAACTCGCACCACTTCGATGTGTGCGCTGACAGGCGGTAGCTGGGAGAGAAGTTGCGGTTATTGCAATGTTAACAGGTCTCTCTGTAAATCCGTCACATTAGGGGAGTCCTTATGCGACATGTGGGAGTTAAGATAGGTGAAAAACAGGAAATAAACACCAACAATAAAAGGGGTTTTAATGGAAAACACACCTGGTGAGAGAAAGGAATAATTTCAGCTTGAAGAACTCCTTGCAACCCCAATATAGGACTCCAAAGGAGGTACAAGAAACTTTAATGATCAAGTCAAGATATAATCTCACCACGTAAAGACATAATTAATTTCACAACATTGACAGTCATAAATGTGAAGAAAATCCTTGCTTTCCAAAATAAAGATTGCAACCTAGATCTCTTAATGCAAGATGAAAACACAACTATGTTAAAAACTATTTCATTTAATTAATTCAATATTGCACTTTACAAATATCTTTTGTATAGAGGACATAAAAAATAATCCAGAATGGGTTATGTGAATTAAACGTTATCTGTGAAATGTCATGGCAAGCATTTGCTGAGCTGATTTCACAAATGTCATTAGCAAGGAACAAAATTCCACTGAAATTTGATTTATGCAAACCATCATCATGAAACCATACTACAAAAAAAACCCTAGTATGCACATGTTTTGTGTTTGCTGGCAAGTATTTAAGCACAAATCCAGGAACACACATTTCTCTTCTAATGTTGTCACATCTTTCACAGACGTGGGTCTATTTTTCCATCTCCTGATCTGTTTCCAAACGAACTCGTAGGATATGGTCCAACACACTGCTGGGCACAGATGCTATCCTGGCTCTCAGGAAGTTCTCACCAACTTTACCACCGCAGTAGCTGTTTCTATCACACTCCTCCCATCTTTCATTTCTTTCTTAAGAGTGCTGAACTTATACTTCCTGTGTAAGTTACCTTGATCTATGAAAAAATTTAAAATCCATTTTTAAAATTTTGAGCATTCAGGGAAAATAACCCCACACACTCCTTTGTTAATTTCCACAATGTTTCAGGTGGAGCAAAATAGAAACAAAAGGAGGCAGAGAGGAAGGAAGAGACATAGTTAAGGAACAGGAAGGGGTATTTTCTGGTAAAACGGGATGTGATTCAGACAGAACAAAAGAAAGTTAATCCATTCACTGCTTCTCTTATTGAAAGATTCTTGAAGTAACTGCTGTAGAAAGAGAAAAAAATGGTTCCCGATACTGAAGATAATTGCTAATTAAAACAAACTATTTTTTATTTTTCACTATCTCTTAGTAAGTCTTCTTTTAGTAAAGAGAGTTGTGCTAATAAATCACACTGAAGACAGCTGTCTTTACACCACTTAGAAAAATCAGTGTCCTTTGGTGGGCTGCGTTTTCATTATTCTACTACCAGCAAGTTAACATCTAGTGCTAGCTGATATTCTTCAAACATCTGCAGGTTCTGTTGATGCAGGTGCTCATCTAATACATATGATATACAAATGTTCAGATAGATCAGTCTAGACTTAAGAAACAGCATAACAAAATATGTTTCTGTCACAGAATGAAACAAACACAAAATGGCATATTATTTGTCCCAAGTCAGTTGTGAGCAGACTTGTGTGAGTACAGTTATGTCTGAGTGTGTAGGTTTGAGGTAACAATTATAAAACACTAGAGAATTTTAAGTAGACATGTTTAGAGGTTGAAAAGATTAGCTGTGGCACTGGATCTTTCTAATGTCTGTTGGAGTTCCTGAGGAAGCCTCCTACCTCACTCCCTTCCCCTTTTTTTTCCCCAGTCCATTCTAGTCATCGAATTAGAGAAAAGAAAAATACAGAAATGCAGCTGGCGTGCACATCACAGAATCACAGAACTGTAGGGGTTGGAAGGCACCTCTAGAGATCATCTAGTAGTTGATTTCAGACAGTTCACTGGATTTTGTACCCATGAACAATTGGATCAAGAATTGTTTTCTCACTATACCTCGTCTCTGCAGTCTCTGTTGTTACTATTTCTGTAGTAACAGGTATGAACCCAAAAAAGAACTCTGACTTCCTGCAGTTATGAGGAGGAGTCTTTTCCCTCCTACTAAGACTATTAAAGATGGACTTGTCTTCTGAATTCCTCACTCCCATCCATAAGGGTTGATGTGTTCTAATGTTCATCAAACAAAGACAGATAGACCATCAGTGTGCTTAACATTAAGCATCCTCTTACATTTTGCACTGATCTAAATGCTTTCCACATGTGCAAGTTGGT
This sequence comes from Oreortyx pictus, assembly GCA_036925125.1. Taxonomy (NCBI): domain Eukaryota; kingdom Metazoa; phylum Chordata; class Aves; order Galliformes; family Odontophoridae; genus Oreortyx; species Oreortyx pictus. The sequence continues at coordinate 4,984,238 of JAUPFR010000004.1, read as the reverse complement.
GCTTCTAGTGTGACAAAAGAAGAGAAGCCTCAGTATTTCATGACCAGTCAAAAACTGGTCCCTCCATCACTATAAGGTTATTCCAGCATATTCACTGCAATCACCTCTACTTGTAAAATGATATTTTCTGGTATAAGAGAAATGAATGTATGAACAAGGTAGTATTATTCTAAAGTTCATCATGAATTTGATGAGCTCCTGTGTTCTGCTCAGTGGGCTGGGGATAATTGTTTCAAGCCCGTTATCCAGAGCAGGAGCAGGTTTTCAGTTAGCACATGTGAGGCTTCTAGAGTGATGGATGTCAGGCTTCTCTTCTTCTTTGGGAAGATTTGGTGTTTAATGAATTATTTCCATGGTTTTGCAGGCTTTTCTGTTAATAACTCTGGCAAGTCTGATAATTTTGGTACAGGACTGAATTTCTCAAAACTGGAAATGTGTGAGAAAGTCTTGAGATCATTGAGATAGTGATGTGCAATGTCCTGATGAATTTTCTGGTGCATGGATTCTGAGATATTTTGCTGCTAATTTGCACATCAAATTTACCCTATGGGTAATGGAAGGAGCACAGGATGCTTTTCAGGCAATGGAATCTCTTCAAAAGGAATTGCTGAAAATTACACAAAAACAAAAGAATAATGGCATAAAAATAATTTTGAGATTGTGGAAAATAAGTATGTGTAGTAGTGTGCACATATTACAGAACATTCCTATAATAATAAAAAAAAGATGAGAGAGGGGGTAAGAAAGAAGAATCTGCTTCAGTTTCTACTTATCATCAGCCTAATTGTCTTATTGATATTTGCATTTTTATCCTGGGTTTTCAGAGAACCTTTCTTCTAAGATAAAATAAATTACAGCATTTAATAGCATTTTAAGCTGTACTGCTAACACAGGGAAAATATATTTAAGAAAAATCACTCAGGCACACAAAACACAGAAGCAATAGAACTAGGAAAATGCAAACTTAGATCTTGATCTTACAGCACCACTTTGAACATTTGTGCCCACAAATAAATCACTTAATATATCCAGAACATATTGAAACTACGGCACAGTGAAAAATGTAATTCCTAACAGTGATTGAGGTTAATGATCTTAATCATTAAACATTTCTATGTCATTTCCCATAGGGCATAGTATAACTGAAGCTGATGCTGATAGTGAACGTTGCTTTACCACGGGTAAATATCTGAGTAGTTACAGACATACAGGCAGCATAGCTAATAGAAATAGCTCTGAGCAGTTCTTCAAAGCATAAAGCTCCCTGTAATTGCTGCCCTACTGTCCACCTCATGCTCAAAGATCTTTTGGTTGCTGGATGATCTGATTATCTATTACAGATATGACGATAGAGGAGAAGAGAGATTTCTGAGGAAGGAGAATGACCTTATTTGGAAAAAATTAGTTGGTAGGAGCCTTCGTGTTTTTACATTTGGAATTTTCTCTTGTTGTTTTGTGGCATTAAAGTACTCAAAGTCAGCGGGATTGGAGATGAGCACTGTTCTGGAGAGGGAGCCAAGAAAAATTTTAATGCTGAAAGGAGTAAGGGTGGCAGAACATTTTTTCTTGTGATTTTGTTTTTAATGATAAAATCTAATGGTAGGGAGGGACATGTGTTATTAGAAGTTTCATAAATCTAAGGTCTTAACCACAGGTGGTTATCAAATAACTTACATATCTTTGAGCGGGAGTTACAATATTAAACTGCCCTTGGTCTATTTCATCCTTGGACAGTTAAAAAAAAAACACCACATCCTTGATGTTCTACTTCTCAGCTTCTTCTGTTAAAGAACACTTGTGCAATTCCATCATGACCCAGCACACACCCTGGAGCTGTGTTAGCAGAGTAAGACGTCCTATAGGCTCAGCCATTGTGCATGACCATGTACCTGGCCTCAGTCTGTCACAGGCAGAGCATACGTGGGCAATCACCTTCCTTACTGCTTGAGGCAGCCCAATTTGTGAGACCATTTCTATGTGTAGCAAGTTGAGCAGGCTCCCGTTAAACCCTGACACAAGATCTCTCCTCGTTGATGCTGCATGAAGATCTCTGTGAGATGGGCTGCAGGGTCATGCTGGGGAAATGCCAACTTCTCATTCCTGTCCAACAATAATGATTTTCAATTCTCTGCATATATGGTATCATTTTTTGTATCCTTTTATAAGCATAGTTGGAGAACAATGAAGAGTGGAAAAAAAAAAAACCATCAACTTGGAAAATATGCGACAAATCTGAATGCGACATTCTGAAATCTTAGACGCATGAAAAAGCATTTGCATGACACTCATGAGCCTCTCTTTGATGACAATGTCCATGATATATGGCATCTACATTACATGTTTATTCCTAGTTTGCAGTTTGCTCACATCCTTGAGTAGAAGGGGTGGAAGCTCCATGCCTCAGGGTCTTCTGAGTACAGCCAGTGGGAAGGAGATTCCCCAGGCTGCAGCAAAGAGCAGCACAAAACCCAGCTCCAGTAGCTCAGAGAATGGAGACTGCTAGAAGCAGAGGAAGCACACCAGCAGGGCTTCAGTGGGATGGAAAGGAGTGTCCTAGAGGCCTACATTAATCTATTGTAGAGCCATGGAGCTGGCTGGCAGATGGGGCTTGCCAGGAGACAAAAAGGGTGATGGCAGCTTCTTTAAAAAACCCTTTTACTTCGGTGTTGTCTGCCCTATCTGTATAAAATGCTTGAAAGATAGGTTTTACCCTGTTTTTTTCCTTTCTTTTTACATTCAAATAAATTTTGTCTTTTGTACTTACTTATATATTTTTAAAGGCGCTTAGTACAAGGGAGTATCTCAAGCCAGGGGAGCAAGTCATATGGCACCAGGCAGGGAACAAAGAGTCCTACATACAATTCGAAGTAGATTCAAGTTAGCAAACACAATTGTCCCCCTTTTTATTTAACCTGATTAAATCTATGGCTCAAGGAAATAAAAAGCAGAAATCTGTCCATAAAACATTATAAATAGGAGTTGCATGTAGCTTTACCCTCATAGTATGAATCAGTAACTAGAACACTAAGAGAAAAAAATGACAACATGAACCATCTCCTTTAACAGTCCCCTGTTGACCAGTCCATGCCCATATAATTCCATTCATTTGACATCACTTTATTATGTTAATACACTTAGTTTTCAGCTCCCTCTGGTTTCTGAAAACCCAGCTTAAACTGAAAACTCTTTAGATCTTTCCATATTTGAAGAGTCTGTTCTTGCTAGGGAAAGAATTCAGAACTGAAACTTGGTTACTTTAATATCAACATTTCCACCTCTACATCTTACCTTTGTGTTTTCTGATCTCCAACCCAAGATTGCAAAATTTAGTAAGTTATGCCAACGATTCACCTTCATTGTCATTCATAAACAACAGCTGATGCAGTGTTAATATTCAGACATTTACATTATTTCAAGAGGTAGTTACAGATAGAAATTTCATCATCCACAGTCATGCTCCTTTTGTATGAGGAAACAAGACCTGAACATTGCATTATCTCAGCAGTCTTTGAATGACCAATGGTAATTGCGGAGTACATGATGTTGCAAGTAAGTTAGCTTGTGCAGAGGTGGAATTTCAGAAGCTCAAGTCATTTTACCCCATGATATGTATTAAGACAACAATAACAACAAGGGCATAACATAAACCGCAAAACCAAATTCCAGTCACTGGGCTGATATTTATGTATGGGGACATATTCTAGAATTAGGTATTTATTAGACACCAAGAGTGAGCACAGATTTTCTAAGAGCTGAATAAGAGTACAGATTAAGCAGGTACTGTGAGATGTAGTCGAGCAAAAGTAGCACTACCAGACTATATGAATAAATGACTTGGAAGACTAAAGGAGGTTAGAAGAAACACACAGAAAGTGTTTCCCAGGCCTTCAAAGTTGTCGTGCATAAAAGTTTCTTATCACTAGAAGTCAAACCTAAGGAAAGAACAGACCAGTGAGCAGATTCATCAGATAACCCATTCCGAAGAGAACTGTTGACCAATGACTATGCACAGAACTAAGATATATATAAAAAAAAAAAAAAAAGCTGAGGAAGAACTGGTGATGCTGAGATGGAAAGATGACACAAAACCATATATTTAGCATGGGACACACTCCTCAGCCTCTGGTCTAAAACTCTTGTACTTGTAGGGTGTCATCAGAGATGCAATTAGTGCTTCTCAGTCAGCTGTGCTTTACACAAAAGCTGTACGCATGCATTGGCGCACAAATCTACCTCCACTAGTGCTTGCTTCCTTGAAAGAAAATGCAATTAGTAACAAGGAAGCGAAGCCAAGATAAGAAATTATTGTCAATCACGTAAACTATCAGATTGTATCAGCTCTGTAGTCACTGCTGAATTACTTAAACTGACTTTTTACGTAAATGAAATAGGCTTCCATAGGCCTATATCTCCAAACTGTACCAAGAACAGGGCTCAAAATTCCATTGTCTGCCAATGAGGAAAAATCATCTGGCTAAAAAAGTACTAAAAGGTTCTCAACTTTTCATAGCAACTGGAATTGTTGCACATGGAAGACAAGGTACTTTGAGTATCAGTAGGCAGAACAAGTTGAATGAGACACATTTTGGAATTAAATTTGGATCAGAATTATATGAGTGCTGCCAGAAGACACTTCACAGACTCATCACTCAGCAGGGTCTTGTGGCTGAGGTGTGAAACTGGCATAATTGAGCTCCCACGCATCCCAGCCTGTCTGAAGGGAGCAGAAAAACAAATAAACATTTCAGTGAGAACAAATTAGCATTAAAAAATGTTGACTACATAAGGGTATTCCAGCACTGAATTTCTGAGGACACTCACTTTTGGGCATTGCTTGTACATATAAAAAGCAGGCTAATGAGAAAGAGGAGGAAAAAATAAACAAATAGACTTATAGCTTACTGCAAACTCTGCTCTCCTGAATCTCATATAAGGATAAAGATGTCATACCTCTCCTTTTGCTTTAGATCTTGCTTTCCTACTGGGGAAACTGCTGGGGAGGATATCTCTTTGCACTTTGGAGTGGCACAGCAGAGAATGTGCATCTATAGGAAAAGAAAGTAGCCAGTATAAAAAACAGCAGGCAGGACAGCTTGTTTTTAAGTAAAATTTCTTCTTATTTTCCTGGAGAGTGGCAATTTGTATCAGGTAGACTGGGGCTTTCATTCTCAGCAAGAGCAGAAAAGGGTTTACTGAGACCAAGTCTAAGACCAGTGAAAAGATTAACCCTAAAGCAGGACTCTAAAAGAAAATGAACAACTAGAAAAATATAAATGAATAGGTTTGGGGTTTTGTTTTGTTTTTTCTCGTTCTCATTGGAAAAAGCACAATAGCGTTTCCTAATGAAACACTGATGTTTTTCCTCCCTTTACTGTGTTTCAAGATCCTGGGGTATTCTGGCTGGAGACAAACCTCTGCTTTAGAGGGCAAACTTTAAATCACGGTTGCAATTAAAGCACACCTACATTCATTCCATACTCTGTTTTCCTTATGAGGACAGGGCATATTCATAGGACCAGGCTTTTTCATAGAAAGAGCAGAAGAGTGTTCCCAGAGGACTGCTGTACAGGACCACCAGTTCTGCCACAGAGCTCATTTGTGCAGCAACATGAGCTATGGATGTGCAGCCTATTCCTTCCTCTCTGAACAAATACTTCTCATTCTGTTGGGCAGTATTTTGGCTTTTCCAAGGCAGAGTGGCTCTGTTTTGAAGACCAGCTCAAGACTGAGCTGCAGTGGTTGCTCTTCCTTCTTCAGCCAATGCCTTTGGCCATTTGTTGGTGTTGTTAGAGAGCAGCACACATGGGAGGCAGACTTGGACCTCTGCCACCCAAGCCAGACCACACGTTATGCACTGATGAGAATGGCACATGCAGCGCAGCCAGCGTCACACTCGAGTGCTCCCGCCTCAGCAACAGCAGTAAATCATTTTTCTTAACCCCCAGTTCAAAGCAAGTGTCAGACCCTGCCACTCTTGTGATTTTAATTGCTTTGGTGAAATGAAGATTTTTTCTAACTGGGACGTGCAATTGAAACAATGCAACAAAAAGCTGGGAAATGGGAGTATTAATTGTGTCACAGCCACTGAAACAAAAGCAGAGGAGCGATGAGAGCAGGGTGGTTTTAGAGTCTTGTGCCTCTGCCACTGACTTTGGTCATTCTGTCACACGGTGACCCTGGCTTTTGATCAGGCTTTCCAAAATTAATAAAATTGGTTCTGGCATTGCCGCCAGTGCTGATGACATAGAAGCTGTTAACAATTTTGATTCTTCCCACTTGTTACCTGTGTCCCACAGAGCCCCAGCTATCTGAAACTGCCCCCAGGACCAAGTTCCAAGTGAAGCCTCTGCTGCCATCGCTTTGGTGTGCCCCTAGCCTAACCGCACCATGATCATTTTTCTAATGCACAGCATGTGGTACCTGTCCTGTGGGCAAGGTAAGAGATAAACAGCCTGTCTGCACATTCCACAGAAATCTAACTCTTAGTGAAAATCACAAAATCACAGAATCATAGAATTCTAGGGATTGGAAAGGACCTCTGGAGATCATCTTGTACAACCCCCAAAACACAAAGTAAGAAGAATGAATACTCCAAGCCATTAGTCCAACCCACCAACTTGTTCATATGTTCACTACTGATCACAAAGCGACCATCATAGGCAGGTTTTGCAAAGAGTGGAGCAGGATCTTTGCTGCTGAACTACCATAAAGCTCTGACTACGGACACCTGCCTATCCATTTGGGCAGGTTACAGAGGTAACATAGAGGAGGACAGCACCTCCTCATTCTGGAAGAAGAGACATCATAAGACATCTCAGTCAGTAGGATCTCTGATGGGACTGGCAGTTCTGGCAGCGGGTTTTATTATATAGATCGCTGCATTCTGAGCTGGACCAGGACCAAACAGATACAGATGGAAATGCCTTTTTTTCTGTCATGGCCTTGTTCCAAACCAGAGCTCAAGGTCCCAATATATAGGCTCTTACCAGCAGGTTCCCGAAGAAGAATGGCTTACAACTGTTTTATAAAACCCAGCTGTTTAGAAAAATCAGATTCCTCACCCTACCCCACAAATCTAAGGATAACTCCTCAAATCACTCTTCTTTTTCCCCCAAAGTCTCAAGACATAGCAGTCAGAGGTACACAGGAATATACAGAGTGTCTTGAAAACTAACATTTAAACCTGATTCTCTACTTTGTTGTACAAGATGAACAGAGCTATTACACTCCTGCATTGTCTGATATTGTTATTTTGATGACAGCTAGCATAGGAGGGTAGATAAACAGATGTTTTTTCATAAGAAAAGTCCTACAAGGAACAACAATAAATGTTAACTCCTTGGATGCATGCTGAAGGTTTTTCCCAAGCTCTAACAAACAGGGAAATTGTGGTAACAGCAATGTTTTGTTGGTGGTGTTTCGTTTTTTTTTCATTTTTAACCTTTCGTTTTTATTTTCAAGTACTTACCTACTTCTTCAGTCTCATATGCTTGCTTAAAATTCCTACTCCCTGCAGGATAATAAATATGTTCAGTGTCATAAGTATTAAGAAAGAGGAGTATACTAATTCCACAAGATAGCCTCACACTTAAATGAGGTTTTTCTATGTCAGTATAAGTCAAGATTGAGACTTCTTACACAGCCCACCAAATAATGATTAAATTGAAGAAAGATAGCAAGAAAATGATGGATTTGCCAATCCCCTGACATGAAGCTGATTGGACATGCAGAAGAGATATGAGGCTGAAAGGTTCATTAAACACATTTCTCCAGAGAAAACCGCAAATACGTTACAAGCACCAGAGTTTCAAGATAATTAAAGTGTCTTTTCTTTTTTTCTTTTTTTTTTTTTTCAAATCAAGCCTAATATTTAAATGTTCAATAAGTGCACAGTACAGCATGCTTCCATGGCTCTTTCAGCAGTGGCTGGAGAGCACCAACTATTACCCAGCTGCATGTGTTCACTTGTGTGCTGTGAAAAGGTTTAATGAGCCACAAAGTGTATTTTGCTCTCTTCATGGATCACAGAAGCAGAAGCCCTGAGGGTAAGATGGCTTGTGTTGTTTCTGCTCCTGTGAATTAGGCCCTCAGGGGTATATTTTCAGTGCAATGCATGCAGATTTGGCTGCTTGACTCCCACTGATGGTGATGGGACTCAAGCAGCTAAAGCCCCATTAAGTGCATGGAAATGTGTCCACTGGTGTCTGGAAAGCACTATTATTTTTTCATATAAAATCAACCAAACTGTCTGACGATGGTGATACTTTTCTGCAAGATCTGCTACATTTTCACAGATTTGCAAGCAATACTGTGTGGGAATGCATGAAGATTCTTATTAAAACTCCTTCTCCATGCACACATTTCAAGAACTGAATTGATAAGGATTTTATATAATTGTAGTAATAAACAGCACAAAAAAAGCCAGAGATGATCACCTTCCAAGTTCCTTCATGCAGTCTAAATTCCTGTGTTTGGTCATTACAGGTGCTGCTCACAGTGGGAAGGGCACAATGAGGTAGAGGTGAAAGGGTGAGGACTTCAAAACACATAGAAGTCTCAGCTCAGCTTCAGATTTCAAATGGAGCATCAAGAGGTTTTCTAGCACCCTCCTTTTGCTTTCTTCACTTTTATCTTGATTGGACTTTCCTCAGAACGGAAGACACAGAAGAGTGCCCACTGAGCATGGCTCAGAGCACATGTGTAACTCGTCATTCAGAGTGAAAGAAAACCCATTTCTTGTCTTGACATGTATGCATTCATTTCAGGATGTAGTAGTCTGACCAGCTCTTAGTCAGTGCACTTTGGTACATTTGCTCTGCTGTATTATGTAGTCCAGTTTTATCAGTATCATCTGTCTTCTTTGATTTAGCCAGGTCTTAGCTCTTCAGCTATTTTTGTTATAGTCAAAAGGTTATCTTTCTATACTTTTCACTTAAAATCAGGGTCACAAATCTCTCAAATAGGTCATGAGTGTTAGCTCAGGTATGAACAGAGCGCATTGTAGTGCTGTACCTACAAACAAAAACAATCACCGTATGCACTAACTTCAATAACAAAGAAAATCAGATACAAATGCACATGCAGGACTGCTTAGCTTTTGCCAGGTTAAACCGTTCTGTCTCTTTCCAATACATTCAGGCACATTTTTCTACTTTTTCCTGTTCTCGATATTCACACTAACTCAGCTAACTGCAACTTCACAAACAAATATCTCATAGAAGCAATGATTGTTACCTGATAAAAAGCTAGGAATCAAAAATATATTTTATTATTGCGTCCTGTGTAAAAAGCAGATCTTTTCAGTATTGTAATACTTCTTCCTAGACAGAAAGTATGGCAGGGCAATTTTAAGGGCAGACATTTAGTCACTTAAAACTTGGGAAATGTGCAAACAAACAGACAACTGTACAAAGTGATCTGTTCACGTAGGTTAGAATGTGCTTCTCTGCTTTAATGCATTAGGCTACAAGCAATAAGAGAGTAATAATAGTTTTCACATGTGGTTTTGATTCTCCACAACTCTACAATAATTTCAAAAGGCAAAAGGGTCTTTAAAGAGGTAGGTGACTAATGTGCACCAATTTTAATGGCCTTTTCTAAAGTCATTGCAATGGAAAGGTAGTGCAGTGCAAGCCAGAGCTGAACTCAAATGTCCGTAGCAATACATAAAACTCTTTTTTATTTAAAATAATATACTACAGAGTCTTCCATAACTAAAGGCATTTTTGATCTGAAAATGAGCTTTACTTCCAGACTTCTCTAGCACTAAGTGAATAACTGCGCAAGTTTATCACTGTGTGAAATATTTTCAGTTCCAGATTTACAAATAAGCTAGCCAGTTCATATTGTATGATAATTATTGTCATATTCCCCCTTTTGTGGCTCTACAAACACTGATTTCAGTGGATGATCTATGCTCATTTACTTCAGCTGAGGATCTACCCCGTAAAATTATTTCTGTAAAAGGAAAGATTATTTCCATATAACACAGATGATTCCACTCTATACACCACAGAGCATAAAGTATCCTAATGTGAAGTAGGTAGGTAGGTAAAAAATAAAGATGAAAAAATACCAGCGTGTTCTCAGTGGTAATTTAAAGAATGGTTCCTTGAACAAAAACAGTCAATCTATGGAAATCTGATTCCTAGACATTTTATATCAAAAAAAAAAAAAACAAGATTTTAAAGAAATCATTGTTTGTTCACTTTGACTGATTAATTGCGTCTTAATATGGTAACTGAAGACAGATAACCAGTATCTTAGCTTCTCTACAAGAACAGTAAATATGGTGCAAAAAGAGATGTACTCCTAAGCACCAAATATAGGTCTTGGGGAATTCTTTAATTATTTCCTTGCAAGATGCTTAATTTAGATAACGTAAATTAATATTTGCCCTTCAAAAAATGACTCTTTTGTCTAGTTATGGCAATAGTAATTCTTCAGGTAGTTCTGAATGAAATCTATCACTGTTTGACTTTTGTTAGAAATCTGAGGCTCAGAGAAGCAGAGCCAAAATTTGGCCAGAGGTCAAAAACCCTCGCAATGCTCTTGAGGCAAATGGTTAGAGTACCTGTGGTGAGCTGCAGAGTTGCAGAAAATTTGTACAGTATCTATATTTTGTTGTGGTGTTAGCAAAAAAAAGTGTACCAAATCAAGCAATTTCAAGAGATTTGCATTTGCTTTTATCTACATTCAAAGATATACATGGGACTAAATCCAAGGAGAAAGTCTTTTACAAACTCTAGTTAAATGAAATTTTCAAATGTGGCTTTTCCAACGTAAGTTTGGAATGCATCCCTGTGTGCAATTTCCACCCCACAACCCCACACCCAGAAAAAGTACATAACTCAGAGGTTTTTGTTTGTATATTTAAGGCATTAAGGAGGAAGCCAGTATATAACCAAGGTTTATTTTCAAAAAAATACAAACCAAAATCAATTTTTTTCAAATAGCCAGTCAGTGGTGACGTGACCAAGGAGTGAAGCTCAAGGCAAATGGGTGGAAGAAGACTCCTTCCACACTATTGAACCTGTTCTTTTGGACAAAAGATACTGCACCAGCAGCACGCTTCCTAAAGTCATGGATATTTCACCTCTGAAAAACAGAATGTGAGTGTTCCTGCTCTCTGAAACTGGTCAGAGATTGTGGCTGAGAAGAGTACAAAGGGAGCAGACCATTCTCATGTCCTCCCTAGAACAATGAGCCATAATCTCAACACCTTCCATTGCTATGTCTCAATCTAGCTCCAAATAGAGACTACAGCAAAAAGCAACTCATTGTGACATGTGTTTTGTAAATAGATTATTTATTTGTGGTTGTACCCGCCTACCAGTATGGACAAAACAGTTTCATCAAGCTGGCACTTCCTGTTTTTATTTCTATTTCTTCCAAAACTTTACAAGCTCTTACAGAGTGACTAAAGCACTTGGAAACTTTGTGAGACTCTTCTGGAATTGGTAAAAGAACAGTATTATTCTTGGGCTGGCACAGTAGTCCTACAGTTTGTTTTTCTTCCACCAAAGTGAGAGAATTAATTTTATATCCCGAAAGTTTATCTTCCAGCCCAATCCAGAAACACTGTAGATGGAACTCCTTCAGTCATTACAAAATTATTCAGTCATTACCCATTTCCCACTGGGTATTTCTAGCCAGAAGAGATAGAGGCTTTTTCTCCTTAGATAATAGATAGGCTGTTGTAAGATCTTGACTGAAACCAGGAATCCAGTGTTTTAGGTAGCGTCCATATTTGAAAAATATTTTTTGCCTTACTTCTTCATGAGTTGTCACACCTATGTAGTCAGCTGTTGCTCTGGCTCCAAGTCTGGGATGCATCCATGCTCAACCACTGTTCTTCAGGATGCTCAGAAACAGTAGATGAGATATTTTGCAGATTTTCACTTCCAGATCAGAAAATGTGTTTGGAGCAACTTACTGAATAAACAGACATGAACCATATGAATTCTCTTCTCCTACACAAACCACACATTTCAAATTAAAATACAACTGTCTTACTGAGAGAGAGAAATATCATGTGGATAGTGTTTTTTACTGTGAATCTCATATGTCTTATCCTTTGTATTTTTTATTAACTTTTTAAAGAAGTATTAAAGCTGTTTAACAAATTACTAGTTTTTTCACTGTCAATTGTTCATCCAGTTCAGGATGATTATACAAGTTCTTTCTGACCTTTAAATCTCCAGTCCCTTCACACTCTTCAGTCCAGATTTATCAGAAAGACTGTAAATTTTAAAAACCCTGGTTAATGGTCCATGTTCTAATCATATCTTTAAACACATATATTTTACTCAGTAGCAGATTTGACTAAACCTTCCACCTCCCATTCAAAGCAGCTATTCAGGGATACATGTCCTGGATCTTTCAAGACCCTGTCTTTACAGGGCAGATTATTTCAGCATTTCTTCTAGAAATGACTCTTTCTGAATCAGAATGGTCTGTGATTGTAGGATTGATTTCACAATTAATTTAAAAAAACATCAAAAAGGTATTATTCCATTATTTGGAATGATATAATTCCATGATCTTTTTTTCCCTCCAATTCTGATAAAGATCCAAAATATCCCAAAGTTGAAATAGATATATGCGCTGTGTCAAGAGAGTGAAAGAGAAGTGTGTGTCTCTTTCTAAGTAGCAGAAGTGAAATCTGCAGCACACATTTGAATAAACAGTGTATGCAGAAGAATTTGTGTTCAAGGTACAGTCTCAGAGGCCTACTCCGGATGTCTCACTGAAAACACTGTGTTTGTGCACTGTTTTTTCCTTTCCTTTTTCCCTGATTAAAGAAAGTTCCAATACCTACTGACATCTTTGTGGTAACTGAGATGTAAAGCAGCTAAACGGAAAGGCCAGACCTTGCTTTCTGCTCACCTCACTCTTTGTATTGTATGTGTGGTTCATCTCAAGCTCTGAGAACTTTGCGGACAGAATAAGAGAAAAGCTGGCCATGGAGCAGCTATAGAAATCTTCAGTGTTCAGGCATTAGCTGTGTCTTTATTTCTCTTTTCCAACAAACCCACAGTAATTCAGCTCCAAAGTGGTTGGCATGCAGCTTTCCAGCTCATTGTGAGTGATTGTAGCTACACAGATCTCATTTTTTTCAAGTGTAAGAGTGAAAACAAAACTTAGCAGACTTAGCAATGCCACCCAATGAAAAGCCTAAACAACTATATAAGAGAGGAGACGTGTAAGGAATTTGTTTATAATTGGTCATTTTTTCTGTTTGCTTTTGTAAATTCTCTCAGTGGCATGAAGGAAGAAAGTTTTAGTATGTTTGCTCCCAAGGCCAGCTCCCATTGGATTCACTTTCCATGGGAATTTCTCTGCCAAAGCAGATGAAAGGCTATATCATTATGGGTGTATCAGTAAGGTAATACAGACATTTGCACATTGACATGAAGAAGACAGCAGATGACTCACTTTTCTGCTGGTGTGAGAGGCAAAGTTTATCAGGCACAATGTGGGTCATTTCACTTTGTCAGTCAAGCTTTAAGGATAAACTTCAATTTGAAATCCAAACCTTTGTGGGTTAGTCCAGTACGGACCACTCTGAAGAGCCTATGTGCTGAGACACATCTTTCTCATATCCCATGTCCGTCTGGGGAGAAATAATGACATGCCTGGCACCAGCACAATCCACATGGCAAATCTAAAACTGCCTAGCCAAAAAAACCCTCTTCCACCTGAATGTAATTTAGCCCTGAAAGCAAATAACCTCACTTCATGGTTACAGGCTTAGCCTGAGTTGTTGTCTACAGCGAAGCCCTGTTTGTATGCAGAAACAGAGCTGCAGCTTCGTTTTAACTCCTCCCATTGCCTCCAGGGGCTGTTCTGGCCACTGTTCTTGTGTTCTTCTCTGTACAATCTTTTACAAAACCATGGACAATTAATGCAGCCATGAACAGAGTCTTTTTATTTTTAATAAATGCATATGATACCTAAGTCACTTTTTCAGTGATACAGTTCTAGATCTCAGAGCAGTCATCCCTAGAAATGAAGAGCCTGGGTTCTACCCCATAGTATAGATATCTGGGCTTCAGCTCAGACCTGGGGCTGCTCCTCTGGGGGCTCTCCATGAGCTGTACCAGCTCCAGGCCTCATCTGTGTCACTCATGGCTCAGCTCTGGCAGCAGCGGGTCCCTTTTGAATCACCTGGAACTGGCTCTGATCCAACCTGGGGGATCTCCTTGACTCTTCACTATAGTTAGTCACTCCTGCATCCCATCTACTACCAGAACCTTGCCTTATAAGCCTAAAACAAAACAAATGTTTCACAGGAGACTTTCTTGATGGGCCTGTATAATCCTGCCCCAACAACTAGTCAGTCCAGCAATGATGATGTCCCACACCGTCACATCTGAAACCAGACTGAAGCATTAGTAAGGAACTCTTGGGACAGAAAGACGCTCAAAATGTCTTCTTCCAGTCACAGTGTTGATGTTCTGTTCCTACAGAAAGTCTATCCAAGAGGACAAAGTTTAAAATGGACAGTCCTTGAGTAGGACTTGGAATGAGAAGTTCACAGTTACACACCTACGTGGAAGGCCATTATGCCCACATGCAAATACGTTCTGAATTTGTTCTCCTTGGGAGCATGAGTATTTGGTATCTTCAGCCATAAATGTCTGCTTCTTGTTCTCTTTTTACACTTTTAAATGGCATATGTAGGAGACAGAAAAGCTGAAGTTGAATTTGTTCAGTTATTTCTTGGATTTTTGGCCCATCAAGTTAAATTGTCTTGAGCAATGCCTTCTGTGAATGATTATTTTCAGTCTATCCAACTCATTAGGAAGATTTTTTTGTTGAGTTCCATCCCAGAACCTCCATTTCCTAATTCCACCCCATTATGTCTACTTAACCCTTTACATAAACAACTTTTTCTTCTCTAATTATGCATCTCAAATCCATGCGCTCATTTACTAGTCTCATGTGTAACAGTACATATGCTATCTCTCTTTTTTTTTGTCTTTAAGGAAGCATTTCTATTCACAGATTGCTTATTGCAACTTTACTGGGATAAGGAAGTACCAAAATATACTAAACTTATAAGACCTCAGCTGTAACAAAGCAAACGTCCTGTAGAAGTTACTGCAAACAGAATCAAGCTGAAAAGAAAAGAAAAAGGAAATTAGAAAATATCAGTATTCTACAATTACATTAAGAAGAAAAACACCACTAATTTACTTAGAAATTATCTGCAACTTTGTTTAATTACTAACCTATTCAAGTTAACAGCATTATTGTCCTCCCAAATTTCTGACAAATACATAGTGACCCGGGAAAAAAAAAAAAGGTTTCCTTACCTCTGTGATATTTCTTGATAGAACAGCTAGAACAACTTCTACCAAAGGAAACACTCTACCATATGTAGAGTTGGAAGTTTTCATCACTTGAGCTGTTCAACAGCTTTCCAAGGTTGATAAGCCATATCCTTTGAAAGCTATTTGTATACATTTCAGCTTCCACTCACCCATGACCCAGTTGATGGAAGGCATCACTGAAGTCTTCTGAAGCTGTAATTTGACTGTAATTTGTATGTTAAAATAAAATATCCATTAAATGAATTTTACAAATCAAATGCTAAACATGAATGGTTATGATGTGCACATACTTTGTTGACAGGCTCGTTTCCACTAATTCTACAACTTAAAGTTTTAAACCCTCTACATTTTAATATTTTCTGCTGTAGAAAATATTTGATAAACATATAACAACGAAGTCCAAAAAATGTCATACATTTTTTCTTACCTCAGGTAAATGAAATAAACAAATTCACTATTTGTCATCAGAAGGAAATACAGGTAAAGATTCTGCATTTCTTTAATACATTTGCTTATGATAAACTGTTCCATTAACAATATGCAAGAGCACTCTTCGTTTTCTACAAAATATTAACCTGAATCTTAGGAACTAGTGAACTTTCTTTCTGAGAGTTGCTTTCGGAAAGAATGAAACCACTTCAAACTTTTGGCAGCTTGACTTTGCTTCATTTAGAGGTTTAGTGTAAAACAATGTGGAGGTTTGATTTTTCTTCGGTCAGGTTAAATTTACACTGATGTCACCTGGAGTACATCATCAGTGGACTTAAGACAAAATGTCCTAAGAGCTGCAAATATTTACAGTTATGTCAGACAGGGAATCATTAGAACAAGTGAAAAACATCCACTTTAGTACTCATCAGTAAGGTCCTTTCAGTGTAAGTCTTACACAGGCGAGAAAAAAGGCCTAACACTATGCTTTTATAATTTAGTGGTGTGAAAAAGTTCATCATCAAAACATCACCTGTCTCCCTTCAGACTTTGTTGCTTTTGTAAGCTCTCTCTAACCTGTCAACTCCTTGTTCAGACAAGTTAAAAGGACTCTTAAGGAAGTTAAAAAAACTGATGTCATCCTTTCCAAAGTGGCCCTTTCTTTTGTGGCTGTATGTGGTTTAAACAAGAATAACCGTGGATACTGGATACACCCTGCTCAGACATATTAATCATGGAAAGAGCAGCTGTCCTTGAAGCTGAACACTCACAAAAAGTGGATCCATGTTCTCTTTCCTCCACCCTACATTTAGAGTTGTCTGTAAGTCAAGAAAGAAATAAACCAGATCTCCCCAGCCTTTCACTATCAGTACTGTAGATAATCCCATTTTGGTAACAAACCACATGGGTAATAATCAATCAAAGAGAGGGGATTAACAACAGTAAGAAAAGTCACTGCACCAAAAGATTTTCCCTTGTACCCTGGCTCCTGATCAGAAAATTGTCAGGCCAAGCACCTTCTTAAGCTAATTGCTGACAAATGAAAGATAAACACCCTGTTATCATAACCACCTCCCCGTGCTTTTGAGAGAGGGAATGCAATTAAAGCCTTAAGTATAACACAGAATGTGACATCCGTTTATTGTTCTTGTTCCACACAAATGGTGATTTATCTTATTCATAGAAGCAGATGCTGTTATTAAAGGTCCGCTTTTGGAGTGGAGGCAAGCATAGGCAACATCTGGATGAAGAATTTATATGACAGCTAGAGGAGAAAGAAATGCCTCTGCCTCCACCTGTAAGCTGGCAAGTGGAGGGGCAGAGCCTGGGTAGGACAAGAGAGATGGGACAGGACGAGTCTGAGGCCAGGGTGGGATCAGGGACTTACAGCTCCTGACAGACAGCTACCTGCAACCAACAGGATTTACCCTCTATTGCTTCACGATGAGATAAGCTCAGCTGGGAAAGAACAGTAAGAAGATAGGCAGTGTCATGTGGGATGAGTAAAATGCCCAGGCACCTGCGCTCCCTCTGTCACTGCTCACAGAAAATTCTAATGGTGAAAACATGAGGTGCAACATGCCTAGTAGATACTTCTCCAGATCACTTATGACTTCACACACCTCTACTGTACCATCACTCCTCTCTTATTTTCGAGAGGACAAACTATTCAAAATCACTTCACGCTTCTGACCTTGCTTGTCATCTTTGTCTGTACTTCTGCAAGGTCTCACTTGAAATCAAGTAAGGTTGAAGGAAACCCTAAGGCCCACGCAGATCCAACCCCACACTGTGAGCTGGTTGCCACTCATCAGATGGGGCTGCTCAAGGCCCCATCCAACCTGAGTGCCTCCAGGGATGGGGCACCCACAGCTTCTCTGGGCAGCTGTGCCAGATCCTCATCACTCTTACTGTGAAGAATTTCTTCCTTATATCTGATCTATACCTCCATTCTTTTAGTTTAAAACTAGTCACTATTGGACCAGGTGAAATGCTGGTCTCCCTCCTGATTATAAGCCCCTTACTAGTAATGGAAAGCTTCAAGCCTTCCTTAATGGAAAGCCCCAGAGCCTTCTCTTCTCCACACTGAACAAGCCCAGCTCCCTCAGCTTTTCTTCATAGAAGAGGTGCTCCAGCTCTCTGATCATCTCTGTGGCCCCCTTCTGGACTCACTCCAACAGATCTGAGCATTGGAACCACCTGCCGTAGTTCTGCTTCGTTATCAAACATGTTCCGTGATAATTTTTGACATCCTAATTGCTTTTTTAACTGCCTCACAACATCAAGGTCACCTTTTCACAAAAGTATCCACTGTGATCTCAGACTCCCTTTTCTGAACAGTAGAAGGCAATGAGAGCCCATACTTTGAATGTGCATAGAATGGTGCATACATCAGAGGTCATTTTAACCAGTGGGTATCACACTCTGACAAAAAGAGAAAATCTGCTAACTAAGAAGAATTTGAAGGGTCACATCCTGATGCCAATTACCTGATTAAAGATTTGGATTATCCTCACAGAGCCAGATATCCCCATGCTGGTGCCCGGTCAGACCCCATTGTCTGGTCACTGCCTGTGCGTTTACATTCAAGCACACAAATTCTGAGAAGAGATCATGAGATGAACACAGTTTGATGAAAATTTCTAACCAATTGTGACTGGCCACTCCCTAAACTGCCAGCACTGTTATTACACTGAGTGTTGTGGACAGATGCGTCAACAGCCAGATTGAACTAATGAAGTCTCAACACTTTGCTAACCATCTTACAAAGCTTCAGGGTTTTGCAGTAACCCCTCCTATGCCAGAAAGTCAGAGAGACAAGAAATCATACATATGCGTGTACAGCTCTCTTGTGAATGAATCGTCAGACTGATGTGAATAACTCAGAATAGCAGAGGAGTACTTAGCATTTTATAGCTGTTTTAGTGGCTCTTAAAACAAGGAGTGTGTTTTTCTGCCTCATAAGAAATTAATCAGAAATTATATCCGTATTTCCCACAGTGGGACATATTATTATACTTAATTTCACATTTTACTAAATAACATGTTCAGAAACATGATATCTTTGTTTTTCCTCTGCTTTCACAACATTTCATTTTCAGAACAGGTTCAGTACAGAGAGAGGTAACTAATTACAATTAAACAAATCTATGAAACAGAAAATAGAATGATTATTTTTATGCCGTTTGCCATTTTTTCATTCTTTTCTGCCTTTCTTCCTCCAATCCCAATATGGAAACTCATCAGCAACACAGAGGGAATAGGCTTCACCCCTTTTAGTGGGAAACCAGCTTCCAGAGCAATTTTTTTAAATGGCACAATTTAATCAATTATGACAGAAAAGCGGTTTCTAAATATGTCATTGTTCTGCTTATGCTGTACCACAAAATACTACCTTACATCTGTATCTTTCACATACCATTATTAACAGCAAAGTTAATTTTAAGGGCAGAAAAGCACAATTATAAGAAATGTAACACTTTAAAAGAGAACTATTGAAGATTTTTCAAGTAAAATGTTGCAATTAAAACTTTTGTGTCTCCATTGTCAGATGATAATACGATTTAGTTGATTTTAATGGGAAAGAACTAAATAATTAATTCCGCTTTTGTTAGATTTTTGCAAGTTGAATGTACATTTATGGAATTTATACGTCTGTTAAATAGGAAAGTGAAATGAGAAGAAATATACAGAAATCTTTAACACCAGTGTAGATGAGGAATTATATTTTAAAATACTTTCCCTTGGGATAAAAAGTATACTCAGTAAATGCAAAATTGTGGTCATTCCTTATCTGCATAAGATATTGGGAACAGAATAGTGTTAACAAATAACAAGTGAGAATCAGTAAATAGAAATCAAACGTAACTGAAAGCAGAGATACTCAAAATCAACCAACAGCATGTTTTTCAGAGAAGATAAAGAACAAAAAGAAGATGTTCGAAAGGGGAGATACTGGTTAAAAATGGAATCCACTGGGAAATTGTCCTTAGGAATATAGGAATCAAACAGGGCTGATGACTCCTTAAGGACACTTTTCTGAGGGCACATGAGCATCCCTCAGCATAAGAAATCAAGCAGAGGAGTCAGGAAATCATCACGGTTAAGCAAGAATCTGTTGGTCAGACAGAGGCATAAAAGAAGGAAATGAGCAGGCAATGGAAGCAGGAACACATGGCCTGGGGAGAATACAGGGATACAATCTGGACACGCAGAGATAGAATCAAAAAAGCCAAAGAGCAAATTAAACTTAACTTGGTGAAGGATGTGAAAAAATAACAAGAAATATTCCACAGTACATTGGTCATAAGAGAAAGGCAAAGGAGAGTGAACATCCTTTGATAAATGGGAAGACAGAAATCACAACAGATATGGACAGTGCTGAAGTACTTAACATGTTCTTTGCCTCAGCCTTTGCTGGCAGTTAGGCTTCCAGTGTTTCATGCCAGTGAACCTCTAGGCAGAGTTTGGCATAGCAAAGTCCTTTTCAGTGTGAAAACAGAACAAGTCTGAGACTGCCTTATAAGACTGAATTCATGTGTACAAGTCGAAGGGACCAGACAACATGCATCCAAGGATCTTGAAGGAACCAGCTGATGTGGTTGCCAAGCCTCTCCTCATCACATTTGAGAAGTAGTGGCTGTCAGATTAAGTCACCAGTGACTGGAAAAAGGGAAACATCATTCCATTTTTCAAGAATAGTAGAAAGGGACACTGAGAGAACTACAGGTTTGTCAGCCTCATCTTTGTGACTGTAGACATCATGCGACACACTCTTCTTTAACACTTGTTGATACGAGTTGAGGAGGGGATCCAAGACAACCAACTCAACTTCACCAAGGGCAGATCATGCCTGACCATTCTGGTGGCCTTCTATGGTGGAGTGCTGGCATCAGTGGTAAAAAAAAGGGCAATTGATACCACCTGACTGGGCACAGCTGTGCCAGGCATTTTCCTTGGTCCTGTAGCACATACTTATCTCTAAATTGGAGAAACATGGATTTGAAGGGTGGGCTTTTAAGTGGATGGCTGGTTGCAACCAGAGGACTGTGGTCAGTGGATCCATGTCTGGTTGAAGGCAGTCATGAGTGATGTACCCCAGGGGTCCATGTTAGAACTGGTGCTCTTCAACATTTTTATCAGTGGCATAGACAGTGGGACTGAGTGTATTCTCAGCAAACTGAGTGATGACACCAAGCTGAGTGGTGCAACTGACACAATAGAAGTAAGGAATGCCATTCAGAGGACCTGGACAATCTTGAGATGTGGACCCCGGAGAACATAATGAGGTGCATCAAGGAAAAGTGCAAGTTATTGCACTTGGATCTGAGCAGTTCCAGATATGTGTATGGACTGGGAGAAGATCTCATTGAGAGCAGCCCTGTGGAGAAGAACTTGGGGTTCCTGGTAGACAAAAAGCTGGATATGAGCAAGCACTGTGTGCTTGTGGTCCAGAAGACCAGCTGCATCCTTGGCTGCATCAACAGAGGTGTGACCAGCAGGGAGAGGGAGGTGGTGGTCCCCCTCTGCTCTTCTGAGCTCCATCTGCATCCAGGAGTACTGCATCCAGCCCCAGATGTTAGAGCAGCTGTAGAGGAGGGCCATGAAAATGATGAGAGTACAGCTGTGCCTCTCCTGTGAAGAAAGGCTAAGAAAGCTGTGCTTGTTTAGCTTGGAGAAGAGAAAGCAACTAGGAGGTCACATTGCGGCCTTCCAGTACTTGAAGAGAATTCATAAACAGAAGGAAGACTGACTTTACTCAGAGGCTGGTGATGCAATGACATAGGCTGCTAGAAGTTGTGGATGTCCCATCCCTGGATACATTCAATGTCAGTTTGGATGGAGCCCTGGGCAGCTTCATCTTGTAGGAGGCAACCTGCCCACACCAGAAGGGTTAGAGCTGGGTGTGCTTTGAGGTGCCCTTCAACATAGGTCATTCTATGATCTTGTGAAAGTACTGAAACTGTCTCATGTATTGTGAATGAAACCATGTATGGAAGAGAGATCACATATGAGTAACTGTCTCATTCAGCTCTTATTAAAAACTCACCTCATATACTCTCATTGAGAAAACTCTAAAATACAGTAGCGAACCAGGGAGATATATGAGAGGATATATCCAGTACTACTTCTCTTCCTATTCCAGACATCAGTCAGAATGAATGATTTAGTTCTAGTTATCCACTTCTCTCAGTGACATTTGCTTGAAGGAGAATAAAATATGATTAAAGCTAAAGCAATTAGTAGGAACTGGGACAGAATAGTCTACCATAACAATCTTGCTTCTTCTTGCTATTGTTGTATTGACTTCAGTATTTGTCAGATATTTGGAAGTGTCCTTGCTAGAGGGAAATAGTCAGGTTTGCTGTAAACACACAATCTGAAAGAAGATTCCCCCATCGTTTGAGCTTCACAACTCAGAGCATCAGTCAATCCCTAAAGTTGACTAGAAATTATCTAAATATGCATAGATGTACTCTTTACAATTTTTTTTTACAGTCAGTGTGAATAACTATGAAGTCACCATGGGAGTGGGAGTTCTCTGTTACGTCCTCATCTCCTCTTCAGGTCTGTATTTTCTACAAAAAACATATTACCTTCCCATTGTTGTACAATAGAACAGATTCGTGGGCTTAAGTTCATATCAAATGCAGTTGGGTGTGGTGTCCTCCTCATGAAAGCAGTGCACATCTGGACTGAAACTACTGAGTCGCCATGACTACATGAGCAGATGTGGATAAAACTCACAGTGAAATACCTTGATATTTCCAAAAGCAAACATTTTTAGTGCTTTTTTTTCTTCAGTACCCTTCCCTCCTAATGACCCTTTTGGGACCTTTATTCACTTCAGCAGGTTTTCTTCTGGGTCTGATGATCTTTTAGCCTTCAACAGGAAGGAGTTACTGAAATGAAAGAGCAACGATCTCACACAGATTAAGATACCTTCCTATAGATGCAGCCAGCAGCAATGCTTCATCCTGTTGCCTGTAAATCACCACACATTAGACATTTATACTGTCACTCCTTTTACTGCAGGCTGGGCCCATAGCAAGGATTGGCCTGTGGAGATAAGTATTTTGCCTTTTTCTGCCAAGCAGTTTCTTTTCTCCCTACTCCCCTCGTTCAAGACTTTCACAAATTGAAAATCCTTTGTTCAAACATAATCTCACCTTCTGGTGCTTAGGGCAAGAATCAGACATCTGATGCTATCTCTAGACAGAGTCCTAAAATGAAGCACTATTACGGAATAAATATACTTTATAGCTATGCGATTTAACTAATCCTGAAAACTCCTTGGATAACACTGTTTCCAATTTAATGAAAGAATTTCTTCCAGCTTTCGTTTATTTATTTTTAACAAAGACAATAGCTCTCTTTGCATCTCCTGCTGTCAGCATTTAGTTCCAGCCTGTCCCAGACTAACCTGCTTTCTCCTGTACCATCCTCTTTAAAAATTATACACAGATGTCTCTGTGTACATATTTGACTCAAAAAAATAAAATAAAGCTTCTTAAAAAAGGTTTTTGGCTTCTTTAGGGGCAAAGGCTTTAAAAACAAATCTGGACCAAGTTTTAGGATGTTAGAAAAAGAAAATAAACAAATAATCAAGAAATGCTGCAAGGCTTGCTGCAGATTGCTGGGAGCAGCACTTAATTTTTCATTTCGGGGGGGGTTGGTGACTATTTTTCTTGGCCTTGAGAAAGACCAAGCATTCCAAAATCATGTAAATATCCAGCTACATCTCACTTAGTGCAAGATGAGCACATACATCAGTGGCTTTTCATCAGACACATGCTAGCAGCTTAGACTTAGATTTCGGAAGAGGGGTGGGAGGGACAGGAGTGGAAAAAGTAACAAAGTTCATGAGAATATCTCCAGGCCCTTCTCAAAGAGATTTCTGTGAACCGTTGTTAGCAAGGTATTCGTGATGCCTTCAGACTAAAACATTAGGGATGGTTTATGAGCACAGAAACCACTGTCTCATCTAATGTTTTGTCACCAACTGCGGCCAATATGGTGCACTTCAAAGAGTGATACGGCTTGCCCAGGCCACCCACAGAGAGAGTTTATCCCTAATTCTTTCTGGTTAAGGATGGGTCCAGGGCCTGAAGCACTGGGAATTTTCCCTTGGAGGCCAAAAGTCTACTCACCTTACCCATGGCAGTGGTCCCATCAGACACACAGAAACTACAAGCAGATTGAGCAAGCAGGATGTGACCCTAAATCATTATTTCAGAAAACAGTTGCAAATAAGGCATTGAAAACACATGCTGCACTTACAAACCAGAGAGCTGTCATTGTTAAATGATATCACAGCTGGTGAAGAGGAATTCTTCTCTGGTGGGCAGAAATGCCCTTCCTGACTGCTTCTGTGGATGCATTCCCCCTCACTGTCATTCACTGTCTGAATTAACTTGAGCTGTCTTTCCAGTTTGTGGAAACTTCGGATTTCTACTCCCTCTACAAAGTGTATAAAACAAACGAAAAAGTAATAATGGTTAGCAACACCACACTCTTGTCTAGCACTCTGTATACATAAAATGTTCTTGTTTAAAAGAACTTGAGAACATTCTGTCTGAGGATTTCAAGTTAATGCTATTTTTTTTTTTCTGAAGAAGTATCTGCATTTTTTACACAACCCTGTAAATCTCAACTTTTCTTTAAATGCAATTGTAAAATCTGAGTGTTCGGCAATTCTTCCTTCTTGGGATCCCAAGAAAAATCTTATCAGAATATGGGAACAGGAGTGAGAATGTGGTTGAATATTTACACCCACATTTTGCATAGTAGAGAAACTTTGACATTCTCTTTGAACTTCTTCAAGGTACAGAAAAGTGTATCATTTCTTCTACTTCCTTTTCTGCGTTAAATTGCTTAGTTCAGGAGGTAAATTATTTGCTTTGCATTTGCTGTGCTTTTGTTCAGGAATACACAGTTTTTAGGGTGAACAACATAGGAAATTCTAATTAGGCCTGAGGAAGAATAAGTTTCTTTCAATTAAAAAAAAAAAAAGTCAGTAATTATGCTCAGGTGGTTACATTTCATTGGTTTTAAAAAGAGGACTCAAAAAAATTACATTTTGAAAGAAGCTGCATCTTTTGTTTAAGTCTCAATGAGGTTCTCTTTTTAGTTCTTGCCTTTTTCATTTTTCTTACTTACTCAGTTTTAAAGGAAAGAATGCGAATTTTCTTAGCTTATAAAAAAGATCCAAATGTTTCATCGGCTTGAAAAATATATTTTACCTTTTCTTCAAATTTTCAAAATTAATCTCTTCTTTCATCTAAAACTATTCACTGTATTTGAGCACAAACCCATCACCGAAAATCCATTTTTAGCATAGAGTTGGCAAGATCTTTTTTTTTTTTTTTAACACAAGCACAGACACCATAGGTTCTGTAGTCTATGCTACAACTAACTCTGTTGATTACTTATCACAGTTTTGAGAGACTGACTTTTTATGCAGACAGATAGTGACAGGACAGGGAGAATGGTCTTAAACTAAAAGAGGGAAGATTTAGATTAAATATTAAGAGGAAACTTTTACCCAGAGGATGGTGGGACCCTGACACAGTTGCCCAGAGAGCTGTGGGTGTCCCATCCCTGGAGGCACTCAGTGCCAGGTTGGGTGGGACCATCCTCATCTGGATGGAGGAAACCTGCCCACAGGAAGGGGTTAGAACTA
Organism: Oreortyx pictus; assembly: GCA_036925125.1. Lineage (NCBI taxonomy): Eukaryota > Metazoa > Chordata > Aves > Galliformes > Odontophoridae > Oreortyx > Oreortyx pictus. The sequence goes on along the minus strand of JAUPFR010000004.1, from coordinate 4,958,789 downwards.
GGTGGGCTTTAATGCTCCTTCTGATGTAAGCCATTCTATGAGTCTGTGATTCTATGATTACTTGATTACTGTACCTGCAGTCTGATTGGTGCCCTATAAGATGATGCAGGTGACGTGCCTGGAATAGGCAGCAGGCTCTGACACACTGTGCCTGTGCTCAGCTGGGATGAAAGCTACAGTCCTCCTTTCAGAAATGAAGTGCAATGCCTGTCCATGCACACACTGATGAACTCCTGGTACCATGACCTGGCTCACACTGCCAGGGCTGGTTTCACCAAGGTGCTACATTGAGTTTGTGAAGACCCAGCCTTCAGGCAGTGCAAACAGGCATTTTGCTTGAAGTAAGCCTAGAAATAAAAATTCTCTAGCATGACGGGTAAGAAAGGGCAATAATTTAAATACTCTGTTTGTTGGGATTTTTATAATACTGCACCAGAAGTTTCTTTATTAATCAATCTATTTCATAATGTCTTGCTGTGAATCCAGCATCCTTGTGGCTACTGCTTGCAAGAAAACTTACTCTGAATGACAAACACAAAAAAAAATATTGATGTTACCAAATTCTTTGCCTTTTCCCAACAATAATTCTACTTATCTGTGCATGGAGATAGAGTGACAAATGACTGGGTAAATTAGAAGAGGAAAATCTTAAATAAAGAAAAGAGAACGGGGAAAAATCAAAAGATGCAAGAAGCAAAGGGGAAGGATCCATAACTGAAATGACAGTACCAACAGCAGGAGGCATTTAATAGCGTTGACAATGTAATATCAACAGTAATAAAATAAATATTAGTGCTGCATTCCCATTTTCCTTTCCCAACTGTAAAACTCTTCTTCTGCCTTGGCATTTGATAGCTTGACTGTTTTGTTAGTAATCAGTAGAATGGTGAGAACTTAAACAAACGTGTTTAGTGAGAAAGTTCACTAGGAAAATAAATATAATGAAAACAAAGCAGCTTACCAAGAAGAGAGAGGGAGAGAGACAATAATTGAAGTCTCCAAGGAAAGAAAGAAAGGAAGAGAGGAAAGGTGGGAGGTAAGGAGGGAGGGAAGAAAGAAGTAAAGAAGGAAAGAAGGAAAGAAGTAATGAGGCAAGGCTTGGAAAAGAAAAAAGGAAAGAGAAGGGAAGGGAAAAAGATCTTATTTATGCACTGTTTCGTTTTTTCCCAACATTTTTCTTGAGTTGACACAGCTGGAAGATTGCAAATTTACTGCCAAAATATTGAATTTACTTCATGTGGGCCAAGCGCTCCTAAAATTCTGTGTGTATTTTTCTCTGACTTTGTGTAACTGCACGCTAAAATAAAATAATGGACTTGTCCAGGTAAGTACTGGCAGCTGTCTGGATTTTCAGTCTCATGTGTTGTGCCTCTGCAAGGAACAAGAGGCTTTTTCCAGACAAGCCATATCTCTTTGCAAACAATGAATAGGAACTTCTGAAACAAGCTCCTTCTTAAAGGCTCCACAGTCATTTCCCAGATTCACTGATCATTTTGCAGTGATAAAACATCATTCTGAGAATCTGCTTCTACTGAAGGATGTGCAACAGAGTTCAAAATGGTTTTGTTTTATGAACTAATAGGCATCTCTTTGTAGCTCACAAACAATGAACTTTATGTATAGTCAGCTCTCTAATAGGACTGTAAAAGGATTCGAAGTTTAGAACAGAAATAAGCCTTAGGCTATATGGGACAATTCATTCATGAAGATACTTGTCTCATTCATGCTAATATTAAATAGGATTTACATTTTAAAATCAGGAATGGACACCAGATTTGGAGAACAATATATGATAAAGCTGCTAGATTTCTAGTTGTTGAGATCTGAGACAGTATTTTGCTGCCCAAATAGTAAATGTTTCATCAGCAAGATCTTCTTTCTGTCTCAGATGCAAATTCATTTGGCTTGCAACTTCTTCAGTTCCTTTTTGCTAACTTCTCTCTGATTATGCCAGTGAGCCTTTTAGACTGTCACAGTTAAAAGCAAAAAGTAAAAGTCCTCATATATGTATATATATATATATATATATTTAGACTTGCAAAGATATTCATATATCACAGTGACACTTTGATATAAATAAAAGTACAATTTCCAGCTAGTAAAAACTAACATTTCCCTTATCGCTTCAACGCAGGTCTTAAAATGACAGAACACTTCAGGGATATGCAAACCAGTACTAGTTTCCTCATAAGTAGTCCTTTGATGTTTTGAGGCTGATTTCCTATTGAAGAAATGTGGCACTGTCTTTGTAAAAGGTTGGAAGCTTTATAGTCTGAAGACTAGTCAGAAAGTTACCCTCCTGTGTGTTTGAAAGACTTCCTTAGCTCTAGCAGATTATTTTCATACATGGTGGTTAGGAGAGTTTAACATTCAGCCAACAGAAAATTCCTTTGTGTTTTTGCTCTTCACTGATCTTGATGGTATGACAAAGTAGAGTCATCATGCCAATGTCTGCTACTTTTTTTTTTTAAGACAGTGGGCTCTCAGTGGGTTGACAGGTAAAACCATGCTCTGGTTTCTGATGCCAACCAGAAGAGTGGAGGATGACTATTCTCCACCATAAAAAAAAAAGCCTCTATTCTTTCAATGGGAGATGTGATGGAGGAAGTATGAAGGAGAGCATTGACCTACCTTTTGTGAGGTCTTCTCAAGGGCCGTGATGCTGGGAGCAGGGAAAACACATTAGTCTGGGCCATTTTACTTTTGGCAGGTTGATTTAAGACTTGGAAAAAATATGCTACAATGACTGAGGCACTGCAGGTTGGCAATAGTGCTTAAAACATTGCTCTGGGCACAAATATGAATCATGCTTGAGTAAATTAAGAAGATTGCTCAGCACTACCAAAGTGCTCTTTGAGGCACAACACATAGTCTGTTCCCTCCCTCTGCTAGCATTTTTATATCCTTTGCTTTTAATTGGCTGGGTGAATTGTGGATGCACTATCAGTAAACATTCTAAATCATATGAAAAGTTGGTTGAAGAGCTTTTCCCCATAATTAATAATGTCTTTGGTAATTATATTTGTTCTTGAAGTTCTTTATAGAAGACTTTCCCACCATTATTTGTGTCTCTTCTTTATCCTCTGTCATGTGATTGTTTTATTGCAGGAGCATGGGATTGCCCTATTATGCATAGCACCTCCCACCAACTCTTGGCTTTAGATGGTTATTTTGTTCATGTTTTCCTTTAATGTTTCTCAGTGTTCTCTGGCTTTCTTCCCTTGAACTCTGGGAACAATGATGGAACTGAAATGTGGAGAAGTCTAATGAAATATGAAATCTGGTGACAGAATAAGATGTGATAAAAAACAGTTTTAAAACTTTCAATAATCCATTCTTTTAAAACTTCACAGTTCCCAGACTTTGAAATAGGAAACAATATAGATCAGGCAAAATATATTAGTCAAAAGAGCATTTAGCTTGCTTTTGATTCTCAACAATTCAAAATAATTAGATACTTTACAACCTTGCCTGTTTACATTCTTCAGTAAAGCATGCATTGCTAACACTTTGCATGATAAAATGTTGAGTTACAAGCTCTTCATGGACCTTCATAGCACTTCATGAGAACGAATGTATATGTCAACTAACAAAATACAGTAAAGATGTTTTAACTAGTACATGTGAAGCTCTTAGGCTATAAACAAGGCAAGCTTTGCAAGGAAGGGCAATATAATTGTTTAAAAAAGCTTAGCTAGCCACCTTACTTCTGTAGTCAAAAACCTCTCTGATTTTCTGATTGAAACAGTAGATATAACATTGTCATAAACCTGCTGTAGATCTAAATTAATCTCAGTCATTAAAAGTTTGACAGAAGAATAGCAAAACAATTTTTTTATTTACTTCGTGTCTCACATCTAAACAACTTTATTAAGAGAGGAACAGCCATTTTGTATACATTATTGCAGTAGAGTTAGTCTTCTTTCCCTGAAATATGTTGGTTCAGTAGAAGCACGAGACAAGATGGAGGGAAAATACACAGACATTGCCTTTCTTTGACCAAGCCTCACACAATTATTCTAGAAGGCTTCTTCTACAAGCTTTAGATCCCAGCATAAGAAATGATGTGAAGGTGGCAGAAAAGACCCCTGACTTTTCTGATTGTGTAGAATTATCCAGACTTGGAAGATGCTGAAGACTCAACAATCAGAACATTACAGAGGTTACGATCTTGGGAAGTTCTCATGATGAAGGTAGGAGATAAAAGATTCAGGAAGTGCCAATTTGAGTTTATTTGAATAACAATAATATTTAAAAATAAAAAAAAAAAAAGAAGAAAAGAAAAAGGGAAAAACAAAAACAAAAAAAACCAGGAAGAATATTTTTCCAACACTAAGTAAACTTTGCATCTATGTATTTAGTGCTGTCAATACCAGGTGCTGACGTATGACAGTCTTAGCCTCTGCCTGGAAGCACAATGGAGAGAAAATAATGAATCTGGCATTTTACAGATTTCAATTAAAAATTGAGGGGCTGGTGAAGAGTTCCAGAAAAGAGACAAAGGGACTTGGGCAGTTATACAGGCTGCATCCCCATGTTTTTGTTTGCTAGGGTTTTGAGTCCTATTGATAGGAACTTCTTGGAGCACTTATCCTGTGCAGGGTGGTTGGAGAGGCTTCTGGACTCTGTTGCCAAAGGACAAAAGTGGTGAGGTACAGAGCTTCTAGACAAGTACTGTCTCTCACTGTGGGTGAAACCTGACTCTTGGCTCCATTGCTGTTAATGGGATTCTTGCCACTGGCATTAATGGGCCAGGATTTAGCCCACAGTGTTTTCACAGTTCCCAGCACAGTGATGTTCCCAACTCAGGTGAGTCCTTCAGACAGTAATTTAACATCAAATAGTGCATTTTAATAGAATTGTATAGAGCCTTGTCTTAAAAACTTCAGTACTTAAAATTTCAGTCACTATGGAAACAGTATAACATGAACGAAACTGAAACAAGATGTCTTCTGAAAAACAGGAGAAACTCTGTCTGGTAAAGATTATATATCATTTTGAGAAGAAATTGTACTTTCAAGGTCATTCTTCGAATACTGGAAGCAGAATTAAGAGACTCAAGAGAGAGTAAAATTTACTTATGATTATGATGACAATAGTGCACTTTTCTAACTAAGGATACCACAGCATTAATGACCTGAAACACAGAAATACATTACCAACACTTAACAATTGTGACTATGGAGAGAAAAGCTTGTTTGATTTTGTTGCTTTCTGAGAAAAAAAAAGGATATTTCCACTCTGTTACACACAATAGTAAAAATATATGCATATAGTCATCTTCTGTAAAACTTTAAGTATAAAACATGTCTCAGTATTACAGATGACGCCATTCTGAGTATTTAGAACTTATACAGATCTTATTTGTTCAAAATGTTGACAACAAAATGTCCGCTCTTCCTTTTAGGAGAAAATATTAAAATGCAGCTTTACTTCATATTTAAAAATGTGTTTGCTATGAAACCAGTACATTTCATTAAATACCATTCTTTTATTAAGCATTGCAGACAGATCTATTCACTTGTCTAAGATTGTTTAGTTATCATTAACCTATGTTTAACAGAAGAACTGATGCTCAGGAAGACTGAGTGTTAATTATCCTCAAGACAGTTATATTTCTGATCCTTACCATTGACATCTCAAAGAGGTTGGGGTCACTAGTGAAGCATCATGCAGAAAGTGTGCAAACTGCCTTGCTTAGTCTGTGCTTGAAACTTCATGTTGCCAGATATGTAAGCAGCAAAGTTCAATTTAGTTGCAGCTCTTGCTAATCGAATCACACTATGGGTGACATTATGGCATCTGTCCCACCCAGAGTGCTGTGCTCTGCTCATGCTGGTCCCTCAGATGAAGCACTGGTAGGAATCTGTAGTAAGAGCTCTTTCTGGACTTCCTCATTGACTGACCACTTCCCACACAATCAGAACATGTGGAGATAAGCTACCATAAAAACATCAAATGCACTATTATCAACAGTCACTCATACTCTGTGTTACGTGTCTGTTGGGACAAGACTTTACCCTGAGATTCCCTCTTTTGTATATTTTACCGAGGGTGAGTAATTTTTTTTAAGATCAAAGCCATCACTTTCCAGAACTAGCTCCTGAATCAGTCAATATTCCAGCAATATGGAGGAACATGGAATGTCAGCTGCTCTGCTTCAGCCTTGAATTAACTTCTGTCCTGAAGAAAGTCATCCATGTAAGTACCCATTTTATATTATTCAATGATATTCTATTTAACCAACTTGCTTCAAATCATCCACTTCATACTGGTTTCTGAAAGTATGTATCAAACTTACAATCCTATACCAAGGATGTTATCTAATTTTCCTACATGGAATTATTCACTAAAAAAGCAAGTCTTTGTAAAATAAGTGTTATGTAAACACATACTTCTAAGGAATGAAGTCAACTATAGTTTGACTTCGTGGGAAATTTTGATATCAAAAGTAATTTTAACTTTACAGAGAAATCAGACTCTACAGTCAGATGAATTTATGGGTGTAAAATTCACACATAACTTGTGTACATTAGGTTAAATTCTCTGAATGAGAGACTTTTATTCATTGAATGATTGTATTAATATCAAGGAGAAAAAAAACACACTTGCATTAAGTGTACAGGAACTGAAGTCAGCGAGACCTATTCACCACAACCACATTCACGTATTTATTTCCCTATTAATTTCACTTCTTCGTGAGAGAGGGAATACTGACTCAATATTCTAAACATTTCTAAAGTATATTTTGGTGAAATCTTTACATGCTTTAACAGTAGTGACAGTTTGGAAAACAAATCCAAAGAAATAACTTTAATAACATGAATTTCAGGGTATAAAATGTAGATAACATGATTTACACTGCAATGTTATTAGTTACATATGTATGCTATTTACTGCATGCTACACTGTATGTAGTATGAGCTTACTCAGCATAACATTCTCACAAACTCTCTAATGTTCCAGTGCCATAAAGAATATATTCAATTCAGCAACAGAAGAATGAAGTGAACTCTCATTAGAAATGGCAAGTTAAGCACACATCTAAATGTTTCATTGAAAGGGATGTTACCTCTAAATACAAATGTGGGCTTTTATAAATGAATTTTAGTATGATTAAAAAATGACATAACAAAGCGTCACTGTATATTAAACCAACAAAACAACCTTTGCCTCCAGCATTTCTACTGGCCCTGAATATTGACAAAATTTGCACTGTTTTCTGTCCTTCAGCCTTACAGACACAGATCTGTCCATTGTTATGGACCTAGTCCTTAAATAGGACTAAATATACCTTAAGTCATAGGGCAAAAGAATCCTACAGTAATAGAATCACAGAATCATTGATGTTGGAAAAGACCTCTAAGATCATCTGGTCCAACCATCAGCCCATTCACACCACACCCTCTAAGTACATCCCTCAGTACTATGTCTACCCATTTCCTGAACATCTCCAGAGATGATGACTCCACCACTTCCCCAGGCAGCCTGTTCCAATGCATTACCTCTCTTTCTGTGTTGAAATTTTTCTTCACGTCCAGTTTGTCCCTACCAGTGCTGTGGAAACTCTGTGGCTGTAAACCCCAATGACATACATTAAGTCCAGCCTGCTCTTTTGCAATTATATGCCACAACAGCAAGAACTTCATTCCTGTAGACTGGAACAACAAAGAAGTGCATGCCACTCTGTCCACAAAGGAAATCATACGGATTATCTGGTTTTGTACAAAATTTCAGGATGATACTACAAATCTACCATAAGATCCTTGGGGCAACTGGCTAAGACAAGATTCCTCTTTGTGATGCAACAAAGAAAATAAATGCATTATGAAAGTGTTCAGCTGTCCCCACCAGCCCTCGAGTCTTGCAGCAGAGTAAGTCTGGGTAGAAGTAGCTCACAAGTGGGCTGATGATCACACTCTTGTGCCTTTGAGGCCAGATCCAATAGCAGTAGAAACGTTTGCACAACTTCCAATGGACTTCCACATGTGCTCTGTACTCTTCTTCTATCACCAACACACAACACAGGTTAGCACTAATATTATGTAAATCTTGGGTGGAAAATAGGAACTTTTTGATTCTTTTCTCTCTCTCAGATTTTCATTAGGCAGGAAAAGCAATGTCCCTATGCCTTAGCTATCTCTAGGTCAGCACAACTTCTACTCAAGTTGTGATAAGTGTATCCACCAGCACAAGATATTATATTATAAAAACATGCTACAACACATAGAGGAATCAGCATCACAGGAGGGCAGCTCCCCCACATCAACAGCAAATTTCAAACACAAAACAAACAGAACAAAACAAAACAAAACAAAACAGCAACACAAGGTCAGGCAAAGACTGAAAGCTACAAGAAAATTCCATCCAGGTAGTTTCCCTTAGACAGAGAGCACAATCCCAAGGTGCTGAAGGTGTTTTGGCTTGACTGACTCTCAGCCAAAATTCTGTTTATCCTGGGAACTCAGGATTTGTTCTACTCAAAAGGAAAAATCTCAAATAAAACACAGTCAGAGAGTAACGATTCCTTTCATTTTATCCAATCCCTCACTACTGTGTTGGAGAAGACAATGTAGTAGTTCATGGCACCCCTCAGACTATGGGCACTTAGTAGCCGCTATTCAAGTTTCTTAATATTGTTTGCTCACCGTATAAGTTGTTATGCTTTTGTAAGAGAAAAGTGAAAAGGATGTTGATAGTCTAGTTATACTGAGTAACACTAGGAAATTCTGCAATGCAAACCAATAGAGATGCTACTACTACTATTGCTATAACCACTGCTACTACTATTACTATTACTGCTACTACTACTACTACTACTACTACTAAGAATAAGGAGTAATAATAATAATAATAATACAGAGCAGTTCTACAATGACCAAAGATCAGACAGATTCAGTAATTTATGGTATACAAGGGATAAATTTGGCCTCAGAGACATGGAAAAAGAACCATAAAAGAGAGGCACTTGTGACTATTGGCAGTGTGCTGAGAAATATTCTATAAGACCAAGGAACAATCAAAATTGCCTAATATAACACCTACGCAGCTAATGTACTTTGTTTTCAAAATTATACAAAATAGTACTTAAATCATATCATTAACAAGCTTAAAATTTCCTTGTTAATTTGAGGTGTATAGTTAAACTGAATGATGAGTAACAAGAAGTGAAAACAATATCTGAGAGCTAACAATAATACATATATCCATTAAAACCCAGCTCTGGGCCTCTTGCGTGAACTGCTACAGGGCTAATTAATTCATACCCATATTTCATCACAGTCAACAGCTTTACACCCCCAGGATGAGCTGTTTCAGCCTGAACAGAGCACTCCAGTAACGGTCACACACAGGAACATGATCCAATCACAGCATTAGGAATGACCTTGGGATGGGTCACTTGGTTCTGCAGAACTGAGGTACTAGCAGCAGTTCCTTGCAGGGGAAGGATATAAAGCCCCAGCTCCGCAACCCATCAGTCTGAGAAGCTACTTGCTCTTTCTGCCACAGTGCACAGTTAAACCAGAAGTAAGCAAGATTCTAGAATTAGGAAAACTTGCAGGATCAGCTCATTTATAGCACAAGTATCATGTTCTACAAATTTTGAATCCTTAGAACAAAATCACCACTAGATCATCTGGGAGTCAGATGTAAATTTGCCCAAGCATAAAATAGGGGAGTTAAACAGGTTTTCTAAGCAATAGAATGAATTTCAGCCATCAGTATAAACCCTTCCAGTTCCCTCAGAGGAATAAAAGGCCAATGAAGATGCAATACCTTGAATTATAGCAAGACCAGGGTGCAGGGAGGGTGCACTGAATCCTCTGAAAGAGACAAGGACCACCAGCACCAGCACTGGGGGGAAAGGGTAGCTGATACCCCTGGACAGAGCAGGGCTACACATAGCTGTGATTCATCTCTGCTTCCTGACACAGTCCTTCAGTGAGTCCGACAGAAAATAAAGCTTCCCAATAATGAAAGCAATATATATATATATATAAAACTTGTGAATTTGCCTTATTTCTCTTAAAGGTTTTATGCACATTATGAGGCTTTCTTACTTTTTATCATATTTCTGAGTAAAAGTGCTGTCTATTTCTTTTATTTCTCATTGTGGGGGCAAAGGGGGTGGGAGGGGGAATATCAAGGCTAGCCTGCCCTCTAGTGCTCTCTGAAGTCAAGCACCTGGCTCTGACAAGAGCACTAGAAGAAATCTTGGCACGTCAAAGGCTATGCGGTGCTATAGCCAGAATGTTTTGAAAGCTGTATGAGCAGCAGTTTGTCACAAAAACCCTAATCAATGTTTAAAAATGTCAAATTATTATTTTAAAGGAAAGCAAATCTGTGTTTTTTCTGCCCAAAACAGAAGAATCATTGCAATAAATGTAATAGAATAATTACTTAGAGGAACCAGGATCTTCTTTTTTATTAAGTCCTAGTTTTCCAAGCCTATTCTCAACATACATACAGCTGTGGCCTTTGTTGGCTTAACGCAAATACAAACACATAATTTTTTCTTAGCTCTCATTTCAAGGATGCCTAAACATGAGTGCACATCCAATCCAAACTGATACAGCTAAAAACCTTGTATATTCAGCTGGAATACATAACAGTGAAAGAAAGATCTTGATTTACAATTCCTTGAGATTTCAGTGGCAAGACTATGGATCTCTGCAGCATCACAAGAACTAGTTACTTTGATGAGAAGAATGATAATGAAACATGCCAATTGCAGGAAGAATCTTTTAAAACCTCTTGGAGACACAAAAGTACACATAAACATGTCCAGATTTCAGGTGAGCAATTCAGATGAAAAAAAAATTCCCTCCCAAAAACCTTTGTTTTTATATTGAGTAAGCATTTCCACTGACTTATGTATATATTTTTCTCCTTCCTTAAGAATGTTTCTATGAATTACTTAAATAATAAGTAGTTTCAGGGCACTGAAATTGCCTTGAAGTTTTCAGTATAGTAAAAATTGCACTTTCAGTGCATGAATGAATTCTCTATTTGTTCAGTTGTGGTTTCATTGGTGTTATTATTTTATGTAGTATTAGGTAATATATATATGTATGTATACATAGGTCACTCCAAAAGTAATCCCTCTTGTTTATTTTCATAGAAACTACAGCATAGACAAAGAGCACAATAGTGCTATTTGATAGAGAAAATTCTCACCTACGTAGTGGTATGTTTCAAAGTAGTCACTACCACAAGCTATCAAATAAGAAAAAAGCCTGCATACAACACTTGTAATAATCAGTATGGTCATCCTAAATGTGTCTTGTCTTTCACATTGCTGTCACTACAGCTGAAATACACCACTCACTGTCTCACTATTCTCACATCCACTGTTTGGTCTCCATAAACATTCAGCAAGTGTTGATGAATGTCACTGGGTGCCATTTTTTCCACATGGAGGAATGCAATGACATACTTTTGTTTCATCTGCATTTCATGTCAGATGTCATTCTGTCAGACTGCAACAAAATGTAACAGGATATGGGTGGGAAGGTTGGTGCTACGGCAGCCTCTGCTGCCTTAACACCATCATCCACCTCTGACATCATGAGTCAATCCAGTAAAATTACAGGAGCTACTTTCAGGGCAGCCCTCTTTTTTTGTATTTATATAGACATCGTATTATTTTGAGATTATAAACTGGATCCACTTCATATACTCGGTACTAAATTCAACCTCAGTATTTGACTTTTTTAATAGGCTTTTGGGCCTTTTTAAGAAGGACAGACTGCCTCCAATTTTTGCCTGAGAAAAAAACTAGCAAATGCAGTCACTCATTCAGGAGTCTCTGCCTGTTCCAGTTCCTCTGCTCCTGTTTCAAGATCTATGACAATTTATCTCCTTTTTACAGGTCAGACCAGTGGAATCCATGCTAAAACCTTCTATTTGACCTTGTTCTCATGTGAAGAAGAGAAATCCCTAGAAAAAGTACCGATCATTCTGATTTTTCCCTGTGTCATTGGTAGATGTTATTTCACAGACAGGACCTGTGTTGTGGCTGCTGCCCCAGGGTAGCACTCGGCCCTTGTCACAGGTCCTGTCTCCACAAGAGCAGTTTTGACCTTGGATCACCCTTAGACTCTTGGCATCCACCTCAGTGAGTCCCAGACTTCTCCCTTGCAGAGCATCCCATACACTCCACTGCCTTTCAAGAAAAAAAAAAATAAAATGGGTTATGATTGTTTTTCAAATCCATTTAGACTGAAATGGATTTAAGGTCCATTGCAGTAGCAAATTTCAAGAGGATAGGAGCCCCAGCAGCAGAACAACACTGCCTTTGCACAACATAACCATGCCAAGGAAAGAAAGGCGTGCCCATAGCCAGGAGCAGGATCAAGTGGGGAAATCCAGCCCTCTTCAGTCATTACCAAAAAAAATCTACATTTGAACTCTTAACCTGAACTTTCTTCCCTATCCACAGGGAGAAATTAGTTCTTGTTTTAGAGAAATGAACCTTATCCCCCCATGTCTGTACTTGCACACTACCACTTTTGGCCAGAGGAATCCCCTTCTTCTGTCACAAGAAGGGAGAAAAATAGCAGAAGGTGGTAGCTGTGGGTTACCCAGTGTTTAAGAGTTTTCCTATGGGAAAGGGTTTGTCATATTTTTTGTTAAGGACAGCAAGCCATAAATGAGCCTTCAGTAGACAAGATTTAGGTTTTTCAAGTACTTCAGTTGTTGCAGCTCCTTCATAGGAAACATCAATTTTCTCAGTCACTTTTCTGTTTAGAGCAACAGAGATACAGTACTTGAGAAATAATGTATAATAGACATACTATATAATTTAGACAATATTGTGTCTGAATTCTTCTTGCAGAAGAAAAAGGTTTTCATCCTGTAAACATCTCCTTGAATATAAGTAACAGTCACTACTCAGTCTCTCTTGAGGAAGGATTAAATATATGTAGCAAATATATCTAACAGTCCCTCACCCTCACTTCTTGTACATGCACAGCTTGTGCTGTTGGCTCTCCTGGAGGAGTATAAACCCTTGCTAGTCAATCACACTGCTATGCAAAATACTACAGTGTGACAGCAAATCTAAGAACAGTCTAATCTCTTACCTGCAAATTTCTTTCTCCCAAAACTGACACCAATATACTGCAGATTCTTTCTCTTTCCCTTCAACACATCTCCACTTCATGGATTTTTTTTCCTGTAGAAACTCCTATCCCGTTCCTTTAAAGAGCTACACACATCTATCATTGTGTACTTCTGAACACCAGGGATTTGCAGCCACTTGCAGGAGGGAAGAGAGAAAAATCCTAACTAGCTCAAAGTGTAATTATTTAGTGATGTGAAGAGATTCATCACTTAAGGCTTAAATCTAACTGTCTACTGGTGAGCTAGTGATATGATAGAGAGAGCCTGCCACAAGCCTGAAAGTTCTATGTCAAAATGGCTGAAATCACCACCTCCAGGTGAAGTATTATTTCTGCTTCTGAAACCCAAGTTGAAATATGAGCTTTTGGATCTATCAGTGCACGCAGCTTCTTTACTTGATTAGTATACTGCCTTTGACTGTTTCAAGTGGCAAAGCAAATATAAGCTCTGTGACAGTACTCCAGGTTGGTCCTTTCTACACAGACCATCTTTCACTGAATTTTCATTAATTCAGATGAAAAGCATGAGCTAATCCTGCATTATATTTCCCTCTGAAGTATATGTCTGTCCCTTGTTTTGGACATACAATGGAGAAGATCTCACAAGAAGTTTGACTGTCTGTGCTCTAGACTGAACTTTGCTGCAGAAAGGTGAGCTACTGAAGCACAGGTCACTATAGTATCACAGAATGGATGAGGTTGACACAGACATTTGGGTCTATAGGACCAAACCACTACTCAGGGGAGACCTTATTTCTCTTTACAACTCCCTGAAAGAAGGTTAAAGCAAGAGGGGATTGGCATCTTCTTCCAGGACATAGGACAAAGGGATAGTGGCCATACGTTGCTCTGAAGGAGGTTCAGGTTTGATAATTAGGAAAAATTTCTTCTCAGAAAGGGTGGTCAAGTATAGGAATAGGCTGTCGAGGTAGGTGATGGAGTCACTGTTCCTGGAGGTTTTCAAGAAACATATAGATTTGGCACTGAGAAACATGGTTATTGGGCATGGTGGAGGTGGGTCATTGTTTAGAGTGGATAATCTTAGAGATCTTTTCTAACCTTTATGATTCTACAATTCTATGATGTAAAAACCATGTCTTGGGATATCAGTACAAAAGCAATTGACTTAATCTGCATGATCCTTCTAAAAACATTTCCTTACTGTCATTTTTCTACAGCTAAGAGAATCGGGAACACACCCATACTTTTTCTGGCCAAAACATATGATTTAGGAGCTGTGTTTTTAATTCTAAAACTCACTACAGCTTTGAAATCACTGGCAAATCTAGTCTTCTGCTTTCTTCTTATAATCCATATAGTCACTTAGAGAGTGTTAGTTTAGATGGATACTTGTTCAGTATGGATTCTGTCTATAAGAACATTTCCATACTATGAATTTCTTTTTCAATTAGGTATGGCTCCCCAAAATTTCAGTTCCTTTTTACTATCCTTTTATTTCTCCTTTCTAGAGCACATTCTCAAGGCTGACTTTTTGACTTCTCTGCCTACTTGTTTTCCTGAATCTAAGATGATTATTTGCTTTCTCCTGCTTTCTTTGGACAAGAGACAGACCTGAAGGCAGATTTTAAAAGCTTGAGGAAGATATCAAGCTCAAATTTCCATATGAATGCTGAATACTGTGTTGAAATAACTTATGGGTTAATACAAGCCTCATAATGAATTAATGGATATCAGCCAAAAGACAGAGGAGATAGGAAAAAGGTCTATTAGCATTATCTTGAAATCTTGCTATGAATTTTGGCTGTCCTTTTGTCAGATTAATGAAATCAGATAAGGCTGTGAAAAAAAAAAAAAAAAAAACAGATAGCAATTAGCATCTTTAGCTTGGGATAAATGAACAAGTAATTCAGTACTGGAAATTCATTCAGGTTTGCCTCTATTTGTGCAGATTATGACAAAAGATTAACTACCTCCTAGGTTTTATTGTTGTAACTGAGAACTATTTGTAATAATGGAAATAAATTACCATTTTCTCTGACAGAAAATAGTTGTGCAATATCTCCTATACCTGGGAAAATTTATATAACAAGTATAAAGAGTCCCCAGCCTATAAACCATGAAGTAAAACAGATACATCATACTGTTTGTTTATTTATTTAAATGCAGATGTGCTTTAAGAGGCAGGTTAACATAGACCACAAAACTGCCCTATGCATTTTAAAAATATCCACCATGGCAAATAAAATGTTACAACACTCTTTTTTACACACAATAGGGAGATGTGATTTGAACTGAGAAGGCTATAAATTAAAAAATCTTCACTTGAAACTTAGGGACCTATGTGTCCCTCTAGAACATCCAAACACAAATTCAATTGCTACCTCTGTGCAGGATCCTGGAAGATCTTCTCTCCTTCAGTCTGTGTCTTTTTGTCTAGTTAGGCAAATATGAATTGTTTTGTCTCATATCAGACTATGTCTTTGATACTTCCTTGTACAGCATCACTTCCCAACTTGAACACACAGCTATAACACAACTGGGCCTTCAGCACACCTCAGTTCTCCAATCTCCCTATCATACCAATTTGTTATTAAGGTTCAGGCTCAAGATCTTCAAGTCAGACATCCCTCAGTGTCCTCCGCTGAAGAGGCATTTTTCTGTCTACCAAACTTTCTTCAGGTTAGTATTGATTATTGCAAAGTATGTTCTCCTGCTCAAACTGCTATGTTCTTGCCTCTGCATCAGACATCTTAGGGCTACATGTGCAATGATTTCTATACTCATAGTTTTAACACCCTTTAAAACTCCAGCTCCTTGTGTTCTTCCACTTTTCAGTTGTGATGTCCTGAAATAAGATTTTTGATCTTAAGCTCTTTGAGGGCAGAGATTATTTCCTTTCTTTGTGGCTATAAGACATCTAGTATAACAAGTATCTAGTCCTTGGTTAAGTCTTCCAAGTACCATGAAGGTACCAACATTAATGAGGCCAGTATGTCTTTCCAGAAGCTTCCAACGATAGAGAGACTGCATCAGTGGTCAAGAAAGAGTGGCTGATATCATCTATCTGAATTTTTGTAAGGCTTTTGACACAGTCTCACACATTATCCTAGTACTCAAATTTGAAAGAAATTTATTTGGTAGATGGAGTACTTAGTGGATAGGGAATTGGCCGGATGACCACATCCAGAGAGTTGCAGTCACTGTTTAACATCCAGATGATGAACGGTGTTCCTCAGGAGGCCCATACTGGGACAAGCACTGTTTAATATATTTATTAATGACATAGTTAGTTGGGTTGAGTGCTCCCTCAGCAAGTTTGCAGATGACTTAAAGCTGAGTACTATTGATATGACAGAAAGAAGGGATGATTCTGAGGGAGACTCGGATAGGCTTGAGAAATGGGCTCACATATTCCTGGAGGTTGAATGGATTGAGAGCAGCCTTTTGAAGACTGACGGGGGAATATTTGTGGATGAATAATTGGATGTGAACCAGAAATGATGGTTTGCAGCTCAGAAAGCCAGCTATATCCCAGGCTGCATCAAAATAAACATGGCCATCAGGTCACAGTAGGTGTTTGCTCACATCTACTCTGTTTTCATGAGACAGCATCTGCAGTATTGCATTCAGCTCTGTGGCTCCCAGAACCGAAAGGTCAAGGACCTGTTGAAGTGGATGGCCGCAAGAACATTCAGAATGCTGGAGCTCTCCTGTGGAGACAGACTTAGAGTTGTTCAACCTGGAGAAAAGGAGGCACCAGAGGGACCTCACTGAGAATTTTCAGTACCTAAAGAATGATGGAGAGAGACTTTCTACAAGATAGTGTAGTCATATAACAGTTTGAAGCTAAAAGAGGGTAGATTTTAACTAAATTGTAGGAAAAAATAATTCACTACTAGGTGAGACAGTGGCAGGGGCTGCCAGTATGACTGGTTCCCCACAAATGTCTCACAAGGGAAGATTCTCAATGGCATGTGAATTTCAACTGGCATGGGCTGGCACCACTACAGAAGGAGGCAGCCTTTGTTCCTCACTGGTCCTTGCTATCCCATACCACCACTACAGACATGGGAAGTTAGTCGGGGAAGAGGAACTGGGAGAGAATGGGTCTCACGTCACAGTCATGGATACTCAGTCTGACCTTGCTGTGTGACTATCTGGGCACCTGTGGTGGAAAGGAGTGGGAGGAATCTGCAGGGAACAGGGAGAAAGTGGCACTTTCTTTTGCTATATTTTGTAAGGCTGTGGTCCAAGGAGTGCTGGAAGCACATGCAAGGCCAGACTGTTTTCTCATTTCTGTTTCTCTTACATTATGTACTGTTTCATGATGCTAAAATCTGTTAATGCCAATTAACACTCACGTTTAATTAACATGAGTTTTTTAGCTGCCAGTAACAAATACATGGAGATCTACATATGTTAAACAGTTGTTCTGATTTCTCTAAACTTGAATCTTTCTGAATTGAAAAGTTAAAGGGAAATATTTGTGAAAGTAATTGCACTTGAGGTTTCCTTCGAAGTCACTGTTCATTATTGACATACTCCATATCAAGTTTGGCTCAACTCCACTTCATTTTCCTGATAAGATAGTGAAAGACCTTGGAAGAATGAAAGGGACTGGGGTTTATTTTATGTTTTTGAAAGTAAATTTTGAGGCAACTCTGTTGAGTTACAGAAGTAAAAAGCTCACATCAAAACATCTGAAAAACTGTACATCTTGTTTTGCTTAACTCTTCTCTGCCCTTAAAATGACCTCAAAGCACCTTTTGTATCTCACAGAAAGGCACTGCACATGTAGAAGTGTGATCTACAGAAATAAATCAAAGGGATATTAGTGTCTATATGATACACTAAAATCAAACAAACATAGAAAATGCAGGTCCTGATAACCAAGGCCTGGACTGTCAGGATCCTAAAACCAAGGCATGACCTCATTGACAAGCTTCTTAGCACCAAAGTGCTCAGCAGCAGTCACACCTCATTTATCTATCCAGTTCTCAGTGAATCAAACAGATGTTGGAAAAAGAGAGGCTGCAGAATTGCAGATGGTGGACGTGAAACCAACAGATCTCAGGCAAGCTGGTAGGCAAAAAGCACACAGTGAAAGAAGCCAGTTTAAGAAGAAACTGCCATGGCACCTGCAAAACCTTGTCTGTCAGTCATCACAGGTGCACAGTCAGCCTCACAGAAGACAAAATTTGAGTCATGTTGTAGAGGTGCCATATAGGCTACTGTGTTCCATCAGTCCCTGTCACCATCTGCCTGTGCACATGAGCAATCTCACTCTGCCAAAACATGTTCTGTACCATCTACGAGACTGCAAGTAAATCATATTTTCTCACTGGTATCATCATTTGGGCTTTTCAGCCCATGGACCTCTCGTTGCACCTCTAAATTGTGTGATTGATGTAATCTCATGTACATAACTCCTTCACTGTGTACGGACACACCTGGGACACAGCTGCCTCTGAATAGGGGTGGTGCTGAATCACAGGGCTGATCAGGAAGGTTGTGTAGAAAGAAATCGTTTTGCTGAAAGGAAGGATGGTGAAATCTGCAATGACAGATATACCGCTGAAGCAAACTATTTTCTCAGTTTTGTTCCCCTGAACAGAGTTCATTTGCTTCGAGAGTTTCACCTTTCACATATATTCAGTGGTTAACAAAACCAGCTCTCCCTAAGTTATTCTACGCAATATAAAAAGCTGAAAAGAAAACACATAATGCACAGCCCCAAGGCTGCAAGACACCTACTTGTTAAAACTGTAATTTGAGTTAAAAAACACGAGGCCTGCTCTTTAGCTTGTGTAAGTAGATGCTGGTATAAGCAGCCAGTAAACCTTCATGTGTTCTATCATGTAAGGAGCTGAGTTACCAAGGATTGCAAGTGTGGTGCAACTGAATCTGAAAAGCAACAATCTGTGTAAGTACAACAAGAAATGTTGCTAGGTCCTTAACTCCATTATCCAGAAGACTCCTCCAGAGGACATCAGCCTACTTGAAAGCAGAACTCACAGTTTATGTTTTGTTCCTGCTTTCCCAAAACACTGCTGTCCAGTATAAAGCACAAGAAGTAATTCCTTAGAAGCAGAAGGATTTTGCAAATGATCTTTGGGTATATCCACAAAGCTTGCTTGTCATAAAAGGAAAAGTTCTTCAATGCAAAACACAGAGAACATTTTCTCAGAGACCTCTTTAAAACAATAACACAGCTGAGAAACATAAGTAGATTAACACCTGTGCATCTCTATCCAAAAGGGAGCAGTTATGTGAAGATCACATTAAAACCAGTGAAGTGTTCAGCATTACATTTAGATTTCCAGAAGTGACCGCTAGAAGACAGGAAACAATGTTTTAAGAGGTCTATGAAAGGACCATTGTGCTAGTGTTTCTCCACATTAAATCACACATTTGGCAGTGCATTTGTAGACTACAAACCATCTCAACCTTCTAAGAATTGCTGTTTGAAGTCTGGTATGGTAAGATTTCAGTTCCCCAAGAGTCTACTACACAGGATACAGTTTTGCTAAAAAAAAAAAATACCTTATTACATAGATTTCTTCACAAAACAAAAGCAATTGTTGTCTCCACAAGACACATAACATTCATCTGAGACTCCAGAAGGTACATGACAGTTGTCAGAGCCCTTCAATACATCAAAACATGCATCTATAGAGCTACAGAATTCAATTTATTACTATTTTTTTTAACCTGTGCCATTCAATGGCTCACGGTCAATTCTGCCTGAAAGATCACATGCATGCCTTAATGTACTAAAGTGCTTTTTCTAGGGCAAGCTGAATGATGAAAACTCAATGAATTAATTTTCTGTACAGTGGACCAGAGTACACAAGGTTACATTATTTACTTACCTGAAAGTTCAGAGGCAAGAAAAAGAATCACCTCTCCCCAGCTCCAGGGACACAGCACTCCAATTACGAGAATAAAATAAAGTGCAAATAGCTACATTCTTCCCCAAAGGCATCACAATCCCCCCCCACCCCACCCCCTTCATCTTTTAAATACAGATGGCAATGAGCCCATGCAGACGTAACCCCCTTCTGTCTACTCTCCTTAAAACACCTTCTGGTTTACTGACCATATTTAGACCCTTTGGCAGTCTATAAAAAGTGCTACATGATCTTAGTTGCACTAAAAACTGTTAGAGTTATACTCTATTTCACACTTACAGTGAAAAAAGTATATATTTCCTATGAAGGAATTTTCAAAAGTGCCCAAGGGCAGGATCTACACAGTGATTTTAATATCCCAAGACAAATTTCCAAGCACAACTGGCATTCACAAGGGGGCTGGATTCACAAAGCAGAATTAGACCCAGCATTGTGGTAGCTCGCCTCTATCTAGGCTCATGTCTGGATTTGGTGCCCTTATGTATCACAGGAGGAGAGCTGTCAAACTGAGAATTGGATCCACAAAGACCACCACACTGAGAGAAAACATCTACAGTGGGAAAATGCTGGGGAGAGGGCAGTTAAGTTCTGTCACCCTCAGGACATATAGCCAGAACTGCATATACACATGTGTATATGCACATATGACTGTGATGGCTAACCTCTGCAACAGTATGATTTCAAACACCATGGTTCTCAAACCTACTGCCTGAATTAGAAGGTGGCTGTGTTTTCTGTGGGACCAAGCAGGCAGGGACATCTCCACACCATGTCATTTCCTTTGCTGTCTTTCCTTCCTGCTTACACAGGACTCAGGAAACATGCTCTGAGGATAGAAATCTCCAGTCTGTTCTGCTGAGTCTTCTGCTTTGCATAAATAAAAACATTCAATGGTCACAGTTTAAATGTCTTTATGTTCTAACTCTAACTGGCAAACATTACACACAATGAGAGCAAACTTGAATGGTATCTGGAGATGAGTTCAGAGCATTACATTTTTCCAGTGATAGGATAGGAACTTTGGAGAGTTGTGAAAATTCCTATGTTACTCTCTTTGTTCATTGACTGTTACATAGTACTGAACCAGTTGTTGACAAATAAGTGACTGAGACCACAGTCGCATGGCTAGGACTGAGTTGTTTTCTTTCATTCTTCATGAAAGTTATGTATGCAATTCCCTTGCTAAAAAAGCAGGAGTTGTAAACTCCAGTGAAAGTGTGGTAGGGATGCCAAAGGAGAATTCCACTGTCTTTCAAATTTGGAAGACTCTTCAGATCTACTGTCTTTGGAAATGAGCTTTCAAACTTGTGACTGATACAGTTCTCACAGTGCAGATTACATTCATCGTGGTTTCATAGTCAGCTGACAGTCTTTCCAAATGTTGTAAACTGGATTTTAAAACCCCTGAGATAAAACTGTCTGTGCAGAAAAGATTTCTTTCTATCCAATAATGAAAAAGATAAAGAAAAAAAGAAAGAACAATCACACCATAAAATCTAGTTAGAACAGCAAGATTCCATAATTTAATGCAAATAATTTGCAATACTTATTCTTGTAATATCCCCCAATAATTCTACTTTAAAGAAACTCAGTGTTGCTTAGTGGAACTGATTTAGATACTGAGGAAAAGTTTTAGAAGTTCAGGATTAATTTGCATAGGTTCTTTCTAAATAACTAGCAGATTTTAATAGGGGATGTTAAGTTTAAAGCCCAGTCACTCCAAGGTGGAGTGCAGACCCATTGCAGACCTCAAACATGCCTAAAAGCTCTATAATATCACCTGTGAGTGCACCTCTGAACATGACAGGGATATAGCTCTCTTGCTTTAGCTGTTCAATGAATCAGAGACTGAAAATACTTCTCTTTCTTTCCCTTGACTCTAGGGGTTTGTACTGACACAGTCAGACACGGAAGTCTGTACTATAGCCATGAAAGTTATATATGGTGTCCTGTATCCTGGAGTCTGTTGAAATAATTAAATCTTCACTTAGATTCTGATACAGATATTGAATGGGCTTTCTATATAATGCCCTTTATGCTCTATCCAAAGAGGTAGCGTGTGGCAGCAGAAAAAGCTATGGTGACAGCCCTTGACTGAGGCCAGTCTGTCCAAATTCTGGCTTAATTATTGGTGTGGATCTGTATGTCCACAAGGCAAGAAAGACTGAAAGGCTTTGCAGACCACAGTTGGCTGGGGTTTATGAGGTAGACTGGGCAAAAGAAGACACACTGAATGCTTTTTTAAAATGTGGACAATTATCCAATGCTTTGGTATGGCACAACAGAGCCAACCAGCAATCCACAGCAGACAACTAAAAAGTATCAGATCTGATATTAAACAGCACTGTGGGAAGTCACAGATTCTAGTCAGAATGATTACATTTCATGTTTCAATCCACAGACACTGTAAAAACAAGAGATTGAGTTTTATACAAAGCTGCTGAATAAGTTCTATTCCAAGACATTTGCAAGAGCCATTGAGCAGTATCTATAGAATGGTTATTATTTTTATGTGGCTTAAAGCCACAGAGATGTGGGGCAGTTTGGAAGTGTGAGAGCTTCTCAGATAAGTTTTCTTTTCCTCGGGGGATGAGTAATCAGGGTTCACATGACATCAGAGTTAAAGGGTCATGAATTTAAGGTGCAAGATTACAATTGCAGTGAAAGCTCACAGCTGTTTTCACCCCAAAGCTATCTAGGCTACACCATTACTTGTCTTCCTGCAACTGCCACCAAATGGGAGTCTTAAGTAGCAGTGCTGCTCTAAGACATAATGTCTATGCAGCAGTTACAGTTCTCCTATCTGATCATCTGAAGGATTTTTTCTAGCTAGCCAGAAAGATGTCAGCCCTGCAGGAAAAAAAAAAAATGGTTCCCTGAACACATGCATGAATTTATTTTGTGCTTTGTCCATTTCTATAAAAGGAAATGGAAGCAGCAATCAGGTCTGCATTTGTGGGTGGGCATTTCAAAAAGCGTCATATAGCATCCTGAGCTACCAAAAATGTAATAGGTTGAATCCTGATCTGTCTTTTGACTGGGCAGCTCAAGAGCTCTCAGAAACACAGATCTTCATCATGTCATATAGTTACTGCATCAACTCCACAATTAACTCGAGGAAGGAAAACTCAGATCAGAATAATCCTTGTTTCATCATGTGCATCAACCAACAGAATGTATGAGACAAAGATGCAAAAAGCTTGGAAGATTGCATTAAGTCACAGGAGTGACCCCCAAGCTTTAGAAATGCCCTCTGGTTCACCTTTAATGCTATTGAATTCCTGACTGGCCCCAGTTTGATTCTCAGATGTAGATTTCCCTGACCTCTCAGTCACTTTGTCTCAGGCACTTTGTTTCCATTTGATGATGATGGAATTAATTTGGACTGGACTTTTACTGGCTAGAACTACAATGCCCTCAGTGAAATCCAACCACTGTATAGAGTCTTGAACTCAAGGTCTATTTTCACAAGACACAACAGAAGAGCTAACAAAAATATACATATAAAAGAGAGAAAATCAAAGGCAGTGGCAACTGCAAATCTGTCCAACAGAGGGAAGGTTTGAAGGCTCCTAAAGCTTGGCTCATCACTTGTTTATAGCGTGCACATCACCATAACACAAAACTCAGTGAAGGGATTTATTCATATCTATGAAAGGATATGGATGAGCTTCAAAGTAATTTTCTACTATAGCCATTTCAGTACCACTTTTGCATCCAAGTCCTTCCATTTACATTTTGCATTCCATGATATGCTGGCCACTTCAACTGTGTTGAAGAGTAGGCATAATCAGTCCTTTCCATTTGCACAGAAGCAATCAGCTGAACTGGTATATCCTAACTTAGCAAATTCCAATCTTCCACATCGCCTGGTTTTCTCAATTTCCTTTCACAGATGCTGTTTGACACTGACTCCAGCATCTGCCAGCCACTCTTCAGAACAGCAGTCATGAAGCATGAATCTGCTGCTTTACACTCTGAGTACTTCCTCCTTGGATATCCTGGTGATATGGCTTCCCTGACATATTAGGTATAAGTTAGTGCTTAAATCTGAGGAGGTATTTGTCCTAGCTTTTGATATACCAAATCAAAGATGTAAGCAATATGTGGCTGACAAAGGAGAAGTCTGTGTGAGTGTTCAAGCTGCATTCAGTGTTAACAGCAGCTCTTCAAAAGCATGGGGAAGGAGGTCCAGTATTTTATATTTTATATAAAGGAGGTTCCAATTATTCCAGTGTTTTGGTATTGTTATTGGAGTTGTATGGACTACCTGTTGCTTTGGAGTATACAAGTGACACTGAAGTAAAGTTAATGTTAAAGCAAGGTGAGATTTTTATGTTAGGTTATTAAGATCTAGCATATTGCTTCTCTCCCACTAAATATGTTCGAGAATCACCACCAGACAGCTGTGTGGAGCTGTGCTGCTTGTCGCCACAACCATGATTTTACACAGACTTTTTCTACTGCCTGCCTCAGGCAAGATTCCTATGAAGTTTAAAAAAAAAATAACCGAAACTGAATGGAAACTGGTGCATTTCACAGGACTCCTAAGGAAGCTCTGGGGCATTGTGACTGCCTTTCTGTTTTGATGCAGAACCATTCCTCACACCAACTTCTTTAGAAAATGGTCTCAAGTTTGCTCAAAACGTAGAAAATGTTTTCATTAAACCAGTCTGAGCTTAAAACCAAACCATGAACTCAATAAGTGTATGCAGTTTCAGTTCACACATAAACATTTAAAATTGATTTTTAATTGAGATCTCTCACTTACTTTAAAAACAGATTAATCCATATTTTAAAAAGACAGCAAAGAATCTCCCTGGGTGTTCAAAGCCATGTTTTCAAACGAAGTATGACAAATGCATGTAAGCATGCATACACCCTATTTACACATTTATAACAAGTGTATTTGTACACAAATATGCACTTTGCATGCATGCAGTGTGACTTATGCAAGCAGAGAAGTGGCAGTGCACATCTTCATCTTTGTCTCCAGGGCAAAAAAAAATAATATAAAAATCTCCTCCTGCAAGAAAACACTTGATTACAGTGCCTGGTACATGAGTGCTTTGGAGACTTGTGCTGTGATATCATGTGACTTGAGTTTATTTGGTCATATATTATTCCCATTTGATGTTTATGTGCTGCTGTGCTGTGTGAGATATTAATCACGCAACATTTATCAGAGATAAGCTAATCCAAGTAATGTTGATGGTTTAGCAGGCACAGAGTTTTGAAGGACAACAGTAAATTATAACTGGATTTGATTAAGAGGTAATTAGCTAAACCTGTTTACCTTAACCTTTGCTGCAACTATTGTTTTTACTAGAAGAGGAGTGTCATTAGATTGTGTCTGGGATACAAGTTATGGAACGTACACCACTTTTCACTGTCCAATTTTCTTCTGTGATTCAAGGAAGAGGTAGAAAGGTCGGGATCAGATTGCTATTGTACAATTCTCCTGAGATGAGAGTAGAAAGTTTCCTTGACAGAGACAAAATAAGCCATGAAGAACAGTAGTTTATTTTTCAGTAGGATGGAGGGGGAGTCAAATGAACACGTCTAAAGTCTTAGACAGATTTTTGCAATAATTCAACTGTCTCAGTAGATTTGATGGTTATTTGAACTCACTGAGCGCTTTAGAAAAATGAGTTATACCAATTTGCAGTAGACTGCAAAATAGCATATCTGATAACAGTACTGTGTGAATATCATTTCAACTGAACCGTATTTTCTTTTAGAAAAAATAAAAATAAAGTGTATTCATTCAGGAGAACAAACAAAATCCAGAGGAAACCAACTCTCTAAGTGTTTTATAGTCATTTAATTGGCCAGTTTAGATAACTTGGTTAAAAATGAGGGTTTAGATCAGTCTGTTGGCTTACTGATAGTGCTCAGCCAAACCCTAAGCACATTTGAGAATTGTGTCCTTGTTCAAAGAAAATTCAGCTTCATAAGAGAACACAGATAAATAGATGCCCAAGTAAATACAGTTGTGGAAGAAGAAGATATAAGTTGGTTTTACAGTTTTATGCTGGATGTATATAGATTTAATTCACTAGTTTCAGTACACAAAATTATTCAGGAGTACCCATGTCCTCACACCCATAGTAGTTTTTATAATAGCTTTAAAGTATAACTCATACTTTGAAATAATTAAATATTTTCTCTCCTTGTCTTTGGTCTTGGACCCAGCAGGATCCAAAGTTGAAGGTATGGAGCCTGTATTGGAAGAAAGGCAGTTTCTAGATCACATCACATCAGTTCTATGTAGCCTCTATTACCTCTGTTATAAAGCTGGTGATTTAGCTGCATTTTTCTATCCACTGCCAATTATCAGCAGTAATCCTGTTTCTGTAGACTGTCCTGTTTAGGCAAAGAAGAACACAGACAGAATAACTTGATTATTACTCAACAGAAGATCATGGACTTAGTCGGCTGCAAACAGTTATGAGAATACTTCCTCCCACCTGGTTTCCTGAAATCTTACTGGTACCAAATAAGATAATTTCTTGAAATACTGTAGCCTCATGCAAAAGGAAAACTTTGACTTACTGCTGCAACAGTTTTGAATACTTGTAGTTCAGACTCTGTGCAGAACAAGGAGAAAGCTTCAAATTTCAAATCTGCCAGTTTGTGCAGTTACAAATTATCCCATTCTGCTAAATGAGGCTTACCATGCTTGGCAGTGTGGGCTGCCCAGCAGGTAGGTTAGTGCTTCAGACCACTGGCAGAGGTTTATAAGCTAAAATGGTTTCCTAATGTAATATTGTTGAAGTTTCTTTGGAGTAATGAAATGTGTATGTGCTCTACCTC
Source organism: Oreortyx pictus (assembly GCA_036925125.1). Taxonomy (NCBI): domain Eukaryota; kingdom Metazoa; phylum Chordata; class Aves; order Galliformes; family Odontophoridae; genus Oreortyx; species Oreortyx pictus. The sequence goes on along the minus strand of JAUPFR010000004.1, from coordinate 4,931,977 downwards.
ACTGGGTCTATAGGGTTTTTGCCCTGTCAATCACTAGCCAGATTTGGCTTTGGAAGATACAATTATTTTTAACCATTATTCTTCCACTGTCAATTATACCTTTAAAGCTTTCTTACTGCATAGACTGCATATGTAAATCAGAATAATAGACAAAATTCAAGAGGAAAGTGTGTGTTTGTATGCGCCCACATGCACAGGCGAAGTTGTGTCTACAGTGTATATAGCAGCTTGACTTTCTAGACTAAAACTGAAAATGAGAACAGGTTAGTGTTCAGTTTTTATAATGATACAAAGCCACTGTTCAACTCACAAAAGCTTTTCTTTTCCCCCAAGAAATAGGAATTTCACTTAACCAAGGAATTATTGAAATTCAGAATACCAAATGTCTTATTCTGAGCTTTTAAAAAGAACTAGATTGTGTGCAGCTCTCACGGGAGGCAGATAAATTGCTAATACCTCACAGGCACTCTGTCCTCCTAAGGAAGTGACATAAAAGTCACTTGATATGAGTGCAGTTGCTGAAACACCATGATTGCAGAGATTCTTGACAAATAATACAGGCTTATTGTTTCCTTGCTGCAGACATTTGGAGGGAGGGATCATCTTTTCATTCTTGAGCTGGAAAGCATCCAAGAAGCAGTGTTCTCACTTAGAAAGGATGACTTCTGACCACTACGGTTGCACAAATAAAAACAATAGAATAGTTATTATATTGTGGAGGAGGACCTGGGGGTTCTTGTGGACAAGAAACTGGACGTGAGCCAGCAGCGTGTGCTTGCAGCCCCGAAGGCCAAAGAGAGGGGAGGGGATTGTCCCCCTCCTGCTCTGCCTTCACGAGGCCCCATCTGGAGCACTGCATCCAGGCTTGGGGCCCAGAACACAGGAATCATGTTGAGCTGTTGGAGTGGGTCTGGAAGAGGTCATGAAGATGCTCAGAAGGATGGATCACCTCTCCTGTGAAGAAAGGTTGAGAGAACTGGACTCGTTCAACCTGCAGAAGAGAAGGCTCCAGAAGACTTCACTGTGGTCTTCCAGTACTTGAGGGCATCTTATAATCAGAACAGAGATGAACATTTTATATGGCCCAGTAGGACAATGGGAAATAGTTTTAAACAAAAAGGGAAGGGATTTAGATTAGAAATTAGGAGGACATTTTTACCCAGAGGGCGGTGAGGCCCTGGCATAGCTGCCCAGAGAGCTGTAGGTGCCCCATCCCTGGAGGTACTCAGGGCCAGGTTGGATGGGGCCCTGGACATCTTCAGCTTGAGGGGGGTGGGGGGTGCATAGCCTACCCATGACAGTGTGTTGAAACTGGATGGGCTTTGAGAGTCCTTCCAAATTAAACCCATCTGTGATTCTGGTGATTCTATGACATGATGATGTTACACTGAAAATGACAAACAGGGATACATATTATCTATTTGTTTTTGTCATTTGGCTATGACCTGTCAAAAATAAAAAAAACTGGCTTAATTGTAAAGATACCAAGAGATTAAACAAATGACCGTTTACAGGTCATTTTTTCATGAAGAAAATAATCAATTATAAGTTGTGCTCTTGCCTCAAATTATATATTTTTGCAATAGCTTTCCTAATTCTGGGTTTATATGAATGGTTCACGGTAAATTTCAGTGTTAGGGGCAGAAGAGCCAATCTCCTTTGGAATTACAAAAAATAAAAATTTAAATGGTTTTGAAATAAAATGTTGTCATTCACATGAAGAATTTACCTGTAATGTATTCACATTATGATTTGGACTGGTGGCTCCTGAATTTTCAGGATATGTGGTTTAATAAAAAAGCTTAAAAATTTCACTCTGAGAGCAAAATTCTTACCAACTTCAATAAAATTTCAATATAACAATAATCAAGAAGCAAAAGCTCCCTGATATGTCAGCAAAGTATTATAAGACGTTTTCATCTGCCAATGAATGAGGATTTGATTTGAAGTGGTAAGATATTTTGTGCCCACTCTCATTTTTTATGTCCCTTCATCTTCCACTTTTCTATAAAAGACTGTTAATTATTCCTCATAATACCTGTGTAAAGTGCATTTGGTGTTGCTCAAGCCCTTTGAGTGAATGTTCTGACAGACTCATGCTGAAATTATTTCACATTTTCCCCTGCATCAGCAAGTTTGTTTTGGGTTTAAGAATATTTGGACACTTCTATTAGACTATTTTTTTTTTCCCCCACTATTTAACTCATTCTTCAGTCCCTTAAAGAAAATCAGGCAAGACTGAGGTTGTGCCACTTGTTTGTATTAACTATTCTTGGGTCTACCTGATCAAAGATTTTATTTGCAATGTTATCTTCAATAAAGGATTAAGAATTCCTGAGACTTCCTCTTCCTCTCACATCTCCAGTTTATATATACCTTGGTTATGACAAGTCCTGTTCAGTTTATAATTGCTACAGAATTATGATCCTTAGTATCATGACTCTGCAGTGGGCACTTCTAATTAAAATTCATAAAAAATTCCTTCTTATGTCAAGGTACAATATCAAATACTACTTTTTCCTTCAGTATTTCTAGACAAATATCTACCACCTTTTTTTAGTACTTTCTGTTCTAATTATAAAAATAATACAGAATAAGACTCAAGGGAAAATTTAGGAAACTTTGAATTAAGGCTTTTGTATTATTCTTTTATAAAATTTTGTAATATTTTACACACCAAAATTAAAGCACTTTAAAACGTGGGAAACTGTTGATTAATCTGGTTAGCCGGTGCATATCTTCTTAAGATGTCACTGGTTAACAATCCTTAAATCTAGGAAAATCAGTACTCTCATTTCAGAGAAATAACAGTCCAGTGTTGAGACAAGAATATTATACCGAGTTGTGGAGTCAGTATACACAGATACACCTGAAGTTTTTACATGACATAGGTGCATCAAGTGAGCTAGACTGTTAGTTGCACTATTTGTTCAGCTTAAGCCTCCAATTTGGTGTCCAACCTACTGGAGATCTTGGTGAGCCACTCACAGAATCACAGAATCATAGAATCATGGGGGTTGGAAGGGACCTCAAGAGATCATCGAGTCCAACCCCCCTGCCAAAGCAGGTTCCCTACACCAGGTCGCACAGGTATGCATCCAGGCAGGTCTTGAATATCTCCAGAGAAGGAGACTCCACCACCTCTCTGTGCAGCCTGTGCCAGTGCTCCGTCACCCTCATCGTAAAGAAGTTCTTGCGCACATTCCTGCAGAACCTCCTGTGCTGCAGTTTCTGTCCGTTCCCCCTTGTCCTGTCTCCACACACTTCTGAAAAGAGTCTGGCCTCACCACTTTGTCCCCCACACCTCAGATATTTATAAACCTGGATCAGGTCCCCACTCAATCTTCTTTTCTCAAGGCTAAAGAGACCCAGTTCACTTAGCCTTTCTTCATAGGGGAGATCCTCCAGGCCCTTCCCCCTCTTTGTAGCCCTGCGCGGGACTCTTTCCAAGAGATTCCTGTCTTTTTTATACTGGGGAGCCCAGAAGTGGACACAGTACTCCAGCTGAGGCCTCACCAGGGCAGAGTAGAGGGGGGAGAATCACCTCCCTTGACCTGCTGGTCACACTCTTTTTAATGCACCCCAGAATGCCATTGGCTCTCCTGGCCACAGGAGCACACTGCTGGCTCATGGTCAACCTGTTGTCCACCAGGACACCCAGATCCCTCTCTGCAGAGCTCCTCTCCAGCAGTTCATCCCCCAGCCTGTACTGGTGCATGCAATTATTCCTTCCTAGGTGTAAGACTCTACACTTGCTCTTGTTAAACCTCATCTGGTTTCTGACTGCCCAGCTCTCCAGCCTGTCCAGGTCTTGCTGAATGGCAGCACAGCCTTCAGGCATGTCAACCAATCCTCCCAACTTCATAACAACAGCAAACTTGCTGAGGGTGGCCACTATCCCCTCATCAAGGTTGCTGATGAAGAAGTTGAATAAGACTGGACCCAGCACGGACCCCTGGGGGACACTGCTGGTCACAGGCCTCCAACCGGACTCTGCACCGCCAGTGACAACCCTCTGCGCTCTGCCAGTCAGCCAGTTCTCAGCCCACTTCACTGTCCAGTCATCTATCTCATACTTCCTTAGCTTTGTTATAAGGATGTCATGGGAGACAGTATCAAATGCCTTGCTGAAATCGTGGTAGACCACATCCACCACCCTGCCCCCATCCACCCACTCCTGTAATTAATTGTGGTGGTGGTTACTCCAGGGGCAGGAGACGGTTCTGATACACCATGGGAGGATGCTCATTGAAACTGGGCAGTGATAGAAAATGCTTTTTTTAGTCAGCAACAGCTGTGCACAGGTCTCAGTGAACAGGTCACAGTGACTCATGTAAACATTGCAGGAGTAAAAGTAGAACTGCTTCTCAAAACAGTGACTGCATTGAGCAACTTATAAGCATTGTAAAAGATCCTGATTGATCCTGTGACTTCCTCACTTCCAAGTTAGCCTCTATCTTATTTGCTTGGCAATTGTCATTGCAGCATATCCACAAACTTGGGCTCTTAATGTAGTTGTCAGCTCTTCCGATCTAAGCCATTGAAAGTGCACAAGCTTGCACAAGCAGTCTCTTCTCCCACTACAGTCACAAGGAAAATGCTTCTCATTTCTCATGACAGATTCATCCCATCCTAGGCCAGGTCTATATGTGATTACTCACTTTCTGGAGGTTTCTCGTTTTCTTCATGGGATGTGAAAGGAGCTTTGAGGAATACAGACATGCAGATCTGAGAAGATGCAGCTTGTCAAGAAGGCTTCCTTTGGCACCCAGGCTCTGTCACGCAGGATGAGGAAGAAAAGATGAGAATGAACCATTGTACATGTATGGGAGCTCCAGGTGGAGTATTTTCTCCCGGGGTCCTCCACATCCCCAGAAGTTTCTCACAAAGGTAGAAGGGGTGGGTACCCTCCCTGGGTTCCAGTAGCACACAAGGAAAAGGCATGCTGCATTTCTGATAAGGGATCCTACCTAATCACCTCATCTTAGCATATCCTTACCCATCCCCGATTCTCCCATTTCCTTTGCCCAGAGCAATAGAGAGATGCTGTTTTGTTTCACTCTGCTATGGAGATGACAGCCTGGGAATTTACCCAGTACACCTGGCACAACCAATTCTTGCTGAAACTGTTTATCCCTTCCAGCTGTTCATCAGTGGATAATTACTTGCCATATTTTGACATGGTATTCTCTTGAAAATCTCAATATTTTTCAGTAACACACTATGAAACACAGTAAATTACTCATCAAATAAAAAAAAAATGTTTTATAAAATACTCTTTCTTGAGAAAATAGAGAGTACAAATAATTTGAACACTTATCAGACTTCAGGCTAGTTTTAGATAGATTCTCCATTGACTGGACTTTGTGGACTATTTTAAATAAGTATCTTTTGCAATATATCCCACTGTCTTTCCTAGATGGAGAATTTACAAGTGAGCAAATAAATAAATATGAGACATTTTTAATTACTTTGATAAAGTGATTTGATCCAGGTTAAAACTTTGTCCAGGATTTGCACTAACCCACATTGCATAAATTAAATGCAGATCTAGGTATTCATGTCTCTGAGTTTCAGAGGTGTCAGTCAAACTTTTCTCTAATTTTAATGTAATTGCCATGAGAATTTTCAAGAAGGGGGATGGGAGCCACTATTTAAATAACTGTTTTAATCCACATTCCCTAGCCTAGCCTGGTCTCATGCAGAGATAAAACCACTGGATTGCTAAATACAAATACTTGTGGCCTTTCAAGATTCCTTGCCTTTTAGCCCAAAAGTAACAGGAGAGAAAGCAAAGCAATGAAGTTGCAAGATTTGCTTTCTTCTTTTTTTTTCCACCCTCAAAAAATATAAGGACTCATCTGTAAGCATCTACCCACAACTGATGTTTGTGAAAACCAGACCTGGGTGAATAATGCAAGAAAATTACTCCTTCTGCCAAAATTAGGCTGTTGAGTTCCACAACACCCAAGTCTCCTAAGCCCAATTTATTTCTCTTCAGCCCATTGCTTTTCCCACCATGTCCTTTCACATTCCTCTGAGCCACCAAATTGCTTGCTGCAGCTGCATGAGCATATCCTTTCCTATGGGAAATATTCATGTCTCTAGGAATCACCATAGCAGATCTTATGTCTCTCTCACCCTGTCCCAACATAATGAGAAGAAAGAAAAGCAGTCAACCACAGACTGTCATTGCCCGTGGTCATCTTTAGTCATCATGAGAGCTCCAGTGGTCAGCAAACAGCTGGACGTAAATGAGAACAGCTCTGAAGAGCTTTGACTTCCATCCAAGATTGTTTTTGTCCCTGCCTTGCCAAAGGGAAAACAAAAACGTGGTTTAAAGCACAACTCAGCTGGACTCAAGAGTTGACCAAAAAGCCATGCTGGGGTTGCACAGGGTGTCTGCTCTTCAAATCTGCAGGCACCTCTGCAGCCAAAGATCCTCCTGGCACCACCAGACCAAATGCAAGGCGCAGATCTCACTTCTCACATACCAACAAGCAGTGACCTCCATGCTGTAATATACACAGCCCTCTTGCCACATGGAAAGACAGATCCTTATGGGGACTGTTAAACTTCTTCTTTCCCATGATGCTCTGCTTCTTTTTGCAGCAAACTGCTTCCAGACGCTTAAATAAAGGACATTTAAAATCTTCTCTGTATTAGTTGCTAGTTCTGCAAGCAAAGCCAGATGTCTGTACACCCACACTGAATCTCAGACCATAGTCAGTTTCCTCACTGTGTTTATCTAAAAATGACTTCATGAGATTGTATGACACCATGTACACTGACGTGCCCACACACGACCCAGACCAGGAAAAGGGCATTTGAGTAAAGTGCTGGCCCACTGGCTTTGTGAAACTCATTGCCCATTTCTGCACACAGAGGAAGTTTTACACATGTAAAAATAATTGAAGGGAAATATAAAGAAATCAAATAGATTTAATCAGAATTCTCCCTCAGGTCTGCTTCCCACATCTTGTTTCTCTCAAGAGCTCCCCTCTGTTCAGGGAAGGTTCAGAAAGGCATCTTTGACAACACTGCTCCCACTGCATAAAATCGTTTTCTCCACTGTCTGCTAGGGCTCTGTTTCCTCTTTGACAGCATCTCACAGCACAGATCAATCTAACAACTTAAACTCTATAAAAATGAATTTTGATTTCTTCCTCTCCAACCTCGCTTGATGCTCAACTTCCTCTGTCACTGTGGGTTATTTCTTCACCTTCCTAGTCAATTGTTCAGGTTCATAAGCAAGCTTGGTTTTCAGACTACCCTCTGTGAGTTATGCCCTTTTTCTGTTACCTCTTTTCTGTTACCTCTAGTTCCAGAAATTTTTGAAGATTTATTCTTTCCTGACCAGGTTTTGTGTAAGAATCTGTCACCTATGGGAACCTCTATACACAGGGAAAGTGTCAGGCAAGTGCTGACTCTCCAAGACAGGTGGATTCAAGTCATCTGAAGCCTGAAAACCATGTAATGGCATTAAAGTGATGCTACGCCCAAGCTATCAGGGTCTTCTGAGATATCTGAGAAACACATGTTCGTTCCTGCCTATACCCTGTAACAGCTTTTCCTCCAGCCTTCCCACCAGTCATGTTATTGCAGCTCACATACTTCACTTCCCCTCAAAATATTGCTACTGGAAATCATGTTGTGGTCCTCCAGTCGCAGTATTATCCTCTACATCTTCATCCTTGCCTTCGCCAGGTGCAGTCATTTTGATGTGATCATTCTGCCTGCCAACTTACCACACAGCTCGTCAGCTGGAGTCTTTGAAATCATCAGTCAGTCCCATCTCTCTCAGCGCAAAATATAAAATCAGCTTGGAGAGCATGAAATTATTCACTGGTTTTACAGCCGCCTTCTCGCTGCTTTGGGCCTTGCAACCATGGAGAATCTAGTCTCTTTCACTAATCTGTGCCAGACAGAGGGGTTTACAGCAGACTGCTGGCTCAAGGTTTTGGTACTTAGGACTATGGTTTTGATTAATTTAGGAAGCAAATAATTATCTTATATACACATATATATATTTAACCTTAACACCAAAACGTGCCTATAACCTTCAAACAGCCTTTCTGATCACCAGAATCTTGTTAAACCACAAGATCTGGAGACTCCTTAGGCTAAATTGTTAACTAGACCATCTCAGTAAGAAGCATGGACATTAAAAACAATGGGAAGTTCCAGTAGCTCCTTGATACCCTTCTCAAAGGAATAACGGAAACTGTTTTATATGGTTGTGAATAGTTCCCACATCTCTCCAGATTATTATGAAGAGTTTTTCTTTTCTGTTTTTTTTTTTCTTTCTCTTTTCCTCCTTTCTCTTTTCTTCCATGTCTTACTTCCCTGTGCTAGAAAGCACATGCAGCAGACTGAGCAAGAGGCTATCTCTGAATCTGTGCTACGGGATCAAGTTGCAGTGAGATTGCAGCTTGGCTGCGAGTTCAAGCTGGAACCAGATGACTTACTTCACTACAGTTTCTCATGACATCTCAGTAATTAATGTCCCAGATCTCACTCCATCTCCTCTCCAAGGAGAGCAGTTCTTATTTAATTGCCTCATAATGTATACTCAAAATGAATGCTTGCCTAATTGTCCCTAGACAGATGCTTGGATGAAAGCCTGTGAGAAAGCATATAGGCTGTAACACACAATAGAGGCCCACAAAGTACAATAAAGGAAAAATCTGTAACTCTTTGTTATTCTCTAATCCCACCAAAGCAACAAATTCAAATTTTTAGGATACTCCAGAGTCACAAATTCAGAATAAAATTTTGCTAACTACTGTGTTACTTCACCCCTTCAGCTATACAGTGTGAGATCTTGAGGAAGATTTTTTTTTTTTTATGCAACAGCTTAAATAGGAAAGAATACATTGTTGAAGCACAGTGTGATGCTTGAGCTTCACTACTGCATTTTCAAAATCTCATGTCAGTCTGTGCGTGCACCCTGGAAAATACAAACTTGTCTCCACACATAACTGGGTATCATGTAAACCCCGTGCATAGGAAAACACCAGTGCAATTGAGCACATCAGGAAAGGCCAGGTTGACTCTGTATTATTTACTGCATCACTGCTTGTATTCTCTCTCAGATTTCAGATGGTGCTGTCAGAAGTAGATGTGAAGACCAAACCCAACAAAAGCATCAAGGTAAGCAACATCAATTCCTATTATAATACAGCTTCCAGGCATTTAATGGTTTTAACAAGCCAGTAAAAGAGCAAAATCCCTCAGTGAGGTAAGCTGCTGACACTTGATACCAGCAGAACCAGTGATGTCTCAACCTGTGCCACCAGTGTGGCTTCAATGTGCAAATAAAGAATTTATCCATGGAAATCACTCCATAAGCGGAAACCTCATGAACATGAAGAATTACATTTAAGTATTCAGTGCTCAGTAGTGTTGAAAATTACTTGGATATGGGACTTGACATCAGTATTCTTCTAAGTATTAACTTCATTCAGAGACTCAAGAATTTCCTGTAGGGGGATAGGTTGTAAGATTTGTTATTTCTGGCTATCTTAATTTGTTCAGACCGCTAGTGTTGCCTCTCTCATTTCTATGCTAAAAAGAGTCCTTCTGGACTGATTTATCTCTATCTTTAAGAAAAGATCTTTGGTCATACTCAAAACACAGACTCAAACAATTAATTAAAATTTCTACCCCTATAACCCACTATTTGCACGCACGGACACAACATTTTGTTAAAATGGTTAATTTAAATTGCAGAATCACTCTAAACATCATGATCAATTTTTCATCATTTACTGCATTTAGGAAAGTAAGAAAAGGAAAAAATTACAGTTTAATTGGAATTCTTTGAATATATTTTCCAAACATTACAAAACTGAACTTTTCACTCCAAAGAAACATATCTTGCTCTCTTGCTTACTATTTTGGAGTGAGAAGTTTACATTAAGTACTAATAAAACTGCTGTTCAAGATAAAACAAAATTTGATTTTTCATTTCACTTCAAATATTAAGTCAGCTCAGCTTCCCAGAAGACATTTGGACAGCAGCTTCTCATGCCAGCTGCAGAAAAAAAGTCAACCATTCTCACAGTTGTTCACAGCAGAACTCAACCCAAATCGCATTTCCATCTCACAGCCACACGTCCTATGGAGACAGCAGGACACATACGCAGAATTACAGGATTGCCCTATATGATCCTGTCACATCATTAGATGGATGACATAGTTCAGCACAGCAGACGCTGAATCATAGAAATGGACAGAGTTTGGCAGTGTGGTTCCAAGCCTGTGAAAACAGAGAAATACAGGCAACAGGAAAAACCATATTCAGCCCCAGGCTTGATACATGGTCCAGATTCTGAAGTTTAGACATGACGTGGCCAAATCACTGCAGGACAACAGTTTAGAGTGCTGCTACAGAGCAGAAATGAAGCTCTCTTAAACAGAAATCGCTACTAAATGTCATAACAAACCTGACAGGGCTGTTTTTTTCTCTTTTTAAGCTGCACGAAAAACATATAAATTGCGATATCATACAGTTAAAATAAATCTGCTTAAAGGTAAGAGTTTTTTTAGCACACCTTTGGTAACTTTTCAAGAAATAAACACTGTGCCTAATATTTAACAAGGAAACAAAACTACTTGGCAAAGTAGCCTTAAAAAAAAAAAAAAAAAGTAGCCTTTAAAAAATACATAAATTAAAAGACTTGTTGGTCATCCAAATGGCAGAAATATTATCCTGCCTGCAATCTGTTATGAGATATTACATATGTTTTCCTGGGAGTCAAACAAATTTAAAGAACAAAGTGTGTAACTTCCTTTACTTTAAAATGCAGTTCACTCAGAGTACATGTATTTTGCACTTACTGTGATGTTAAATGGTAGAAATGAGCTGTTGCTGTAACTTGGAAAGGTTGGTTTTCTCTTCCCTAAAAATGTACATTTTGACATACATTCTATTACAGCTATTTCTACATACACTGGACATTCACAGGAAAACCCCAAGCATTTTCTCAGCAAGGAATTTTAAACAATATGCGAATATCCAAACTGTACTTCCTAAGTGTATATGTCCTCATATGAACAAAAAGCTGCTAAGCAACATGGGAAGGAAAACACAGATGCTTTTATTTCTGAATATGGAACTTATAGTTGATGCTGAATCCATAATGTTGGTCTAACTCTGTTTTGTCTTTATCCCAGGATCAGGCCAGCACATCGTCAAAAAATTTCTATTGTCATTTTTTAAAGAAAATGTCATGATCAGGGAAGAGGCCTCTTCAGAACAAACCAGTTCAGATTATTTTTCTCCAGAAGACTCTGGTTTTAAAGCCCTGTCCAAAATGTCAATTGCCCATAGAAATTTACCTATTGGAAAAAATAACTCGCTTTGTACAGGATCAGTACAATTTGGGGGAAGAAAACCTCAGACCTCCATATTGGCAGTTTGTCAATGAAGACTTTCCTGGCAAATATAAATAGGAGAAAAGGTCAGTTGTCATCTTCTAAGATACACAGAAAAACAAATTTTTAATCTCACTACTAGGACAGTAAGTAGTAAATTACATAAATTACTACAAGCATATTAACTTTTGAAATTAGGAAACTGAAATCTCTTCTAGGATAAATAAGTTGCAACATTTTGGTCCCTTACATCTGCATGAAAACTGCACTTCCTGATTTTTGATGTTGTTAATTCTTTAGAGAGAGTGATAGTAAAGGTGGGGGTGTATTTATTTTTTTTTTTAGATAGTTGGATGGAAGTATACTTTCGGTCTTGTAAACAACATGAATTCTGATTTAGATGCAAATTCCTCCATTCTAAAGGTCTGTAAAAGATTTGAGAAGTTTGAAGGCTTTTAATAATGATGGCCTAGACATGTTGGCCACTTTCTCTCTCTCCAGAGCAGGTCAGTTCTACTAGCTTTCTTCCTTGCAACAAGACCTTCCTCTTCTCATTTGATAGGTGTTACTCAAATCAGTGAGTTGCTAGGGATGCAGGGAGCAGCTCTTCTCTCAGACACTCAAATAAATCAAAAGAAATTCCAGCACTTCCATTTGATATGTACTTCCAATTGAAAAGCAGCAGGGCAGGCCTGGAGTTTGGGAATTACATCACAAGATAAAATAAATGCAAGTAGTTCCTGGGGCAGTTTCAATTCACTGAAGAGGGTGGAAGCATAGATTCTAAAGTTGTTGTTCTGGCACCAATTCACTGCTAAACTAAACTATTTACACTGCACAGTAGTAAGCGGCAGATATTTCAGATCCCTAAAGATCTTTCTTAAAATAAAACTCCACAGCACACACAAACCATTTGTTTCACCACACAGATACTCCTGCACAATTCTGCATGGAACATTCTACAATTTTTGCTTTATGTCCCAATTTAAATTATTTAACTTGGAAACTTTTGTAATCTTTCCCTACTTCCTTTCCCATTCAGCTATAATTTTTGTTCACACTTTTGCTGTTAGTCTGTACATTTTGGCAAAACCAAAAACTTCCTAACCAGGATGTGCAGTCTTTCCTACAGACCACCAAAACCAATGTGGATTCCTATAAGCATTAACACAGTACAAAGTCCATACACAGTTCCCCTTTTGAAGAAGATGTTTTTTCATTATTATGAAGCTTTGAATGAGGCCTACCTAAATAACTGTCTTCACTCAACATAAGAAATTAACATTTCATTTAGAAAGCAACTTGTCCTTTTCTCAGACTTTAAAAACACTGATGATATTGCATATATATTTGATATCAATAGCGTGAAACAGTGAAACAAATACTGTGATCAAAGCCATTATTGTATTTTTACTATTTAACATACACTGAATGTTTCAACAGATATTTCTTCACCAGAAACATCAGACACAGTAGAGGAATAACTGTAACAGAAGCAGAGGTTACAGGGTAAGTATACTGCCTCTGACATTAATACCTCATGAAAGTCTCAAAGCAGGTAACTCAAGAAAACCAGAAGAAAAAATGTCAGAAAAGGCCAGAAGACAATAAGATAGATAGATAGATAGATAGATAGATAGATAGATAGATAGATAGATAGATAGATAGATAGATAGATGGATGGATGGATGGATGAAGGGAATGTTTTCAATTAGTTGAGATGTGAGAACAGCTGAAAGAATTTCAGAGGGTTTGTGAAAGCTGCAGCTATACATCAACCTGGCAGATAAAAAACAACCAAAACAATACGTATTGCAAGAAATGATGTCTAGAAAGAAATAAAGAAAGAAATAAAAGAAATAAAACCATTCATAAATAGTGCTTGTGACACTATGTGAAAGTATCTTCTGAAATGTGCAGGGACAGATGTGGGTTTTTAAGGATATATAAAGCATGTGTGCATAAAATAATACCAAAGGGATTATAGAGTCACTCAGTAAATCAGTGGGGTACTAGTCTACAACTCTGGCTACTGTAAAAGAGTTGCTGTAACAATAGAATGGTCTCAAAAGAATGGCATAAAAGCATGAAAAGACTTCTATAAGAGAAGAAAATGGAAACATTTAGTGGTTCACAGGAGGTACTCATAAGAGGAGAAATGATAGACACATTTCAAAACAGTGAATGAGAGATTCACAAAACTAGAGACTTTTCAGTGATTTAACTGTAGTTAATTAAGGAGTAAAACATCTGGCTTTAAGCAAGAAAATAATAAAGCTGTAAAATTCATTGTCACAGAATGCCATTGAGATCAAGACATACAGCATAGGACTTCCCACTATGGGGAAAGGCTTAGTAACATGGGTCTGTTCAGACTGGGGCAAAGAAGACTGAGGGTCGAGCTGATTAGTGTTTATAAATATCTGAAGGGAAGTGAGAGGCAAATGGATGAGGACAGGCTCTTCTTGGTTGTGTGCAGCAATAGACTAGACATAATGGCCTAAAACATGAACATAGAAAATTCTTCACTAACATATGTAAGAATTTCTTTCCTGTAAAGGTGACAAAGTGTTGGAACAGATTGCCCACAGAGGTTGTGGAGTCTCCTTCTGCAGAGATATTCAAGACCCGTCTGGACACCTACATGTGCCACCTATTGTAGGGTACCTGCTTTAGCGGGAGGGGTTGGATTAGATGATCTCTTGAGGTCCCTTCCAGCCCCTGTGACTCCATGACTCTGTGATACACTAGGTGATTCTAAATTGTAGACTCCCCAGGGCCCTACACCATCCTTAGCAGATGATGTAATTGTAAAGAACATAACGGAACCCTGGTCTCCTGTAATTTTCCAGGCAAAATATTACAGATTTATTACACCCTAGAATGAATACAATAATGGAAATACCTGTCTTGTGGTTTAGAATTAAAGACAGTAATAATGATGCTCAACATTCACAGCAGCCAAGTGAATTTAAAATGAACACTATATTTGAAAATGAATTTGAGCAATACAAATGTTAGATTGATAAATTTATCCTCATTTTATGTTAACTTGTTTTATCCTCATTTTATGTTTTTTTAAAAAACTGTCCAGACTTGAAGATTTACAATTATACAATACATTATAATGTATCTTTTCTTTATATGTGTGTGTATATAGTGAGAGAGAGCTGAAGATTATTTGCAATCATGCTGCTTTACTCTTTGGAAAATCAGCACTAAGATCTAAACCTCGTTCTTTTTACTGGGCATGTATACCACAAGATATTACATGTCACTTGCATATTACAGAAATCTGACCCTAGAAAATGCTTCTTTATAAATTCAAACTTTACTTTACATGAATACTTCCATAGTCTGATCTCAAATCTGCTGTTTTGGCAAGATTAGTTGCCAATGTATTTACACAGAAGAAAAGTTGAGCAAATGGGTGCGATACACGCTCAAGAAAATTCATTTTCCAGTAAAGGGCCAGAGAAAATGCTGCAGTGTTCGCCCACATGATACTGAACTGTCACCAAAATTGTGTAATTGCACTAAGTTTTGTCCAAGTGACCTCCCATTGGGAAATGCATCTTTCCATACTAATGAAGTTCAACACAAAGTGTAACTTAGGCATTTGCATTTTAATGGAGCTTTGTGCATGAAACTGTTTATTCAGCATGCGAGAACTACTGAAAAGAAGGTGTTAAGAGAAACCTTTAGCCAAAATAAGACAGGGTTAATTAGGACATATGGAATGGTATCTGAGTGACAAGAGACCTTAAAATTTATCCAGCTGTAGCAGGACAAGGGAGGGGGTGGGAAAAATCCCTTCCTTGACCTACACAAAAGCCTATTCTGCTGCAGGATTCAAGGGCAATATTTTCCCACTGGCACAGCTCCACCAGTGGCTGGGGCATTTGCATGGATAGGGTGATGGGAACTCATCAGTTCTTTCATCCCTTGTTTAACTTCACTCAAAAACCAGGAGTCTGCTGAGACGCTGAAATGGCAAGGTGAATCAACTTTATCGATAAAAGCAGCAACATGATATTTTCAGCAAACTAATTTGGGATTTGGGCCAAATCTATCATTATATGACCTCATCTACACATTTCACTGACGTTCAACTTTAAAGCAGTTGAGTAGACCTCAAAGACATTCAAAGACTCTTGTAAGAATCTCCATCCACAAATGGGCCTTCCAGAAGATTAGATTTTTGGAGGACTGTTATGATTAAACTAACAAGGAAGTGAGACAAACAGGCAAAAAAAATGAAGGGGGCATTTGGGTTTTGTGGCAGTGTGTCTCAGTTTTATACCTGTATGTGCACTTTTACAGACCCTGATATATCTTTGTTCCAGAGTGGGATTTAAAAAACAAACTTTTCTTTCTTTTTAAATAGACTAGGTACCAAGTAAGTTCTTGCTTATTTCATTTTTTCCCTATGTACCCAAAGTAGTCTGTTTCTTGATAATAATGGAACTGAAAGAATATGGATACTTAGCTTATCCTTTGTTCATCTGAAAATGTTCTTTTCTTTTTTTTTTGAGGGAGGTATTTTCTCTTGTCTTTTTTTTTTCTCATACCAATAAATGTGTATTTTATTCCATTCAGGCAGAACTATGTTTGACTGATAGATAAGAAGCCTTTCCTTGCTCAGTGGCAACATATCTGTCATTCTGGAAGAAGCAAAAAGAAAGGAGTGACAGCCAGCATGTAGAAGGAGGTTATCAAGAGAGCTGCTGTCTTCTTTGAGGATAATGCCACTGAAACATAAAAGCAAAAGAAAACTGATTGAACTAAAGCATCAGTCACAAGCACCTCTCTTCTCAGCATAGATGTGACTGTTTCATAGCATCATTTCAAAAAAATTAACAGCAAAGTCCTGTTAGGAACAAATTAAGTGGTGAACATATTGCTCCTGACACTGCAATACACGATGAGAAGTTTTAAGGCACTGCACTGTCATACAAAGGTTGGCTGTGGTGCTGTCCATCAGGAACACCACTATTATCACTGCACAGAATATTTCCTGCGTTCAAGTTCATTGAAACTAAACTATGCTGGATTAGACTGAAATCACATTTCCACTGGAGAAACCTACATTGCAATCAACTGTTATCATTGCAATCATTGTATCAGCATATGTTCAGTGCAGAACAGAAAGAATCATTGGCTGAAATGTGGAAAATAAAGACATTTCATTACTGAAATCTGACTCTGTTTCACAGTGGGTAGGATGAAAGACACAGGAACAAGGTAGAATAACTGAAAGGAATAAGACTCAGCCAAACTCCCACAAATGCGCTGCCACTTATGCAAAACAGACTGAAAGCTGTCTACAGCATGGTACTACCTACCAGCCACTATTTACATGGCAAATACTTCAGAGGAAGTAGAAGTCTCACTCTTTTTAGAAAGCCTTCTGTTCTTCTAAGAATGAAAGGCATCTGTCATATGCTTCTCATGATGGCGAGTTCCTCTGCGTATTATCCACAGGAGAACAAAGGAGGCATTTTGCCCTCAGAATGAAGCAATAGTAAGCTCTCTCCTATTTCTTCCTCTGCGAAGGAGCATGTTGCTTTTTGATCTAACGAGCGTAACACCAGCATGAGTGAACCTCGCTCAAAATGTTTGCAATCCCAAGGCGTGTAACTACTTGAACATCAAGAATTGTAGCAACACTTGTGGAGAGCTCATAACTTCAGGACCACAGTGATTTATTGGCAGCACTGACAGTTGTCTGGGTTGCTTGCCATGATACAGGCCAGTTGCACACATGATAGATTGAGGTCATTGAGGGGGAGTGGAATAGGTCCTGTCATATATCCTTCATCAGCTTTTCATTTGTCTGTGAGTTAGGGCTGTGGTAGCAGTGGGAAAAGGGTCTCATCTGAATGTTTATTTTTCTAGCCTGAAGGGCTCTGTTCATTAAACATGCATGTGTTTGATACCTGAAAAGGAGACATCGGCATGAGGGATTTGTGACTCAACTCACTGACCTGCACTGCCAGTCAAATTTCATAAGTAAAATTAAGAGCTTAGGTGGAAAAAAGAAGGGAAAGGAAATACTGAATAGAGCACTAAAGCTCTTTTTTACAGTCACATAGATAAGTCTTTGCAATGAGCCTGCCCAAAACCTTGTGTACACTACCCCATGTAGCATGGTTATTCTACCCAGTGTTCAGTCTGTGTACTTTTTTCCCAGTTTGAATACAGCTAGAAGAGATTACACCAAAAAAAAAAAAAAAAATAGATCTGGGTTGAATCTCCTATAAAATGTCATTGATGCTAGTGAGGCTTTGCAAGATTGGGCCTTTCAGTCACATGTTACTAGTTGGCAGGTTAGCTGATTTTCTCCTTTGCTTCGCTCTCAAGCACAAATAGGAGGTATGAGGGCCCTCACAAACACCTTGAGTGTAGAATTTTGTTCAGATCCCAAGCCACTGGATTTCTAAAATGCCATTCCCTTCAAGACTTGACATTACAATATTTGATTTTTCAACTCATCTAGTTCATTTAACTCATTTAGTCACTCCACTATTCTAGAAATAATAGATAGATAGATAGATAGATAGATAGATAGATAGATAGATAGATAGATAGGTAGGTAGGTAGGTAGGTAGGTAGGTAGGTAGGTAGGTAGGTAGGTAGGTAGGTAGGTAGATAGATAGATAGATAGATAGATAGATAGATAGATAGATAGATAGATAGATAGATAGATAGATAGATAGGTAAAGAGGGTATCTTTGTGTTTACATTTTCTACCTCCGACTGAGGGAGAAAAAATTACAAAGTATGAAAATAAATTAATTCAGAAGTAATGAAAACAGTGTACAACCACCAGATTTTCCAGCACTGGAGTCCCAAAGATGCAAAAGATACCAACAACAGAAGATGCAATCTGTTTATCTGCAGCAGCCAATGTCAGTTCTGCTTTTCATTCATTTATCTGTCTGCCTGTGATGGACTTCTTGCATAGAAAGCAGCTGCAGTAGTGGAGGGGAGCTGTTCACTCCCAGTGAGAGACATGCGGTTGTTTCCTCTGAGACAAACCCTCAGTCCTCACACTGGAGTCACAATTATTGAATTAAACCCTTCTGACAGAACATACAGCCAGAGAATAACCATTAACATATCAGCTCATATCTACCATTTATCTGGGCAGTTTTGCTTCTCCGTGGGCCTCCGTCAGCATAATTGATGAGCACTCATTAAACCAGTCTCTTTTCCCACATCCCTAACAACATCCCCACGGCCCAGGTATGTTTCTGAGACTAAGAAGAGGAGATGGTGATCTCTTGCTATCATCTGATGCAGGTGTGACATGGTGAAGCTACATAGCTCTTCACAAGAATATCATTCACACTTCCACCTGCTGTCTGCATTGCAGCAAGTATTTTCCATAAAGTACTTCACAGACAGTTGTTAATTCTTTTGGATGAGTAATAAATAGCCCTTTGTGAGAGCATACTGAGACACAGAGGCCCTGAGCAGCAGGGATCTCCTCAGAGAGAAAAATCTAGAATAGCACTGCTGAAATCAACTAAGCTTCAGCAGTGCAAGTGAAGGTATCACCTGCTTACACTCCAGCTCTGGGGTTTCTTTCACTAGGTAATTGGTCAACTTAGGAAATATGGAAAAAAATATATACATAAAAGAAACAGCACTTGTGTATATAGAAATCTTTTTGCTGTTGAAGGAGCTAATAAGTCCTGATCCTGCTCTCATTTGAATTTTATCGGACAAACAAAAAGTAAAGGAATGACACACTGCCTAAACATATGCTTCCAATTTTCTCAGAACTATTAAATGGAAAATACCACTCTGTCTTTAATCATTTTCATATTTATTCTGCAGTATTTAAGGTTAGAGGTGGGTCATGATTCTGTGGCAAATATTGTGGAAAGAAAAATTCATTGTGCTGTGGTCTTGTGCTAATTAAAATCCACAGAGAAAAAAAAAAACGCTATTTAAACACATTTTAGGTATTTATTTCAGATTCAGGATTGATTAAGTCATCCTACTCGGCAGTACTCTACAAAGTAAAAGAAAGTCAAATAAGGAAATCCTCAAAGCAAGTTACCTTTCTTGGTTTTCATATTACATGAGAAACATGAGTTACAAGATTTTTTCTGCGTTTAAGACTTTATTGCTATTAACCACAATGGATATACAAGAATTATCATGCAAGGTAGACAGCTTCATGTTTGCTGTCTGTTAGGTAAAGAAACTAACTTATAACTACATATTCGCAACCTATTCTCCTTTAGATAAATGAGAATTTCTGTTAAGCTATTTATTTCTTATGAATTGCCTTTGTTTTGTTTTGTTTGTTTCCTGATGGAAACAAATGAAAATCACATGCTATGTAAACTTACTGTATTTTGCAGCTTTGTTAACATTTTAGTCCTTCTAACCGATGCACTGATTTCCAGGAGTAAAAATTGGTTCCTAAACTACTTCTATTGTCTACTCATCTGCTCAAAATGTCACACTTTCCAACATTCTGTGCTTGATAATAGATTTATACCTGATGTAATTCTACAAACTGGACTTTAATGGAGACTGTAAATATCAGTGACAATGGAATGGAGTGAATAGAACTACAATTTAAGCTAGGTTCTAAGGTTCATTACTTTTTCATTTTATAAACTCATCCACTTCATCTGATGAAATTTGTGTAATTATGTTTAAAAACGTATGTTTGTGTATTTTTGAGAATTTAACACTCACCAACAGATCCATACATTGCTCATTGCTCTTATGTACACAATTTTTTACTTTTAACTTGCAGTCTAAGGAATTATGGAACATACTGTATTCCACACCTGTATGGATCTACTTGATTTAATGTCTTTATTAGGTTAGTCCAGCTGCAATCCTCATGCAATGATATCAGCAGTTATTATACCAGTGTTTATCATTTCCATAATTTTGTGTTTAGGAAGTCTTTTCCTGCTCCAGTTTGTCATGATTAGTCATCAGACCTCTCTGAGAAAAGAGCTACACCTTGCTAAAGGCTTTGTTCAACATATCCCTCAGATTTTCACACCAACACATAAAGAGCTTTTGTGGAAAAATCAGCAGCCCAGTTTTTAATATCTGCCTTGTTTTTGATGCTTAACTCCATTATTAAGAAAAAGGGAACATACAGAATGCCATGAGAATTATTTTTTTCCTTTCACATACTCTTCCTGGGAATCTTTTCCCTTCCTTTTGAAAGACTCCTTTGAGACTGGGAGATCTATCATGTATCATTTACCAAATGGTGAATTCAGAAGTGATGTCACTCAGGAAAAATTTGAACAGCAACAGGCAATTAGGTACAAGGAGCTACCCACTTTGCTATGCAGGACAGCAAGATGTCTATGTGTGGTTGCTTTACATCAGATATTTGCTGCATTTCTTGTTTCCTAAAGTAGGTGATCATCAGTTTTCAATGGCTTGTTTTGACCTTATTCAGTGGAAAATGAGGTGCTATTTCTGGCATTCTTATGAACCTACTGTTTAGTCCTAAAAATTTTGCAAGAAAAGGGATAATAAATAGTTATTCACTTCCACTGAATAGCTTTGTAGATTGTATGCTGAGGGCAGTAACAGCTGCTTCTCGTTAACAAAAAGGCCTCCTACCATGTGTACTGCTAACACACCGAGCTAAGGTCAAGCTGAGTAGCAGGTTTTTTTCCCTAGTATTGTTTAAAAGCTTTTAAATAAAACCATATTCGAAGTACAGTCACATTTTCAAAACTGGAGTTAGAAGATCTGTAAGGCTTTTAAAAATAATTCTTGTTTCTCATTTGGAAGACTTCCTCTTTTCTGCGTGATAGCACTGGGCTGTCTCATTGCTGCTAAACTCTGGTGGTATGTCTGGGTAGTTCTTGAAGCCCTTATTAAACTCCACCATATTTTTTATTGCACAAGAGCAGTATCATTACCTATACTGGTAGCTGTTCTGAAAACATACAGCGCACTGTTTTTTCCTGCAACTTAGGTTATTTCAGTTCCTACCCTTGTGAAGGGCACTCTGAACTCTGTGAGTAGCGCAGCACTGGGACGTGGCAGAAGACCCAGTGGTGTTTAAGTCCCTTCCTTTCCTTTCTATGCCTCTTGACAAAGACCATCTCACTGAGTTTGAACTGCTTGGATTGAATGCTTGCTAATTGAGCAAGACAGCAGGGCAGGAACAGAGAGAGACGTGGTGTCCATGCTGTCCTGCAGACCTCTCTGGGCCCAGGAGATGCTAATCAAAAAAGAGGAGGTGCTGTCCAAGAAGGCATGCCTGCCCTAAAATAAACACAGACAGAGCAGAGGATGTCCATGGATTTCTTCCAAAACTGTACTCTTGCCGCCACATTTCTCTTCCTGGATAGTTGGAAGAGTGATTGGCACCCACCTCACCTTAACCCAGACCTGACAACTCACCAGTGAGATTATGTAACCATCTGCTTTGAAGAACAAGAACTATGCTGCCAACAGAGGGTTCATCCTGAAAAAGATGGAGTAAAATTACTTCGGTCCTCAAGGCGTTTAATTTTTTCCATTTTAATTTGAGAGAAAAATGTGAAGAGAATGCAACCCCTTACACTACCTATAACAGAAGGAAAGGCAAATCTCTTTGTGCTAAGAGAAAAGAGAAAATCTGAAGCCACCACTCTGCAGTGGTTTCTAATTACTGGGATTTTTTCAGAGGCTAATAAAGAGTGCATGAGCAAGAAGAGGTTCCTAACAAAACTACCAATTAGTACTGCTGCCTTATAACCTGTGACATACTTCTTCCTAGGCCAGAATGTTCTAATTACAGATATGGTGCATTAAGATGCATATTTTTTCTCCAAGTTGTTCCCAGTTAGATCTCACAGGAGAGTAAGAAACAATTTGTGTTGCTAAAACAGCAAATGTTTAGATCTAATCAATATGACTACCACCTGATTCCACAATAGCACTGCATTTCTGTGGGGAGAAGAAAATAAAAGAAAGAAAGCAAGCAAGAAAAGAAAGCATAATATCACAATTTTTTTTCACTCCTTTTCTTCTGCATTTCAATTTCCAAAGCACCAAGCCTTCCACCTTGCCACACATCAACATAATTAGTGGCATAAATCTGTAAAAAGTACTTGAATTTTTGAAGTATATGACAGAGTGTTTCCTTCTAGATTACCAGATCTTATATACTTAGTTACAGCTGACTTGACGTTTATTAGCAGAACTGGCATCTGCTGGTAGAGATGTTGAGGCATGACATTGGTGGACAAAGGGAAGGCAACTGATGTCATGTATTTGGACTTGTGCAAGGCCTTTGACGTGGTCCCCTACAACACCCTAATCTCTAACTTGGAGTGATACAGATTTGAGGGATGGACTGTTTGTAGGATAAGGATTTGGTTGGAAGGCTGTAGACAGAGGGTTATGGTGAATGGCACTATGTCCAGGTGGAGGCTGCTGTCAAACAGTGTCCCCCAAGGGTTTGTCTTGGGACCAGTGCTCTTCAACATCTTCATCAGTGACATTGATGATGGACTTGAGTGAACCCTCTGCAAGTTTGCTAGTGACACGAAGTTGAATGGTGAGGTTGACACATTAGAAGGAAGAGATGCCATCCAGAGGGACCTAGCCAAACTCAGAAGGTGGGCCCATGTGAATCTAATGAGGTTCAACACAGCTAAGTACAAGGTTTGGGTGGGAGTAATACCAGATATGTATGCAGACTGGGAGAACTCCTTGCGAGTAGCCCTGCAGAAAAGGACCTGAAGTTCCTGGTGGATGTAAAACTGAACATGAGCCAGCAGTGTGTTCTTGCAGCTCAGAAGGTCAATAGTATCCTGGTCTCCATTGGAAGAGGGGTGGCCATCAGGGACAGGGAGGTGAGGCCCCATCTGGAGTACTGTGCTCAGGTCTGGAGCCCCCAGTACAGGAAAGATGTGGAGCTGTTGGAGAGAATCCAGAGAGCCACAGAGGTGATCAGAGGGCTGAAGCATATAAAGCATATAAATCCCCTATAAAGACATGCTGAGAGAGCTGTGCTTGTTCAGACTGGAGAAGAGGAGACTGTGAGGAGACTTTACTGAAGACTTTCAGTATTTAAAGAGGATTATTAACAGGAGAGGCATCAAGTTTTTACAAGGGTTGACAGTTATAGGACAAGGGGAAATGTTCTTAAGCTCAAGAAGGTTTAGATTGGATGTCAGGGGAAAGTTCTTCAAAGAGAGAGTGGTGAGGTGCTGGAACAGGCTGCCCAGAGAGGCTGTGGATGCTCCATCACTGGAGATGTTCAGGACCAGATTGGATGGGGTCCTGGGCAACCTTGTCTAATACCAGATCTGGAGGTTGGTGGCCCTGCCTGTGGCAGGGTAGTTGGAACTCGATTATCCTTGGAGACCCTTTCAACCCAAGCCATTCTATGATTCTGTAGTAGAGAGATGGGTGCATTTTCCTCTACCTATACGTGCATTCAAAAGGGAAAACATTTAATGCCTGGAAACCTGTTTTCAGCAAAGCTGTTCATTTTGTGTTCAGTCTTAAGCAAGTCAGACCAGCTAACACAAACTCTGATAAATATATATATATATATATATCTGAGGAACTTTCGCACAGTGTAAAGAAACCTACCCAAGCTGCTGTTTCATGGTACAGCAGCTGGTACCAAGTATCACCTCCAGCTGCTTGGCATCTGTATCTGCCACAGTATCCTGACACAACAGAAGGAGAAAAATAGAGATGAATCCTATGTTATAAATTTCTCAAGGCATTTACGGTTCCAATAACTTACACAGGACCATCAGTGGTTATCAGCATGTTTTTTATTTGAGTCCAAATTGTTCTAAATACAGCCTTGAATGTTTTAGTTCAATCAGCCATGACTAGATTGGAAAATCATCATAAAAGGTTGGATCCAGAACAAAGAAACTGAATACAGTAATATGTTCTGCTTAAGCAAATGGATTTTTATGGATCCTAGAAAAAAAAGAAAAACCTGCCATGTTGGAGAAGGCCTCTTAAGAAGTCATAGTATGAAGCAAATGTAAGCAACAAAAAGAAAGTGTGGCTTAGGGAATTTGTATTTTTTAGCACAATGAAATTTTATTAAAGAAGAGCTGAACAATGAAGTAGATCTTCTGACCATTATAGAAGACTACAGCAGGGAACAGTCTCTTATAGAATTCTAAAGAGATCTCATTCATTAGTTTCCTTTGCCTCTGCTCAGCTTTTGACACAATTCATCTCTCTGTGTCAGTCACTTTGCTACTAAGCTTCACCACTGAGCACAGTCCTGTACTGCACATGGTTTCAGAGCAGTCACCCAAACAGCAAAATGCTGATGGCAACTGGGAATTCCTCAAG
Source organism: Oreortyx pictus (assembly GCA_036925125.1). Taxonomy (NCBI): domain Eukaryota; kingdom Metazoa; phylum Chordata; class Aves; order Galliformes; family Odontophoridae; genus Oreortyx; species Oreortyx pictus. The sequence continues at coordinate 4,907,272 of JAUPFR010000004.1, read as the reverse complement.
AGCTTCACACTCACAAGAGAAGATTTCACACAATGAAAATGACCTTGGTTAATAAAATAAATTATATTAAAATATTTAATTATACCAGAGACCCCAGTAGCAATGGCTACAAAAAGGTAGCCAGGTAATACAGGAGTTTGGTGGCAGAAGCTAATAAGTAAAAAGAGAGTAAGATTGAGCATGGGATTAATAAAATAAAACCTTATCAAATGACTATCTACTTTCAAATAAGGATGTCCTCTTGTTTATCACAATGCGGGGACTAGATTTGAAATCATGTAATTGCAAAATTAAATACTGCAGAATATCTAATAGATATTAAGGAAGTATTGAAGAATACTCTCACCACAGAGTTCATACATACATCTACCAAGGAAAATGTTAAGAAGGATTTTTTACTTTGAAAAAAACATATTAATAGTATTGTTGACAAAATAACTTTGTTCTTTAATTAACAGAGGGTCAATTTAAAGAAAATTCTGAACACTGATGAGATTTCAAGGGTTTAGGTTTTCCCCTAGGGAAAGAGATGTTGTGTCAGAATTTACCAAGCGTACCCTGAGAAACTGTAGCCCAGTTAGCATGATTCTGATCTAAACAAAATATTTGTAAGGCTGATATGAGAGGTATTTGCTTAGAAAATGGCAGTGTAATGAATGCCAGTCAGCTAGAGTTTACTGGAAATGCATCTTGCAAAAAAAATCCAGTTTTTAAAATGAGATTACGATTATGACTGGTAAAGTTAAATATATTTGCATAGCTTAAACAGGCATTCTGAAACAGATGACTTACTGCTCCATACTGAATACATTAAAAGCACTTATATGCAAGGGTTTTACAGTAGCCACAACTATAAAGCAGCTGTACCAACAGTTTTCAAGTGGTTTTTCTGCTTTTCTCCCAACTGGATTTCTTCCTTTACACTATGATTTAGCTTTTCTCTTTATTCTGCAAGAATGTTCTGCAGAATTCAGAAGTCAGTAGTTCTGATGACAAAGTCGTGTGAATTATAAAACCCTCAGACCATTCTGAATTTATTCTGTGAAACCTATTCTGTTGCTAGATTACTGTAGGATTTTCTTCACAGAAAAGAAACCTTAGTAAAAAAAAAAAAGTGTTTTTATTTCTATGGTGCTGATTTTAACACTCCTTGGCTTAAAATGTAAGTTCTTTCTCCTAGCATCACAATCAAAAATTTGGAAATTCTTGAATAGACTTTGTGTGTCATTTCTATCAAGTATTCTTTAGTGGGACTACCTTCATTTCTAAAGGAGGAAAATCAGTAACTTTTAATCTGTCAAATGCTTCAGAACAGTGACCTAAACAGAGGAAGTTTGAAAATCTAAGAGAAAACAGGGGGAAAAAATGTCATAGAGTCATTACAAACCACTCAGTATGTGTGTGCCTCATTGAAGAGGTAACTGGCAGCAGACAGATTATTGATGTGAGGAGATGCAATGAGAAAATTATTTAAATGATGAAGGATACATACGCAGTATTTACATTTTAATAAAAGCAATGAAGACGGGTTTCTCATCAACACTTCTGCAGAGGTCAAATATTATTTAATGTGTCAAAAGGTAAACAGCAATATACAGGACATATACAGTAAATGCGAATACAATTTTGGAAAATTCTGAATGAGCATTATTCATGGAAAACCTGAAAATGAAGTCTTAGCTTATACAAATATTGCAGGAAAAAAAATTTAAGACTTACTGATCTTATTTGGCATCAGAATATAAATTCCTCCTTCTGACCAATGAGACAAAAGAGCACGGGTCTTTCTTGCTCTTTACAATTCTGCTTAAATCATACATACATGTAACTGATGAATAAGAAAGACTCGGTGCACTTCTTCACCCCTGCCTTCCCTTACAGCATACACTACAATTAAAATCCATATATAATTTTTCTGAATCATGAAAAGCCACTAAGAAAGAAAATAATGAAGTAAGAAAGTGTATGGAAATCCAAACCACAGACCACAGTACATCTTTCAGTAAGTAGTAAGCATGTCAAAATCATTTCAAAAGTAGGGGAAAGGTTTGCAACCTTATTAAGAACTTTCATGGTCTACATCTCATTTTCTTTTTCCCCTGTACAAAAGATTCTTCCAAAATTGGTAACTATAGACTGGAAAAATCAACTTACATATGATGAACCAAGATATCACACATATATCACTAATCTGTGTGGTTTGGAAATGAAACTTTGAAGAGGATTACTAATTAATTAATTTTTGCATTCCACAAAGCAAAATATTCTTTCATTGAAATAACTGACAGCACCCAGTTTCCAGACATACAATATTCAGCTCACATGGGAACTATATGATTTTACTCCTGTTATATGAAATGTACTGCACTCACTCAAATTTCATGGAGTCCCATCAGTCACAGAGAGCTTATAAATTTCAGTGAATTTATGATGGGGAATGCAATACTGAACAAGTAATCATTTATCAAAGGCACATAAGTAATTAAAAACTATATACATTTGATATTACAACTACACTTTTGGTCAAAGACATTGATCAAGTGTAAAATTTAGTTGACCTGTTCTTTTTAAAAAATAAAGAGAATTGGCATAATAATTGTTATTTTAGTAACTGGCACGTTGTTACAGATTTATTCACAAATGAGATGCATTTGAGTTACACATTATCTTGGAGAGCTGCTGATTCCTTATTCAAAAGGATTTTCCTTGAATATTCTGTATCTCTATTGGGCACACCTGTCTGCATTTGCATTAAAAATACACACAAGAAAGTGTTCTTTGTTATTCAGCAAGTCATTTACTTATTTAATTATTAAACTGACTATCTTTTGTGGTTGTGAATAGGATTCATCACTACAGAATTGCATGTGAGGTCAATTTATCTTTCCAAATTAAATTACAGTGAGAATTCTTCAGCAGAAAAATGTTGTTAAATAGTATAAGGAATTCTACTGAAATAGAGGCAGAGAGAATAAGGTAAAACAGTGAGAAATATTTGTTCCCCTTTCTCCACTCTTGATCCAAATTCATTTGTTCCCCTCAAAAACAAGCAAGCAAAGAAATAAACAGGGATAGACCAGGCCAACCTTGTGACCCAGCTGCAATAGATTCAAGACACAAAACAGTGCATGGAACAGTCCAAGATGCTGCCCAATGATCCTCGAGGTGGGTCACCTTGCAATTTTGCCCACTCTTGAGCATGTGCCAGGTATGTCTTCTATGAACAAAGAGTACAACGGTTGCAGAGGTTCGGGTGAGTTTTATTTTTTTACCTCTTTCAGTTGTATGACACCACAAAGAGCGCAGGAAACAAGTGTTTGCCCATGAACTACCAATTTAAAATCCCGCTGCTGTTTTCTATGGCTCAGAATCACTTGTAGATAGGCTTCTATTTTTTTGGCAAAAGCTGTGTGGTAGTGGTAGCTCTTCTGGCCAGCTATTCAATACACCAAATGGACAATTTCAAACAGAATTAAGCGGTTCACTTTGAAAGGGAAACCACAACGGCTGCTGAGTAGGACTGTGGGAGGAAAATTAGAAAGCGCTGTTTCTCTGAAATACATTGTATGGCAGAGTATATACATACTTTAAATTTAAAAAAAAAAAAAAAAGTTACAGAGGAGAAGAGAGTGGGCCACAACACTCAATGCTTGGAGAAGCATTCCCAGCTCTGTATGCCAAGTGTGCAATATATCTCCTGGAAAGAAAAAGCAACTTTTCCCTGTTGCAGTGATTTCCTGTTGACATCTTAAAATTAGCTTGCATAGGTGATACTGACCACATTCCATTTCCCTTAACAGACAACTTAGGAAATATGTCTGGCTACATTTGACAATTAAGAAAGTGATCATCATCCAAAAATTGAACAGTGTAATCCAGAAACTGAGAAAGACTACAAAACTAGCCATATCCTGTTGTGTGGAAATGAATTTTCTCAATAAAATAAAATAAAATAAAATAAAATAAAATAAAATAAAATAATAAAAATTGGTTACTTTATTTTTAAATTATCAGCTACGACAATACAGACAATATTACTCAGTTGAACAGGTTTTCTCCCCATTACAACTCCAACATAAATCAATTTTAACATGAAACGCTTCAGCAACAATTGTCCAATTCCAGAAGACAGGATAAATTCCAGCTCAGAACAAAGTACTCCTATGACCTTGATGAAAAAAGAAATTTTCTTTTCCACCTTCTAGCAGAACAAAGACCACTCCAGTTAAAGTCTCAACATGGCTTGAGATTCACAGATGCAAAAAACACCACCACACTCAACAGCTTCATAGGTCTTCTTCCAGTAGCTGACCAAGACTACAGCTGCATCCCTTCAGTCACACCCTTCCTAGACACATCTTGTCCTCAGAGGAGATACTAGTGCTAGTTAACTTGCCCTTTACTATCTTTCTCTCACCTGAAAATAGAGGCTTATGGTAGGTTAAGAACATCCCTCTGCCCCTTGGATGCACTCTATGTAAGGTAACAACAGACTCATTAAATCCTGTTTATGGGATAGGAAAGTTGAAGCTAGATTCCTTTTCTCATCTATTTCATAAGCACTTGAGGAATGCACTGCTGGAGCATAAAGGTGCTGATAGTGACATCTCTCCTCAGGGAATCAGGAGAGTTTGAAGAAGACACTGCTGTCTCGTGGTGTGTAATGCTGAGCAACCACTACCTGTGTAACACAGATTATCCACCACAAGATAAGTACATTCATTCTCAAGATTTCTTGCTGAGTTTGCATGCAACAAATGCAACACTCTCAGCAGAAAATCAAAATTGCACTTCAACACCAAGTGATGAGTCAACAGATGAGAAATAAAGAAACAACAAAATACTTTCAGTATGAACAAGGCACATTCAGTCTGTATTACCATTGTCTGTTTTTCCTAGCAGACATTCAGCTGAACCTTCAGTTTCTTGAGTATTTCTGATCATTTTCAAATTCCACAGGGCTTACAATAATCATTACATCCAGAATGGATGAATGCTACAAAGTCCTGAGCTTGCAATCCTCTTAGACAATTGTTTGGGTTTTCAAACTAGTGTGAGTCTGTAAAATATCTTTCCTTTAATTTAAAACATTTTGTTCTCCCAAAAGTAATTCTGTTTAAAATCAGAGGCTTTTCCTAACTAAGAAAAAGACTATGTCAGTAATTTAGGAAATCTTGTATATATTCTTTCAAAGTGCCTAGACTACCATAAAAGTTATTGTTACATGTAACTAATTAAATACATTAATTACTTATCTTTCTATTTCTACCCATTATTTTATGGAAAAGGAGAGATTCATCCACTGTTTCTACCTTCCTTGTCCATCAGATGCTAACTATATCCTGGGCAACATTACAAAGTGGGTGGCCAGCAGGGAGAGGGTGGTGATTGTCCCCCTCTTCTCAGCTCTTGTGAGGCCCCATCTGGAGTACTGGATCCAGGCCTGGGGCCCCCAGGACAAGAAAGACACAGAGCTCTTGGAACAGGTCCAGAGGAGGGCCACTAAAATGATCAGAGGGCTGGATCACCTCTCCTATGAGGACAGGTTGAGGGAACTGGGCTTGTTTAGCTTGGAGAAGAGAAGGCTCCAGGGAGACCACGTTGTGGCCTTCCAGTTCTTGATAGGAGTGTATAAGCAGGAGGGAGAATGATTGCTTACATGGGTTAATAGTGATAGGACAAGGCGGAATGGTTTTAAACTAAGATGGGAGATTTAGGTTAGATGTTAGGAGGAAGTTTTTCACTCAGAAGTTAGTGATGCACTGGAACAGGTTGCCCAGAGAGGTTGTGGATGCTCCAGCCCTGGAGGCATTCAAGGCAAGGATGGATGTGCCTTGTGATCTAGTGACCCTGCCCACAGCAGGGAGGTTGAAACTAGATGATCTTTGAGGTCCTTTTCAACCCAGGCTATTCTATGATTCTCTGTGCATATATCCATTTATCCATCAATTTTTCCCTCTTTTTTTCCATCTAATGTACTTTTTATTTGTCTATCATTCATAAAGGTTTTTCTTACTTCCTTCCTTTTACTTACACAGTCATAGAAAAAAACATAAGATGAAGAACATTTATGTTCTAACTCAATTTTCAAACTCCTTACATTTAAATGGGTTAGAAATCAGGCAAGCTGAAAACACTCGATTCTAATTAGAAGTTCCTGAGCACATTTATTTAAACAAATAAATAAAGCCCTTAGGAGTGATGTTGAAGTCTCCATTACAACAAAAGCAAGCAATTTAGATGCACAGTACAGGACAAGTATTAGCCACATATATACCGTATCTGGCAATTCTCAGTATTTGACAACTCTGCACTAACAACATGACCATTTATGAGGAGAACAAACAACTCATACTTGGACAAGAGTTTTACAAAGTATGATTCAGTGGCTGACTGCAACGTAAGACAATTTAAAACTAACAAATGCAGAGAAAATTTTAATTGCATATAAGGAAGATATACATATGTCTTCTTTAAAAGCTTTGATAACAAAATTCTGGATTAACAATATAGGACTACCAATTGTCTGTATATTATGAAGAAAATATTTGCATTGTTAAAATAGATTGCATTCATGCAATCTGTAATGCATACTGTGGAAATTGACTCCTTCTTCCACATCCTCTGCAGATAGGACATATGGTGCCCCTGGCAGAATACATAAAATCCATTTGCAACGCAAAAATTGTCTTCTAAGCCAACTAATGAACTTTTATAATCCAAATGAAAACCTGAGGAAAAGAATTTTGGAAGAGCAAACATCTAGGCAGCAATCTGTGGACACACCAGAGAGATTAAAAGTGTTTAGCTTGCTGAAAGAGGGCCTGCTCCCAGAGTTCATCTCCCTGGCTACATTTTGAATCACATCATCTATTTACCTTTTCTCTCATTAGGGATACATGCAAAGAAAATTCCTCAGATTATAATTTCATTTTTGAAACCTATCCTGATTCGCAACAAGAAAAACTAGGTTTCTTGTTAAAGCATATAAAGGAATGGCAGAATATTTTTCATCCAAGCAGAAGTCCTGCAAATCTTCCCTTGTTCCCCCTCTAGTGAGCAAAATTTTTTGAATCTAATCGAAGTCCCACTGTTCACATTTTTTTTCAAAATCATCAAAAGATCTGGAGGCTACAAAGTAATTCTCCTCTATGAAGGGAATTTCCTTGAGTGAATAGCAACAATTCTGAAAAAAATGAGACATTTTTGAGTTATATTTATTGAATTATAGAATCATGGAATTGCTAAGGTTGGAAAAGACCTTCAAAGTCATCAAGTCCAACTACAAACCCGACACTACAAGTCCACCACTAAACCACATTCGTAAGCTCCACATTCATACATCTCAAATATCTCCAGGGATGGGGACTCCACCGCTTCCCTAGGCAGTCTTTTCCAATGTCTAACTACCCTTTCCATTAAGAAAGTCTTCCTGATATCCAGTCTAAATCAGTCATGGTGCAGCTGATGGCTGTTCCCTTGCATCCTTTCACTTGCCACCTGAGAAAAGACACTATCCTCACTAGTACCTTCTATGAGGTAGCTTTAGAGTGGAATAAGATCTTCCCTCAGCCTCTTCCAAGCTAAACAACTCCAGTTTCCTCAGCCACTCATCATATGCCCTGCTTTCCAGTCTCTTCACCAGCTTCATTGCTCTTCTCTGTCCACACTCAATAAAGTCAAAATCCTGTTGTAGAGAAGGGTCCTAAACTTAACAAAATACTCAAGGTGTCAGCTCATAAGTGCAGCATACAGAGAGACAATCACTTCATTAGTCCTGTTAGCTACACTATTCCTGATTCTGGTCTTCTTGGCTGCCTGGGCACACTGTTGGATCGTGTTCAGCTGGCTTTCACCTGGGTCCTTTTCTGCAGGGCAATTTTCTGTACACTTCTCCCCAGTCTGCACTACTGCATGGGCTTGCTGTGATCCAAATGCAGCACTTGGCACTTTGTCTTTTTGAATGTCATGCAATGTCTTTTTGAATGTCATGAATGTGGCCCATTGGTCCAGTCTACTCAGACCCCTGCAGAGCCTTCCTACCCTCAAGCAGATCAACACTTCCATACAGCTTGTCATCATCTGCAAACTTGCATTTGATTATCTCTTCAAAATAATGGACTGTGTTAAACAAAACTGGCCCCAGTACCGAGATTTGGAGAACACCACTTGTTACTGGTCATCAACCCAAAATAACTCCATTCAAAGTGATATTCTAGGCCCAGACAACCAGCTAGATTTTTACCCAGTGCACAGAACAAATGTCCAAGCCAAAAGCAGACATTTTTTCCCAGGAGAAGGTTGCGAAAATCTTATCAAATATTTTGGTATGGTCCAAGTAATCCCAAGTACATTGCTATTGAAGAATCTAGACCACATTAGTAGAATGTGCATTTGAAAGACTGTATTCTGAAATGAAACAAATTACTCAATGCATTTTTAACTCAGTTATTGATAACTTGTTCAAAACTGGCACAAAATTAATTTGTTCTCCTGTTTATTGAAAAATGAATTTATATTTTCAGAAGTATCTTAGGTAAAGCAAATACCTGTGAAAAGAAACAGCTTTAGCTATGCTACGCAAAAAAAAATATTTCATTCATGTTTAAGTATTAAAAGGATCAAAGATAAATCCATATATGTTAGCTATGATACTTCTTAGAATGAGTGATATCAATGGAACAGCATTTTCCACAGAGGAAGATGTGCTCAGGCCCTCCTCCCCTTCTACTAAAAATAAGTCTAAGTTATTAGGGTGTTGGCACAGGTTAATAATATAGTGAATCAAGTCCTTCATACAATTTGACCTGTTAGTAAGGTACTGGAAGTCTATTTCAAGGGTCCTTATGACAGTGTCATCAGCTGGACCAGGTGAAATTCCCAGTACCTATCAGTTCTCCTGTGTGACTATTCCAGCTTGCATGTTCCCCATTACCATTTTGTTTTCTTGAATCACATATGAATCATCAATAAACAGCTTAACTACACAGACAATATTACATAGGTAACATTATCCTATGGGAGAATTTCTGCATCTGCTGGAACGCAATCTATCAATCTACCCTTCTACAACTCTATGGATCTTATCTAAATACAATTTGCAGATCTCTGCAACAGAAACTGCTTGGGTTATCTCCAAAGTGGATTGTACACCTGGTATGTTTATTAATATATATACACACAAAAACTGGTCTGGATACAACAGGAGCTGTGGTCAGGAGAAAACTACAACATACCTAAACTGTTCTGTTCATTTTACATGTGATTTTAGTCATATTTCTCTACTTCAGTCTCACTGTAGATGGTTAACATTTTTGCTCAATTGATTTGCCTATGAATCATTTGAAAAATAGCTTGAAATATCCATCAAGAATTCGGAGTACCAAACCCAGAGTTCTACCACTGACTCTGTGTGCCTTCCATTGTAACATTCACAGAAACAGTTACAATGACACATACAGAGTTAAGTGGTAATTTCTTGTAATTAATCATGAAAAACTGTTGTTTAACACAGGACTTTTTTAGAATCTGTAAATCCTTTGTGTTACATTAAACTAACATGTCTCCGTTAAATAAAAATTCTTTACTATGTAAGTTGTAGTTCAAAACTTACCACGGTATGTCCAACTACCTAGAACTTGCTAGCAGTTTGTTTGATGACTTACATCTACTATTCCATCTAAACAACGAATTTGTACAACAAAGAGAAACCTATTTTAGCTGCTCTCAGTATATAGTAAAGCAAAGCACACATAAATTAAACTTACACATTTATTTGAACTAAGAAGTAATGAATAATAGTCTAAATTACAAGCTTACATTATTCAAGTATGGAAATCATTTTTACTGTAGGCATCCTACAATTGAACAGGAATGAAGCATGATCAGCACTTTGCATTACAGTCACAGGTCCTGTGAATATACTGTTGAAATCCTCAGGGCAGGGATTAGCCCATCTCTTCCAAGAGCACTGTTTTGCTTTATTTCAGTTTGCTCCCAGTGAAAAATAATAATAATAAATAATTAAAAACTGAAGAGTAGAGGGTGTACTTGTGGAAAGAACTAGTACTGGCTGAAAAAGAACTGTTATTCGGGATGTAGATCTGGTTCCTCTTTTAGTGTCTGAATATACCTATATGAGTTTGTAAGAAACAGAATCACAGAATCACAGAATTCTAGGGGTTGGAAGGAACCTCTAGAGATCACTGAGTCCAACCCCCTGCCAAAGCAGTTCCCTAGCCCAGGTTGCACAGGTGGACATCCTGAATGTCTCCAGAGAAGGAGACTCCACCACCTCTCTGTGCAGCCTGTGCCAGTGCTCCATCACCTGCACTATGAAGAAGTTCCCACGCACATTTGTGCAGAACTTCCTATGCTTCAGTTTGTGGCCATTTCCCCTCATCCTATCACCACGCACTGCTGGGAAGAGTCCAGTCTCATCTCTTTGCCACCCACTCCTCAGCTAGACATGGATCAGATCCCTTCTGAGTCTTCTTCTTTAAGGCTGAACTGACTCAGGTCTCTCAGCTTTTTCTTCCAAGGGAGGTGTGCCACGCCCTTTACCATCTTTGCAGCCCTCCACTGGACTCTTTCAAGGAAATCTCTGTCATTTTTGCACCAGGGAGCCCAGAAACAATATGCTTGACATCAAATCATGGCAGTACACAAGGAAAGTTTGCAAAACCAAGAACCAGAGGAACTCTTGAATAAAGGGTCTGTCTCATGGAATACAGCCTTGTCCTTCACTGAACAACAGGGGTAAGAAGATAAAATTCCTAAGAGTTGAAGACAGGAGCAGAGTAACTGCTGGCTCAATATCAAGTAGCAATGTTAAACTCTTTTATAGTTTAAAAAAAATAATGAAGTGAGTCTAATAAGCTGAGTCTTTCCCTTTAATTTATTTTGGGACTGTATCACATAACAGGAAAGGAAATCAAAAACATTTGTCTGCCTAACACAAGTACAAAACACATTTAATGGCTTCCGTTCCTCTGAAACATATTTGATCCAGTAGTATAAGAGACGAGACAGTGAGAGATCAACAAGGAAATATATTCCTTTTTTTTTTTTTTTTGCGAGGGATGAATCAAAACATGGCAAATCAAGAATCAGCAATATTACAGGGAAAAGAGGAAGGGAGTCATAACAGAAAAGCTTGTCTTAATGTTACACACCTGCTATCAAAAATACATGTCAGAAAGGAATGTAATTCTCACTCACAGCTGCAGCTCTGATAAATCTTAATAGAAGAGTGGCCAATGAAAGAACATATTTCACAAACTTGAAGCAATGCCTCTGAAAAATCATTCACATCAGCTGGAAAATTCCCAGAAATTCAACATATGATGTTAGAAATATTTTTAAAATAAGTGTTGGCAGATATTACATGAAAATGAGTTCCAAATCTGTACAGTAAGTCAGTATATTTTCCTTCTGGTAGCTACTGCGACTTGAGAACACAGTCTCTAAAAGATGAGGAAGCTTTCAGTCTTGAGATAGAAGGGAACAGACCATTATCCAAAGTAATCACAGCCCTAAGAGCAATAGAGGAAGAAAGACCATGCAAGGCAGGTACAACACTGAAGTTAGCCAAAACATTACGCAAAATCAGTTACAGACAATCCATATGCCACGCTACAACTGGCACCATTTCTGTTATCTTTGTACTTTGTGAATGTACAGATAAGCATGCATATGTTTGCATGAATGTACACAAATTCAAAAATGTCAACATATATATAGGATCAGGGAGGTGGAAAACAAGAACACCTTCCTAGGAGCTGGAAAAAACACTAGAGAAAACCCAAAAGGCAACATATCTCTGTGGCACATCTATGTCTTTCTATTGGAAATATTTCCTTTAATAACACCCTTACTCACATTCCATCACTCTTTCCACAACACAATGCTGAGGGTGCTCTGAAGCAGAGACACAAGAAGTTTGAGCTCCCAGAGAATTTCAAATGTTGTGAGACAATGATCATATTTTTTACTCACGATAAAATACCAAACAACAGCAAAAATTCCCTAAGTTTTTGTCCCTATTAATGGATTAAAATAATTTAAAGCAGAAAGATCATTGATTGACAGTTGAAAAAAGAGATGAAATTACAGAAATTTCATACTAAAAAATGAGTCTGTGAACCATTACTTAATAAATATATATACATACATATATTAAATATTTTCAAAATCCATACCACAAAATCTTATTAAGAGAGTTTCTACTGTTGTTGGTTTTTTTTTACTACTATATCACCCACTATGTTCAGGAATCCCATAACCATACGAATATCCATAACACGCTAGTTGGTCATCCAAAAATGACAGAATGTCTGAGGCACCTCACACAGTCAGTAATTAGAAATTTTCATGTCCACAAGGAAATTCTTGCCTTAATTTTAGTGCAATCATTGTGGACAGCTGAACAGAATCAAATTACACAAAATACATTGGGTATAGAACAGTCTGTGAGGATTATAAAACACACTTGAGACGTCATAAATAGGAGGAGGGAATGTAAAATCACTTTCCTCTTTAAAGGGGTGTATTCTTTTGGGAGTCATTACTTTAAAGAGCTTAATTGCACTTGCAAGTAGCTTTCAGAAATTACTGGCTCTAGCTGACATTTATTCTTACAGAATAATACAGGTGGATCTTTCATAGCAAGTTTCGTCTTTGCTTTTATTATAGATAACAAAATATCTCATTAAAACAAATGTGTTCCCTGGAAATGAAGTGTGATTATTGTGTATTTCTAAAATTAAACATCGTTCTTTCATGTACAAGAGCCATTGTTAGTATGTGCCAGTACTACCGGCCTTCAGATATCTCACAAGCATTTTGACCACTAAGTTGCATGAATCTCCCTGCAATAGTGTGTAACATCAGGCAGTTAAAGCAACATCCTAAAAAGCTGACAATATAGAATCACAAAGGTTGGAAAAGACCTGCAAAACCATCCAGTCCAACCTTCCACCTACCACACGTATTTCCCCACTATACGGTGTACCTTGGCACAACATCTAAATGTTTCTTGAACACCTCCAGGGATGGTGACTCCACCACCTCCCTGTACAGTTCATTTCAGCACTCTTTCAGGGAAGAAATTTTTCCTAATAGCCAACCTGAACCTCCCCTGGCACAAGTTGAAGCCATTCCCCATAATCCATATATATCTACCGGGGAAGATGCCTCCTCCCTTTCATCTTCCCCCACTGGAGAATGAAACATCCACTCAAAAGCCTCACAAAGCCTTCACATTTCCTCAGCCTGTACAGTCCTTGGGCTCAAGACCCACCTCAGCTGCAGATCTGATCTGTCTGCACTGCTGTGTCTGCACAAACTGTTAGCCCAGGGCCCCCCATCCTTCACTGCCAGACGGCAACACTGAGATAAACTTTCTATGCAAAAAGCACTGCATGTTTTGTAGTTTCCTGTGTTATCCACCAAAGCTGGATCCAAGCCCTGGCACTTAAATTTAGATTAACTGTCTCACGTTTTATTTATTTACTGTTTCCTGAGTTATTAATATAATAAGCTTTCCCTATTTAAAGTCACCCCCCACACACTGAAAAAGCACAACAAAGGCCTCTTAAAATGTCCCATTTCCTGTTTCTGCAACTGCACCTTCTCTGTGTGATTTCCTCAGTTTGCGTTAAATGATTAATTATGTGTATACATATTAGAGAAGGTAGAAGCGCACTGCTTTTCCTCTTGGCTAATATTTCATGGGTACTGGAGATATAAACTACCATAAAGTAAACGTACTAATGTTATACACCAAAAACTGGATCTCTCCAGTCCAACACACACTTGCAGCGGCCAGCTTCAAAACTGCTTTTCACCTCCGGCCTTTTCTGCACTGTCAGATTTGGACAGCGTCAGGGTGCTGCTGATTTCATTTTCACTCCTACAGCAACTCTCATCCAAAGTTTTTTGAAACATTTGGGAAGCACAATGATTTAACTCTCACTGCCTCTCAGTGAAGTCATTATCCTTTGTGCAGCAGGGAAGGCTCATCTTACTCCTTTCCAAGGTATTCCAATCTCCAGGGTTTGTGCAGCAAGAAAACGTGACCCCAGCTGGGCTGGATCACTCTAGTTGGACTGACTCTGGAGCACTCAGCATGTTTCCTCTGAAGAAGTCAGCCTCACACAAGCAGCACTGATACATACATTGCAACTGCAAGTCATGTTACAGCCTAATTGATCTCAGAACATAAAGCCTGGGGGGACTGTACTCCTAATATCCAGATAAATTCCTAGCAATGACCAGTCACAAAATGGCCTCACTATGGTTCTGCTTTTTGCAGTCTCCCTTTAAAACATGCCACTTCTCCTTTAAATAGACGGAACTATTTTTGCAGGTCTTAAACAAGCTCTATGTTCTCCTAGGGAAACATCTTGAACAAAGCAAGAACAATGGCAGTACAACCATTTTCTCCCCCAAGGAAGTAAGTACGTGAAGGTGAGCCCACAGACTGCAGGAGACAGGAAGTTCATAGCCGTACTGATTTGTTTGCACTACTGAGATATAAAAGTTGCACACAGAATAAAGTAAATTCATATCAGTTAATTCAGAATGGATTATGTTTTATTTTAAAGTTGTTGATTTTGCAATTCAGGTGCTTTAATTGAGATGCTTTAAGCAAAATAAACCAAAAGATGAAAGCAGGTGTCTGAAGAAAAATATGTATTGTCCTACTCCTTCAGATCTATCAGAAATAATCCTTTCTTAATAAGTAAAAGGAAGACACGCCTGTTATCTGTCTCCTTTGGACTGTAAGGGAAAATCCTTAAAGATAGAGTAGACCTCTGACTTTGCTTAAGAATATACTGTGGACTTCTTATCCATCTGCAGATCTAGTATGTACACATGCGATACCTGAATTTAAACACATTTTAACATTTACATAAAAGTAACTATACCATAAGAGTGGGAAAATCTTTCACTCCTTCCCCTACAATTTACAACAGATTATATTTTTCAATCACTTCCGATCAAGAAAGCTGTCTAGAGATATTGTTGCAGGACCAATAGCGCAAATATCTTAGATAAAAAGTCATCCTCTGCTCTCTCAAATGACCGTAACTGACAACAAAGAGAGCTAAGTGGTACTGATAACATGCAAATCCTGATTTTTTTCTTATGAGGCCACTTTGACTTGGATTGTAATTCCAGCAGTGTCAGTGTAACTGCTTCATATCTGACGAGAGAAAAAAGATTGTGTTGATTTCACATAACTGCAAATCAAAGTAAAGCCCAAATGGTTGTAACAATTATTTTTTAGAATGATTACATGAGATTCACCTGAATGTCAACTTGACCAAGTTCACCAGAAACTCCTAGCAAAGTAACACAGGGGTTTTAGATGATCTTTTGCTTTCACCACATGTTATCAGACAGAAGACATATATTTCTAAGATCTTAGATAAGAGCCACTGATAACAGTGTTACTGCTGACAACCAACCAACGCTCAACCAGCTCTGCTAAATCCAAGGCTGTGTCCCAAAGATGATATATCACAAAACCATAAAATCTTTGTCTTATAATTTCTGAAGCATCACAGGTTTAAACTCCATCCTCCAGATCATGATAAAACATAATAAAACAAACCCCATGCATAATCAAGGAGATTGCAATCCATGCATTCCAACTAGGACCTGCAAATATCAGTTCTGTTCTACCACCTGTGAGGGCACAGAATTTTTTACAAGATTCCTTGCATTATGCAATGTATGTTGATTGAGTACTCAGAGGTATATGGTTACTAAAATTTGTGAATTCTCAAAAGTCTTTAGATCTTGCTTTGAACGTGTGTCATTTCTATGAGTGCTGAAGTGTTTTGTAAGGTAGGACTCAAAGATGCTTTACACAGCCCTCATCATTTAATAAATTGATCTCTCACAAGTTTTAATTTCTGTTTTGTTAAATAGTGCTCCTGGCTTATGAAGCTCTCAGTCTCAATGTCTTTGCAGATTTGGCTTGTTCCAGGTCAGCAGATGTTTCTCACTCACTGTAGCATACTTCTGTTTTTCATCTTTGCAACAGGTACTTTGTTAGAGAATCAAGATTGCAAGATGTCGAAAGGGTTGCATTGCAAAGCACAGATATGCCATTTTCGTTACTGAAGAACAAACCAGAGAGGTGGATTGATTTCTAATTTTTAAACAGGTAGGTCACATCAAAGAGGACACTGGCTCTTCCACTTCTGAATGTTCAGAAAGAGATTAAAAATTGTGTCTGTAAGTGCACATGAATAAGCTGAAAAATCTGTAGCAAATTCTGTATATGTTTTAAGATATGCTACTTTTTTTAACTCACTTTTATGATCAGCATTGATAAGGCTATTATTCTAATATATTCTTGGAATTCTACATCTAATAATATCTTTGATAATTCTATGATTCTATGATTATAGATAATTATGATCAAAAGAGAACATTTCAATGAATAAAATACTATTAATATCGTCTCTTCTTAGTACAAAATTAGGATGGAAGACTGCAGTCAGGTTTCTTTTTAAATGATCATCCAAAACAATTTTACAGTGAAAAGCACTTTCAGGTATATGGAGAACATCCAAGACTGCAAGTTTCTGGTAGAAAGTGTCCCTGATTTAGCACCTGCTTTGTTTGACTGAATTTTATTCCTTTAATTCTCTTTTTAAAACTGTTCGTCTTTGGGAAGCAGCTTCTCACAGATGAGCTGAACAGCAAGGTCTTGGATATCCCTGAAGAGTTAATAAACCAAAGAGAACTGAGGATAAGAAAAAAAAAAAAAAGAGTGAATAAAATACAAAGTTATTTGTTAGTAGTATGGAAAAACCCTTTTCCTGCTGACTTGTAAAGGTTTATATTTATGTTTTTCCCTAGAAGCACAGTTGCATGCCAGCAGCCACAGCCATGGAAGTGAGCTTTCTTCTCAACTAGTAGGAGGAGGAAAAAAGTTTTGCAAGAGCATTAGGAGAAGGAACCACTTTCTCATTCATCTTCTCGAGAGGCAGCAGTGCAGAAGTGGTTGGGTTGTTCCTGCTCTATCTAAATCCCCAAATTCCCTCATCTCATTCCCAAAATGTTGCCAGGGGCCTGTCAGAAAATGCAAGATCAGCACATACCAGGTAAGGCCCATGTCAATCCCAGTCTGTGCAATCTTGCCTTCTCCATGGTCAAGTCATTTCTTAGATAACCTCCAGACCTCTCAGGCTTATCTCAGCAGAAAACTGGCAGCAGTTTATATTTCATATCTTCCATAAAGATCTTTATTTCATTATTCTCCTGCTAAGCCCAGTATAAATCATGAGTAAAGTTTCTGGAACATAACTGTATAATAGTATCAACTCAGTAGAAAAAAGTATGTTAGGATATGTTTTAAACAATAAATAGACATTCTCAGGTTTTCTTACTAAAACTAAGATAGTTGGAGGCAGGCAGAAGTCTTAATCAACATTAATGTAACTTTTTTTACTACATATAACGTGTTACCAGATTCCATTTTTTAGAGTACAGAACTGTTACTGCAGTACAATATTTTTGTTATGCTATTACTTCCTATCATCAATCAGTATATTATTTCTCCCCTGCTAAATGGAAAACAAGCATTGTTTTCTGAAGTTTGCAGTGAAATAGGAGTTTCTGCAATCTTCTGCTGAGCTTCCACTCTGTTCCTACCTGTACTGATATGTAGCAGGAGTTTTCTTCATGCTGTCACGTAAATGGAACTTTCAAACTTAAAAAAAACAACAGTCTTACAAGACAGCAAATGTCCAAAAACATAACAAAATATACATGTATGTAAATATCTGCTGTAATGCCATGATTAACAATTCAGTTCTGAGTCTGGCCTACCACAATAGAATGGATGGAGAGCATACTACATACTTGCTGACTGTGGATGACTCCTCTAGCATCCTGACATTGGGTCCCAAAGGTAACATATTTAAAGGCCCTGTTCAGATGAGCAGTATGATATCTATCTGTTCAGCTTAGGTTTTCCTGACATTTCACTAGAATGTAAGTCTCAAAAATGCTCTAGATCTCTCAAGTAAACATGAAGGGAAAGCTACTCATAATATTATTATATACTAAACCAAAGGAGAGTATGCAGGAACAGGTAATACTTCCTTGGAACTAGATCTATGATGTGAATGAGGCCCCAGCCTGTTTTCAGCTTTTTGAATAAATAAATACCTTTCAGTTACGAAACTTAGAACACACCCTACTCTGTAAGCAGGGCAGGAGACCTCCTGTATACATCTGTCCCTGGTGATCAATCCCAGTAATGACCAGTGAGGTCAGGCTTATCTTCATAACAGTTTCTCCAGATATGGTTGAACTGCCAGGGTTGAGAAAAGAGAAGAGGTTATGAAAATGAAAATATACTGGACTTCTGTGATCATTAGATTTTCAGGAAGGAGTTTCAGTTGTCGAAAGTTCTCAGCCCATGATGTACAGACAGCAATCCTGGTGGTACAGTCCTCACTTTTGTGAGGTCTAACTCTTTCCATTTCAGTCTTCATTTCTTTTTCCCACACTGGAAGGCCAGTAATAAATCTAAAAGTATCATGGTCAAAATTATCTACTTCAAAGATATTTATCTCAGATCAAGCAGTTTCCAAAACTGTAATTTCAGCTTTGACACGCACTTTAATAGAGAACCTAGGGATATTCTATGCCACCATCTTATTCCAGAGATTGTTTTTCTGAAAAGTTAGAATACTTGGTTCAACGACAGTGAATGCTAATCCACTAGACAAAAAGGCTCTTTTTTTAAGTTATCTCTGCTATTTCTTATATGTGGAGTAAAACCAAGTATAGCATGTATTGGGGCAATTTTTTTTTGTTTATTTCTACCACTTTCTTTCCCAAGAACCTTGAAGTTCAGTGTGTAATCTGCACAGGGCAATCTGAAACATAAATACTACCTTTCTGAAGATAAGGATGATTTTATTTAAGTAGCTTATTCAGTTTTAATTCAAACACTTCCTTTCCCATCCATACAAACAAAGGTATAGAAAAAAAAAAAAAAAAAAAAAAAGTCTCTTTTACACTGGAGAGAAACATATGCAGGGAAAAGGATTATCTTTGTTTATGATGTGTTGTTGAATTCTTCATTTTTAGTTGAAAATTTTTCTAAGCACACTGCCAAAACTATATGGTGTCCTTTCTAACACAATGCAGATGGACATTGTGACATTGAAAGGAAAGCATAGGAAGTGGTATTCATCACTGAAAAGGTCACATTGGAAGTAATTTGGTCTCACTAAAATGAAACCAAACAAAAATATACGTTGTCTTGTAATCAGATTTTTTTTTTCCCTTGTATTTTCTTTCATTTTTTAATGCATTTACTCTGTTAGGATGGAATTTCTTTGTGGTTACCTACCACAGCCACTTTTATTCATAATCTGGCAAGATGTGTTACACGTCGCATAAAAATTTTCATCACCAACCATCATCGTGGTGGTTTAACTCAGTCATATCCACTAAAAGACCAGTTTTAACTTGCTGAATTCATAGGTCTTTGACACCATCAGATTCTCCTCAAAAGAAGTAAAACTGTGAGCAACCAAAAGCCCCAGTTTACATATTGAGGTGTGCATATGACTGCTGTATTTATTTATTATTATTATTATTATTACTGGAAGAGCAATATTTTGTTTTAAGTTCAACTTAATAAACCAAATTTGACTAAATATGATCTGATTTCTTTTCCAGGAACTTCAAACATTTCTCTATTTTCTTTATTCCTTCTTTTGATTAAAATGGTAGACAATCTTAACATTAAACATGACAGTTTCAAAAATGCACAATAAAAATTTTACATCTGAAAAATTCAAGAAAACCTCCTGCCACCTCTGAGTAGGACAAAAAATATTTTGAAAATGTCATACTAGGTGCTTGAAATTTTTTTAATATTTCCCACATTCTGAGTCAGTAATTTACCATTTTGCTTTCACTGCATATTATACTTTTAAATACCTTTATTTTCATGAGAGGAAAAAAGAATTGTCCAGCTGACACTTCAATAATTTGGGAAGTGATAGAAGGAGAGAAAGCATCTTGTCTTACTGTCATGGACACGTGGGATAGCTCAGAGTAAACTCAAAAAGTAAACTCAAAAAAAACCCCTTAATTTTTCTTTTTTATAATCAGTCTCAACTAAATCTCCAGTCCTGACACATATCTTACCAGAAGATTTTTCCATTGTTAGGAGAATAAACAGTGTTCACTGTTATATTTAATTCAAAGTTAATATTGTCATGATTTCTAATATAAATAATGAATAACTCAAAGAAAATATTAATGTTCATATCAATTAACTTTTAATGACTATTTAACAAATTCCAAGTAATATTTATTTTTGTGACTCATTGCAACTCCTCAGATTTTAACTAACTTACAACACTGGCTTTCAAATTACACACTGCAAGGCCAAGTCGAATGTTGACTTTGGACTTCAAAGTTCATCTTTTGAGAACTAAAGTGTTTCTATTCTGAAATGTAGGTGACAAATATTAGTCACAACTTCATATTTTGGTAACAACATCCTGTTTCAAACAGTCTTTCACATTTCTGTAGAAATACGATGTTCTTAACATTCCTTTGAAGCATCTGAGGTTCCCCGTTTTTTGAGCTCCTTTTTGAAGAAAACATTTTACACACAACGCATGCCAATCTTCTCCTGTGATTTCAAGGGCACAAGTTTTTCCACTTTAGAATTATTTATCAAAACTGTGTTCAGAGACAAGAAACTGAATCATGAGAACCTTTGAACATAAGCTTAAATAGCAAATCTAAATGCTCTTCACTAACCTCTATTTACTAATGCAATAATTTAGTCTTCCTTAAACACTTCATATCAAAGAAGCACTAAAACAGAAAAATATAAAAAAGCTTTAGCTTTAATACCATTAAGCAAACTGTAATGCAATGCAGGTTTAGGAAAGGCAGTGTGAATGACTTGGGTTAACAGGTAATGGAGATCCTATAAGAACTGTTACATGGCCAAGCGCAACAGCAGAAAACACTGTGGTTATGGAATGAAAAGATTGTTCTTCAGCAAAGCATAAATGGATTTTCTAACACTCTTTGAGATTTGAAAATAGCCTTTGATATTTCATACAATTCTAGTTGTTAGTTATTAAAGTGATCACAGAGTAAAAGGCTAACTATAAAAATATGTACAATTGTACTGTTTAGTATCATCTACACTTATGTTAGAGCAGAGAGGAAAAAGACTGTGCAAGTAAAACTTGCAAAGGCTTGCTCAGTGCTGGAAGGAAGAGATTTTTGCCAGTGAGCTGTTCGGAGTGTTAGCTGGTTAGAAATGTGGGTTGAAATGGAGAAGGAAGAAAGTCTCTGAACAATTCAGTCTGAAACGCTGAGAGAAGAGGGCTGTGAGGATAGGTATTAAGCCTGTTCTGGCAAATCCATGGCCTATTCTCAGCCTTACTGAAGAAAGACAGTCAGAATGCAATGTCTGGAATCACACATGTCAGATTAATGTAAGGAAAAAAGCTTGCCTCTAAATACACAGATCTACCTCAAGTAGCTCTGAACAAACATATTTGATTTTAAGAACTCCATTATGAAGGGATTTATTATGAAAAAATATCTAAATTCACTTTCAATATGAAATTTAATTTCTATGAAGACCAGATATACCAGGTAGCCCCCCCAAAAAATACATAGTAAGTTCATCTTGATAGCATTCATAACAATTAAAAATTAAAATGGCCTCACACAAGAGTCCTATTTCTTCAGAGAGACAGCATTATCTCAGTATGTGACAACCATCTGCAACCATCTGCAATACAGAGAACATTGGCCTAAATGTGTTTTCTCTTTGCTGTTTCAGCCCAGCATGTTCACTGACCCCTCTAGGGCTACTACAGTTTCAGATCCTGTTCACTTCCTGTTCATTCCGCCACTCTTAACTAACAGCATTTTAAGAATATGTGCTCCTGCTTTGTTACTAACTTCCTTTACACTATCAGCCTTCAGTAGATCATGCTCTTCTCTTAAGCATGATGATGAAAACTATGTAGTTCACCTTCAGATTTTCTCCACATTATCATTATCTATAAATTTCACCTTCTCCAAAATATTGGAAGTCTCAACACCTTTACCAAAGGTGCTGTGATATCCAGCTCTGCTTACAGAGATTCCAGCATGGTCTGCATAAATTTTCAACAGTAGAGTTAATAAAACTTCTTGAATACTGGTATTATAGACTGGGCTGCTCCTTTTTTCTCCAGGAGTATGATCCCCATTTCCAACCTGCTTCACAACTGACAAGGCATTTCTTTCCATGTCTTGTGCACAATGAAGATTGCACAGTAGTGAACAATTAATCAGGGCCTACTCCTCTATTTGACTTGTAAATGCCTCTGGCAGTCTTCCAAATACAGCACAATTACTACAGATTTACAACACTTTAAAGTGAGAGGTACAGTTGGTCTAGGAAATCCAGTAATACGTAAGTGCTGAAAAATCACTAAATTGTCACCAGTTAAGAAAGTTATGCTACATTTAGGGTTTCTAGCCATGCTGAGTGAAATGTAAAGTTCTATATGTAACATCTACCAATTTAGGAGGCGTATGCATGCTTATTTTAATATTAGGGACTTAACAGTGGAAACACAAGAAACTGTTGTCTTACTCCATACAACAGATGAGGTTAAGAGTTATGCTCTCTGGCCATGGTCTAATTCATGCAAAACTGCTTCCACAGGGTGGTACTGAGTATGTTTGCTATGTAACTCTTTCTGCTTAGGAGGCAAATTCTTTTGTTAAACATTTTCCTTGTCTTCAATAGACTTCAGTGGGAATACCACATTTCCACTGAACGCAAAATCTGACTCTCACAACTCTCACTGTTTCTATTTTTAAGAGGAAGCATTGATGTTTTTAATGCAAGGGGGAGGAAAGGCAAGGAAAAAAAAAAAAAAAGGTACATAAAAGACAGTGCCAAGATTTGCCAGAAAAATTAGCAATGACAGTATGCAACAGCTTGAATTTGTACATGTTAAAACTGTGAACAGGAATCACTAACAAAGGAAAAGCTGAGAGAGTTATTTAAGAGGTGGGGGAAGGAAGACCAATGGTTTTAAAATATTTTATAAAATGTCTATAGTACTGAGCTCCATGCTACCAAAGGAAGGCTGCTTCAGTAGCTGAGCTGAAGTTTCTCATGGAAGCTTTCCTTTCCCAGAATTTTTCTGCGTTCTTCATGTGGAGATACTGTGCCTTAGTGCCAGGAACTTGGGTGTGAAATCCAATGGAAATTAAGATCTCTAGAAAGGTCATATAACCCTTTGACTCTGTACATAAAATGGCATTCAAGGTGTGAAGCACAGGCATTTTGATTCATTATCTTAGTGATAATCACTTTTTAAAAAAAAAGCATTCAGTATCTTATCTGAAACAACTCAGCTATAGCAGGTGAGAAGGAAACTCCTGTTAAGGCTTTCATTTTAACAATTCACCCAACTCTTTCTCCTTTTAATAACAGAGAAAAATGAGTTCATTCAATTTCTTTTGTTGCCTTCTGACTTGGGAAAATTTGGAAAAGTTCTCAGCAGCTGAAACCGAAAGACATCATCAATGTCTAGTTGGAAAAGAGCAGTAGAAATAAAAGAGTATTTGTTGCTAGTGCTGTCTGTCTTAATAGCACACATCTTTAAAACAACAGCCATAAAATATTCATCAGCCATTTTGAGAACTGGCAAAATTCTGTTGCCATTGTGCTCCCCACAGTGCTGCTCTTAAAGCCTTCTGCTCAGAAAATTCTGTTTGTGGCACCAGTCTGCACTGAAAAAGGGGAAACTCTCCTAGTAGAAGGCAAAAGCAGGGGGAATAAAGAAATCAATAACAAGCTTGGATGAAAGAGAATGAGTGCAGGCCACCATTGCAACATTATCACTATTGGATTTTAGGGCGCAGCCAAATATAATGCAAATAAGAGTCCTGCTTATGTATATGTTACATAATTCCAAGACTTGATAGAAATAACTACAACAGTGATAAAATTTACATCCCCAGCAAACCAGCCTTTGCCTACTGCCAGAATGGTCAGCACAGATTTCCATCACTTGGATGCACAATAAGCAAAGTAACTTCTCAGAGTCAGAGAATGGGTCTTTGCCAACTTTATTGACACAAGCTGTCAATAATGGCACAGATGTCTTTTTGTTCATAACAGTTATGAGCATATTATGGCTGGTTGATTTCTGTCTCATCTCACAATATTTTTGGATCAAATATAATATTAACACAGTCCTTCAATAACTCCAATTTATTATTTTCATCTAGATCCCTACTTTTTTGTTTGTAAATTTCACCAACAATTTGTTTGCATTTGGTGAAGTTACTGTCATTTTACTCTTGATGGCAGCTCAAAAATCTCAATATCCAAATTTCCTCACATTTGCCTTCCCTTAGCTCAGAGAAGTCGAGGTGATGTTCTGTAGAGCAGCAAGACCACTTGGCAAGAGCAATAAAAACAAGAGTTGGCAACCAGCTGCCAGCAACAGAAGGGAACTTTTGAGCAAACTCTGTCAGTATATTCATAAATTGCCGAGCCAAAAAAAAAATGGGGACAGTGCAGTCCCTCCTTTACTCTTAATAATTCTCCAGAGAAGAACAGTTAGGTTCTTGTTTACAGCATACAAAGAACGTGCCTGGAGCTTTGTTAAGGATTCTGAAGTTCATTGTTTTTCTTCTCCAGATCTTGCTTACTTTTGCATGTTGTCACTACTGTCATTTACATATCAGCCATCAGGCAGAAAGAACATCATGCTTTCAAGCAACAACTACCATAACATATTTTTGCTATTCTCTCATAGTGAAGAATGTCTCCATTTAATAAACTAATATGTAAATATATAAACAAAATCAACCTGGTTTCAAAACCTGCTATTCATAATATATTGGCTTCTATGCATAGTGCATGACATAGTATGTAACATGCAGAATATTGTTAAATACAAATGTCAGACCTCAGGCTACATTTTAATCAGAACCAAATACTGCAACACCATTTCCATGGGAGGGAAGAAAAATCACAATTTTCAAGCTAAAATAACTCATTCTTTTCACTGATGTCTTGAGCTTTAGGCCTATAAAGCAACAGTGATGTCAGTGCAGTCACTAAATTACCAAGTGAGAAAAAACATCAAAACTCAGCAAGAGGCCCTCAGGAAAGGCATATAATTGCCAAATTAAAACCTCCACTCCTGCTCTCTCAGCCACAAAGAAAGCAGGATGTTTCAGCTTACTAGCCAAAATGCTTCCAAAGAAGTGCTCAGGAAGAAAAATCAAAATGCAGTAACATTCAATTCTTATCCCCTTCTCCACTCAAAGAGGGCACTTATTAACTTATTTCCATCAGAAGGAATTGAAAGAATCATTCTTATTAGTCTGTATACTTCAAGAACAGACTAACATCTTTTCACACATATGTATATTTGAAAAAAGAAAAGAAAATACACACACACAAAAAAAAAACCCACATACAATCCATCTAGAATTACAGCTTTTTCAGCAAGAAATAATCTGATACTACTGAATGGTAGCAAAAAAATTCTGAGTGGGTGTTAAAATTCATATGGGAGAGGCAATGCTGTTCCTAAAACATATGAACATATAGTCCAGGGAATATGATAGAATTTGGGATGAAATCATTGCCAGTGTTCAGTTACAATTAAATTTAAATAATTTTTCTTACTTTTTTACTCACAAGTAATTCAAGCTGTATTGACAACTGGCTCCAAAGGGCTACAATGCATGCCAAAGGTTCACACTTCAAAATGAGAAACTGCAACTCGTTTGATAAAAGGAGAAGCCAGATAAACAAAAAGTTGGCAGATGTGTGAAGAATAGACTTAAATTCATCTTTGGTGTCACAGCGGTGTACTTTACTAGCACAACCACAAGGAAGAACAGGAACTGTTATTTTAAACATAATTAGTAAAATACATTCTTGTTTCACTGAATCACAGCTGATTCCACAGTACCTGAGATAGTAGGAGTGAAAGAAGTCCAGCACTTCTGGGTGAACAGAAGCCACAGATGAGAGTGCTGCAGGTAGTAGCTAACACTGGAGGCACTTCCCAGTTCACCAGCTTACAAAATTTGTCCTGTGCCCTTATCAGAAACACTGGTGTCTGTGGGAGGGAACTCCTGTGTGTTGTAATAGTGCTGTGAAACCTGTTAAAAAACAAGGTAAGCCACAAGTATAGATCATTTTGTCTACTCAGCTTCTATTGCTTTTGCTGCTTGTATAGGGTTAATGAGACATGCAGAAAACTGTTCTGGCTCTTTTGGAAAGCATCTCTGGTGATGATTCCAACAATATGAAAGGTTTCAATTTTGCAGTTTATATTGGCCTAAGGTATACTGAATTTTATTTTATCACACCCTGTGGGACACATTCACTAAAACTTCTTTAAGACAACTTAGAGAAAATCTAGTAACCTCGCCCCCCTCTCCTTTGTGAAAACTGAATAAAAAGGTCAATAAAGAATTAAGAAATAAAGTAGAAATAAAATCTTCTTCTAAGTGTGTTTTGTAAAATCAATGCAAGTATTTATTTTGCACATGCTTTACAGGGAGATCCGTGATCAGGATCAGATGGCCAGGAGCAATGCAAATTCCAGCAAATATGGCACTAAATCAGCCAGGTTGCTCTGGGAAAACTCAACCAGGACAGAGTTACCATGGTCTAGCACCACAGTCCTGAGAAAAAACAAAGCACTGATCTCCTCAGTCCTGTGGTTGAGAAGCTCGTGGTGGCTTCGGGCAAACTTTTGATACACCACAATAGCCAGGAGCCAGCAAAAAGATGCCAGTGTCAGTGCTAGTGCAAGAGGTCTATCAGAACTACCTGCAGTGGCACACTCGGCAGCTTGAAGAGCTCAAACCTTGACACTTAGGTTGACTGAAAAGAGAAAAAAAAGAAAAAAGACAGCTTCCTGGTGCTTGGAATTAAATGAAATCACAGAAGCCAGAACGTTGGGCCAGATTATGATATCTGATGAGGTCATTGCAACAGCTGTTGCAATGTGGACAATTCTAAAATATTTGTAGACCAACACTTTTACTTTATGGTGGATTTAAATCTGCAAAGAAAAGCATAAAGATGAATTGATATTCAAGGTCTCAATTCCAAACCAGAGGCCAAAATTGTATGTATCTTCTGCAGTAAGCTTAGACACTCCTGGAAATAACTTTTAAAATTATGGATTCTTTACACATGCTTCTATTTTTAGTTTAACCCACATGATAATAAGGAATGATGTTGTTGGGTAGAAGGTGAACAGTTATCATTGTTCCACATTTTCTGCACACAGAAGTAAAGCCAACTGTCTCTGTGACCTGTAGGGAAATACTGAATATATTTTTGCCCTGTAGGCAAATCCTGAATATAACTTCTTAGAAATCTGTTAAAAATATTTTCCTCTGCATACAGTTGAGTCACTTGAGGTTTATTTATTTTAGTCAACTTCTTAATTGGGCAGTTACCCTAACACATTAATTAGGTTAAGTCAAACGTAGCATAAATTTTATTCCTCATTACTTACTCTGTAAAAAGATTGCAGAGGACTGCCTTGATGTAACTGCATGAAAGAACTTACATAGATTGCATGCACATCAACACGACTGAAACAGAATAATTGTGAGGCATTATGGAGATAACAGGTCACACATTTCACCTGCGTCCCTCTTTCCCTATGGGTAGCAGAAGACAGACCAAGAAAGAGTGAAGCCTTGTGAACACATGCTACGAACTGCAGGAATTCCTGATGTACTGTGAGGAAGATGGTTTAAACAGAGGAGCCCTTCCTCTGAAGGCAGTGCCAGAGGGATGACTGGAGAGCAAGGTCACCTCTTCATCCTTAGTCCTGAGCTCATCCCAATAACAGCTGTTATCATCTTGCACTTCACATCTGCAAATTAGGAGGAAGCAGCACATAAAGTGTTGCCTTATAAAATATTCTCCCTACTGCACACTTCAGACCTTCTAATATTCTGGCTCTACACATTCAATCCAAAAGGACATGGCCCTTGTACAACTCACTTGATACCTCTTGATATTCTTTCTGGCAAAAAACAAACCCCACCACAGCTAAAACACTTCCACCAAGCACTGCAGTCCATTGCATTGTCTCATAAATGTTTCTTCAGGGCTGCTCTGAGCATTTCATATCTAAACACATTACATTCCTGAATTGCAGTATACAGTGTGCTGAACCAACTGCTTGTTCTGCAGATCATTCCCTAGCTCTTCAGGGATTCTGCTGTACAGGTGTAATAGACAATACTTTCTCATGAAGAAAAATTGCCAAGTCAGACCCAAAAATTTGAATTCAAATCCCCAAACAAGCTCAAGCTGCTGTTGACAACCAGGTGGAGAGAAGTCAATGGTTGAAAGTACACATCTGTAGAAAGAGAAATCTGTATGGGCTGCGATTAATACTGTCTTTATCACTTAGTTTTTTTAAACTGCTGAGGTTCCTGCAGATGGGGTTCCTCCTCGCACAGATGTCCATATTCAACTCTCTGAAGAATGCTGAAAACAATTTCTTAGTGAGAATTAATAGGTATAAGCCACTAGAAATAGAGTGGAACAGAACGGAACGGAACAGGAACGGAACAGGAACGGAACGGAACGGAACGGAATGGAATGGAATGGAATGGAATGGAATGGAATGGAATGGAACATCACCACATAGCATAGCCTGAGTTGAAAGAGGTCTACAAGGAACACAGAGCCTAACTCCTGGTTCCACATAGGACCACTCAAATTGCAAAACCTGTATCTCAGAGCATTGCACAAACACTCCCTGAGCTCTGGCAGCTCAGGGTAGTGCCCAATGTTCTGGGGAGCTCCATGCTATTCCCTCAGACACTGTTACTGTCACAGAGAGCAGAGCTTCTATGAGAGCTGCAGCCACCATGAGGCCTCCTCTCATCTCCTATGCTCTGCGTTGAGCAAACACAGGGATCTCAGCCTCTCCTCACACTTCTTGTCTTCCAGATCCTTCATCATCTTCACAGCCCTCCTCTGAACACTCTCTAATAGTTTTATGTTCTTTTCGTACTCTGGTGCTCAAAACTACACATTGTATGAAAGAGAAAAGTCACTTTTCTTATTTTTAAAATAGTGTCAGAAGACCAGACCAGTGCCAGACCATCTGAAATGTGAAGCATTCCCCAAGGAGAAGAGGGCCTTTCAGGAATCCCTCCCATCTCAAGCTTTGTCCCATTTCAGCTGCTGCCAAAACACTGGGATTTTATTTATTTTTCTTAACACTCCTCCAAGTTCAGACTCATTGCTCTCCTGCGTCCCTGGAACATGTAGCAGTTATGGAACAGATTTGTCTTCCCAGATTCCTGACACTGAAATGTCCAGTAATGGTTTTTAGCTTTTTGTTTTCTTAAGCTCATGTTGAAATTCCACATACACTCTTTGGGCTCAAATATCACTTCTTCCACTTGGAATTAGGGATTATGACTGCTAGACATGGATTCAAACAACAAAATTACTGAAAATGTATAAGGCTGTTGATGTGAACTGGTATCTTCTTCTCCTCCATGCTAAGACAGTGAGAGGAAATAAACTCCCCTGGGCTTAGGGAATATGAGTTGCTGCAGCACAGAATGATGATAAGACAAATGTGAGTAATTTAAATAGGACTCAAGTTCAATTGGCAACCCATGTTCAACTTTTTGGAGCTGTATTTGTTTTCTTTAAATGTGCAAAAATACAAATAATGTTCCATATGAGCATCTGTCAGCTTCTGTATGTCGTTACACATCTTTACATGTGGTGGTTTTTTTCAAGATACCTCATTTTTATCTCCTCAAATATCAAAAGTTTCCTCTTGATTAGTACTTTCTAAATCCGTCTCTAAGGCAGAAAAAAAAAAAAAGATAAAAAGATAAAGAAAGAAAAAACCTCAAGTTATTATTCTCAAAGAGATCCTTTTTTTTTTTTTTTTTTTTTAATTGAGAAGTTCTATTACTGCTTTAGAAAACACATATTTTTAACGGTCAGTGTAAAGTTGGAATTTTGTAGATCCCCTGGATATTTCTAGATAGCTCACAAAGAATTTTCAGTCCTTGTGGTTGTATTAATAGAGTGTTCCTAGTAACAATGGCAGGGGGACACTATAGGCGTTCCTGCACTCTGTAATATAATAATGGAAGTACTCAAGATACTTTTGTCAGTTATTCGAGAGGAAGGTAGCCAGGGAGAGAGCAGTTCAGATACAGACGAGACAGGGACATGAGAGGTTGTGTAAGCACAGACAGAAAATGTAATCCTGTTTGTGCTTTCCAAGAGAATCAAAGGAAATTACCTCCACCTTATCCCACAGTTCCTGCACCTCATGGGAAACTGAGAGAAGACCTTTGTTTTTCTCTCCTGATGTGCAGAATGGGAAAATCCAGGAAGTTCTTCAAGCTTCATGCTGCTTCCAAAATACTACGTGTCTAACAAGTGTCAAATCATGATATGCAGCTCACTTCCCCATGAACCCTGGGCTCAGTGTGCCCTGGCTGGGATGACAACCACAAGCACTTTTCAACAATCTTGCACCACTGAAACTCAAAACTATGTCCAAAACAATGAAAAACATTATCAATATATTGTTATATAAAGGTTTTTTGTTTGTTTGTTTGTTTGTAGAACATGAAGATTAAAAGCTAGTATGAAAAAATTCTTCAGATTTGGAGTCATATTGTATTCACAATCTCTACTGCAGCTCTATTAAAGTGGGAGAGATCAAATAAGAGGACAATATCCTGTCTAGTCAAGGCAAGGTTTAGAAAACATTACCAATTACAGTTCTACCATTGAGTTCTTGCATGGAAAGGGAAAGAGAATAATAAGTTGCATTAATTATTTTTATCAATATTGTCCTCAACATTTAACTAAGCTCTCCCAGGCAGAACATATTTTTTTGTCATATGCCTGTTCAGGGAAGGCAGAAAGCAATGAAAACAAGTAAAGGTCTAGAAAACATGACCTGCAAGGAAAGAATGGAAAAATCTTGTGTTGTTCAGTCTGGAAGAGACCGGTGCGAGACACTGTAATAGTCTCCAAATATAAAGCAGCATAACTGAAAGAGAAAAAGAATTGTGTTCACTCTGTTTCCTGACAGAAGTGACATGAAGAAATGGGTTTCAAGCACTGAAGGTTCATCAGGACAAAGCATTATAATGATCCCTCCTACACTCAGAGGGGGAGCTGAGTCTACACCAGTAAATTAAACACTGCTCAGGAATATGACACTGGAAATTCAGCGCTGTCAAAATGTCAAGGTCTAAAAACTCTTATTATACCACCTAAAACTCACCAACCAATCCAGGAGGCAGAATTCATGAGTTTGCTTATCCCATGGGCCATTCCCACACAGAAACATGGCAGAGGCATCTCTAGGGACATTTACAGAACAGTTTTTCATGGAACACAGTGGAATTCTTAGGTATAGTCAATGCACTTCTACAGGCATTGTAGCCCTGTGATCTTTACTTCAATTCATATTTTGAATAGTAGGAAGGGAACTGGTAATAATATAGCATTTCTGCCTCACAAAGCGGTTTCCTCTTGTGCTAACTAAGGAGCAAGTGTCACAGATGTTTATACGCAGCTGTTGCATGGAAGGAGTGATTATATAAGGAACGCAGTTAAGGAAAATCAGAGTGGAATTTACTGAAGTATATATGAGGTGTATCTACCATATAAGGGGAAAAAAATGTGGTCCTTGGCAACCCATGGACCTACTCAAACTGGGAAGGTTTATCATGTGCATGTCACTTTTTCACAGTATTTAGCTAAACCTCCAAGCACATATAGTATGCAGAATTCACTTTCATCTGATTTCTTTCCTTCTCTCCAATGATATTCCTCTGCAGCCAGCTGAGAGGCAGTTGCTTTCTTTGCTGCACAACAGCTACAGATGATGATGAACAACCACAGAAGATGAGAATTCACTGCCCTCTACAGATCCCAGCATCCCTGCTCAGAACACAGGTGCAAAGAAAACAGGCATCTGCAGTTTACCTTCAAGCCAGACAAAGAACTGTCAGACAAGAAGTAAAAGAATTCCTTCCCTCCCTTCAAACTTGAGTGCCATTTGATTTCTGGAGCACACCTGCGTTCTCCCAAGCATAGACAATGGGACTGCTGAACAAAAGCAGATCAAACCAATGAACAGAAAACAGTTATTGTTTGGCAGTAGGTGAAAAAAATAAAAAATGTCATTCACTGCTATTTGCTCTTCCTAATACTGCTTATTTTGTTTCTCATAATTCCTGTATTTTTTTTTCTTTTGTCAGCAAATGCACAAGAACAACATCTGCTTGGAGAATGATTTGCTCTGGAACACATCTTGAAGTACTACTTCTTGTTTAGGATTTATGCTTCAGTTGCCCTGCTACAAAAGCTGTTTTATCAGGGATGTATAACACTAAATCACACGGTCCTTTCTCACACACTTCATTGGAAAAAGACATAATAACGCATACCAAAAAAATACTTCCCATCTAATAACATTAGAATTTTGTATGTTTTATCCTTTTAATTCAGGAAGGAAAGGCAGAATTTCACAGTCAGAAAAAAAAAGTTGGAAAAATATTCTTTCCAAGTAAACAGAAACGTATGTACTGTTCACTACTCTTTTATCTTCAGCCATATTCTTATCTGATCCCCCAGCTCCCAATGTCATCATACAATTAGGTTACATTTTTAAACTAATACACTGATCTAGGAAGTCAGTTTTAAGTCTCCAAATAGAATGTCTCTTCAATTTTAAATTTTTCCCTTCTCCAAAAAGGAGGAGAGAATTCATCTAAGGGAATCATTTAAGCCCACCTACTCCCAACAGAAAATCATGGTTTCCATATGTCACCAAAGTTTCCTAAACCTATTTCTGTTTTATTGCAGGAGCAGACGACACTCCACCCTACCCAAACCAGACTAACCATCAGATCAGGTCTTACCCCTTCCTAATCCTACTGCAGCATTTGTGAACCATCTGTACAGAGAGGAAGCAGGAGAAGCAAATGCAGCTGTCAGGAGAATTTGTGTTTCTCTTGACTCACACCATATGCAACCCAAATCTCAAAATAGCGTGGCGGAGCCACACAGTGCTTTTTTCCTCTCTACAGTAGTGATGCTGAGCAAGGAGGTAATGGCACTGGGGTAACTGAGCCACAAGGATTAGAGATGACCATTAGGATTAGAACAACTGTTGAATTATTAAAAATGATTGCATAGAGAATGGGGAGCAGAACATATTTCCTACTCCTGCAGCCGCCAGTTCAGTGTTAATTTCAGTAATTTAGCTGGATAAGCATCATTCATCATGCTCTATGAAGGCAGAGTTTGGATAGGTAACACATAGTACATACGCAAAGACTTCATCCCTCTGTTTTTTAATAATGCTCTCATTGTCAGTGATGGAGCTTTCCTTATTTCCCATAGGAAAAGTCAAAAGCCGTGGTCTGGAGAGAAACATTACAATTAGAGCCGGACAGAAATTTTCCAACCTAATTTTTTACCCTTAGAAAAATGCCGATTCCATGAAATCAACATGTTCCCACGGTACACTTCATTTTCATCAAATCTTTAGAGGGAAACCAGCTGCCTGGTTCACTGCCAGTCTGCTGCTTGCCTGGTGGCCCACCTTGCAGGCTGTGGCAGAGCCAGGACCCAAGAGGCACAAGCCCACGCACTGAGGATTTCTTCATTCTGCTGAGCAGAACCCTGAGGCTCCAGAGAGATTTGCATTCACATCTCCTGCTTGTACAGCAAAAAGCAGCTAGATACCTGGGCCAGGGCTCAAGATACTTGTGCTGACTGGAGGTCTAGCATCAACTTTGTTTTGAAAACAGATGGAAGTAAATATTCCATCAATAAGAAAATTTAAAACTTTGCTCCTGCATGAAGTGATTTTTTATTTTTATTTTGAGTTCAGAATTTCCCACAGAACGAACACTTTGAGCACCATCGGACACCACAACATAGCAAGTCACTACCAGATACAGTCATCACTGATTTTGGGCTGGGGGAAATACCTGTGTTTTGCAAGTGAGTAGGATTACTCATAAGTACACACTGAATGAATAAATGTGTACCTGAGAACAGGAGTGGAAAGAAATAAAATGAAATTAATATATATAGAGAGAGAGTGAGAGAGGGAATTATTCATATCTGTTCAAGAAATAAACATTGGAGAGATCACCATCCTGGTTAATACAGTGAATGATTAGTAACATACACATCAGCCAGGAAAATATCTTGGTCACAACTGGTTTTTTTTGACCTGTGCTTCAGGACCTTCAAAGAGGAATCCCATGACTGCTGCATTAAGTCCTTCATGAAACCCTAACAGGAGAAAGCCTTTTATCAGAGGGTCAAGAATCACCTGGAAGCACCAGGAGACAGAAGTATGTGTTGGTTCCCTGAATTTCAGTTGCCCTAGTCGCTGGGCAATCTATGGAAAACTGAAGTAATTGTCCCACCTCCTATGGCAGACTTTGAATTATGCATGATGCTAAGTGAGAGCAGAAAGTAGGCATACTGCACCACCTAA
Source organism: Oreortyx pictus (assembly GCA_036925125.1). Lineage (NCBI taxonomy): Eukaryota > Metazoa > Chordata > Aves > Galliformes > Odontophoridae > Oreortyx > Oreortyx pictus. The sequence continues at coordinate 4,872,665 of JAUPFR010000004.1, read as the reverse complement.
ACACTGTCAAACAAGTATTTTGTCCCTCAGGCTCAAACTCAAGGTTGCCTATCATCTTAAATAACCCTTTGCTTAAAATAAAAAGAAGAAAAAATCTACAACTTTTCTCCTTGAAGCTTTTTAAATCTTGCAATATTAGAGAAAGTTTCATAATAGAGAAGACTCATTAATTATTGTCAGGCAAAACCATTAAGAAGCAACACCACTGGGGAAATTCAACATTCAGTTCCTGCTTACAAACTCTTCAGCGAGCCATCTCAGCTGGAACGATCAACATTGCAGAATAATGTGGCAGAAGGATCTTCATTCAAAAGACTGTTCTAGCCAAAACCAAGGTAGCTGAGTACAACTATTACTCAGTAACAATTAAAGATATAATCAAACATAGCTGTGCTGAATAATCCATTGACAGACTTAGAGAACAAATTGCCTCAAATTGGAGGCCACAAGAAAGGCAGAATACAGAAATTACTGTGTTGAAAAGAAAGCCCGTGAATTAATCATGTTAGTATACTAAAACATTAATAGTTTTGAACACTGAAGGTGAAAGAACATTTGTTCACTAAAGGTCAGTCCTCCAGCTCAGGGGGGAATTTTAAAGAACACATGTTGGAAAATTCACCTCAGTATTTGTGTTATTTCACCCCTGGGCATCGTTTGCAATGTAAAGCAATTAGTCTGGTAGCCAATGAGCATCCTGGTGTTGAAACCCTCCAGGAAAAGTCAGCATCACTTAAAGTAACAATACCTCACTGCTGGACCCTGGTTCTCATGAATAAGTATTTTCTCTTTATTAAAAAGGAAAAAAAAGTCAATTCCAGGCTAGAAAATCAACTATCAGACTGATATATAACTTACAGATCTATAGCCAGCAGAGGAAAAGCAACTGTGACTGTAAACCTCAAAGCTATCACCTCTGAAAGAGTGATATTTTTAGTGGGTGGAGGTAAGTGAGTACATGTCTGAAAAATAAACCACTGATGAACTTCTGTGAAAAAAAAAAAAAAAAAAAAAAAAAAAAAAACTTGGTGTGAACAAGACATTCTGCACCCAGCTATGATGTAATAAGGATTCCTGTAAAGGAAGTCTAGTCAGAGTGCCTGTGACAAAGGAAATAATGAAATAATTAGAGAGCAAATCTGAGTGCCAGCCAACCACATTTTAATATTCCCTAAAATGTCAATTTAAAATAAAAGTCAATGTAAAAGAGTTTTCCCTCATTTAGATTTACATAATGGAGGCAATGGTAATCTCTTTGGAATTTGGTGCCTCTCCAATGTTTATCACACCATTTATCTTCCAGATTTCCAGCTTATAGAAAAGTGTAATGTGAAGTACAGCTATTAAATCACGCTGCTCTATTGGCACGAAATGCCATATATCATATTTAAAAGGAGTTCTGTGGCTGATTTGTTCAAATGGTTACATTAGTTACTAAAAACAACAAAAGAGGAAAAAGATTTTTTAACTATGATAAGGTACACAGTATGGATGTTTCTGATGTGAATGCATGAAAGATCCATACTATAAGTTATTTTTATATCCAATGTGATATCTATACTACTATGGGACAAGTTTTTGACCTCATACATTTCCTTCTTGCCACCAGAGTGATATGAAACATACTTAAATCATCCTAAATGGACAGCTTCTAATTCTCTGTATTCAGAAGCAGTTTTCTTAAGGACAACCCTCAGTAAATTCACTGAAGTAATACTGAGATCCTGGCTGTCCCACACTGAGTGTTCAACTTCTGGAAGACCTACTAAATATCTCCCTGGAGAAGCTGAATGTACGTACCATATGTATGAGCATTAATATTTGTAGACTATTTACATACTTGAATGTAAGAAAACATAATATCAGAAATCAAGTTCCAGTACTGCTGTCATTGTGCATGGTATTGGGTATTTACTCTTATGCAGCAGCTCACTGTATTGAGTAACAACCTTACCTATCTCCCATAGGGAACAGACAACATCTACGAACATATCTCAGATGTTTAGTGGAAGTGCCACATCACCAGAGGATGAAAATGTATATTTCTTCACCATATTTTCATAATAGATTTCCTTCTTCATATTACAGTGGTTTGCCAGGTGCCTTACAGTACTGTCTGATAACTAGTTGTGGACTCTTATGTTTGCAGGCACACATACCTACTCAAGACTAGGGAGCAGGATTTGCAGTACTCTGAACAACCGAACAAGACACCACCTGAGTAAGAAACTCTGACTGCTAAATTGCAAGTTCCCAAAACACATTATCCCTAGGAAAAGATGAAAGGTCAAAACCATAAACAGTGACCTAATCAAGCTTTGGTGGCATAGAGGTAGGAGAGGTAGAAACAAGAGGGAAGAAGTTTAGGGACTCCAATTTCCTCCACCTGATACAACTACAAAATCCACACCAGCCATGACAAGTTCTTTCAGTCAAAATCCCCATCTGCCTGCCCACCACATGTGGTATATGAAAGAAATGAAAGGTCAACACAGGAAGTCATCAAAAACTAAGAAATATAAAACAGAGATGTAAAGCGTGTGTTGTGGAAGAGGGAATTGCCTTGCACTGGAGTAGGGCCAAGGGAGCGGGGGCATCAGAGCTGGGAAGCCTTGGCTGAGTCAGCTGGAGACTTCAACCGGACTCAGAGCTTTATGTAGACCCAGGATTTGTTTTAGTGTACAGCCTATATCACAGAACCAAGAAATCCTGCAGTCCTTCAGTAAGATCTCTCCTGCAGCACAGAAGCAAAACAAACAGCAAAAATAAGAGCAATACATACAAGTAGCTTGTTCTGCATAAGACCTCCTGCTATAACAGCCCAGTGAATAAGAAAAAATGCACAACACAGATGGATCTGGGAAGATCAAGACACACTCATAGCTGAGCCTGTCCAATCTGGGACAAGTGACTAACATCTTCCAAGGCTGAAGTTTCTTTCTTTGCTTGTTTTCAACGCATATTCGCTTTTTCAAATTAATCACAATGTAAGTGATTTACTGGTATCAAAGCCTTAGACAGAGCCACCAACTTGGTCAGGTCACTAACACAGGACTACCCAAGTGCTCTTTCCACAGATATGAGATGAAGTAGAGGAGCTGAAAACTGTGTCCAAATTTCTATATGTTAGATAATACTGCATGCCACAGAGACAAAATGTAGGAGAGAGACAGTTTTAAGGACAACAAGAAAAAAGAAGTCCATAGTAACCACTGAGTAATAAAGCTATAAAGATGCTGGAAGAGAGGCCATGACTTCAGTTTCTCTCACCATGCCCATTTGCAGCTAAACCTTCCAAACCCTTTACAGCACAACACAATTCCTGAATTATAACAAAGGATGTAGTAAAGATTAGAAAAACTTTGGAACCACGTGGCAATCTTTACCTAACTGCAGATGAATCTGAGCTCCACATTTCCACTGTGGTAGTTATCAAGTAGTCACCTCTGAAGTAAAACATTTCATGCTAAGTGCTGTAACGAGCTACAGGGAAAAAAGTATACAAGAAGGAAATGGAAAATAATTACTGAAGCAACAGAGAACTGGAAGTCAGTTTGGATTTGTAAAACTGCTAAGGAAAGAAACATACATGGCCACTGCTAGACATTAGGACTTTCTATGTCTAAAGTATACAGAACAGGATGTCTTAATTTGAAACAATGAAAATGCAGCTTGCCTAATTAGATGCATATTCCTGACTATAGATAGAGATTCAATTAATTTACATAAGATTTTGAAAATCTCATTACTCGTCTTGAAATCAGTACAGATTGTGGTGCCTCTGTGCAGAAGAAATGACTAAGGGACATTCATTTTCATGCCTTTCTCTGACTGCAGAACAGAAACTTAGTCTTACATTGGTAGGACTAGTGTCATGAAACTTGCTAAAATCAAGTTCATTTCATGGTAGCTTGTCTGCTTCTCTTGAGATTCAGTGGCCCTGAGAAGCCACAGAATGCAGTAACCACACAGACAGGTAATTCTGCTCAACTCAGTAATATCCCCATGTCTCTGTAACAAGTATCTTCAAATGCCTTAACACTGAACAGGAAGATTACTTCACAACATCTATCCTCTCTTCAGTCCTTTACAACTATACTCACAGTGATTTCAGAACAAATTATTCACAGCAGTCAGTACCTACCTCCTATTTCACTGCTGAAATGTCAGGAAAACCTTTGCACCAGAGCAGGAGTAACTCCAGCAAAGGAGATCTCCCCGATAAATTGTTTTTTTTCTTTGTACACGCACGCAAGTCAGGAACAGTGCAACAGGCCATCCACTGACCTCAGTAACAACTGTCACTTTTCTCCTACTTCTCAACCTCTCCTCTTCTTACAAAGCAGTAAACTCTCAAGCTTGGACACCATCCATGCACTTCCATACTATCCTGGGCATTCACTGTTTCCTAACAACTAAAGGGTTATAATCAGCTTTCTGAAATGTACAAGAAGAACAGACAACCCCTGGTTTGCAAGTAGCATGTTTTTGGGTTTTTTTGGTCTGGAATTTTCAAGACTGGAAGATGTTGTGACATTACAGGAAACGGTGCTCCTCCAAATTATTCACTTGAGGTCATTCTAAAATGCTTTTGGTGATTAAGATATTCAAGATTAAATGAACAATAATTACAAATTTTTTTTTGTTATTCTATTTGTTCACTCACACTCATTTTCTAAAACAAATCTAAAAAAAAAACCATTTTTCAAAGGTACTTTTTATTGAAATTATGACCAACTTTGCAGGAGACAAGGGCAAGAAATAAAAGCAGAAATAAAAGCACAAGAGCTAAAAATGTTTAAATTGTGATTTAGAAGCAGGAAGGTGATCAGTAAGAAAAACCTACTTTTAAAAAGGAAAGTGGAATAATGATGTATGAAATTGCTTATCAGCCCCTTTGTCTGCCCTGTGAATTGTTAACCTTGGCAGTGAGCAACTGACTCACAGCAGACTGGATTCTAACCAACCAAAGTAATATGTAGGTTTCCCATAAGGTTGAGTGAAGTACTGAGAGAGATGTACAAACACTACTTTCTTTTATCTTTTTCTCTATTTTCTTTTTCTTTTCTTCATTTCCTTTTCCTTTTACATTTTCATGATTTTTTAAGGTGATTTTAATGCTTACAAATCTTACCTGACTTATGATCCAAGGTGGAAGTTTTCTGGCCTTTCTTCACAGGGAAAAAAAATGCATCCACCATTTATCTAATCAGTGTGTGACATCCACATAGGTGTAAGGGAAATACAGTAAAGAATGAGCTAACCCATTGGCCAAGAAGACAAAAGCACTGTGTTCACAGAAATCATTCAGTTCTCTCTGCTTTGCCAGGTCAGGAACGGTTGAAATAATTTGAGATTGATTATAGGAGAAGTCCATAGTTTACAGCAACTCAGGGTTGAAGTATATACTGTAGTTGCATGTACTGTCCAAAAGGTGAATAAAATTCTGATTTTTAGAATATTATTATGAAGAACAGAAAGAACTCACATGCTAATTAATGAAGACTAGAATGAAAATGGTTGAAGTCACAGATGTTCTCAAGATGGTTTTGTCTACAGAATCAACATATATATTTGACCTATAAAAATTTAATGTGAAGTTTTGGTCTAACCAGGAAACGAGAATAACTCTTGATAAGTGATACTGTCATTTAAAATATAGTGCATTTTCAACAGCTGTTTGGATAAGAAAGAGACCAGATGAAAGTTGTAAAGGAAAAAAGTCTCAGCCCAAAAAATGAAGAAAAGCACCACAAAGAATGATGTTCCTAGTTGGCTGAAGAAGCACACTGCCATACCTCTGCAGATGGCACACTCCTTAAGATCGATATTCCTCATCAAAATAAATGAGACAGAAACGAAAAAGTGGTGTTGATGTTTTGAATTAAGACAATGAAACAGTGAAAACAACCACAGACACAAATAATGCACTTTACTGTGAGGAAATTTACGTTAGTGAAATCCACAGAACTATCATGAACACTGCCCTATCAATAGAAGTAAATGGGATGATTCTTCTGGAACTGCATTTAAAAGATAGAATAACAATAAGCTTAAGGTAGCAGCAGAAGGCTCAAGGTTGATGTACTGACTTGGCAAGGATAGTAGCAAGGAACAGAAGATTCTGCAGATACTGAAAATTATGAATGACACAATAGAAGCTTTCAACCTATTTTATGAGATAAATTGATGATTCTTTGTGAAATTATACTGCATCTGGTCAAAAAAAAAAAAAAAGTGTTTCCACAGTTTTGTAGAAAAATATGATAAATCAAATGAAATCTTTTTTTAAGCTATTACATAATTACTTATATCCATTCAGTCCGTTGGAAATCCAATTATGTTCATCTGCACGCAGCAGAAGGAGCAGGATATAAAAATTTCCTTGGTACTAAACATTGTGCAACTTCTCTGCTAGATCATGGGCTTGAACCATAGGTGATGCTGCCAAAAGCAATATGCATGGCTCCACATCTGTGATCCAGTACACTATGGCAAGCTCTACGTTCCTGCTACATCTTTGTCTTTGTTTCTTCTGTAAACAATCAGCCTGTGTAAGCTCATCATTCACTTAGCTGTAAAGCCTGAAAATTGCTGCAACAGACCATTATTATAATAATTATAAAGTGCAGTTTGGAAATTGTCTTCTTTTTTATACAGACCCTCTCCCACTGTGCTTCAAAGAATGCACAAAAGCTGAACCTAGAAGGGTAAATCATCCTAAGGAAGAAATGACAGCTAGTTCTTTGAAAGAAGAGACAGAGTTTCAGCACGCTGCTAATCTCTGTGATTTCATGGTACAGCTTTCATTCAAAGTACACTAGAAAATAGACACCTGAAGGATTATGAAAGAAATTATTCTTTTTGTACCCATAGAATTTTTATAAATTTGCAGTGACTAATCGAAACTTTCTTCTGCAGTATTTCTGAGAAGAGATGCCAGACCTACCTCCTTAAGGACAAAACTATTTAAGTGGGACACTTAAATTCATATTTAGTTCTCCAAATGAAAGCATATGATGGTGACCTCCAAATAACCCCTGACAAATGCAAACCTTAGTCTCAGCTGCTTTAATAACTCCTTAACTCCAGCATAGCCACATTTTCCTCCTGGAGTTTCATGATGATGTTCATTTATTCTGGGGAAATGTGCAAGACATTGACAATGACATCATAATTTTCCTAGTGCAGTATTCTTTGGAGACTGTCCTAGCAGCTCTGACTAGGTGTAAAATAACTAAATGAAATTCTGTCACTTCTCATTACAGAGAGGCAGATCTGGTTGATTTTAGTTTAAATGCTTGTTATGCTTCCCAAAGAACAATCACCAGATATTAAGCTAGCACTGGTAAAAAATAATGCAAAGAGGAACAGTATGCAAGTTAAGTGTTTCACCAAGAAGTCATAAAACGCAGGCTGGCAGTGGCAGTCTGTGCCGTGGATAATTTCTCTTGTAGCACACTTAATCAACATTTGCCAGATAAACTGAAAACCACGTAGAAGTGTATTTCTCCTTAATAAATTAGGAGCCTGAATGCACTTTTATGAGCTCATTACCACACAATGTTTAATGCTGAGCTTGATTATAATCTGACTTCTTTTCTAATTCCTTATCAATTTGTTTTAAAAATTTGTCTGACTAATGAACTTGTTATCCCCTTCCAGTGTGCAAACACCAACTGTCCCCAGACTCTCCACATTAATAGAAGAAGAAAATACCATAGGTCAGCAAGCTGCCAATGAGGACATACAAGTGGGAGCAAGGCAAGGAGGGCAGAAGGCAGGGACGTGGCTGTGAACTTCATTGGGGAACACTGCATAGAGCATGGGAGCTGCAAAAAGGAACTTCAGGCCCAGTGTCCAAAGCTGTAAACTTCATGCATTGCACCAAAGAGCTCATCTTTTGCAGAATTTGTGTTGTTTTTTAAAGGCTGTTTAGAAATTTTCAGGCTCTGTATCTCTCAACAGTGAGTACCATAATGCATGGGTGCAGTGCAAACTTTTCTGCCAAAGGCATCCGCTGAATGGTCCACAGAAAAATGAGAGATCCCCCCTCAAACCATGATTTTCCTCCATTATTTCAGTTGTTTCACACAACTCTCTCATTCCTCACCTCTATCACTGAGATAAAAAAAAGTTCTGTTCAGATTGCATTATCACTACCTGGTTATAATGGGCTGCCCTAAGTTTTTGCAATAAAAATGTTTTGTCATATTAATTAGACATGTACTTACTTTAAAGAAGGGAAAAAAAAAAAAACAACAGCACTGTTTGATTGATTATTACAAAAGTAGTTGCCCACTGCTTAATGATTAAAGTACAGGTAGAAAACTAAGGGCTGAGGCATGAAAATGGAGAGCCTGAGTTTGAAGAAAGACCCTCTGGAGAGCAAAATAAACAGTTGTGTGTGGCCTAGAAAGGGAGACGCAACCCAGAGCTAACAAACGTGGATTTGGATCTCTTAGCAAAGAAACTACCTACTTTTACGTTATGAAGGAGTCAGGATTTAGAAATATACCGGATTTCTTGCCTGCTGTCTTACTTCAGCAAAGCAACCTGCAAGTTCCTGAATATCAGCTAACTATTCAATCCAAAAAATGCAGACATATTGTTCTGCGTGTCTGAAAATTCTGTGCTTGTCCTCGATGGTCTTGCACCTTTGAACTCATCTCTGCCTTCTTCACCACCTTCTCTCAAGTTCAGTCATTTGCCTCTGTGCAGCATGTAGCTTCTTCAAAACATGTTCTGCACAATCTGTAGGGAGTAGTCTCAGTGCTGCTCAAGAGATAAGCTGAAGATAAAGAGATATCCCATTATTTGAACTCTATTCTCTAAATAATCTCTAATCCCATAAAATCTGATTTCCATCTTCGGCCAAGCCACAGTAAAATCTCCTGGTGGCACTACAGATCACTGCTTTTCTGTCCAGTTTTCTTCAGTCTCCTCTGTACCACCTCTCCTCTGTAACCTATTTTGATCAAACTTCGTAACAAAATCAGTGCTTTGTCTCCTTCCCACACATTGGGAAATTACGAATATGTTTAACTTTGTGTCTTCAGAGGTCTGATGGTTTCTTTCATTGCTTTTTGTAAATATTTAATCTTAGCTCCACAAGAGACTGTTTCCTTTAAGCAATATATGCTAACATTTCCTGTAGTTCATCATTTTTTTTACAGTTTCCACTTTATATTCTCCATTTATATATGTTTTTCTTGTTTTCTTTTCTTTATCTTTTTTTTCCAACTGTTTTATGAAAGGAATCCCTATTTTATAACTGGTTTACTTTTTCAAAGAAAGATTAAGCATTCCTCCACAGCGAATGAAGTTGGCTTTCCTGCTACCTCTTTAAACAAAACTTTATTTAAAATCACTTGTGAAACCAGAAAGATCAACAGATTAGACAGTAGTTCAAGGTTCAGATCAGGAGGCTTATAAAATGCTCTTCTTGACATCCAAATAAATCTGTTACTCAGCTTTTCTTGTGAAAAAACAGGAATTTATCTTACTTAAGCCAGAGAAAAGAGTAGTAGGGCAGAGTAATTACATTGATTATTTCTTTCCAAGCAGTATTACAATGAAGTTTTCTCTTCTTGTTCTTGTGACTCATTCTTGGGACATTTGAACCAAAAAGCTGCTGACCTACATCAAGAGTATCAGCAATTACAACAAAAACAAACGTATTGCAATTCAGGTAATTAATTATGAAGGCTTATTTTTACTTAGAAGAAAAAAAAATGCATCCTTTTATAGTGTCTTTTAACAAAATAAATCAAACAAATACAGGAAGTAATAGTCCAAGTGGCAGAAAATGAGTTCAAATACTAAGCTGGAATTTTCCAAGCAGCCAGCATGAGTTAGGTACATAAATATTGCTGAATCCATTTCTTGAAATACCATCCTAGGAAGAAAACCATGCAAATCCACATATAGCATTCACAAATGTTTATTACTAAGATATTTCCTAGGCCAGCTAAGTACCTGTGATTGCATTTACCATTGAGGGCAATGTTACAAGAAAGTACAACGGAAATGTTTGGGAAGCTAGTGGAAAATTTGAAGGAGATATGGAAATTAGAAAGCCCTGCACATTCTACAGCACCATGGAGTGGGGAGAAGTTAAATACAGAAATGATTTCTAATGACCCATGCTGGGTATTGTATTTCTTGCTCCCTGATACTGCATCAGCCAATCAACCAGCTGCAAATATGTAGTCTAATTTCCATTAAACAGAGCAACATGGTGGTATTCCAATCAGTAGGAAGATCTTGGAGCAGACTGAACAACAGCCACAGATAGTCTATATTAGGCATGCAGTCCACTCCATGATGCACTGGAGTCGTACTTTTCCTTTTGGACACTTCAGGCCTTGCAATAAATTATCCATGGCTGATTACCCCTTCCTTTCTGCTATTTGGGTTAGTGTGTGAGTTTGAGGGAAAAGATATAAAGTCAGGGCACTGCCAATGCCAACTCCATTGCAGATAGCTGTTGGTAGCCAAGACAAAGAGATGGCTCAGACGTAGGTTTGTTAACCTTGATTCCAGGCTTATCAGCCCCTCTGAATGTCTACCATAAAACAATTAATGATTGAAATATTGTCTGATATCAAAACATAAAGAGAAGAGCAGTAAATGTTGAAAAAGGAAAAAGAGCCTTTTTGACATAGTGGAGATGCCAGAAGAAAAGGCTTCCCGAGACAAATATTCATCAGTTTCTTGTAGCCAGCAGGATAGAGCATGTCAGAATCAAATCTTATGCCATCTAGTTACTGATAAAATTTTGAACGACACTCTAACAATGGCAACCAAATATTGAGATGTCCAACCTAATTCATAAGAATATAGGTGTTGTGTATGTGTTTTCATTAGATTCAGAAGTGTTCTGCCTGGAGGGTTGTAATCCATTTAAAAGTGATTTGAGGTAGAAAGAAGATATCTGCTTAGGATTTTGTTTTTCATTAGCCGTTCACACCAGGGAAGTCAGTATTGCTTGCACTGCAAGGGAGGCTGTGGTTGTGCAGGAGGAAAAAACTGAAGCAGTTTTTTCTATCTATCAAATAGTGGCAGTAGAATACCCATGTTTTATCCAGTAAAGAGCTCACAAATCCAACTTACAGCACTCCGATATCCTTTAGAAACCTCTTTCTGACTCAGATTGTTCACGTACACTGCAAGTCTATCATTCCATCAGAGAACACCCTCCATTATAAATAACTTCCTACTTCAAAGAGTAACAAATTACTTTGATGCACTTTAAAAGTCAGTGTTTTCAATTCTCCAGCATTTTTGCCTTGATAGGAAATCACTGAATAGCTGAGAACACCTTGTTTGCATTTACAGCTATTACCTCTATGAGGAGGCATTGGTCCCTTTGCCCTCTGAGATACCAGTATCTGTAGCATCCACATCAAACAAGCTCAAAGTAAACCGGCAGCCCATGCCTGTTTTTTTCCAGGAAGAGTCTTGCTTCAGAATGATCCTTCCTTTCTTCTCATCTATTGTATGGTTCACCGAGTCACTGAAAAATCATGGCTATGAGTACCATGTAATCTGCAGAACAAAAGTGTCAAAACGCAAAGTAACCAACTATTAATCACATCTCTTTGATAACCCTGACCCTACTAAAGTATAACATCTGTCTTGTGTTTTCTGTGGCTGAAAGCCAAAGCTGGGATCAGGAAACAACTATTTCACTGGTCAGATGTTAACATAGCGCAGTATGTTGACTTTAAAACCACCCTATGAGCTCAGAGAATTTAATGGAACTGTCTTTTATTTGGCTTGGTCCCATTTATTAATATTATCAGAGTGAGTAACTCACATGATCAGACACGCACTTAACAGAGCCATGTCTAGACAGACCTGAAGTGTTCACTCTCTTTTTCACAATTAGACAAAATCTGTAGCTTAAGACTGGTAAAAATGGAACAGTTATTTCAGTTCACACTGAAAACACTCCCATTAGTTACTGTCAAGGTAGACGCTTGAAAGAGCAATTACCAAACAGTAGCAGACAAGAACTTCTGACTGTGGACCAGATGGTAAAAACTGGTGGCATTTATGTCAGTATAATTATTAGGTGACAGAGACTAGTGGTTATCTATACGTCATATCGCCAGAGAAAAGTGGAACTGAAATTGGAGTTAGTCCATAACTAGCAATTCCATCTGGTTTCACTAAGGTGGCTGCCACTTCTTGGTACCACTGTGGCTGATGGTCAGCTGTGATCTGCATCCTTTATCATACAACCACAGGTTGTCAGGGAGATTTAAAAGAGATATAACACCCAAAACGTTCTAGGAAAATAAAGTTTTGTTTTTATAAAGATACAAAGTTAAAATTCTAATCCTGCAAGACTTTGAACTTTTTTAATTATATGATGGTGAGATCATAAATTCTTTTAATGGTTTGGGTTGGAAGGGACATTAAACACCATCTAGTTCCAGCTTGTTCCCATGGGCACGGTTGTCACCCACCAGGTCAGTCTGCCCAGGGCCCCATCTAAGCTGGTCTTGAATACCTCCAGGGATGGAGCATTCACAGCTTTCCTGGCAACCTGTTCTAGTACTTCATTGGATCTGGCCACTCCAGCTGAGGTACAGCTCAAAGCATTTGCTGGCCATGAAGAAGTCTGTGTCACAGCAGGTATACCCTGTAGTGTTCCTGACTGTGGATAAGGCCATGCCAGAATACCTTAAAGCATCTGAGGCCACGGATAACATCAGAACACAGCAGGATGTCTGAACAATCATTGACCTCTGAAGGGACTGTGGCTAATCCAAAAAAAACAAACCAAAGCAGATAGGTGGATCTCAAAGTGTCTGTGAATGGGGATCAGTCTACACTACAGCAGGTAGACCTCTAAAGGGATTTTTGTTCATGTTGGAGTAGGTGCATCTCTAAGGAATTGTGACAATTGTAAAAGCACAAAGCACTGGAACACAAAGAAGAGGAAGAGTTCATAGTGATGTTAAACCCTGTGGTGTGTCCCAAGAGGACTAGGGGTGGAAACTATGATGGATATACTTCTAAATTGTTTTATTTAACGTTATGAGTTGTATGTTTTAAGAAGTCCTCAATTGTCAGAGGATGAGCCTCAGGAGAAGTAGCACAAGTGCTGTTGTTTCCTTACCTGACTTTGGCACCCACACATCACACTGCTTCTCCTGTCCTGAGTGAATGTCAGCATAAATCATAAATTGAAAGAACTCCTTGGGCATTTTATGGACATTTCATGGTGGTGGTCCACAAACTAAGGGAGTGTTATCTGTGAATTAATGAAGATGTAATGGAGAGTGTGGAACCTGAGCATGATGTAAAAGGTATGGAATGAGTGGATATTGTCATGGTTTTGGTTGGAGTAGAACTAATCTTCTTTTTAGCATCTGTTATGGATTTTTGATGAAAATACTGGTGATAATACAGCAGAGTTTTAGTTGATGCAGAGCAGTGCTTACACAGAGCCAAGGAGTTTCATCTTCTAACGCTGCTCTGCCAGTGAGGAGCTGTGGATGTACAAGGAGCTGGGAGGGCACAGAAAACCAGGACAGCTGACCCAAATGGGACAAAATGTTCCACACCATATGGAATCATACTGAACAGTAAAAGCTGAGGTAAGCACTATGCACGATGAGCCAGGTTTTCCTAGAAGTGTCTGAATATCTGCCTGCTGATGGGAAGCATGAATTAATTTCTTATTTTGCTTTGCTTATGAACACAGCTTTTCCTTTTCGTAGTAAACTGTCTACCTCAAGCAATGAGTTCCCACATTTTAGCTTTCCATTGCTGTCACTATTCCATTTGGGAAAAGTGAGTGAGTGAGCGAGTGACTTTGTGGTTCTGAGCTGCCTAGCAGGGCTAAACCACAACATTCTGTCACTACAGAATCTGGTAAAGAGTCTTCCTGCCTTTCTTACAAACCTTCTTTATATACTGGTATGCTGGGTTCCATCAGAAGAGGGGTGACCAGCAGGGACAGGAAGGTGACTGTCCCTCTCTACTCCACCCTCATGAGTCCCCATGTGGAATACTGCAGCCAAGCCTGGGTCCCCCAATACAGGAGAATGTTGGAGAGGGTCCAAAGGAGGGTCACAAAGGTGACCAGAGGGCTGGAGCCCCTGTGAAGACTCTGTTCTTCTTTATTCTTGTGGACAATTTTCCTGGGAGACTCATTCCATAATTCCTTAAACAGCTGAAAGTTCACTGACCTAAAATTTATTCTTTGTTCTCCTAGACTGTCTAAAGCTTGCTGTCCTGTCCTGTTTTGAAATCCAGCAGATGTCAAGGTGATTGAAGTCCCTCAGCAGGATCAGAGTCTGAAATCATGATGATTTCTATAGGTAAGATAAGCTCTTCATCAACATCCCCACGAGGAAAATACCAGATATTATCACATGAATGCTCTCAGCCTCACAAGTGTCAAAACTAGACTTAAAGAGCATACAAGAACTGTATGGTTCTTCCAAACCTTGTTCTCCTGAAGTCCTCCATGGGAGTTATGCCCAGGAATTAGCATTCTCTCTGTGAATCTCTTTACACTTACATAAAGAAACCATTTAAGAAACCCACTGTTAAAACAGACTAGTAACAACACTGAGTCTGAAGACAAAATAGCTGTGTGTCTGGGCTCAGCTTCTTTTACTCATTCTTTCAGTGCATATTTTCTCATCACTATTCTGTGATTCCATTAGAGAAACAAGAATTAGAATTCAATACTACTTGTAAGAGTCACAGGGCCTCAGAATCAAGGTCTATCTTCCTGTTACCCTGCAGACATAGCTTGCACAGTGCGCAACTAAGTTTGCAACAGAGGGGTCATAGTTGAAATTATATTTGTTATGTTTTCATTAGTGATTTTTGGTTTTAGAAAAATCCAGGATAAAAACTGTGATAGAATAGCACAGAATTATTTACCAATGTCTAGTACTTGGCTTGAGATTTCTGCTGTCTGTATCTTCACATGCTTATTTTCCAGCTCCTCCTTCCCCTATGTGAAATTAGTCCTTGCACCTCTCTCATTGCTACTGGCATTACTTGAGTTGTCAACAAGCTTTGAGCAACTAACAAGGACAAGATGGTAGCAGCCATAATTTAAGTGGTTAATGCAGACAAAGGTGAGTGAGGAAAGGGGAAAAGATACTGAAGTGAAAACTCTTGCCACAAGTAGATACTGCCTCATACTACTTAAACAGTACAGAAGCCAGTGAATTTACTAAATTGAATGACCTCAACAGTCAATGGAAAGAAGTGGGCAATTGCCTGAAACAGAATTCCTCCTATCTATCTACTAAAAGTTTAATTGCCACCTGTATCCACTGTCTAACAAGAAGTCCAGATGAGCAAGAGCCTTGCTTTTAAGATGGCTAATCTTCAGTCATTAGACATCTGTGTTTAAAGTAAGAGAGCTTTCCCCATGTGAGCTTTGGCTTTACTTCAGGTTTCAAGCTTAAACAGACAGAAACCAAGCCTTCATACGTAATGAGCTTAAATGTATACAAACTCACTATAACATGTGTTTTGAGCATTTTCATTCATTTCATGGGATTTACTTGCTCATGCCTGGATATAATATGCCTATTAGAGTAAATTGGAGATAAGAGAAAACAAACACATCTTGCAAACACTTGAGTTTCTGCCAACTTCTTCATCCATGCTGCCTAACACATTTCCCTGAGTACTCCTTTCTTTGTTTGTCAGCAGTATTTCCCTGATTTTCTTGTGTTTATTTTCCATTCAGTATTTATGAAACCATTTAAATAATTCAGACATTATCCTGAAATATGTATTATTCAAAAAAGGAACAAGATGACACACCTGGGAAGCGTATATTGTTATCACTTTCCCAAATACACTCAGTCACTCACATACAAGTGGCAATGTATCTCCACATGTTGTTAACTCCCAGATCAGAATTACTCTCCTCAATCACAGTTATTCTGTTTAAAATATGCAAAACATTTCAACGGGTGATTAATTTGACATATTTCTGTCTTGTGAACTTTAAGCATTCTTCTGGGCCTTTGCTTGTTCACAGGTTTACCTCTTCCAGTGAGAAAAAGAATATATCAACTCAGCAGTCCAATGCTTTGGGTCTGATTCTTCCCTTTAATTAAAGGATAAATCCTCTCAGAGAAGCAAAATCTCATTTACTAAAAAAAAACAAAAAAAACCTACATCCAAAGAAGTTGCATTTGAGTTGATGTGTCAACACAGAATGCTCTCAAGCATCAACTAAGCAAACTGCAAACCAAGCACCAATTGAGTGTAGAAAAAAGATAAGAAAAAGATTTAAAATCATTTAAAGTCCATTACCTCAAGAGATATTCAAGTATCTCGATAGAAAATATTGATTTCTACAAAAGCTTACCAGCTGATATCTTTTTATGATTTATTCCAAATATCTAAGATCCTGAAGAATCCAATACAATTTTGAAGTTGCAAGATAACTCGTATTTTTTGGCAAAACAAATAATTGTTAAAAGCTCATTTTTCCTTTCTGCTTCAGCTATACTCAATTCTCCATACAGTGTCCACAGTGGGACACTTTATTGCAGAACAGCATGAAGGGCAAATGCTTGTCAGAAGAGTGTTTAGATTAAATGTGAACCATGTAAGACTGTGGTTCATGCAGTCTGACAAGACCCGTGCACAATCCTCAGGTGCGCACCTTGCCCATCACTGCTCCCACGGCTAACTAGCTCCGTCAGCAAAAACTGTCTGGCATGAGGATGCAAACAGGACAGCAGCTGGGCTTCAGGTTTTCATTTGTTTTAATCTAGACAGGGAAATAATTATCTAGAAGCACACTGCAGGAATTCATCATGGGATTCCATCCTTTCAAAACATGAAGCACTGTTGAGGAAACCTCAGCAGAACTGAGGTCAGAGTTCCCCCATAAAACCAGACTGATACACAGAAGCCTTAGGTAAAAGAACAAGAAAAAAAAATCTCTAGCCATACTAAAAAATTCCACTTTGAAATTATCAGGGTGCAATTAGGAACTAGATAAACTGCAGTTAGCAGCAGATAAAGAGCTGGTTGGACGGTCACAGCCAGAGGGTGGTGGTGAACAACTTATTTCCTGGTAAAGGCTGGTGACAACTGGTGTCCCCCACAGGTCCATCTTGGGACCAGTGCCCTTCAGTATCTTTACCAATTACATAGACAGTGGGATTAAGTGCAGCCTCAGAAAGTTTGCTGTTGGCACCAAGGGGAGTGGTGCAGTGACTGGCACAGACGGAAATAATGCCAATCAGAGGGCATTCTAAGAAACAAAGCTGAAAGAAAATCAGCTGGATAAAGTTCACTGTTTTAAACAGATTGAGGTATTTTTTTCCTCATGTTGACCTGTGTGGGATATTGTCAGAGTTCCTGTGTGACTCACTGCAGAAGGAAATGCTGATATACTGAAATATACTGAAGTCTTTGGGGATGTGGATATATATCAGGGGCAGAGATTTTAGGGCACTAGAGAAAAAGGCAGAAGGAGTTTTTAGAAGGAACAAAAAGGGGTTGTAGGACACTTGTAAGATTATAATGCATAGCTCATGTAATCAATGCACAGAGCACATTTTAATAAGAATAGACATTTTACACAAAAGAAGCTGTTGAAACTGAAAATCTTCCTGGTACTACTTCCCATGCCTGAAATAGCACAGGTTTCCATCCTACTTGAGGTAAAGCCTCCTAAATAACAGAGCACAAACTTGCTTCTCTACACAATCCTGCAGGGTCTGCGGGGGTTCTGCTGGGGGACACCCCAAGCCTTGTCCCTGATTCATCACAATGAGCTGCCTGCAATGCCCCTGGGATCTGCAAACCTCTCCCATTGCTATCAGAAAAGATGCAGCGACACCACAGTTTGGGTCCCTCTTCTCATATCATTTTTATCTAGCATGCCTCCATTGTTTCCCGGCCACAGGATCCTGATTTGTACCCATGTTAAGCGGAGACAAGTCCTCAACTGGTCTTTGTGAAGAGAAGTGCATTTCTTAACACATGAAGTCTTTGAAGCTTTGAAGCTGCAAGAGAAGATTTTCCTTGAAAGAAAACCTGCTTGGAATCATTCGGTCCCAAAGTAGGTGATTTTCCACTTTTAAAAAACTGCTTTAAAAAATGAACTCATGGCTTTCAACAGTATACAACTTTGTCTGCCTGATGGATCCCTTCAGTATACATTTTTAAATGTTAATGGACAAGTAAAATGAATAGAAAGGCTTCAAACTCTGCAATTCCTAACTCACATCCATTTCTCCAAAGTCAACCTTCTTGACAGCTGCCTCAGCTGGCAACAAAACGTATATAAATACAGACACAGTTGAGTTTGGGGTATCTTTGTTAATATTTATATAGCCTGCCACCGGGTGCTTCAGCAGCACAGCTGTTTCCAGCTGATAACTCTCTGTCTCCAATCACAATTGCACAATTTTATTTCATGAGGGAATATGTATAATCATAAACATGTTACGACTGTCCTGCCTGGTTTATTAGCCCGCATATATCCAAGGACCATTTCTGACATTTCAGATGCACTGTGTTCAAGAAATGCTTCAGGGGCTACCAGATTTCACAGCTCCCACATAATATTTATTTTTAAATAAAATTGCCAGTACCCATGTTATGTGGATGCAAAGGTCATAATGCCCTGTCATTAAGCAGTGTTGAGAAAATTCTGTATCTAAGTGTACTCAGGCACACAGATTGAGTCATAGAATCATAAAGGTTGGGAAAGCCCTCTAAGATCATCTAGTCCTATGTATAGATAAATGAAAAAAATAGACATACATGCACAAACATACAGGTATTTATGCAGAAGGCATTTCAGTAAGGCATAATTTATAAGAAATCAGAAACATTTAACAGCAGTAATGGTTTACAAAAGATATTTCTTTTTCTTTCTCCAGCCCCACCTCCCCCTGTAATAGTCAGCACCTGTTGAATAACCACTCATCATAAGCATAACAGTGGATAAGTCATTCTGGTAATGCACAGAATTTGGGGACACCACCATGGGTGTGAAAAACTGAGATCTGCATTTGACCTCAGATCTGGATCTGTTTCAGAGGTTTCCATCCCACATTATCAGCCAGGCAGAGTTACCTGCCTCATCAACTTTAGATGAGGTGTTACGGAAAGACTCTCTGCTTGAATGCTTCTGGAATGGAAACAGAGGCAAGCTCAGTGTCACACAGCAAGAGGGGGCAACAGCACATCATGACAAGTCCTTGCTTTTGCCAACAGTCCCATCAATTCCACCATAGATGTCAAAGGCTATATTAAGAATATTTTTTTTATGCGGCCTCAGAAGCTTTCTTTCTTCTTCCTATTTCTCAAAAAGCTGAGGATGAGGGGAGCAAAGGTTTCCCTGTGAAGCTCTTTGAAGTATTGCTCTGATGTGGAGCTCCGCTGAAGACGTACCCTAGTGATAATTCATTTATGCAGGAACAGTGAGCCTGGTGTGTTACTTAGACATATTGTCTTCTCAGACACTAACATTTCAGATATTTTTCGCAATAAATCTTCATCTTCTAAGTCAAACTGAGGATTTTCTTCTAAATAACAGAACTGACAATGACACATTTCAACACAGCTAGATTATAAAACTGTCAGACTCCGCTCTGTTCCCCAATCTCTATCCCTGTCAACAGTGGCTGGTTGTGGAAATTTCATCTTGCAAACCAATCTACTACTGAGCAGGTTTTTGCAAGTCTGCTAAGAGAGAGAGGAGAATGAACCCTATCTGTCTCTAGTGCTATTTCTCTCATAGAGCCCTTTGTCACTGCTAAAAACTAGAGGAATGGACCAGGTCAATCGGAGCTTGAAACAATTAGCTTCCTTGAAATAAATCACGTTTTTGCATGCCATTGAAGGGCTATGTATTGGGTGAATGCTGATATATTATTAATAATCGCTGGACAGGTTTTGACTTAATCACTTATCACCACCCCTTATAACAGGCAGTGGTTTTTCCCTATCAAGTCAACAGTACTTCAGTTGTATTTTTTAAGAGTTGTAAATGAAGCAAGAAAACCTGCTAAATAAAAGTATCTCCCTAAGCTCACATATCCGCATGCAAGCCCTTGTGCTACAGTCAGAATAAAGTTAACAACAGCTTATGAAGCTCAGCTCACGCTTCAGTAAGCCAGTAACGCCACTTAAAATTTAAAGGGTGAAAAAACAGGAAAGCAGAGACATGAAGCTAACTTATCATCTGCAGCAATATGTAAACTCATCCCAGTACAAATCAGTGGAAGGACATGTACAACAGATAGAACTGCGATATAAACACATCTGCTCAGTGAATAGAACACATAAAAAACTTCAAAACAAAAGCAGAAGACAATCTCCAAGCTGTTGCATTTTAAAAGCATTGTTAAATGAAATAGAATCCAGTTAATTCATTTTTCTATTGCAGTGAAAAATGTCTGCTAATTTCCCAAAGAGTACAGTCAAACCAGAGGCACATAAAAAGATATAAAGGCCCAGACATTTTCTTGCCAGAAGGGACCTGACAAGTACCAAATGCTTAAAGAGAAAATTCACAATCTGCTACGCAGGGCCAGGATGGGTGATTTACTGAGTGGAAGTCTCTTATTAATTATGAGACATTAGAGACTGATTTAAAACCTGGAGAGACTGTATCACCTTGTCAGAAGAACCTGATTCCAAATACTATACTCACAGAAGTGATTTTTGAGTCTTTCTGATTTCTATAATCAAGAGCATGCAGTGTAAGGGACTTCACAGCTACAGAAAAAATCTTTTTTTTTGCATATGTTGCAACTTGAAAACTGAATGTCTGCCCTTTCTGTTTAATGAGAATCAGACAACATGGCTGTCATCTCTTCTGAACATCTTTATCCAAACTCCCTGTCTTCTGATGCCCTTTCATCATTTCTCTCTTTAGAGAGAAACACAGACCATCACAACTTCTTCAGTCCTCTGTGAGAGCATTATTTTTCCGTAGCACCAAACATTTATGCCCTTCCAATCCACGCAATACAGTGTTATTGTGTCTTGTCCCAGAATTGCCAACAGACCCTGACACAAAAGAAAAAAAAGTTGACAGTAACTGTGAATTCGCACTTCTCTGAC
Organism: Oreortyx pictus; assembly: GCA_036925125.1. Classification (NCBI taxonomy): domain Eukaryota; kingdom Metazoa; phylum Chordata; class Aves; order Galliformes; family Odontophoridae; genus Oreortyx; species Oreortyx pictus. The sequence continues at coordinate 4,851,572 of JAUPFR010000004.1, read as the reverse complement.
AACTGTCTGGCCTTGCTTGTAAGTTCATTTTTACTGTACAGAATATTTCAGTTGTTGTCTTTGTCAGCATAAGTTTTTCCACTGCAACGATTGCTGGAATGTTGAGCTCCAGTATTTCTTACTGTTAAACTTGGGCATCTGATCCCTTGGAAAGAGTTCCATTTATCATTTTCCATCACTATAATTACATAACTATATAAAATTAACTTTTCCTTGAGGGGAAAAATATAGAAGCACTCATCATATACATTCGTGTGGGGTTAAAAATATGTCAGGCTTTTAAAAAACTTCCATTTTAATTGGCGAAAAAGCTAAGCACTTGTTAGTTATCCACTTGAGAAAAGTTTCTCCTATGGCCTCCTTTTCTTCACTGATTTAAGCCGAGTCTTCCTCTGCAAATTGCCCAACACCACTTCCCCTCAGCCCCAGATGCATGACCAAAAGTCTCCAGACTGAAAAAAAAAAACAGAATTTAATTCATTCCTGATATGTACTTCTATTTTGAAGTTCCTCTGTCCAGAGATGACAGTACAGTCAAAGAAAATGGTGAAAATACTGTTTTCATCCCAAATGTCCCAGTGAGCTCTGAACATTTGTCAGCAGTTTATGGACTAGTTTGGCCCAGTTCTGCGATGACTGGGGCTGGGGGACTCACAGACCTACACCCCAGGAAATGGGAAGGGGGAAAAGGAAAAAGCTGATAGAAGAGCAATCAGTCAGCTCTCTGGTAGGGCTGAGACATCCACTGCCTCAAAAGCCCTGGTCTGTGCTGTGGCCATTAGTGATGAGAGAAGTTGAGTTCTTAATTGCACTGTCTCCAAATGTTACATCACTGTAATTTCCAATACCATTTCTTTCTCCATCAACAAACAGAATAACAGTTTCTAAGTTAAAAGATTCAGCGCAGCTACAAAAACAAAATACTGACAAGTAAAAGCACTGAAATAAATGTACAACCACATAGAGGTATTTTCCCATGAAAACTGAAGCAGAAAAATATATCTGGAAAAGTGTTTGGAAGAAAAAAAGTGATTTTTTTTTCTTCTTCTGCACTCTCCGCCCCTTTTTCTGATTACATTTTCCACAGAATTCAACCATGTGAAAAGTCTCAAGACAAGATCCTCGAATAGAATAGCTTCTGAAACCTTAGAAAAACTTAAAAAAATCATACACAAAAATAAAATAAAATAAAATAAAATAAAATAAAATAAAATAAAATAAAATAAAATAAAATAAAATAAAATAAAATAAAAAAACACACCTCTTAAAACCTGATGGATAGCTATAATTAAGTTTTGCTTATTAGCCAAATCAGCTCCCAACAGAAAAACAAAGCAAAACAAGACAAAAAGAAAGAAAAAAACACTGCTTTTCATTCTTTCATTCCTGGAGCCACAAAGTGACAGTATTCATACATCTCTTGTTTCCTGTAGTTAGGTTATCATGACAGATCTGTCTGTTTTGCCAGCCCTCTTGGCTTCACAAGCAGATACACTGATGACTGATGTCTGCACCACCTCTTACTGTTTTAGGATCCTACATCTCTTAAACCCGCATCTTTTAATAGCCTTCCATCTTTCTAAAAGATGAAAACATAACACCTTGTTTTGACTACTTTGTTAGACAAAATGCAGCTAACCCAACAAGAAGGGTAACACTGCTGTGTTGTTGATCTCCAAAGCCATCAGTGACCACCCCACCATGTCTGCAGTTCCATGAGACAGACCACAGATCTCTTCAGGGTAGCAGCCATGCCATGGAGCTGTACACAGGGATGAATGCTTCCTTTACCTTCTGACAACTGTGATATATTGTTCTTAACATTAGTACTGTCTAATGTTCAATGTCCCAAATTACGTGGATTTCCTTATTTTCCTTGCAGGTCTATTTCAGCACTACATTGACTTTGGTGTCCAGGGCCCAACTACCATTTTCTTTATTCCATCCAATTGCTCTTTATTACTCCATGTGCAGTGTGGAAAGTGTGGAATATGACTTAAATCTGTTATAGCAGTGGCTGAAAGAAAGGCACAGCCAGCCAGTATCAGCATGCAGTTGGCAGACTTCAACTATTCAGTTAGGTTTACCTCATCAGGAAAATGACATTCCACTTAAGAAAAGATTACTGCCTACTTCTTTACTCAATTTGTATTCTCATTATTATTATCATAGCATGAAAGTTAACTACGGAAGAAAGAATTTAATATACTATTAAAGAAACTGCCTTCAACCTTCACTGCCACTCTGAGCCACAAAATAAAAGCAAAATGCCTGCTTTTGGTTTTGTGTATATTTTTCATCAGTTTGTTGTTTATAATTTAACTTATGAGTTACTAATTACATTCAGGGGCACAAAATAAAATACAAGAGTGAAATACAAAGGACTGTAGGGATCTTATTTCAAATTGAGAAACTTATTGTGACAATCCAACTATTCTTAAAGCAGAGCTAAAGAGCAAATGAATACCAAGCTCACTCAGACATGCAAAAGTTTCCCCTTTTAAATACTGAAAGTCTGCAATTAGTTCTCCCCACAGCCTTCACTTTTCCAGCCTGAGCAAGCACAGTTTCTTCAGCCTGTCTTCATAGGAGTCATCTTCATGGCCCTCCTCCACATCTTTTCAGTGTTGGGGAACCCAGGCCTGAACGCAGTATTCCAGATGGGGTTTTCTGAGGGCAGAGTAGTGTGGGACAATCAGCTCCCTGTCCCTGTTGGCCACCCCTCTTCTGATGAAACCCAGAACACCACTGGGTCCTTTCTGGGCTGCAAGAGCACACTGCTGGCTCATGTTGTTTTTCACCAATCAGCATCTCTAGTTCCTTCTCAGCAGGGCTGTTCCCAAGTTGTTCTTCCCCCAGGTTGTATATACATTTGGAATTACCTTGACCCAAGCATAAAACCTTGCACTTTGCTTTGTTGAACCTCGTAAGGTTCACAAGGGCCCTCTTTTTGAGTTTATCAAGGTCTATGTGTATGGAATCCCTTCCTCCTGCTGTATACTACATTGCTCAGCTTGGTGTCACCTGTAAACTTGCTGAAGGTGCACAAAATTCCATCATCAATGTCATTGATAAAGATGTTAAAGAGTACCAGAACCAAGACAGACCCCTAAGGGACTCCACTTGTTACCAGCCTCCACTACCTGAGCATAGAGCAATTGGCAACAAACCTCTGACTGTGACCTTCCAACCAATTCCTTACCCATCAAATAGTCCACCCTTCAAATCCCTATCTCTCCAATTTAGAGATAAGGGTGTGGTGGGGGAACATGCCAAAGGCCTTGCAGAATTCCAGGTAGATGACATCAGTTGCCTTCCCTTTGTCCACAATGCTATCACTCCGTCATAGAAGGCCACTAGATTTGTCACGAATGACTCATTCATTTGGAACATATTCCTGTTATTTGCTATTATGATTATCCATAAATGATCTTTTGCTGATACAATCCTGACGTACACAGTTAGATGAAGTAGAAGAATTCCTTAATTCTGAAGTTCACCTTTAACTGTGTGTTTGCCTACATTTACTATCATTATTCTGTCTATTGTTTTATGCAGGAATTAGTGCTCTGTGATCTAGGATTTATCACCAGATGGAAGCTGTAGAGATTTACTTGGAAGCAGTCAGATGGCATCAAATAAACATTTTTGGGCTAAAATTATTACTCAAATAGAGATAAAAGCTTTGTTTTATTAGCCACTGAACAAACATACAGTAGTCTTACTACTAAAAATTACATTACTCCGGCTGAGGAAGGTGTTTTTATTGACTTAACATTTCTTTCTGATTTAAGGTATGCCAAAGAAAAGCAATTCTCTTTTAAGAGAGTCTACTGAGGACAAATGAGTCAAAACTGGTGCACTCTTACTTAACTGAATTAGTTCAGCTTGTAAGTTCAGGAGGCCTTAGGAGATGTTAGAGCATCCCATCCTTCATCAGTGAAAAATTAACAGCTACCTCAATTAAGATATTGTAGTTCTCCATTTATCTGCAATAAAAGTTTAGAAATCTCCAATGAGAGAGTTTTCTGTTTCCCTGAATGTGTTTTCTGTATAACCAGCAATGAAAAAAAAAAAAAAAAAAAAAAAACTCAAGGAGAAAGCCCTACAATCTTTCTGGTCCCTTACTTTAGGATCATGAAGCCAGAGATGTCTTTTGAAGAGGTTTTTGCCTGTCAAAACTCAGGAAATAAAGGCACAAAGTATCTCATGATTGAGGTATTAGAGCAAGCCAAAGAGATGTGAGAGACACTGTGCCAGAGCCAGAAAGGCATATCTTAATTTCATACCCCAGGTGAGTACACAGTTGTATCTTGGATCTTTTTTTTCTCTTTCTCTGTTGGAAATATTCAATTCCGCATAAAAACAATGTGTTGGATTATAGCCATAAGTTTACATGCCTAGTCACAGGACTTAATGTATTTATGCTGAGCAGACTGACTCTGCCAGAAGACAATGAGAGAAATCCGTTTGAATAACCAAGAACAGCCATTAGAGCATTTGTTGGGGATGCAGGAATGCATTTAAATGTTTTCTGTAAATGATGAAAAAAGACAGGACTGGTTACTCATACTGATGTCTAAGCAGCAGGATTTTCCAGTAGACAAGTAGTCATACCTAGATGACTTAAATGCACCTTTTATCACAATTAGAGAATTGCACCTTATTAGTGAAAGAGTGAGGAAAACCTCCTTAAAGCATTAATTCAAAGTGACTGCTGCTACTTCTGCAGTGAACTGATAGAAAATAGGGTATTTAGGGGAATAAGAAGCAACCCATTGATAATTTATAGGGTATTTGTGGTTCAGCATATATAGATTTGGGTGCCTGAAAATGCAGAAAGGTATGACATAGGATGAGAATTTTCCAGTACTATCAAAGGAAGATCACAAAAATTGAATCAGGGATGGGAAAAGAGTAGGTGCTCAGCTTCAGTTAGATGCCTACTGAGGCAGGACTTGAGCTGTCCCATCAGATGTGCCCTCAATACACTATTCCACACATCATGATTTGGGCAGCAAACAGTTTCCCCCTGCTCTCTCCCAGCTGCTGAGCCTCTGCAGCACCTCCTGAGCCAGATTTCATGGGAACTCATGACCTGGTGGTCCTCAGCTTTGTAAGACCAACCACACACGCTGCACCTTTTCAGTAAATATTTCCAGTAATTATTTAACTGACGGAAACAGGATTTACTCAGAGCTGTTCACAAAGCAAAGAAGAGTGCATTCATCTGAGAATTTCATTACGAGGGATAAATGTATCAACTAATGCTTCAAGTCACCTTCTTTTTCAGTGACTTAAAATCACATGGCGAGATTCCCAGCAGAGATACAGATGCCTCCAGGAGTTCTTGGGCAACTGCAGCCATTGTTGAAAGTCACAAAAATTCACAAAGCTACCTTTTAACTCTAAATCCTTAACAGCCTGACTTCTCTAACGGTTTACTTCCTGGCATGGCCAAGTGCCTCAGGTTTCATGACATCAGATTGTTTACACTATCTCCAGGTATGCTTCTGCTGGGCTCAAAAAAGTAGGTCCTTCCATACTTTCAGGGCCTTGGCTTTGCTCTCAGAGCTACAGAAAACATGGTGGTCATCTCGCTTGGCCAAGGCACGCCCAAGGCAGTGACAGGATTGAGCTGTGACATACCTCTTCCACTGCTTGAGATGGAGACCTTTCAGGATTGATGCTGGCTGCTTTTCTGCTGCGGTGGTGATAACACATCAATTATTTTCACACAGATCCAGTGGATCTGCCTTAATGCTGAAATCCACCTCTAGAAGTGCTCTCTGAGACAATGAGGTCTGGCAAGAGAGGCCTTTTGTATCAGCTTCCTGCCTTTGAAAAAGTGCTCAGGCTTATCTTTCACCACCCTGGCTGCCTCGCTGACCTTCATGAGCATAACCATGCCATTAATCTCACACTACGAATAAATACCTACTGATTACTTGGAGGTTTTCCCACTCCCATAGTGTCACAGAAAGTCTTTTCCATCCAAGGAGCTATGGTTGTTTATTGACCACTAGTTTTACTTGAGATTTTAAAAATTCTTGCAACATACTCAATTAACTTTGAAACAGTCATGCTACATTTTTGTAACAGTGACAAACAACTTCCTGAGTAAAACAATGAGATGTCAGCATATTCACAATATTTCAACATTGTGTGCTAATCCATTAGTATCCACAATGTTGTTTCTAGAAAATGAAAGAAAAAAAAAAAAAAAAAAAAGGCGGGTGGGGGGGGAGTGGAAACATAGGAAGCCAGCATAATGCAAAGGGTACTTTGATTTATTTATTTTTCTTTCTATTTTTCCTTTTTTTTTCCCTTTTTTTTTCCCCCTGTTTTTGTTAAAAATATTCCAGGGCACACCCCGTGTCAGTCTTGATAATTCATAAGAGAAACAAACTTGTTTCTTGAGATGGTCAGAAGTCAGAATAATAAACCAAGAAAATATCCATAGTTCAGAAACAATCCACTATTCTTTTGGAAAGAGGGCAAATTCAGCAGAGCTAAAGACGTGAGCCTTGTTCAGCTTATCTTCTTCTACTGTATTCCAGAGCGTTATCACCTTCTTTATATTGCTTTGGACCTTGAGTCCAAGAGACAGATGCATTTCCCCAAAAGTCTAGGACATATCTGTAATATCAATATTCTTCTGTCTGACTGGTTACCAAGAAAGGGCATCATGTCCCAGCATGAAATTACTCTCTGCCAGCAGAGCAACCACTACATGGACTAACTGTGGGTGTTGCTGAGGGACCAGAAAGTAGAATTGCTGTCACTGAAGATTTATTTTCCATTTGTGGTCTGCAGCATGCTCAAGTTGAGTGCTGTTCCTTCATGTTGCTGGAGAAAGAGGAAACGTCTCTGAACCATAGTCCAGAGCATCCTTCAGAAGTGCTGCAACAAAATACCCTGATGGCTCAATGCCTCCACTAGGCCCTGCAGTCCTATGCACCTGGATGTTGCTGGAAGAGATTTTCAGATTTTCTTTCACTTCTGCTTTTACCTCCATGGTCAAAAACCGTCTTCTATCCAGTATTTTAACATTTGTACAAGGAACAAGTTCCACAAATGGTACTGCTAAGAAAACCCATCTACCAGCTAACAAGAATATATAAGGGAAATCTCCTTTGAAGAGCTCCATTTCGGAAAACCTCTTAAGAGACTGTTCAAAGATAATGTCTTTTGGAGAAGATAATGGCAAAAGGAAGAAAGAAGGCTCAGCTGCAGTAAAAGGAGCTGGAGAATTCCTCCAAAAGTTATTACTGATCATTTCTTCCAAGAAAAAAAATCCCCTTTGGATAAATTCAGCTTTCTGGAAAAGAGTTTAAACTTCACACATCCATTTTACTCACACTTTGCTTTCCAACATAGATAAAAGGTAATGACTGACATGAGCTGCATGAAATCTTCTTGCTTATCCACACCTCTGGAAAATATGCTCAGCTCTACTTCCTTCCCAGCTTCGGTGAGGCCCACATTTTCACCCTGACATAATCTTTCCCATGTGTTCAAAAAACTGAAGGTCTCTTTGTATCTGGAGAGTAATCAAGTGTGCACATGCCCTGAAGATGTAGAGTTAATTTGCGTCTGAGGAAGAAGATCTACCGGTATTTAGGAGCAAATCTTGGCACATTTTCTTCAGCTGTTGATTATACATCTGCCTACACTTCTTATAGACAAAACACACGAGAAATCATGTGTGTTATATGAGTGCCAGCACTCTGGTGCTCGTGCATATGAAGCCTCTCAGGGCCTTTTCTCATGGCTGCAGCCAGTGGCCAAGTCAAGCAGCAAAGGGCAGGAGCAGGTCACAGCAGCCTAAGACTCATGGGTGAAGCTCATTCAAGCAGAGACAATGGCCGATGGTCAGCTAATGGCCTGGAAGAGAGCTTTCATACAGTAGCCAGGTGGAAGATGCATGTCAGGAGCATGAAAAAAAGCTTCACTTGGTACAGAGATCTTTGGGGAATTAAACCACGAGACCTGGTCTAGAGAGGCCGCCTACACTGTGCAGCCTTCGGTCTCCTCCCCAGGCACTGCTTGAGGACAACCACCCTTCACCTGGGTGAAAATGCAACCGGAAACATGAGATCCTGGGGCAGGAAATATAAGGGCACCATATGTCCCTGCAAGCTCCTCCGAACTGTGAAGATATTTAGCTAGCATTTCAGGCACCGTTTATTTCACCTGCACCTCTGATCTTGCTTTTCCTCATTGAATATGAACTGTCAGTTTGAGGGGGATTTACAGTCAGAGGAGGATTAGGGACCCCTAAAGAAGAAGAGCTAGGATCTGTGTCTTCTTACACTAGATCGATATTCATTGAAATGCAGGGAAAAGAGCGGCAAAGAAGTAGCTGCCCTCCAGCCTTAAAGCACAGCACATCTGCTGCAGCAAAGGTCCAAGGTCAGCACTTTCAAGCAGAGCTCACTGCCGCTCACATGCAAACTGAGGTCCTTCATCTCTGTGGCAATGACAGAACCTGCCCTCAGGCTGCAGAAGCACTGCATTCACACGAGGCATGTGAGACCCTGAATTGGCTGGGCTTTGTCCTAATTTAGAGGATATGAAGTGCAAGAAAAAGCATTCACCACACAAGGATGAGCTTCTTTGTTTCTGTTTTTCCCAGATTCCCTACCAAGAGCAAGATACGTGAGGTGGACTCATAAATGTCTCAGGCTGCAGCCATTTATAGAGCCCTCCATTTCTCACAGAATCCTTTAAAGGAAGCAGCAAAGGCCACAGAATGAGGGAATATTGGCACTGTCCAATGTTGCTCTGTCCACTAGTCTAAGAAGCTTCCCAAAAATCTGAATTCAATTTCCAGGCTGCTGAATGGTTGCTCGCCTGGTGACAATGTACCAGCAGCTTCATAAGTTTTTTATTTTCTGTTAAGAAATCAATTGCCTTGAATTCTGGATGAAAATTAAAACAACCCAGCTCCCTCTTACTGTTTGTTCATTGTTTGTAAGCTGTTCTGCATTTGTCCTGCTCAGTGAGCTATTGTTCCATAGGGGCACTGCAAACCTCTGCGAGCACAAACTCAAACCACATTGTAAATAGCACATGGCTTTGTTTAATCCAGCATGTACCCCTCAGCCCCAGCTGCAGAATCAGCCTGGTGAAGCAGCAAAGTGACCTGCCTGCTTTATTGCTGCCATTAGAGGTTGCCTGCTAGTGCCAGGCAATTGTGTGACTTATTTAATTTATATTTTATTTTTGAAAACTCAGCGACATAAATGCTTCACCACACTGACTCGGCTCGGGTAAAGGGATGTGTTGTCTCTATCCACTAGCTAAAACAGCACTGCCCTATTCAGCTCTGCTAGGAAAACCTATTATGGTCCTCAAATGCAGGCTGCTGATGCCCTCTGCTGCTGTACTGCTGTCTGTAGGAGGGTTTTCTGTTGTTTCTGCACAGCAAGATATTAAGCTGCTAGGTATCTTTTTCACTCCTAATGAACATGTGTCTTGTCAACAAGTTATTGCAAGTACATTGCAACTCAGAAAGCTATTACCAGGCCAAACAGTGAACAGTTCATCACAGTGCCTTCCCCTTCAATTTGAAATGTAATAATTGTAAGCTTTGTTTTCTTTTTCTTCTTTCTTTTTCTTTTTTTTTTTTTTTTTATATCGAGCTCTATCAACATTTCAATAATTCATGCGGCATGATAATGAGGACATTATAATATAAATACCTGTCATTAAACTCTTCAATTCTGCAAAATGATTTGCAGAAATCAGCCTGGGTGGTCATTCTGCCCTAGCTGTACAGCGTGCAAGTGAACAACATAGAAGTTTGCCATGACGGTGTATTATCTTACCCACTCCCACACCCTGGCATGCCATGAGCACACCCGTGCAGTGCAGCACATGGCAGTGGCTCACTGTGTGGGGAGGCAGAGCTGTCCTCGTGTGAAGCAGCAGAGAGCAGGGGCATGGCTCTGTCAGCAGGGAGAAAACCACAGCCGCCAGCGGGACGGGCAGGGGCTGGCTCCTTGTGCAAGGAGTCGATTCTGCTCATCCCCAAAGAAGGATGAAAAGTAATGAGGGGGGAAAGAGGTTTTTATCTTCTATATGGATAAGTGAACCTTGACAGTGAGTATCGTGAAGCTAGCACCTCTCTGAAGCAACGGGGATGAGGCTAGCTCTGTGAGACGATGCTGCAGCACTGCCACCATTTTGATCTGAGCTGTTAGCCAAAATCTGGGGACAAACACGCTGTTTCCATTAGGAGAGGTAATTGATGAAGAAATCAGATATTTTTCTGATGCGATCCTATTTTTCTGCAGAGAATATACAAAGCCTGATTCCCTTCCCCCATTGTGTTCAACCAGCAGGAGTCAAGGCTTTTCCGTTCAAAACTCTAAAACATTTTCCAGCTAGGACTCTTCCTGAGGATTGTTTCTTACCCTTTTCCTCATGGACACATTGCAGATGTGGCTTTGACTGTCTGTGTGTCTGCCTGGCTCTTGGTGGCTCTCACTGGCAGTCCCAGCAGTGTCCATACCCAGGTACTCAGCATACTGCTTTCATTAGATATTGTCCACACCCCAAAAAAACAAGTTACCAGCACCACTGCTTGCATCAGTCTCCTTTGCTTCATGTCGGAAATGCTGCCCTAAAAACTGCCAAAAAGAGGTCTTTGCCAACTACTTATTTCAGTGGGATGGCATTAAGCAGCAGATTCACAAGCAACTCAGCCATCAGACTTTTGGGTGTGCAAACATGGGAAAACAAGCAGTGCTGAGGAGGTCGAGGTGGCAGCAGCAGGGCTGGACCGAGGGTGCCCTCCTCATGCCATCTCTCCCACACACATTGGTAGGACCATGTCTCAGGCCAAACACTTGCATCTTGTCCTCGTTGCAGGCTGGCAGAGCACAGGCTGCTAACCATTCCTCTACACAACTTACTTGCAGTGTTCAGGAGAGATAGTGCCTTTGTTTCCAGCGGCTGCTATGGGAAGAGCTTCCTCAAGGGCTTTTTTCTTTCCTCCAAACAAAGGATGACTCTTGGCCTCTGTGAAAAGAGACCTTGCTCTTCACTGTTCTCACAGCACTCCAAACAGGCTGGTGGAAGAAGCAATTTCCATCAGGGTTCAGCCCCTGAAATATGTATTTTCCCTCATTAGCAGATACTAAATTAAAAGTTGATAATCGGGTGGAGAAAGCAACTTACAGAGAAAGCTCTCCCTGAGGGAACGAAGCAACCTGCTCCCACAGAAGAAAACAAAATCTTAAAACAAAGCAGAACAGATAAACCCTCCCTCATTTGTGCATACCACACAGCTGTAAACTCAGTGCTTGCTAGAGAAGGTCATGGAGTCCATCTGCTAATGGATTTCCTGCCTGAGGGTATTTACGGGAGAGTACATTTGATGGACAAGGGCCATCATGGGTGAAAAAAAAACTGACAGCAGAAAAGATGAAAGCAAAGAGTGACCAGAGCAGCATCCTTTGAGGATATATCATGGTAACAGCTCGGACTAAAGGAGCAGACCTGTGTGGGCTCTGAACAAAGAAAGATGCTTTGAGTCACGTTGCTGATGAGCACTGACACAAAAACAGCACAAGGAGTAGGGAGCTTGATGCCATGCTGATGCTGCAGGGAAGCCTGAAGCTAAGGAGGTACCGTTCTGAATGCCTTTAGGCTAAGTGAAAGACAGATTGACAGGAGGCCCAGCAAAAGCAAAGACTATAGAGAGCAGTAAAAAATTGATCAGACCTGTCTTTTTTATTCCTTTTTGACGACTCACATCAGAAGATGGACATATTAAGAACTGATGAAAGGGGAATATGGAAAAAAGCAGACAAGGGCCTTTTTGTCTTTCAGAGCACAGGAACTACATACTCTGAAGGTCAGCTACTGGCCCTTGATCTGCACATATAATATCTGTCTACCCATAGCTTGACGTTGCTTTGGTTGTCCCCACTTCTTTTTCCCATGTCTCTGCACACTCTCTTCTCTCTGCTGTGAGCAGGACCAGGCATTTTAGCCAGCATCATGACTGCCACTGTGGCAGGCCCTGCTTCCTGCTCCCCAGCCACCAGCTGGAGGTAGAAGCAATGGTTTCTTCCTGGGTGCCATTTTGACTTCCAGCAGCAGAGCCTACTTGGCTGTGCCAGCACGAGCCCATACCCACACAAAGTACATGTCGTGGCAAGCACAGGAGGTGCTCTCCGGCAGCATGGGGGGACTTATCCAGCATAACTCTGCCTTTAAATTCCATTAAGCTGGCAGTCAAGTCGCTGCCAGGTGTGACACTTGAGTCTGTGCTTTGATGTGTCCCAAAGGTTGAGCGGGACAAACAAGATTTTTGCTTTGCTCCTCATGGCTCCAGCACAGTGGGAAGCAGTGAAAACAATATCCTCCAAGAGACCTCACTGTCGCTCTCTGCTTGGCAAGAACTTTCAGTCTGCTTCTGTCACTGTTTGCAAAATGTGTTTTTGGGGTGGGTTTTTTTTGTTTTTTTTTTTCTCGTAATAAACTCACGCAGCTGGCAACTTATTTGCCTTTCTCATGTTTCCCCCCATAGTACAAGCATTGTTTTGCTCTTCCTTGCAGGCCACTCTGTTTCTCATTAGTCTGTGCTTGTCTCTCATTTTACACAGGGTAACAAAACTCCATTTAAACTATTACGTTTTCAATTTCCACACCTCCCTTCTGGTTCTGTACCAGACAAGGTGCTGTTAGGACACTATGATGTAGGTCTTTCACTGCCCCACAGCACATGCACTTCAGTGCATCACCTCTCAGCCTGCATTAGCAAGGATGGAGCCCTGAGAAGACTGATCTGATAGTGACAACCCTGCCCATGGAAGAGAACTGGATGGTATTTAGAGGACTCTTCCAAACCAAGCTATCCCGTGGTTCTCAGAAGGAGGATCAGATATCCAAATAATGGTACTCACCTTCCTTGGGGAACTGGGGTAATTAGAGAGAGTGCCAGCTCCCTTCCCATAGAGGGAAAGGCATCAAGGGAGATCCAGGCCATGCTCAGAGCAGAAGTGCAGCCAGCAGAGAGCCTTATCCCACATGGCTCACAAAGCTTCTGACAAAGATGGTTACTTCTGGGCCTTTCAAGCCAGGCTGAAATTGGAAAAACACTCTCTTTTCATGGTATATGTACAGCCATGGCCAGGAGGCACCATGCAGGTGAGAGATCTCTTTTGTTGTGCTCCCAGGGCTTTGTTCCCAGACCAGCATGACAGGAATTTCAGCCAAGCAACCAGTGCTCATCGCTGAGAGTAGTTCCAAGGAATGAGGCTTCAAGATGGTGTTGATGTTTTCCTGTCATGCAAGCTTCTCTGGTTAAATAATATTGACAGAAAGTCTTTTGAGTGCCTCCCATCAGCTTAACCTGCTGCCAGGCAACATCATCTTCTTTGTATGTAATCACTAAAAGCCTGAATGCAATTTATTAACATTATGCATTTATTTATACACTTGAAAAAAAAGAACAGGTAGTAAGTGTTAGTTTTCTTTGTGTCAGAAACAGTCTGTTAAGGAAGCTCCTACTATTTTTCTCTGAGACTTGGATAGCAGTTTTCAAAATGACCCTTGCAAAATGGGCACCAAAGTTACTCTTTAGATACAGGAATATTTGAATGTTGAAGCCCATTAATTTTGAAAGGTTACATTATGTCTTAAGTGATGCCTACAGAATTAAGGTGTCTCCTGTGGTATTCTTTGTTCATCTTTTGATGACTTTGTGGTGTAATAAATTGCAAACTCATAAGCAAGACTGAAAAATAACATTACCAGAAAACAGGAAGCCAGAATTGCTATCTGACCATCTCCTCACCTCAGCAGTGCTTGTGCAGATAGCCAGGCTGCCCATCCCATGCATTTTAATTAGCCTACCCATGCTCACAACCAAACCCATAGCCACAACCCAAAGGGTTGTGAACAAAACCCTTTGCCTGCCTCTGTTCCCTCTTTTGGAGGTCACAGTCACAGCAAGTATCTATGGCTGCAACCTCGCATCAGCTAAACTTCATCTGTACTCAACCAGTTAGGGGTTAGCATGGATGAGAAACTGGGAAGGAATCAGGCAGCTGCCCCCTGGCTGAAAAGCAAAGTCGAGTGCTTCTGCAGGCATTTTACAAGGGCAATCTCATTCCAGTAATAAGCAGTAAAAAGCCTATTTTAAATTCTAGCTTTTTCTCTTTTCAAAAGCAACTGGTGTCATCCTTGCTTGTTTAGAAATTAAAATCCCTCAAATTTGCTGATGTTTCTGGGATGTGAAAAAGTTGGTGAATGAATTAAACTAAAAAACAGTCTTGTTGAATGGCTGTTCTCTCTGGGATTTGGAGTGTTTTGATTTGTTTGTCTGTTTGTTTGTTTGTTAGCAATGTATTCCCATATTTACCTGGTTATGGGGGTCATCTTCTGTGGAATTCTGTAGCCCTGCTCCTTCAGGACACCAGTTCCTGAGTGTGTGCAAGGAGAACAGGCAATCTGCAAATCCAAATGTGAAATGAACTTCAGATGACGTATCTTTACAAACAGTGTCCAAGAGATGGGATAACTCTCTCCATGGAATGTTTCCAAATTAATTCCAAGATTTATCTTAGACCTTTGGAACATTCTGAGATGTAAATCAACTGAAAAACTTGGCTTCTGCAATATCTGGATGAACTAGGTGTTTTAGGCACACTATGGTATCTCAGGACCAACCAGAAACATATTTGGGGGGAAATTAGCAATGGAGTTGGATCTAACACTGTCATAAAAAGTCCAGAGTGCATCTCTGAGGGTGGCTGAGGGCACCATGGGCAGACAGTGTCCACCCAAAATAGCTCTGGATTCAAGTGGTCAGAGAGAAATCTTCTTATGATTAGCACTAGGTGGCTATGTTTAGGGTATTTGAAGGCAGACAATCAAATGCTCAGTAAAGAAACATCTACATTAACAGCACTGCCCTCTGTACAGTGCCATCTTAGAAAGCATTTGCAGCTTGAAATCTAAAAATAGAGTCTCGTATCAGTGATTCCTTTGTAACCTGCAAAAGTTATAATCGCTCATAAGGAGGTCAGGTCTGGTTTTAATTACTAGCTATGTCCAGAACAAGGATATTTCCTGGCTGCAGCCAGGTGGGATAGGAGCACAGGTGAGCATGGAGCCAAGGTCAACACACTGTCCCTCCTCACACAGCCAAAGGGGAGGCTTCATTCTCAAACTGTACATTCTTCAGCCATCCTTCCCCAAAATTAAGTCAGCCAGGGTAGTTTACAGTGTTCTGATAATAATATTTTTCATTAGCCTTTACAACCAGAGAGGGACTACATGAAATTATTTATGCTCTCAGTGTACTCGGTGAATCTTGAAGAAGGTCAAAACAGCTCATTTTGGAGAGAAAGATGACATGGACCCAACAGTCTTACAGAGCCATTTATTAGTTCATATTATTTATTACTTGCCTTCATCGACTGTTCAGTAAAACACCTAAAGCATAGACCTACTGTTAACTTCAGTAGGACATAAAAGTGCAAATTTAGACTCCAAAAACACTGACTTCATGTATTTTCCCAAATCCCGGTGAAAGCAGAGGGAACCTGCAGCTGCCCAGTAGCTCTTGGATTAGGCCCTTTTGCGTATTATAATAAAATTTTCTCTCTCCCCCCTTTTTTTTCTTCAGATCCAAACTTTCAGATCAGAGGTCTGTAATTACATATGCAAAGTGTGTGCATTTGCCATCATTATGGAAAAGGTAAGAGGTCTTTTAACTCTATTATACTTTCTTATATTTTCAGAGTACTTTTCCACCAGTTACCAGACAATCCTAATTAAATAAATTAAACACTGGGCTATAAATAGAGCAAGTATTAAATTAAGATAATGACTCAGAAGAAATCTGAAGAGACAATGCATGTTGCTTGGCTTGATTCGCTTGTCAGACCTTTATCCACATGGAAAGCAGTTTTCATAAAGACAGACAGTAGTCTTTGCTTAGAATCTTTTTAGTTTTTATATGAATATGGGACAGAAATTCTGGTCTGAGAAAAAAAAATACGAATTCCAATAAATGACAAAATACTATATCAAAGTGGACAATGTTTATTAGATAATAATCAGCATATCTATGTCTAAGTGTATATGACATTACATTACAGTGGTCATGTGGTGGTCACACTGCAGCTGCACAGCAGTGAAATTGCAGTTTCCAAGCCTCTGAGAGCAGCAAATAGCATGCCTTCACTCAAAGGCATGAGCTCCTAAATCTGGAGGCATCCACCTCTGGCAAGATGCTGAGTCAACACTGAATCTGCTGTATATGAAAAAATGCAGCAGGAAGGCAATTGATGTACTTAAGTCTCTGGTGGTCTCAAGTGCAATTGCAAGTGTGAGGTAACAGTTTCGTGTAGGACCCTACCAGAGACAACCTAAGACTCTCCTCTAAACCGTCTGAAATGCAAAGATGCATATAGAGTATTCCAGTTAATTGTAGGACAGATGTTGACTTCAGACTTAAATTTGTAAAATTCTGTTATACAAAAAATATGCCATGTCTTAACCCATTATGCCATGCTCTGCAGCTCACATGTTTATTGTATCACAGATATAGATATTCCAAGACAAAAAGTCTTAACAAAATTCTGCATCTTGACATTTCCAATAGTCTAGTTTCAAAAAAGTCAAAAATCGGAACCTGAACACTTTGTTTTTCTCTTTTGTTTGTCCACAACTGCCATCCCAAACAATACAGACATCTCATTTTTTTCATCACAGAATCTACCCAGTGCCAGGATTCAAAACCACTCAGCCCATCCACAATCACATAATCTCTTTTTCAGTGTGACTTACTATTTCACACGAACTCCCTTTTCTTTTCTTTTCCAGAAATTAAAAAAAAAAAAATGGTACATACAGAAAAGTTGATCTATGTATTTCAGCTTTCATTAGGTGATGATTTCATTTGCACATAGATCATTCTAATTTTTTGCTTTATCAAAAACATCACAATAGCCTCCCTCTTCCCTAACAGAACTCACAAGAAAGCCAATACTCGTGTCAGCACAGTAGGGTCAGTACTTGCTGTTGAGAAATATTTAAGAAGCACAGCCAGATTTGGGGAAAAAAAAAGAAGACAACTCTGCCTGGAGTTTTTCAGTCATCAGATGCACAAGTAAGGATAACAAAAACAAGAAAGTAAATCATACCTATGATTCAAAGAGGCTAAAGTATTCAGGATATTCAGAAGTAAACTGAAAAATCTGAAGCTGAGTTTGTATGTTGATCTATATTTCTGACAAATATTCTGTGTTAAAGCAGAGCTCTCAGGGTTCGAAATTAGTCAGGCAATCAATTGGTGCAATGGTGGTTTTTCAAAAGCTTTCCAAATTGGTGAAGCAGTTGCTCGTGGTTAAGAAAGATTTAAGCTCTGAGCTTATGCTTGTAAAAATTACCTCAGCTCTTCTGAAGTATCTGACTTTGGGCACATAAATAAGCTACCACTGAGTAAAGTAGGACACCACTGCAGCAGCACATTGTGCTGGGAGATTACTGGCCTGAAGGGAAGGAAGAAGCAGGAAGCTGTAGAGGACTCAGTCTCTAATGAAGTGCCAGGTTGGGGACCTTGATCAAAGCAATTCACTGTCTTGATGAAGATGTACCAAAGCCAGTTGGCCTCATTTGTCCCGTTAAAGGTCCATGAATGGAATGGGCCCAGTTGGGACGATCTAAGCTGGGCCTCCACACAGTAATGTAATGCTGTACTGGAAGTGCTGTCACCCATATTACCATATTCTACAGGATGCCAAAGGCATGATTTACTGCTTGCTTCAGAAAGGAGAACTTAAGATTTCTATTTTCCTCATAAGGGAAAAAAGAATGAGGAAAAAAAAATCTCCTGAGAGCAATAAATAGAAGAACAAGTTTTTCAAAGAAAATCTGAGCACCTTTTTGTTGTTAGACTTCAGTCAAGTGAGTTACATTCAGACGTGGCCTCCACTTTTATATGTCTCCTTTTGTCTTTTCCCAGCTGTTATTCTTTACCATCATCCATGGGCTCTGAGATAAAGTCATTTAACATGGCATTGCAACTACTTAATTCATAAATTTATCAAATACAATTTTCCCCTTTCATTAGTCCTATTTGCTGTTCTTTTTTATTTCTCTCCCTTGCTTTCTTTAGTTAAAGTGCTATTGCCTTATTACTGACAAATCTAACACAGCTCTGCTTTAAGCAATACTGGTGTGAACCCTTTATTTTGATTTCAAATTATTGCTGACCTTTTCCAATTCCTTATTAAACTCTGCTTCTCCTTTATTTCTTTGTAAAGAGATTATTCATGTAAGCAGATCTGAAAGCTTTCATTACAAACTCTCACCCTTGGTTAGGGATGGGAGCTCTGTACTGGCTAGCACCTTTAGTCTAAAACTGCCCATTTTCTCTACACAAATCCTCAGCGTTATCACACCACTACTTATGAATCCCTTACAGCAACATTAGGAACCGCAAGCCCCTCTGAAATGCCTGCTTTCATCAGGACAGTGACAGCCAGTCCCAGGCTTCTGACCATCCTGCTATCTCTCACAGGATCTGAATTACACCCCAAGAAAACTACTTGAGCAATCTCCTTTGTATCTGCTGCCTCTGCAGGAGTCAGCTTTTCATGTAGTTTGCTTACTTGAATAGATGTGAATATTCCTCCCCTAATGTGGCACTGTGGTGTTATAGTTCTCCAGCACCTGATTTCAGCTCACTGTTCTCCTTAGTGCTTAAATATCAACCAAAACTTCTCCACCAGTGAGACTGTTGTTATATATGGGTTACAGCACATTCCTGATACCAGCCGGTACCAGAGATGGAAGTTCTCATGCATACCATGTATCACGAGAAAGTAACAACTCTACTTGAGAATACCAGAAGAACTGACACATGAAGTTGCAAATTCCACACCAAGGGCTTTAATAAAGCTGTAAAATCTGGGTGTTGTAGTAAGACTGGCCAACCCAGGATTAGAGTCACTTTCCCAACTGTATAGATCTGTTGCACTGATATCAGACCTATCACTATATCTTGTAAAAAAGGAAGATGCACTCCTCTGTCACATCAGATGAGGCATCTAGAAGCCAGGTAAGCCACTGATGTTATTTTATTAACCAGGGAACGGTCTGTGCAGGTCTCCCATCTGTGCTGGAAGATGAAATGAAGTGGTACTACTTCATACTTAAAAAAATAGAATGAAAACAACCCACATATGGCATACATCAAAGTACATTGGAGTTACAGCATCAGTGGATAAAGGAAGAACAACTGATGTCACCCACCTGGACTTGTGCAAAGTGTTTCACACTGTTCCACATGACATCCTGATTGCCAGATTGGAGAAAAATGGATTTGATGGATGGACTGCTTGCTGGATAAGGAATTGGCTGGATGGTAGCACTCAAGAGAGTTGTGGTCAACTGCTCAATGTTCAAGTGGACACCGGTGATGAGTGGCATTCCTCAGGGTCCTGCATCTGATTTGGGACAGTCTCAAGCATATATATAGGCTGGGTGGAAAATGGCTTAAGAGCAGCCCTCTGGGGGCATGTTGTTTGATGGGAGACTCAGTATAAACCAGCAATGTGCACTTGTAGCCCAGAAGGCCAACTGTATCCTGGGATGCATCAAGAGAAGTGTGAAGCTGGGAAGAGGCTTTTTATAAGGGCAAGTAGAGACAGGACAAGAAGAAATGGCTTTAAACTGAAAGAGGGTAGATTTAGACTAGGTATTAGGAAGAAATTCTTTTCTGTGAGGCTGATTAGACACTGGAACAGGTTGCCCAGAGAGGCTGTGGATGCCCCCTCCTTGGAGGCATTCAAGGCCAGGCTGCATGGGGCTTTAGGCAAACTGCTCTAGTGGGAGGTGTCCCTGGCTATTATAAGCAAGAGTCAGAGTGAAAACAACCTGAATTAGCCTTGGCACTTATCAACAGTACATACATATATTTATCTAAGCAAAAAGATAAAATCACGCATGTAAGATAAAGAATATGCACCATACATACAGGATACGACATATCTTTCATGGGAAGTAGTGATTGAAAAGATTCAAGAACTGATCATCTCTGCATCATGATCTGCTAGTGTTAAGTATAGGTTGAAAACTGATGGAAATTAGATGTGGAATATAGAAGAGGGACAGGAATACCAAATACTTCCACATTTAGCATTTGGGTAACCACTAATGCAATATTGTGTCTATTTCCAGTATGAGCAGATAAATAAGGATGAGAGAGGTTTGGAAATGACTAACATAACTTTAAGTAGCCTTAATATTAAGAAAAGAACAGGAAAATTATGGTCAAGGGAAAATTCAACTCTTTAGCCTGTTCACCTCCACAGACAACAGACATTCACAGCAGGGCTCCTAGCAGATATAGTTGCAACAAGCAAGCAGGAGCTGGAAGCTGAGCAATAACAGTTCAACACTGAAAAGCATTACAAAAACATGCATTATAACTCATTTTCCATCACTGGAATTCTGCAAATCAAGAAATGGTGGACAGAATTATTTGAGGGAGGTCCTTGTGATCCCATCAAAAGATGGATCGTGAAAAATCTGTGTTACTTTCAGAAGAAATTAACATGGATAACCTGTGAAGGGCTCCCACTGCATTTTGTGCGCAAGCATGTTATGTGCACTGGGCAACATTCCTGATGATCATTTTAAGCACATCACATGTCCTGCTGATACTCTAGTAATAAATGCATTTACAAACGTGGAATTAAAGGGAAATTTGTAATCAGAGGACTTTAATCACACAACAGCTGGAATAAATTTTAAGCGAACTCCTTAGTTTGCTGAAGTTATAGTTTCTAATCAAAAACCCTCTAAATCCCAGTGCTACACTTACTTACAGAGAAGTTTGATCAGATTGCAATGAGTGGGATTCAAGGGAAGTCCCGTCATGAAGAAAAGAGCATCTGCTTCCCATCCATCAGTATCCTACAAAAATAACCTTGCAAACCTCATTATCTCTAACTGACAAATGTCTTATACATGTAGTCTTGTGAAGACACAGTAATGTGCATTATCCTTGTACTTGTAGCTTAATGTGACCTGATCGTGCAGTCACTGGGATTTTTCTCTAATCAGGATACGTTCAGCTTATTCCACATTCTAATCAGTGAAAACAGAAGTCCTTTTTTTATTTCCAGGTCCACACACACAGGGTGTCCCAAAGAGAAAAAATTTACCTGAATCTGTCTGCCCCAGTCTGTTCCCAGAGAATCAACGTATAAGGTCACCACAGCTTGAGGCTAGAGAACATTAGATTAACTGGAAATCGCCTTGAGCACAAGGTGTGAAGTCAAATCACTCCCTCTGCAGCCGAATCTATTCACCTCCCTGCTGTTACATTCAGATATATGTTAAAGCTTCACAACCCCTGGGTATTCTCATTTAAACCGGATTTACTTAGCTGAAGGTTAAGTTAGTCAAGTTCAAGTAATTGAAAATCAAATGTGCTCCTGAAGTAAAACAGTCCATTCAGAGGACTACAGCAATGTAATTAATTTGGGCTTGCAACCATGCAAACATGCATACTAGAAACCTGACAGTGGTATATTTCAATTAAAGGAAAGATGTGAAGCAAACAGAAAATCTGCCTGTTCAGCTTTCTACTCACTAAACTTACTGAGATTAGTAAGCACCAGTCAATTGAAAGTATTCCAGGAGTGAAGGGTGAGATAAAGGTGATATGGGATATCCCCTTTTCAGGATCAGAAAGACATTAAAATACTAATTAGCCATCAAAATATATCAGGAATTCAGCTTCCTTCAGATCAATCTTACATACATATTTAATATTTTATGTATATATTTTATTGCTTGCATAATTCTAGCTTCATGATCTTGATCCTAATACATTTGAAAAATTGCAGTAATGTGTGTCTACTTGGACTGTAAGGATGATGGGACTTTTTGAAAGTAAACCAAAATACAGTTCTGGCAAAATTTCCTCATGATAAATCCAAAGCAATGCTCAAGACCTTTCCCCCTCAGTGCCTTGAGAACAAAAACACACAGAAGCATGACTCAGGAACAGGACCCTGTTCTTTTGAGACAAGCTGCTGAAATGCTGGTGCAAGAGCTGAAGCCATGTCCAGAGGAGACAGCCACATCCCCAGTACGCCGCATGCAGCTACAGACACAGATCTGATTTCAGCAGAGGTGAATTAAACAGTGTCAGAGCACTCCCTGAACTGGCAGCTTCCCTTAAAACAAGGCTGATGGATAACACTGCTGATGGAAAGGGCTGTATAGCAAATACGTGCTGAGGTTTTACACTGTACTAACAACACTGAACAGAAGAAATAATCTCTAAAGGGAGCATGACAGCACTGAGTGATGACTGGGAAAGAACTGAAGAGTTCCAGTAGACTGGGGGGAAAATGTCACTGTGTAAGGTCACAAAATCAATTTAGGTTGGAAGGAACCTGTGGATGTCATTTAGTACTACCTTCTGCTCAAAGCGGAGTATACTGGGAAGTGAAGTTCATGAGGGTTTTGTCCAGATGACTTTCAAATATCCACAGGGATGAAGAGTTCATAGACTTTTTTGACCATCTGTTCCAATACTTAGTGATCCCCAGTATGAAGAAAAAATATCTATCTCTTATAGCCTGCTGGAATTTCTCTAACTTGTGTCCGTTACCTTTTCCTGAGCGCTTCCAACCACTGGGTAGGTAGCTGAAGAATACAACTAGAGATCTCTCGTCAGCCTTCTGTTCTGCAGGCTGAACTCCTTGCCCTCCCATTGTATACCGTATTCCCTACATTCTAAAATAATCTTCTTGGCTCTGTACTGGAGTTTTTGAGATTAGCAGTCTTTCATGTAGCGGGGTCACAAAAACTGGATGAAGATGCTTGCTAATGAAAGAGAAACAGAGGGGAACAGTGGCTTCCCTTGATTTGCAGCCCACACACCCACCCATGGAGCCCAGCATTCATTGACAGAAAGGGGTACCGCTGACTCATGTTCAGCTTGATGTCCAGTATAACCACCATTTTTTGCAAAGATGCATCCTATTCTGTAACACTGAGCTCCACAGTGTTGCGCAGAGCTGCTTCATGTCAGGTGCAGGGCTTCTTGTGCTGCCAGAAAGGTTATGGATCACTATCCGTTACACTTGGACTCTACTTGCTTGACTAGGTTTCACTAAAGTTGCACTGCACCCACTCAGTCCATATCTACACAATTCAACATAAAAAAACATCAGAGGATCGTGTTGAGAGCATTGTTAAATGAAGATGAGCAATATGTACTGCTCTCCGGTCACCCACAGGACCAGTCATCAGAGAAGGCAATTGGGGTGATTAGGTAGAAATTCTTATTTGAAGAATATTTCCCAAATATCTTTTTTCCACCATGCTCACTGCATTTCAGCAGGATTTGCTCCACAATCTTAGAAGGAACTGTGGGGAGACCAGCCACCCCACTATTTTCTGCATGACTTTTTTGCAGTCACTTTCCTTTCTCCAGGCATCAGAAGACTTCCCTAATCTCCAAGACATTTAAAAAATGACACAGCTTCTCAGTGATGCCCACTGGCCATCTCAACCTTCCTTCTTTCCCAATAATAACCAAGGTTATTACCAAGCCTTGATTTCTCTAATTTTTAAAACAATTATCACATCATGAGTATATCATGGGCTATCACCAAATTCCAGCAAACACATTCTGGAATACTTTAAAATAGAAGAGTACTTTGGTGCAAGGTTTACAGCTGTCTGGAATGAGACAGAATACACCAGAGATCAAGGGCTCCAGTTTTCAGTAAGATCCTCAGAGGAGTCCAGCAGACAGATTTCACAGACAGACAATTCATTTCAGAGCTCGCTATCAGACCACTCTGCACCTCATCTGTATATTGCCTGAAACATTTTTTCAGCAACAAAAACTAACAGAGAAGACACACCTCAAGGTCATTCATTTCCAAGAGACTGACTTCTCCTTTGACTTGTTGCACAAGGTATTCTAATGAAGATCTTTTGCACTTCTGATACCACTCAGACAGAGGGGGATTTAGCTGGGAACCCTATGTTAAACTCCTGGAGACACACTGTTTTTTCTCCATAGTCTTGATGCTAAGCCCATCAAAGTCAGTGGAAAGATTTTATTGCTTTACAGCATTTCCGTTCGTCTAGTACTGCAGCTGCAATGTTTTAATTATGAGTAGGCTGCTTTCAATAGGAATTCCAGTTTGTCAAAAACTTATATATGTATTTAAGTTTACTTCCTTTGATCTAGAAATATAATGTGACTTCATAGCTGCTCAAAGAGTTCAAAATAATAATTCTTTAATCACCTAGATTTCATCATCTTGTGTTCCACTTTCCCTCTGGAACAAATGAAAGTTCAGAAGTCATTTCCCAAATGTCAGCAAATTATGAATTTCAATTTCCTAACACTGTGGACAAAGTTAACACTGTAATGGACTGTACAGCCATTTTCTCTATATAGCTTCTGCACAAACTTATTTATCTATAATATGGTGAAGAATAGCTAGAGACTATGGTGTTTTATCTGGTGTCTTGCAGAGATGCCACAGACACAACATCTGACAATCACCAGTCTTTTACTAAAGCCTTAGGTGTGATGCAGCACCACCCATCTCTGCAGATCTGAGTTCCCACCTGCCTGTCTTCATTCCACTGTGAATATAAATACTGCACAGATGCAACAGTTCACCAACAGTGACAGGACCAGGATTGCTTGTTGCCCATCTGAAACTGATTTCCTTTCAGCTATGGGATCTCAGTCACTGGTGGCATGTAGTGAGAGGCACATGTACATCTTCACCTTATAGAACTTGTCAGTACACAAAGCATGAGAGCTGGAGCACAGACTACAAAGGGACAAGGTGCTTGGGAAATTCATACTGGCACGGAAATAGTAATCATCCTCAAGCTTAAAAATAAAAAAATGTCCCAAGGAATGTTGTCATTAATGCTCACAAAGGCTATGGTGCAACTTAGTAAATTCCCTAAGGGGGAGAAGCCTGCTAAATTCAGGAATTGGCTTTCTACTGCAAAGTGGGAAGAATGAGCAGAGGCGCAGCATAGGGAGGTAGGCAATATGGGGCACCTGGGGCAACCTTCTTTTCAATCTTCTCTGGAGCCTTGGCAAAAATCACTGTGTAAGATACCAATGGAACGTGAAAAGGAAACTAATGGAAGGTGTGGTGAATCAACTTGATGCAGAATATCTTGACTTCTACCTTTCTGTGACAGCAAGAGCAAAGCTGCTCCACAGCAGTGAAATAAAATGATACTAACAAGGCCAGGGGTGATCTGTGTCATGCTAAATACTCTGCATGTGTCCTAATAACTTCAGTAACAGTGAAATCAGCCCATGTACTGCGGGTATATTCAGAAACTATTATACACCACTGAACAGTGGTTACATGAAGGAAGGGAGCTATTCTCAAATTGCTCTAAAATGGAAAATGCAGAAGTGTCTCCCAGGATCTTTCTAATCACCATTTGGAAATATTAATTGAACACTTCACAGGGTCTCTCCCACTATAATCTCACCTGTTTGCCATAACAGTGAAAATATCAGGCTATCTATGCCTTCCACCACGAAGCACAGTGCAATTTGCACTATATTGTCCATCTTGACTCCATATTTCAGAACTGAAGACTTCTAAACTATTTAACAGCTCTGGAACTCAGAGATGGGTGTCAAACACTGTAAGTCATCTTCTTGGTTTACAGATGCTTCCTTTGATATGTCATAAAACTGCTGGTAATTGAATCCCATTGGAACGGTTTTCAGAGCAGTTTGAGAGTTGAACTCTGTTAACAAATAATGACTTTCTCATGCTTTCCTCTGCTGGAACACAGTTCTGCAGCTCCTAAGGATTCTCAGCTCCCACTGAAGTTGCAGATGTCAGAGGATACGGACCCTCAGATGGACTGAGCATGTAGATAGCATGTGTTTCCAAGAGGATGCACGGAAGTTAGCACAAGAGAAAATGTGCTGGATGCCAGAGCTATGAACATAACTCAGCAGTCTGTAAGACAGAGGTAAACCTCACGCAGACATAACATAGTAGCTATTGTCAGATGTTCTTCATGTTTATTAGGGTGCAAGAGGCTGAGCAGTGCCCTTATGTATTCTTGTTGATCCAGAACAGCACCCCAGGGCTTAGTGGTCTGTACACTGGAAATGCCCCAGAGCCCCTGCCTGCTGCCCTGCCCAACTGCTCAAGACATTGCATTTCCTTGCCAACCCCCACAGACTTGCCCAGAAAGCTGTAATCAGACCAGTGAAGTTAGCAGGTTTGTAATTCCTTTACCTTCTCACCAGTGATCATTTCCTCTGCCACCTCATTCTGGTTGCTGCCCATCTCTGCAGCCTTGCTGGTCTCTGTGCTTAGTTCAAGTCCCACAGCCCAGTCATGCTGGCAAATCTCGTCAAATGCCATCTGCCAGAGACAGCTTTCACCACGAAGATCCACGCGCTTCAGGCACTGGAAAGTCTCATATTTTGACATGGGAACTAACTCAGATCGTTGCTGTTGTGGAAAAATATTGGTAAGCAGAATGTGAGCTGCAGTGACGGAAGGAAACAAAGTCCTGTGTCATCAGCCTTTCCTTTCTTCAACGACACTTCCTGAAGCAGAGGAGTCAGGGTAGGGTCAGTTTCAGTGTTAGGAAGAGGTTGTTCACCAGGGGGTTGAACCCTCTGCCCTATGGGTTGCAAGGAGACAGCCTGCTCCATCACGGTCCTCTCCGTGGGTTGCAGGGTACTTCAGCATAGAGAAAATTAGAAAGATGAAAGCCTGCCTAGAGCTTAATTTGGCCACCATTGTAAAAGGTAGCAAAAATTTTTTTATAAATGCATTATCAATAAAAGAAGGGCCAAGGAGGATCACAACCTTTCACTGAATGTGGTGGGGAACATCAGCACCTAGGATGCAGAAAAGACTGATGTACTCAATGCCTTCTTGCTTCAGCATTTCACAGAATGGTTAATCTCGGGGTTCTCTGCCTTCTCATCCGGAGGAAAGGAATGGGGAGCAGAATAAATCTGGGAAAATTAGGTAGGCTGGGAGGGGGAGTCCCCAAGCAAGAACTTGTTTCCACTCCCCTCTCTCCCTCAGATACCCTCCTTCTTCCCAATGGTGAGAGGGAAGGGATCCGTCACCACTTCCCTTCTGAAAGATCTTCATGCTGGACACTTGTTCTTTCCAGTCATTGCTTTTCAAATGCCAAGTGCACGTTTCAGAGAGAACAACATCTGCCCTTTCCTCACACTCCTCCGCTGACAGCTCCAGCTCATTCATGTTTGTTGGTCCGACTCTCCTCATTTGCTATCTTTGGCTATCTTCCTTCCAGAGTCAGTCTTCCTTGCAAGAACCCTAAGGCAAGGAGCAGGGAGTATCACTTGTCCTCTTCACAACCAGTAGACCACCACTGGCCAGGAGCCTGGAGACCACGAGCAACAAATCATGAGCAGTAGAACTTGTGAGGTTGGTGGTGTGCCTTGGCTGCCTTAAATGGCCACAGCTGCCCCAGCAAGTCAGCAGGTCTGAGCCCATGGGAAGGTGGGAAATGTTGCCTCCTGTCCTTCTCCAGCGGTGGCTTTTTCAGGCTAAGGAAGATGCAGCCTCCCTGCAACCTTCTTTGATATTTCTGCTTTTAAACTCAACAGTAGTTCTCACAACTCCCAACATAAAGCTCTGTGCTAAGTCTAGAAGAGAATTAAAGGAGATTAAATAGTCAGCTGTGGACACACGTATAAGCACACGTGCACAATGCTATGGGGTACCAGTAAGGAGAACCGCTGTTCTTTCTCCTTCAGCAGATTATAAACTCCAGCCCCTCAGTTCCCGCTGCCCCAGCATCAAGAGGAGGGTGCTGCAGGACAGGGGAGGAGATGCAGGCACAGTCAAGGGAGTGATAGGACTTTTCCAGATGGTGCACCTCCATCTGCAGAATAGTAGAGTCTCTCTCCTGCTCCATGATCTCTTGCGCCAGACACATCCAGTTCACATCTGGAAAGGGGAGGAGAGCATTGCAGTCCAGTGCTGCACATGTGCTTAGCACAAATCCATCTGTAAGGACATGTAAGCCAGAGCCAAATATATGAATCTCACATTCTGCACGCAAGGCTTGGCAGACCAGTTGTATTCATTTATACTCCTGGGCTTCCTTGTGTCATCATGAACTACACATATGCAAGACACAACTAAATTCAGTTGATTTGTTGGAAAGATGTTGCCCTTCTATGCTGCAAGGTGACCTCAGGTCTCAAGATCAAGGGCTTTATTCAAAAAAATATCCCTTGCTTGGCTGTCATTATATCCCCCAATAAAACATGTCACACTATCATATTTCCTCCTCCTGTTTGCCTTTCCATACTAAATAGTTCTGGTCTTTTTAAAGTTCTCCTCATGTGGTTTCTCCTCCCCAGGCATTGGGTAATTTTCACTGCTGTACCCTGGACCTCTTCTCTCATACAATAGCCTCCTTTAATCTCTTCTCTAGTGAGAGCCAGTCATCTGCCACAATGTTTTCAGGATATGAGGAGGAAAAATGTTTTCCACATCTCTAATTGTATCACACTGGGACTGCAGCAAAGCCATGTCCTCCCCAAGTATCTGCATCCCCTTATTAAATGGTTCACCTCCATGAGACTGGCAGCACTCATCAGAGACAGCCTTGACCTGACCCCCCTTGGAAAGAGGAAGAGTGCCGGAGGCTGGCAGTCGCTCCTCTGCTTTCTACATTTCTGTAAGGGACCATGGGAAATCAGATCTGACAGCCACAGGGAATGAGCAGGGGAAGTGCAGACCCTAAGGGATGAATCTATGGGAGAGCAGACAGCAGCAGCATTCAGGCTTGTTAAGAATAAAACCTCTCAGAGCTCAAAAAAAATAATAGTAATAATTAACAAAAAAAAAAAAAACAAAAAAACAGCTGGGAGGAAAAGGAGGAGGGGATGGGAGCAGAAGACAACGGAGAAAATTCTTTGCTGACATGTAAGGTGGTCCACCAAAGGGTGGGCTGTCCTACAGGGATATGCAAGCAGCACTGGTGAGCAGCTGAAGAAGAGGTCAAGTAGGAATCATATGACAAGGACGTGAGGAAAAATGAACAGAAGGAAGGCTCTCATCGGCAGTCAGGTTGCCAGGACACAGAAAAAGGGGAAAAGACCACAAGCAGGATGCTCCTGGGGCTAATTAAGGGAACCGTTCTGAGCAAGACGGGTGCCCGTCTTCTTGACTGACAGAGAGGAAGGGAAGATCATATTGCAAGAAGCCAACCTGAACAAGTGACAAGGGGGATGCGAGACAGGTGGAGAGGG
This sequence comes from Oreortyx pictus, assembly GCA_036925125.1. NCBI lineage: Eukaryota > Metazoa > Chordata > Aves > Galliformes > Odontophoridae > Oreortyx > Oreortyx pictus. The sequence goes on along the minus strand of JAUPFR010000004.1, from coordinate 4,822,249 downwards.
AAATGAATTCCCCAGCAGACACTGAACAAGGAGCTCCTCTTCTTGCTGCAAGGCACTGGCTGCACGTTTGTGGAGGCCAGGCATCACCTCTCAGGTCTCGTCTCATCCCCAGGGTTTCTCCTAAAAGCAGATCCAGCAAGGGCAGCTGAGCCACTGCTGCAACAGGGGAATGGAGTGTCAGCACCTTTTTTGCTGTGCAGAGGATGAAGAGGTCTTCAGACTCACGATCGTTCTTGCTTCTCTGCTCTGAGCTCACCTTCTCCTGGTGGACTGCTCAAGGGACCACTGATGCTGGTACCACGCCAGGTGCTGTCTCACCTCATTGGCACCTCCCAGCACACATCCCCAAACTGTGGTGGTGTTTTCTTGCCATTATTCACGCTGTCCAGCTGACTGCCTGATAAAATGAAAAAAGGTACAAGAACTTTGTAAACTTTTGATGCACATCACTGGAATGTAAATACAGAAATATTCACAAATAATATCAATTCCCACACGTAGCAGAGCCAGGTCAGTTTCTAACCCTGCCTGTGATCTCATCAGTCATAAACTAGTTATTCGATTTTTGTGGCAAAGAGTCTGTGTTATTTCTAAATTTAGAGTTGTGAGAAAAAAAATATCTTAAAAATAATAAATAAATGCAAGTCTTCAGAAAAAAATGTAGGGTGTCTGTTGGACTCAATGATCTTGAAGATCTTTTCCAAACTGAGCAATTCTATGTGGAGGTGCTTAACAAAGGGGTCAGTTGCCTTCCCTGAATGAATTTCCACTGCTGATACCCGCAGCAGTTTCATCAACTTATAAAAAATTCTAGGGCAGTGTTACAGGGAAAATGCAATGGTAGGCAGAGAAAACAGTATTTTACCAGACTTACTTTATACTCAAGGAATGGATATCTCATAGAAAGTTTCAGAAATCTGCTGTTTTCTACCATTCTATTGCAAGTGCCTCCTTATTTTCAGGCTTTAAAATCATTAAGGCTTTTCTGATTGCACACAGGGATGTGGGACCTTTGCACCATACGCTTACTTTCTGAAGTGTTGTCCTGCTCCTTAAGAAAATAATAATAAAAAATAAAAACCACAGGAAATTGTGACAGTAAGGCTCTTTCCATAGTTAACAGTATTCGAGTAATTCCTCCATCAACAAACATCACTGCAGTATTGAATATTAAATACAGAACCAGTGAAACAAAGACTCTGTGTTCACACTTAAGAGCTTGATGATAAATACCAAGGTGCTCAGGAGAAACTAAGACACTTTGACTTCACTGTTGGGCAAAGTCACTAAAGACCTCGGTGATAAGAACACTCCAGCAGTCATTTGTTGTAGTTTTATGGAACTTAAAACGTTATTGTTTAAGCAGCTTCAGCGGTTTTCTCCGTGGAAGCAATTACCTCACCACACACCTCCAATCCAGATGGCAGAAAACTTGCAGTTTGGGACATCTTGATGTCTTCTGCTGAAGTATGAATGTTGTATGTACTTTGTGCAGTGGAAAACCAATCTGGAGCCTCGCACAGATAACATAAAAAGAGTCAATAACCAAAAATAATATATACACACAAGTTTACCAGTATTTATTTTATTCACGGTCTGAAAGTAGGAAACAGGTTTTGCAGGGAAGTCACTTGATTTTAAAGAAACCATTAAAATCTTATTACTACAGCTGGTTATAAGGTCCCTTCAAGAGCAGTTCATACTGAAAAGAACTGTATGTATGTGAGCAAGACTTTATACTCTTAGACTTGTTCATTCTTGTTGTCCAGGGATGAAAGGAGAACAGACGAGCAGGCTTCTACAAGACTGAAGACTCAAAGGAAAACGTGACAAGGGATCCCAGACTTTTTGCAACTGCTAGGAAAATGAAAAGAGATTTTAAAATATGATAAGGTTTGAGTAAAATCACAGGAAATATTCATCTAGGTTTTGCTTTTCCTTTTGTTTTAAATAAAGGGCTGTAAGCGTCTGAATGTATGAATGAAACTGCTGATAGTATCTTTTTGCTTAATGGTTTTACCCTTCCAGTATCAAGTTGAAATTAAGAGTGGCTTCAGGCACAGTTTGTGTAGAAGATTTTGAAATCATCTACCTTTTGGAGGAAAGACATGACTACTGCCATGTCTAAAGACAATCGGTCCGCTAGTGCCACCAGTTCATTACATCTCCTCTTCTCAGATGCAGTCAATTCTAGCCACGGGTTGAACCAAAAGTTGTAAGAAGCTGTGAACATGTCCATGAGAACAATCAGACTCACACACATTTAAATGGCTTCCACTCTGAACAGCAACTTCAGTACCTCATAGTCTCATACACGTCTCCTTACCAGCACATTTCTTCACTTCTCATCATGGTGCGAGGGATGGCAAAATAATTATATTCTCCAAATTCATTTGCAAGGAAGAGGCTTAGACCAAAGTCCCCAGTCTTATAATGAACCACAGAATCGTCAAAACTGGAAAAGACCTCCAAGATCATTCAGTCCAACCATCCACCAGTAGTCCTTACTGACCCATGTTCCTCAACACAACATCTAAACATTCCTTGAACACCTCCAGTGTCTGTGTCTCCACCACCTCCCTGGGCAGCCTGTTCCAATACCTCACCACTCTATTGGAAAAGTATTATTTCCTAATGTCCAGTCTGAATCTCCCCTGGCACAACTTGAGGCCATTCCCAGTAGTCCTATCACTAGTTACACGAGAGAAGATGTTGACTCCCCAGCTCATGACAACCTCCCTCCAGGCAGATACAATAAAGTCTCTCCTGAGCTTCCTCTTCTCCAGGTCCCTCAGCTGTTCCCCATCACACTTGTGCTCCAGACTCCTCACAGCTTCATTGTCCTTCTCTGGACATACTCCAGGGCCTCAATGTCTTTCTTGTGGTGAGGAGCTCAAAACTGAAGACAGTATTTGAGGTGTGGCACACTTGAAGTTCAAATGGTGAAACACACTGCATGTATTTTTGAGAAATGCAGTATGAGGCAACTCCTTGAAAGAAGTGGAAGATTAGTTTTGGTAATTTAGGATCCTTTTCAAATTATACAACGTTTGACTGAATTCAGAAATCTCGCTCCATAGTAGGGAAAAGTGAATTTATAGCTGTTTATTTTAAATATGGCATGATTTGGCATGATGAAATACTTGCACTGGTCAATATATCCTTCTGCTATGCTATACTTCCTAATGGATATTAAACAGAAAAAGTACCAAAATACATGACTTGGAAGATAAAATTCATATTAACAGAACATTTCTGGGGCTACTGCTCTCCTATGAAAACTCTCGTCTCAGTATTCTAGGAGAGGTCATGATTTTAAGGGTGTGACAGAGAATAAGCTTTGACTGGATTATGTTCAGATGTTTAAGAACACAGCACAATGGAGAAAAGTCCCAGGAAAAAAAAAAAAAAAAAAAAGCCTGAAAATGTAAACTGCTTCACTCAGAAACCAAACCTATTTTAAGACAAGTGAAAGTTGGCACTCTGGAGTCACATGACTGCTAGAAAGTGAAATTAAATCCCAGATTTTACCATGGGAAAGTATAGCGTTCTATTCTTCCCTCTTAATCTATGCATCCGGTGTATGACACTACTGGCAACAGATAAATAGTCCTATCAGGATTTCTTCTTGACTAGTCCATTTATTTTTATGTACTGTTGCATATGAGCACAACCAGATGAGGCTATATTAAGACCACAGCTCCAGCATTATTATTCATTCCTCTAGTACTTGAGCTTCAGCTTTCCTGAAGAGGAAAAAAAACTTGTGTCAGGTGCTAAGAGTTTACCAGTGATCAAATATCCTCCCTGTTTCCCTACAGTCAAGGAGAAAAAATAGTGGGTTTAAGCAACATCACACCCTCCCCAGCAGGAGGCTGGAGCCTATGAAGTTTTTGACTCCTTCAGTGAGTGTTCCACAGCATGCAGAGTACTGAGAATAAATGTTAGGTCCAGAAGGTCGCTGTAGTTGTAGTGGTAATTTTGACACTTACTGTTATTCTCAGTTGATGTTGTTTAACACTGGTGGTGGGTGGCTCAGGAGCACCACGACACTATTCTCACTCCACCTACTCAGAAGCCCGGGGAGAGAACATACAATTAAGAAAAAAGGCTCTTGGACTGAGATTAGGTCTGGGAGATCACTCACCAATTGCCATCATGGACAAAGCAGGCAGCATACGGAGATGAAAGATTAAAGCAGCAAGAACCCTAACCCTTCTCCTCATCCATCCTCTTCTACCTCCTCCACCAAAATGTTGAAGAGTGAACAGGGGCCATGGCCAGTTCATAGTGCATTGTCTCTGCCATCCCTTCACCAGTCTGTCTCTGCTCCACCACGGAGCTCCTTCACAGCTGCACATAGAGATCTGCTCTTCACGATTTCCCATAGGCTACAGGAGTACAGACTGCTCCATCACGGGCCCCTCCACAGGCTGTAAGGTACTTCTGCATGGAGAAAATTAGACAGACTAAAAGCCCACCTACAACTTAACCTGGCAAAGGTTGTAAAAGTAGCAGCACCTCCAGCCTGGCAGCGTCTACAAACCAGAACCACCCCTGACACCACAAAAGCACTGCCCAAATGCTTGAGGAAACCCCAAGCCCTGACCCATCCCACAGCTGGCAGCAGCTTCAAAGCTGCCTACAGGCTCCTAGCAATGGACCTGCTTGTTAACCTGAGGGATAAGAAGGAAATGCAATGGCAGTGGAAGCAGGGAAATGTGGACTGAGGAGAATACAGGGATGCCGTCTGGACACACGGAGCTGGGATCAGGAAAGCCAAGGCACAGATGGAACTTAATGTGGCAGCTGAACACGAGCCAGCAGTGTGCCCAGGTGGCCCAGAAGACCAATGGTATTCTGGCTTGTATCACAAATAGTGCAGCCAGCAGGAGCAGGGAGGTGATCATCCTCGTGTACTCTGCTCTGCCGAGGCCGCACCTCGTGTGCTGTGTTCAGCCTGGGGACCCTCACTGCAAGAAAGACACCGATGCCCTGAAGCTGTTCAGAGAAGGGCAATGAAACTGTGTGGGGTCTGGAGCACAAGTCCTGGGGGAGCAGCTGAGGGAACTGGGATCATTCAGTCTGCAGAAGAGGAAGCTCAGGGGAGAGCTTATTGCCCTCTACAGCTGCCTGAAAGGAGGCTGTGGTGAGGAGGGGCTTGGCCTCTTCTCCCAGGTAACTGCAATAGCACGAGAGGGAATGGCCTCAAGTTGTGCCAGGGGAGGTTCAAGTTGGATATTAGGAAAAGAAACTTGAATTTTTCAGCTGATTTTTTCCTCCCCGACAGTGAAGCATTTTGTTAAAACGTATTGGCAACTAACTGACTTCAGTGAAGGTGTTTTGTTCACAGACTTAAACAAGAAGTTGAATCCACCTTTCCAGGTCTGGAGGGTCAATGGCAACATAATTTCTTTGATCTTCATCCACTAGACTTAATTTTAGAGTTTTACATGCTTGTTTTATAAAACAGATCCTACAGAGCTAGGACTCACCAAGCAACTCATGAATGTTTCATGAATTTTTACGTAAGTTATTGGAAATTCAAGGAGGACTTATAAAATGTATGACCCAAAGAAAAATCCTAAATCCATACTATTTATCTCAAGCAATGAAGTTCCCCCGCACTGTGAGACTTTTCGGGAAATTAAAAGGGGCCAATAAGGATTAGGTATCGATTAGTCCTAATGTTTCCGTGCATTTAATAAGAACAGGGAATTGAAGATGTTCCTTGCTTCAGGGCTCAGACTAAGAATGTGAATTCTTCAGAAAACAGCACGGCTGAGCAAGAGCTGTCAGGGCCCTTGATGGCTGTGAGAAAGTCTTTGTGTCCCAGCCTCCCAAACCTGTTCATTCTCTATACACCTACTCAGAAACGTTATCCAACCTTCCCTCACAATCCCCAGGTCCTTCTTGGTAGTGCGTCCTGGAAGCAACGAGACATAATTAAGGGATGAGTCCCCTATATTGAACTCCAAATCACGTTTTTGTTTGGAAAACACGAGTGAGAACCCAGCTGCGGGCCCAGAATCACACGAAGTGAGGTTGTGGCGCTGAAACAGCATAGCAATACTCTCCAGCTTGGTGTCGCGGGCTGCAGAAACGCTGAATTCCTTAGCGTCTGATTACATCTTCTGCGTGCGTAAGACATCAAGTAAGACTACTGGTAGTAAGAGGATGTGATAGGGTTAACCAGGAAAGGAAGCGCAGGGTAAACAGTGCTGTATTGATTTACGTGAGCTTCTTTACGCCCTGCGAAACCACCCCGCGCGTGGGGTCGCGGTGCTCCCATTTTCCCACCAGGGGGCGGCCGTGTTCCAGATGAATGAAACGCACCGGGCCCCGTTCCATCGTCGTTAGACGGCCCCACTCATTGCACAGCCTTTGCGTTTTACTCCTTCGCAGAACAAAAGAAAACAAAACCTGTTGTAACGCTGCCTAAAAAAAAAAAAAAAAAAAAAAAAAAATGTCCTTCTAGCAGTTGGCGAAAGAGCACATTCGGAGAAATATGCGTTTAGACACTGCTTCGATGTGATCCTCCCGCTACTTCCACACAAACCGCTCTGAGGGTACGACCTGATGCACTCCAGCAGGTTTTCAGAACTGAAGCTTTCCTGCTCTAATTACGGGAAAAAAAAATCTGCCACTGAAGGGGGTCTGCACTATCACCACATTCTCTGTGGCGGTGACCCAATTCTTCCCAGCGCTGAAGTAACATTATACGTATACTTCTGTCTTTTTAACATTCGCTGTGGGGTTATTTCACAAATTAAGAAGCTGTGAACAGAGGTTCTTGAGAACAGAGGTCTCAGTGTGGGCTGGTAGAGCATCAGTTTTAGTGTAAGCATCTTTATAAACCGTTTCAGCTCCTAGACGTTCCCAGCCAGCCCGACAGGCAGCAGCCATGCTGACTAACAGGATCCGAGAGCTGAACAGCTGGATTTAAAGTACTTCTCATGAAATGTAAGCAGCCAAGATGTTTCCGGCCAAATGGAATGGAAGCACAAGAGGAACGTTAGCTTTGAGGCTTTGCTCCCTTGGAAATAGGCTTGGGGGCTTCCACTGGTCGATAAAGGGAGCTAACTGGAAGGACTTTCCACCAGGGCAACACTAAACATGATAGAGACCTGCATAGCAACCTGGGCTGCAAAAGCTCTGCACTGTGATTTCAAATACTGTATGTTTCAAATTCTGCACCATTTTTCTGCCAGCTCCCCCCTGGGCCTGAAAGGTTGTCATTTTTGTACGTGTTTCTTTTCTCTGAAAAGTAGCTGTGCTGCTAAATTGATATTGCTGCCTAGGGTACAATGTGATGACCAAATGACGGTACATTTGTGATGTTTCACAAAGACATCACCTTGCCAGCAAGAATTTGGCTCACTGTGTTTAGTTTTGGGACTTCACACAGTGGATGTTGCTTCTTCCACCCCTCGAGAAGCCTTGCTTAATACTTTGCGAAGGAAATCCACCACTAGAAGTGAAAAATCTGCTCACTGTTGATAAGGAAAAATGCTGCAGCTTCAAGGACAAGAACCTGGTGGGCTTCAGGCGGTGGGAAGCCTCTCTTCAAAGCCAGAAATAGAGCCACGGAATCACAGAAACATTAAGGTTGAAACAGACCTCCAATCCATTCCCATCACACCACTAAACCGTGTCCCTCAGTGCCACATCTACACGTTTCTTCAGCACCGCCAGGGAGACCAATTCTTCCACTTCCCTGGGCCACTCCTTCCAGTGCCTCACCACTCTTCCTGAGAAAGTTGTAGATGGAAGAAAACAGCAAGTCCTGTCCAGGCCTGGAGCAGCTGCAGGCTCGTGGCCCCTAGGGTGCTTTCTGAGAACAAGATGAAGGAAGTTACATGCAGCAAGACTGATGGAATAAATGGAACAACACACCTTGCTCTGACTGGGCACTGTCAACTTAGTTCGTGAAGTTGGCTTGTCCAGTAATGGCATTAAGATGAGGGAAGAGCTGTCATGCTTAAACAGAGGGTTATAGAGTAGATAAATGAATGCAGAAAAGAAACATAGGCAGTAATCAATGCAAATTTCCATCCTAAATCAATATTCTCTTATGTTCTCAAGCAGCAGCGCTCACCCACAAACAGGCTCAGAAGTTATTCACAAATGTCAGTTCAAATCTTTAGCTGGCACAGGACATGAGAGCCTACATGAAATTATCAACTGTAAAAAAAAAAAAGAAAAAGAAATAGAAAAAAAGAAAGATTCAGAGTTGTGGAGAGCAAAAGCATTCAGGAAAGCTGAATCTCTTTGTGAGGCATCAAAAACAACACGTATCTCCAGCAAATTTACATCACTGACTCGGAAGGAAAAAACAACTACATTTTCTGACAAAAGATAAGCTGTCAGCTGGGAGGAGAAAAGGTGTAAAGGTGTACACGCAAGGTTTAGCACTTTCTTCTGTCTCTTATCACATGAGCGGCGTGATGTTAACGTGATGTCCTCTGAGGACAAGCCTGTCTCTGAAATTTTGCCACAAAAAATGCCATTTCTTAGCTTTTGTTATAAGCTGCTGTGGAAGCCAACAAACACCTGTCATGAAAAACAGAGTTCTGAGCACAGTTTCCATCGGTGCTGACAGACACCTTTCTGGAACAGCTGATTACTGCATAGCTGTTCTCCCATCTCTCTCTGCTGCTGCTTTCCTCTCCAGAAACAGCTGTGAATCCACCAGCTATGACCCAGGCAAATACACATATATTAAAGTGGTATTTAAGGAGGAAGCTTTCTTCAGGTTTGCAGGAATTCAGCACTGCTTTCTGGCCTGTGGGCACATGTTTTTTTCTCCATCTTTGCAGCCACCACGGTCTTGTGCGCTGAGAACCAACACTCAGCCAACAATCCACCACTGCAGGTCAATGAGCAACACTTCCAGAAAGGTGCTTGCAGAAATTTTTGTTTTCTTCAAGTGTGAAGTCGAGTTACACTGAGATGCGGGGGATTAATATAGAATTTAAACTACTGCAACTGAAATATATGTTAAATAAACGTATCTGCTGCTTGAGTTTTGTACTATTATTGCACAGCGAGAACTGCAGCGCCCACGAAATCATAGAATCAAAGAATCATCAAGGTTGGAAAAGACCTCTAAAATCTTTCAGTGCAACAAACAACCCATCCCCACTGTGCCCAATAATCAGTGCCACATCTACACCTTTCTTGAGCACCTTCAGGGACAGCGACTGCACCTCCTCCCTGGGCTGCCTGTTCCAGTGCCCGACTGCTCTTCCTGAGAAGAAATAGATCCTGACACCCAAATGAAACACAGCAGCAAAATTATGCAGCACATGGACCATGTAAAGAGGTTTTCTTTTGTTCATGGGACTGTTGGTGTGAACGTAGCTTGTTCTCATAGCAGGCAATGTTAACTTGAATTTTCTTACGTCAGAAGCAGAGTGATGGAACGCCTCAGTTGTCCTGAAATGCGCACTGGATAAGGTTTGCTTATCTGCCTCACAGAAAACAGCCTGTCAGGAATGCAAAAATCCAGGTTTTGCCTTTTTCAGCCACGATGCTTGCTTTCATACTGATGGTTTTTGATTCTTGTTCTGCATCTCCACTAAAACATCACTAACACTTCACAAATACATGGTTCCTAGTTCCTGAACATCGTATTTCTTCTCCATCAAACTCAACTGGTGTATTTATTACCCTTTCGGACCATTGCTAGCACACAAGTGTGATGATTCTGAGTGTTTCCACTGCCAGGTGAGAGGAGATAACCACCAGGTGTACTCCATCACCCCTGACACATTGGGTGTAACACCAATTCTGACATCCTTTTGAGAAAGCTGAGGAAACGAGAGATGTTTTTTGCCTTATTTCGTTGTTGGTTTTGTTTGTCTGTTCGTTTTTCTCTGCATTCTCTTTCTCCCATGAAGTCTGCCTTGCATGTAGTGGGGTACAGTCATCAATCGTGTCCAAGTGTCTCACAGCAGGAAGTGCACACACACACACACACACACACACACACACACCTCTGCAGCTCCAAATCTCATTCAGGTTCCCAGACATTTCTCTTTTTGCTTGTCTCCCTTATGAAACACTTCATGTTTGGCAGAGACCGGCCACAGGCAGCCCTGCCAAGTCCCCAGAAGCTTATCTCCAACATCTGCTTACAGTTCAACAGTGACTTTTCTTTTCCTCTGAAGTGCTTTCCTAAGTCAGCTAACTGCTTCACGTCTGGCCTGATGTGTAACATCTGTGCTAGTTAAGTAAGAACTCTTTGGACATCTCAGAAGGTGTTTAGAGAGCACTGCAGGATAAGTCAAAAAGACCATGAACAACTAACTAGCTCTGTTATTAAAAACAACAACAACAACAAAATAAGGCACTTGATTATTAAATCTGCTTTTTCGGGAGGTTTTCTAACATTCTGGACACTCTTTTCGCTGCTGGGGAGCTTCCACTTCTACTACGCTTGCATGTATTTTCAATCTTAGCATTAAGTATTCTCCATTCTAGGTAAAAGACTGGAAGACTAAAGGGATTTGATAGAGAAGAACAAAAATCTGAAATTATAGGGCATAATGCTCATAATCCTTACTTTGGCATAAAATTGAGCTGGGAAGTTAAGCGTAAGCCTTTGACCAGATGTCTGCTCTTCTCCCACCAGATCTTTACAGTAAGCTTTCAGCTCACAGAGAAGTATCAAAAGATGCCTCTGTGCCACAACTATCACTGTTCCATCAATGTAGTGGGTAGAACACAGCTCAAATGGCTCTCAAGAAAGAGTTCGTACAGGCGAAGAGGAGGGACGTAATTCTGAATGCCAGAATTAAATACAGATAAAAACACTGTAAAATGAATGGATGCTATTTTGTTAGGATACATAGCAGAACAGCTGAAGCAACCACAAAACCAAGAAAACTCTTGCCTTCTGCAGGAATGAGCCAAGAGATTTTTGTTGTATTTTTTGTCTCTTTATTTAACTTCCAGAAAAACTCCATTAGTGACTCTTCTCCTCAGAATGTGGTAGGCTGGCTGCAAGGTTATGTGTTTTGGTTTTCTTCTACAGGAATGAACTCCTATCACACTACATCTGTTACTCACACTGGAATCTTTTGCCCTGTTTTCAAAGGAATCTTTGAGCTGGCTATCAATATGTAACAGGATGCACTGGATAAACAATTACCTATTTTTCCTTTCATCAGCTGGTGAAAAATTTGCACAAACTACACAGAACGAGGCCAGCAGAAAAACAATACCACTTCCACTGTTTCACTGAGACAGACGCACGCTGCTAAATATAGATTTTACAGAACTGTTGGCTTCTAAGTTCATAGGATTCATTTCCACTACTTCTCAGTGGTTCTTTCTCATCTCCCATATCACTGTCTTTCATTTGTGCAAAATAGGCAGGAGAAGCTTTGCATTCGTAGTGCCTGTCAAGAGATTTCAGGTGGATCAACATATGAAGAGCATAGGCGAGAACCAACAGCAGAATCAGCGACATAACCAACCCCATAAGAATTGCTGGAGACAAAAAGGATGCACAGTCTTTTGCATAGGCAAAATGTCCTTCTTGAACGTTAAAACCTTGAATCTACAAAGAGAACAAAAGGGCTCAGATTAAATCAAGTCTTTGCAAACAGTTTTGTGAATTTGCCTACCTTAGTATTAGATCTTTATCACTTAGCAGCCCAATCACAAGAAGAATTCATCTACGGCCAGTACAAGTTTTACCTGTGGCTTCAGTTCTAATTGTGAAGTTCACCACATTGGCATTCACAGACTTGACTGCTTCACTAAAAGGGGTCCATGGACATTTACCAAGTGGGGACTAAAAGGGGGAAAAGTCCCATGTCTGCACCTACTTCTTACATATTCGTTTTGTTTTGCTTTACCCTCACTTAAAAAAAAAAAAAAAGAAAAAAGAACCAATACTGAGGTAGAGAAGCACTCAGTCCTGTCAAGGCTATCGGGCAGTTTGGGCTGGGGCTCATCCCCTAAAACTTAGGTATCTCAAAGCAAAATATCCAAGCCGAGACATTATGGGATCAATTATTGCCAAATTCAGAAATATAGACACTGTCCGATGATGATTAATCTCATCCTAAAGTAAGGACTTAGGATGAGTCAGAGGAATTATCCACTGACTTTAGAGGCAGACTGGGGTGACTGTAACCAGGGCACAAGGTTAACATTTCCTGTCTTCAAAAGCTGAGTTAGATGAATCCCAACCTTGATGACTAGTTTTAAGAGTCTATCTTGGACACATTTAATACTGACAGTTAATTTTACTTCCCTCATTAAGGGGAAAAGACCAAGTAAAACACTACAGAAAAGCCACACAGCCATGCATCTCCTTTGATAGGAGAATGACTACAGTAATTTAAATCTCAATTTCTATTTAATTTGTTTGAAGTTCTACGGAGATCACAACAACAATTGTACATGGGAGATCATAACACTTTCTTGTAACTTAAGTACAAAATTTCCCATCAGTCTACCTGTGGGATCCATCTGGCTTAGTTCTACAACATTACCTGGAAATCAATGAAAGTAACTTCCCAAAGCTTTGAAATATCATTTGCAGAGCTCGGTATCAGGAGTGCATCGTATCTCTGCAAGCTGCTCACATGTTCACAGTGGAAGGAGTAACTTGCTGGTGCGTATATCCTTGTTGCATTAAACGTTGCTTGCACAGAGTGGTTGTAAAGAAGCTGCAGTCTCTGTAAGCTGAACCAGTTCTGAACAGACAGCTGGTAATAGCTGGTTGTTAGTAACAATCTGGAAGTATTTTATGGGGAAAAAAAAAAAAAAGAAGAATATGATAGCAAGTCTGAGAGTTGGAACTATGAAGTTCACATGTCAGTAATCTCAGAAGAGCAACCAATATTATCAGTTTCCTCCATTTGTATCATTGCAAGCTCTCACTCTGCTGAGCCTGGAAAATAATCTGTGTTCTTCTGTATTGCAGCTGAAGGATTCTGTTGCTCTTCCCTACAGTGAGAGGAAAGGCAAGGGATTTTCCTAAAAACTGAAATCTGTATCCAACATTGGCATGGCATTTCCATCAATAATATGGAAAGTCTCTCAAACCTCATCCTGCTGACACATACACTCATGTGCCCGTAAGACACTTCCTCAGGACTCCACGGATCACTGTGAGACACAACCCGAAGTTCACAAGAAAACAGTGTAGATTTTGTTGATGTTAATGAGAACACTTCATGTGTGAAATGTGTTTGTCATTCCAAGTGCGCTAAATTGTTGTAATGGAAATGGTAAAGCTCTTTTAAAAGTGTCACCTACCCTAATGCCCTTTTTTTTTTTTCTGTGTGCTACTGTTTCCTAGAGTTCCACAGTAGTCTCTTGGCTTTACAGAGAACGCTACAGGTTCATTACAAGATGCTTAACTATCTTAACTTAGTCACAGGATAGTAAATTAGAAAGTGTGGGTGGGTGTGGAAGAAAAGTCTAAATCATTATCCAACGTTCACTCAGTTTATGCATGGAGTCTTGGTAAAATTCAATCACAAAGAAGATTATTTACCAGGAAATGCTGCATTCTTTGTATACCAACTAGCAAATGTAAAGTAGGTCACAGGCTGATGCCTGTGCAGCCTGCACTATCAGTTCTTTAACAAAATTCCCAAACAAAAATGTATCTAATGGGCAAGGTCTAGCAAATATCTCAGACTACTCAATTGAGATGACCTGAACTTTTCTCATGAGTAGAGACTTCAACACGGAAGAAAAAATGCCTTAAGAAAATACAATAGGGAAATAACACAATTGGCAATGAAAGCTCTATTAAAAGAAAATGTCTTGATTATATCACAGATCTGTAAAATATTTGGGTTGGAAAGAACCTTTGAAGATCATCTTGTTCTGATCCCTCTGGCAAGGACAAGGACACCTTCCACTAGCTCATCATATCAACAGTTCTATCACATCATTTTTATCATCTCTCGCCCCCAAAAATCACACAAATAATTGCACTAACATATGACTGCCTAATATTATTCTTTATCATATAACTTACCTAATAACAAGTCCCTTTAGATTTCCAATGTCACCAAACTTCAGAGAAAGCCTAGGTCAAAAAGCAAGTAATGTCAGGCTGGATAAAAACTTCAAAGTCTTCAGAGAACAAAACACCATAGAAAATTAAGCAGAGTTACAGACAGACTTTCACTCAGCATACCTTTAAAATCTATAGAAAAAAAAAAAAAAACCTTACAATTATTAAATCCTCCTCCATTGAAATCCAGTAGTTCATACGTTAATTTGAATGAGGCCTGGACTATCCAAAAAGAACATAACTGAAATCTCAGTTTTCAGCCATACTTAAATCCCACTGTTTGAACCTCGGTTGATAATTAGGTGCATTTGATCTACACTCACCTTTTCAAGTCATAAAGGCTGATCTGCACTACATGTATTGGTCAGGTATAACCCGTATATGTCAATAAAAAGAGCTACATGTAAATGTAATCCTCATCTTTATAGGTACTAGAGTATAATAAATGCAGATCGTGTGGAAGTTCAAATCTGACACATGTGCATCATCACAGCAATACCTCACACTGGCTGTGAGGTAGCTTACCTGCAGTCAGCACAGGCAATAGAAGTGAAAAGCATTAGCATGTACAAAACTCATCAGACTGCAAACTAAAACTTTTTGTGAGTCTTTTGAGATGCTGAAAATTACAAAATTTGTCAGCACTGCACGAGCATTCAGGATATTTCTTCCATGGCGAACATGCACTAAATTATTGTGCAAAATGATGCAAGCCAAAGTTTAATAATTTAGTAAGAAGACTTACATGACAACTTAATAACAAAACCTGCACGTCTTCACAGGCACATGCATATGCAGGTAGGTCTAAACATTATCAGTAATCACTGTGTTGTATTCACCAAGCTGCACAAGTGAAATGAGGGCCTCAATCTGACTACGTGTAGTGGGCACAAGAGGTGGAGCCAGCTCTGCACCGAACCTTCCCCTGTGCAGTGTCCCATTCTCACCTACACAGTCCTCACTTGAGCTACACACAGCCGACTCATGAAAATTACCACTGAAAATCATACAATGATGTCAAGTCTCAGACTGTGTGGGAGCCCCATTACTCGCCCGCCAGGGCCACAAGTTGTGGGCTGCCCCTCCCTCAAATCTAGATCATCCCTTGTTTTTTATTACAAAGGCATATCCATAGTCCAAGAGTAGACACGTCATATAAGGGGATTAGACACTGGCAAATATGACATTAAACTTAGTTGCCCGATTCAGGAACTGGTGCCTGAAAACCAAACAAACCAATCACTGGCTAGTTTGTTATATTATATTTACATACCAAATGCATATGCATTTGTAGCCAGGTCCTGGCTCCAGATATTTTGCATTGATCGGACAGTATAAAGCAGCTTGAAAGCTAATCCAAAGCCACAGCACAGGACTGTCTTAACAAAGAAGGCTGCAGATGAGAGAAGTTTAAGGGACTTCGCTGGGGTGAGAAAAACAGGGCAATTCATCATGTGAGCACTCAGCCAGATAATCCACTACCTAAGTTGCTAAGCCACTATACATCGTTATCTCAGAAGTCATGGCAGTCTGGTGAAATTCCCAGTGACTGGAAAATGGGAAATGTAGCCCTAATTTTTAAAAAGGGAAAAGAAGACCCAAGGACTACAGGCCAGTCAGACTCCTCTCTGTGCCTGGCAAGACCACGGAGCAGATCCTCCTAGAAACTATGTTAAGGTACACGGAAAACAAAGAGGTGGTTAGTGACAACCAACCTGGATTCACTAAGGGCAAACTGGTGATCTTCTACAGAGGGCTTACAGCACTGGCGGACAAGGGAAGAGCAACTGACATCACCTACCTACAAAGCATCTGACATCGTCCCACACAACATCCTTGTCTCTAAATGAAAGAAACACGGAGTTGGCAGAGGATTCAGTGGAACTGGGTAGCTGGTCGCACACAAGGAGTTGAAGGCAATGGCTGAACGTCCAGGTGGTGATGAAAGGTGCTTCTCAGAGGTCTGTATTGGGTTTGCTACAGCTAAAAATCTTTGTTTGTGACACAGACAGAGGGACTGAGTGCACCCTCAGCAAGCTTCCGGATGACACCAATCGCAGAATTATTGAATACCCTAAATTGGAAGGGACCCATAAGGATCAGCAAGTCCAATTCCTGGCACCACACAGGACTACCCAAAAATCAGACTACATGACTGAGAGCGCTGTCCAAACACTTCCTGAACTCCAGCAGCCCAGTGCTATGACCACTCCCCTGGGAGTCTACTCTGATGCAGCCAACACACTGGAGGGAAGGGATGCCATCAAGAGGGACCTAGAGGTGGGTCTATGTGAACCTCCTAGAGTTCAACAAGGCTAAATGCAAAATCCTACATATGGGTCGGGACAATCCCAAATATGAATACAGGCTGGGTGATGAATGGCTTGGGAGTACGCCTGCAAAGAAGGGCTTATGAGTACTGGTGGATGAAAAATTGAACATGAACCAGCAGTGTGCACTTGCAGCCAAGAAAATCAACTGTCCTGGGCTGCATCAAAAATAGTGTCAACAGTAGGTTGAGGGAGGTGATTGTCCCTCTCTACACTACATTCAAGAGATCCACATTCAGCACTGTTTTCAGCCCTGGGGTACAAAGGACACATGGATCTGTTGGAGTGGGTCCAGAAGAGGCCAGAAGGATGCACAGAGGCCTGGAACACCTCTCCAAGAAAGAAAGGCTGTGGAAACATCTCCAGGAGCTAAATGGAACTGCTGTTTTCAGTCACGATATTTTTACTACTATGTGTCATTACAGATGTGAATACTATTCAAAGGTTTGATCTAATGCTTGTGTTCAAGTTAGGTACACACTGCCTAATTTCTAGACTCCAGCCTACTAGAATGGAACCACTAACTTGGTGGAAGACATGAAGCCAGATAATACAATAGTACGTGGAGGGAAAGAAGTTGTCAGGCACACTGAAAAGGACATATAAGAAAAAAAATGCACACCTTTCTAGTATGGCTATGGGATGGGAGGTTTTGAGATCCGGTCAGGTTAATTGGTAGGAGTGAGACAATGAACTGCTCGTGCTAAAGTAATTCATGTCAGACTAGTATGCAGATTTCATGGCTCTGGAGTCCAAACCACATCCAAACCTGCAGTGATTTTACCTTTAAGATTCAGCAATTCATAAATCAAATTCTGGGACATGGGGCTACTTAATTCTCTTTCTAAAAGCATCTTGTAACAGTGGTTTACATTACTGTAAACCATTACAATAACAGCACATATCCTACGTAGAGGTTAAGTAGCCCTCCACTCAGAGTCACGTACACCCAGCCTCTACATCCCAGCATTTAGCATAGGGCCCATTATTCACTTTCCCAAGCAGCTATTGAAAACAGCCAGAGACTGAAGAGGTCAACAGCTCCAACCTCACAGGTAATAATGGAAAACATGCTGGCCACAAGGACTGAGATTACTGAAGATGAAGACAGCCACGTACATCTATATGCCCTATGAAATACAGATCTGAAAGCATCTAATTCACTGCCTTGCTGGCTGTAACATGGCCCTGATGTACTGGCATATTACAAAAGTTCGTTTCTTCAGTATTTACTTACTAGACTTGTTATCTGGTACTAGTTTCACTGACATCTTACATTGCATTGTCTTCACTGCAGTTTGAATCTCCAACATCCACTGTTGCATGGACACCAAATGTCTTCTCTGTCAAATCCAGCTGCGTGTGGTTTTCAAACTTAATCATGATCCTCTTGGCCCAGAAGAGAATGCAAGGGATGCCGTTAACTGTGACATTGAGAGGGCTGTAGTGGCTGTGGGTGAATGGCCTCCAGGATGCTCTTTCCAACTGTTCCTTTCTGCTCAAGTTATAGCTGACAACCTGATGGACCACACAGAAGTATCAAAAGATGGTTATTGCAGGAGATATTCTCCATCCTACTAGAATAAGGTGAGCACTCGGAAAGCGTCGCTGGATTCATAGATTCATAGATTCATTAGGTTGGAAAGGACCTACAAGATCATCTAGTCCAACCATGGATCCAGCTGTACTGAGCAGAGAAGTCTCTGTCTCACCCCGCCCAACACTGGGCAGTATACCATACAGACCTATAGCTCCAACACAACTGGCAAGATAGCTAATACAAGCTAGAGTTGTTCTTCTAGTCACTCAGTAATTATTAGGGCAATTGACATATTCTTTATCCCGTCTCAGTCCAGCACAATCAGAGTTGCCCACTATAAAAAGATGAAGCAATGCTAGAATCACAAGCTGCTCACCCCTGTGAAAGTCTCTCTAGGACTGAGCTGTGGGGAAGCATGCAGCCTACCACATCAAAACCATATTGGGCAGCTGTGAAGGTGAAAAAAAAAATCAATTTTAAATTAACCTGTAGACAGCATGGCTCAGTGTGGGTATCTGCTTTTACAGTAGTTTATAGCATTAAATGCTGGGAACAGCAGCTTCCACCATGTTCTCTAAGGATGTCAGAAAAAAATCCTATCCCCTCTGGGCCAAAGAAAGACAATTCGGCTGTGTGACAGCAAGTTAAGAGTTCAGAAAAGATTTCAAAATTCGTCATTCTCATATTTTAAGATTTACATATTTTAGCTCTTTTTCAACTAAACACGTGTCTTGTCTAAACATAAAAATGCATGTAATGTCTGCATGGCTGCCTTGCAAGGCATATGATTGAGCAAATTCAAAGCATGAACAAAAACAAAGCAGGTTTTCTTTCTAAGTTTCACAAACAGCACCTCATCAGGCTCCAGAAGGGACACAGTTAAGCCCCCAAGCTTTGTCTTGGCTTAAACAGAGATGGGTTTTTTGCTGTTAAGATTAGCAAATCACATCTCCCAGCTCAGACCCTGAAAGACCCTTTTGATACTTGACCTCACATATGGCACAAGGCTGCTTTAGGAATTAAAATTAGTAAGTACTCACAGCAACAAGCAGAAAGCAAGGTATGATCAGCAAGAAACACTGACTGTGAACGTTATTTGCATAAGTAATAAGGCTGCTTTCTCAGAATTAGCAACAAAATACATTTTATAAACCAGCTGTTTACATTTGAATGGATCACTTGCAGGGCATTTGATAGGGGAATCTTTTCCTCTTCATTTCTGACAAGACCCACAGACTGGACTCAGAAAAAACTGCAATGGAATTTAAACCATCAGCGGTTTTGCCGCAGATATTCTTTTTGTAACAAGTAAAATATCAGGCACTGCAGTCAAATGGAATTGTACAGAAAAGGGGGAGAATTTGATTCTTCTAATACAACCCTGTGTCTGAACACAGTGCCAGTCAGCACCAGCAGCAAAGCCTTAGCTCACTTCTCAGGAAAGCAGAAGACACTGTAATGCACATTGGGAATCCACAGCACACCACAATGACTCAGAATTTTCTTGGCCGTGTCTTTTAAATGATAGATTATTTAATTCAATAACAGAAGTTAAAAGATCTCAACATACTATGAATTAAAAAAAAAAAAAAAAAGACAAAGCTTTTCTGATACAGTTCCTCCAAAAAATACCTGTGCAATTGCCACTTGATTTACATTCAATTTTGGCTTCACACCACCATCATAGCGTCGACCTGCAGACAAAAGTGTGTTATGAGCGCACAGAGAAAGCAAACAATCATTATGCAAACATAATCTTGCATGTTCTGATGCAAGTAGCCTTGAACAAAGCCCTTGATTTTGAGTGCACATGTCTTGGTGTAAATATCACCTTCAACATCCATCTTATGTTTCCGCTTACCTTGCTCATAAAATAAAGTCTCCTTTCCACTGAATACCCAGCCATCCTAACTGGAAAGAACTCCAGTGGCCAAACATGACAGGATTTAGCCTACCTGCATATACACGTGCATACATCTCACACTTAATAAAACTTTCTTTTTTCTTTATGCAAGTGAACTATTTTCAAAAGGTGTGTGTAGGCCTACGCCTAGAGGTGGGAATTTCTTTCCCTACATGGGACAGAGATGGGAACATGTGACAAGAGATAGTCTGCCTGTCTTCACTGTCAGGACAGTGAAGATTCATAACTGTGGACTTGCTTCATGGACATACATCTTCGCCCTTCAAATATTTACTTCTGTTTTCTTTTGGTTAAAAAAAAAAAAAAAGTGAAGACTTCTTTGTTCTGTATTTCACTATATTTCAGAGTCAATCAATACATGACTGTTTTAACCTGGTAAATCCCTTAAAGGGTTATTAACAAGATGGACATGTTTTAACAAAACATTTGACAAAATAGTCAGCAATACCAGAAGAAGCAACTCCTGGGAATGAAGCTTTTTTTACACTGTGAGAGCCAGTATCCAGGCATTTAGCCCTCTGAAAGCCTTACCAGTTTTCTGCAGAGAATCTTGATCAGAAACTACACGTGAACTAGGAGAGAAGAGAAAAATATTTACTTTACAGCATCTGAAGGCTCCAACTGGTTCACTAAGAAGAGCTCCTGCTGCTATGTTTCATTCAGTATAATATTCACAAAGCAAAATAATTGAAAAGATGCATGGAAAGACCAGAACAAAGTAAGGAAAATAAGCAAGAGTGACACCAACTTAAATGCCTTCACAGCATCCTTTGTGGCAGGATGGCATGAGTCAGAGCATCATAACCTCATGGTGAAGGAACACACAGAGGCCTTGAAATCCACCCTATCACATCCGAGCAGCTCTAGCAGCAAGGGAATTTGATCCTTCTGCCCCTGGCTCAGTCGAAACCCATGTAATTTCATAAGCCAGCAGAGCACTCGGGTGACCAAGAAGGCCAATGGCATCATGGCTTATATCACAAATAGTGCAGCCAGGAGGAGCAAGGAGGTGATCGTCCTCCTGTACTCTGCTCTGCTGAGGTCACACCTCAAGTACTTAGTTCAGTACTCACTACAAGAAAGACATCGAGGCTCTGGAGCGCGTCCAGAGAAGGGCAGCGAAGCTGTGAGGGGTCTGGAGCACAATTACTGGGGGAGCAGCAGAGGGGACTGGGTTTGTTCAGCTTGGAGAAGAGGAGGCCCAGAGGAGGCCTTAATGCCCTCTACAACTGCATGAAAGCAGGGGGTAGCAAGGTGGGGACTGGCCTCTCCTCCCAGGTAACAACAACGGCACAAGAGGAAATGGCCTTAAGTTGCGCCAGGGGAGGTTCAAGTTGGATATTTGTAAAAAATTTCTTCTCAGAAATAATGGTGAAGTATTGGAACAGGCTGCCCAGTGAGGTGGTGGAGTCACCACCCCTGGAAGTGCTCAGGAAGAGGGCAGATGTGGCACTGAGGGACATGGTTTGTGGGCATGGTGGAGGTGGGTTGACGGCTGGACTGGATAATCTTAAGTCTTTTCCAACCTGAATGACTCTGTTATTCTATCATCTCACACCTAACATCCTGTTTATACTTGTGGTTTGGAAGGATGATGCTCCTTCTTCCCATGAGTGCCTCCCAGCACAAGCATCTTTTCACAGGCATACTCTGTGCTGCCAAGAATAGATCTGTTGCGCGCCTGTGCAAACTCCTCAAACCCAGAAGGCAAAACAGACAAAAGTGAGGGGAGTCCATATCTCAGCTTGTCACTTTCTCACCAAATACCAGGCCTGATGAGCAGTTCTGCTCCTGACCATACAGGACACTCAGTCCCTTCAGCAACCAAGGCAATAAAACAGAGACAGTCTCCAGAGAAAACGTGACACAGTGCAAAAAGACAGCCATGATCTGCAGCACAATGCAGTGACTCTAATCTGAGCTGAACGAGTCAAAAAAGATTTTATGTTATGAAGAGTTCGTTATAGATAAATCTGTTCAAAATCAGTTTGGCAGTTTTAATTAGACAAGGTGAGCCCAACTCTTTCCTCAGTCAAGAGCTGTCAAATCCCATAGACTTCAATTAGATTGTGCACTTTCAGCACTGGTCCCACTGTCACCACATTTTTGAGTCAGGTGTTAGCACTAGGCCGGATCCTCAAAGTCATGTGGAGGTCCCACACCATACCCTGATTTTCTTCCCTTTTTTTTTTTTTTTTTTTAATTGCTTCTCAAGAAAGGAGTGGAAGCAGAGTGGTTTTGCTGTACTTACCAAACCCAAGCAACCCAGAGCATAATTCCAAAGCAAAATAATTAACTGTAACTTCAATAGGATCCCACTGAGATGCGTGTATTGGGCTTGTGTATCAACTCCCCTTAACCAAAGGCTAATCACAGCCCAAGCTGCACCAGAAAGCCAACGTCAGATCACAAAGCAGACTTCAGCATCTCCAAGAGTCCAGTGCAAGGAATGAAAACTGGCTGTCACAAGGTATCACCAAAACAGACTGAATTTTGTTCTCTTAACCAGACAGAGCTCTCACTAAGGTTCTTTACTGACTAGGAGCATGGGCTTTGTCATTCAGGCCCAACAGTAATTTCCAGCTTTTCATGACAGAGAAGGCAACAGCTCGCCTGGGCACTTTTTCATGACAAAAGATATAAAAACGAGGCACACCAAAAAGAAATCAATGTGAATTATTTAGTTACTAACTCTAGTTATATTCAGTTATATCCATATATATTTAATTATGTTAGTTATACAGTTAGCTTCTTTACTTATGTTTAGTTAAAACCTCAAGGCCCATTTTTCCATTTTGGAAATTGCCATGCTGAAGCCAACAGACTAAAATTAGGATATGGGGAGACAGGTGAACTTGCATAATTCAGTTAATTTCATCACTGGAGTTGAAAAGTATTTATGTTGCTCTGGAAAGACGAAGGGCTGGTTTTGGTATTAAGATCGTTGATAAAAAAGTCATTACTTGTCCCCCATCAGGGATAATGCTAAAACCATGGCCATGCCAAGTGGCTCACCTGGAGGAATACTCACTGATAAGCAACATCAAGCCTTCAGGAGAGCAAAGGACGAATATATGAAGCATCCTACTCATGGCAAAAGGCCTCTGCAGGGTTATACCTCGGACAGAGTTACAAATGCTCTCCTCACAGCCTGCGAGGCTCAGCGTGAAGTCTGTGACAGTGCAGTCCGACTCCTTCACATCGCATAAAATAAACCACAGCAACTCTCGGCCGTGCTGCTCCTGAAGGCGAAATTGCTTCTCTCAGCACAAAGGTACTCAAATATAGATGAATGTGCACAGCTGATGAAATATTTATGCTTTCATGAGGAATGAAGTAGAGAGCGTGACCCAGGAATCCCCACTAAGTACCACAGTACGACAAATGCTATCAGCCACACAGCAGTCCTCTCACATGCCTGGCATGCAGGCAGAGGCACAGGAGTGGAATGCCTCCCCTGGGTACCACTGTTTCTTACCCCACTCACCAGCAATGCCAGCTGCCTCCTAACCTCTTGTATACTGCGTGAAACCTCACTATAGGGTTTGCTTTGTCTCACAACCCAACTGCTGTGGCACAGACAGTGGAATATGGGAAGGAACACCTCTCTTTCTCTGAGCAGAAATAAGTCTGTAGGTTTTAACAGGTCCACCAACTGCTTTTCACATTTGTAACGGAGTTTTCATGGAAGCATATGATCTGTGACAGAAACAGGTGATCTTCAATAACCATCCCACTGTCAAACCAGTGTCCCCTTCAGCCAAGAGCAATTGCCAGGTGACTTCTGGCAGCCAGCTGCTTTTACCCTCACCTAGACCATGCTTCGAAGGATGAAAGCATTGTAAGAAATAATGGGAAAATTAACAGCAAAATAAGAACACAAATTTGTTTGTACGCTCAAAATGTTAACTAGAGTAAGGGGAGAAAGGAAACCACCTCTAGCTACCCCTAGAGCTTTCTTCTCCACTGCCTGCAAAACAGCTAGCAGAGGGGCTGCAAATCAGTTGTTGCAAATTGTTTTTAACAAACAGAAACATACAGTCAACTTATAAAAACATAATTCTTTTTTTCAGCCATCCTGTCCTATAATAACTTCAAATTGAGGAGCACACATGGTGCGTGCTTCAAGGACTACCGTATTTCTTTGCCAATTCAGAAATAACTAGCCCAGACACAAGAAGACAAGTACGCAGCATGTTGAACTTAACCACTCCTAGTGTGTCAGGAGCCCACGTGAAATTGGCTTAGCCCTAATACGAAGTACTGGGATGACTAATCACTATGTAAAACCCAATTAAATAAGATTATAAGAATAAAGAAGTGTAAATTCCCTCTTCTCAGACAACATTATCCATCTACGTAAGATAACAAAGTCTAACTTGTGTATCTAAAATGCTCACATAGACTGGATCCCTTGGAGACCCTCGTGTGAGTCTTCTGGCCACTGAAGTGCACAAAAGGAATGAAGCTGGGATGCAAAAGAGGGGAAGTGTGGAGGCCACAGTTTTCATGCCATCGGCTTAGAAGGCTGTCTTTTACTTTTCATATTAACTGCTCTCACAAACTGCATCAGGTGCCAAAAGACACTCTGCTGCAGCACTCTATCACTCACGCATACTGTCCAGCTGAAGACAACCTCACTGACTACTGAACTAGTTTCCATAATCTATGAAATATTTATTTGAAAAATAATGTGAACCTTCATACATACTAAAAATGAACTTATGACCAAAAGAGAGGACTGCTTGCTGAGCAGCAATGAACAGATTGTAGTCCCAGGGATGTTGTTGACGGGTAATTTCACCGAAGTAATTAAATTATAATTGTGAGTCACATTCGAGGTAAAATCTAGTTCCTCCTTAAGAAACATACCTGACAAAAACTGTGATTAAATTCAGAATGTATCTGCTGAAGTTATATCATTTAAAAATATCTACAAGGCCTGTGTCTCTTTACAAATTCTACATTTTAAATATTCAGAGTCACATTTTGGTAGCTCCATCTGCGATGGGATGTGAGGAGACAGATTCACATAATTATTTTATTTTGCACTGAGTACTGCTTGATCTGTACTTAACGCATGTCCAAACAGCATTAGTACCTGCAAGACATTTTGAATATAAATAACAAAATCGAGCTCTCAGAAAGTCTAGCAAATTACAGATATGATCTCACCTCCACTGGATACAGAAGTTGAATTCCCATTCAGTTCAACAGCATTAGAAGCACAACTAAATGTCTTAATTTTTATTAAAATAAAGTTCATGCAGTGTTTCACTTCCTTCTCTCGACTTTTGATCTGACTGCAGAGAAGTGCAACTATACTAAGAAGGCACTGACAAATCTGAAAGCTGGCAGTGGAGAACAAGAAGTAAGCTATTTAAACGAAAACATATTGTAGCACTTAATGGTAACTGACGACCAGCTCTCTTAATACAAGCTTAAGCAAATCACCACATGTCCTTCTTCCCTTAGTGCACAGATTTTATTGGCAGCTGTGATCTCCATCACCATATTTGATGTGTGTTTTTAGTGACCTGGGGGCACGATTCAACTAATACAGTTTAGGCTCTTAACACCTTCGTAATGTTTGGTGTTAGAAAGTCCTCTTTCCCTTTCTTTGGTTTGGGCTTCCTATTGGTATTTCATTACATTCAGAAAGGGCACAATAAATAGCGATGAATCCAAACTCCTTGCAAACTCTTAACTGTAAGACTTTTTAGCAACGTTGAATTCACGCTTCTGCACAAGTAGAATATTTTAGCACCCACATTTCAGGGAGCAGTTTTCACACCTTTGCTGTTATATTTGTATCTCTTAAAAAAAAAAAAAAAAAAAAAAAGGGAAAGTCAGAGCAAGAGAATCACGAGCAAGAGAATCACGACAAGTAATGTAAGACAGACGCTCAGAAAACATTCATTTTTAAACCATTTTTAATGTTACACATAAAACTGCTTCGAAGTTGCATTTTTATACACTGTAGGCTTCAAAATTATTAATTTCTGCATTTACCCCAGCTGCTCTCTGACCCTAGAGGAAAACTGAAACCATGCTCTGATATTATAACCCACAGCCAAATCCTCCACACGACACACACCACTAAAGGACAACATTCAACGCAAGCACCCAACTTCACCAAGGGTCACTCAGCAAGCGCTCCATCACTCACCTGCCATCCACTGTGGCAAGCGTTTCCTCCACGGATGCTGAGAAGCCCAGGCATGAGAACAGAATGAGCAACCTCAGTGCAGCGTTTCTCTCCATGGAGAAGAGCCCGTGCCTCCACACTGAGCACATCTGCTCCTCTGGGCTGGGGGGGGGGGGGGGGGCTGCACGGCGGTGTGATGGACAGCAGATGCAGCCAACGAGAGTCGTCTCTGCTCTGGTACCCAACGGGAGAGTCTCTCTGCATGCTCTGATGTACACTGACTGCGTGCACTTGACCGTGGGCACGGCCCGTGTCCCTGCGAAGGAAAGATTACTGGCTTGGGGAGAAAAATGCGTTGGGATGTGAGATGTCTTTCAGGAAAAAAAAAAAAAAAAAAAAACAGAAAAATGGGTGGTCTCTGCAAGCTCTGACTACACTAAAGCTGCACTGAGGACTGCTTGTTATCTGCACTCAACCTAAGCCTTAAAGAAAGGCGAAGGCTATGTTTCCAGACAGCTCATAAATTTCTCCATCAGTAGGATAACCTGGTAAGGACTGTATTCTAAACAAGATTTATAGTATCTTTAGAGTACTAGTGCTAGCTGCATTTTAATGATTGAAAACAGACATAAAGAGCTCAGAAGTCAAACATTCGAAGTTGGGTTACTTCAGTTTCAGTCCATCTGTAAGTCCACTTCTCTGTCTCAGTTGTTTACATACCTACAGACAACATGAAGCTGAACTAACACTGACAAATGCCCACAACGTGATAGTGCCTCCGTTTGGGAACTGTCAGACTGAGGATCCAGGCTTCACACCTAGCACAGGTTGGATCAGGTCGTTCTGACAAGGACAGGTGGGTCATGGGCATGGGCACCTCCTTCCGTAAGTCTCCTGCCCTCATGAGACTCATCAGAATGGACTTTCAGGTTGGATATTAGGAAAATATTTCTTCACTGAAGGAGTGGTTGGGCAGTGGAACAGGCTGTCCAGGGTGGCGGTGGAGTCGCTGTCCCTGGAAGTTTTCAAGAAATGGAGACGTGGCAGCAGTGAAGGACACACTGCGCATGGTGGGGATGGGCTGAAGTGTTGGACTTGGTGATCTTAGTGGTCTTTTCCAACCTTAATGACTCTAGGATTCTACTACTGCAGTTCATTCCGTGCAGAAGAGGGTAGGACACAAGTAATGATCTCATAACCACTACTGTCCACGTGATTTCTCTGCATAAACTAACTGCATAATACTCACTAACTTGAATTCCAAGTTAGGAATGCAGGGAAAGCTGAAATCAGGGCAGTTACTGGTGCATCCAGTGTCAAAACTGTGCTCACTGTCACCTGCTCACATCCAGTCTGGCCTCAGTTATGAGCGCACCTATGAATGATAATCAAATTGGGAAAAAACAGAAATGACTTCTTAGTATAGGTACAGACAGCCCATTCTTGACAGATCAGTCTTGAGAGATAGTCCCTGCCAGTGCTCAGCTCATATCTGAAGTCATGTTGCACCCTCTTCCATTTAGATATCCAGACAGGAGATAGCCATGATCAATTCCAGCCAACAGCTACCTTTATACAACCATCTATTTATACACCATACCCAACTCAAACCCAACCTGTACCCAGCCCTGAGGCACGTTGGTGCCTTGTCTGGCAGCTAACGTAAGCTACCCACTGATGTTATCGCAGAGTAAGACCTACTACACTGATTAAGAGCTCCTGTCTATTACAATCCAGATACAAGATTAAGACAGGGGCTTTAGTATTGTAACTATTCAAAAGGATTTGCTATCTTAATTTCTCTTTCAGGGATACAGAGAGTATTCGCTAATCCTAAAAATCTCCCAACAGCTTGTCCACAGTCTTCTATCTAGTTGCTTCTATCCAATTTAAGGTGGAATCCAGATACTTAGGAGAGTCCTCACTTGAAAAATGAGGTGAGGGAGAGCAATGAAAAATAATGACCAGGTGACATTAAGCTCTACATTTTCTGTGAAACTTATAGAGAAATATATAATGGAGTGAATACACCATCGAGAGAATCACAGAATCACAGAACTGTAGGGGTTGGAAGGGACCTCTTAGAGATCATGGAGTCCAACCCCCTGCCAAGGCAGCTCCCTAGCCCAGGCTGCACAGGTAGGTGTCCAGGCAGGTCTGGAACATCTCCAGAGAAGGAGACTCCACCACCTCTCTGTGCAGCCTGTGCCAGTGCTCCGTCACTGCACTGTGAAGAAGTTCCCATGCACATTTGTGCAGAACTTCCTATGCTTCAGTTTGTGGCCATTTCCCCTCGTCCTATCACCACAGGCTGCTGAGAAGAGTCCAACTTTGTCCCTTTGCCTCCTGCTCCTTAGATATTTACAGACATGGATCAGATCCCCTCCAAGAAGTGTCCCAGCCAAGAATTTTAAGAAATCATGAAAGGAGGCAGACGTGTCACACACATGTGTAAAAATCAGCAAAGGACATGTTAAATCTACACTACCCCGATGCATAGTTCCTTTCAAACAAGTTTTTTGTTGTTGTTGTTGTTTCTAAATAAAAAGGCATAGTCTTCCTATTTCAGCCTTGAGATTTCACGCATGTGAGTATTCTGTATGTGTTCATTTTTCACACGTACAGGAGCAAATGCTAAGAAAGACAAATGAGGTAATACAAAAACTTGCTGCACAGATTAACAAACAGTGCATCCTTTGAAGCAGAGGAAGGGAGATAAAATGGTATCAACATTTGGCAGACCACGGCTAAACTAAGTCTGTGCAGGCTGAATTCAATGAGACATCCATTCTCTGTCAACGGAGTGTACATTTAATTGCACTTCCTGCCTGCACGTTTCTGTGGGGTTCTCAGTTTTACAGGGAAAACACTTCCTCAGTCCACTGTCTCGCAGACTGAGGGGAACAGAGAACAGATATTAGTGTGCTCAGAAATAAGCTTCTTTTGCAGACAGCCACGAGAACGCGTAATGCCAAACTGCTAACACAGGTTAAACTGATATAAATCAGTGAAAATATACTTTCTCACTATGTACTACAAGCACATGCTGATAGTAATTTACTAACTAGCAGTCATCACCTGACCAACTGAGAGAAGCAATAAGCACAAACAAAAATCCTTCCTTACCTCTTGGCATCTGTTGATAATACACAGCATTCTATACCCCTCTTAAAAAGGTTCCTTTTGTGTGAGCTTCAAGAATAAACAGACTACGCTGAAAGCAAAGAAGCCATCCTACGTGTGCACTTAGTTCTGGTGAAGAATCACGATGAAACATTCAACCCTGCAATAACATTTCAGTAATCTTGACTAGGACTCTGCAAACGCATCCCAACAAATTTCCTATGGGACAAAGCCAACAATAAACTAGCAGTTTTGCTTATACCCACAGGATGGGCTACGGTGGGCTGAGAGCTGCTAATATTTCAAATAAGATTGAAATGCCGATTACTGTCATGATTTCTCCATCTGACAGCAAGGAACTGCTTAGGATTACCCTTCATGCAAAACTCAGCAGCTTTATCATCAGAGGACATTACGTGTTTATTTCTCAGCATCGTGGTATTTCAAACACTTCTGCTGCGAAATGTATAGCACTCAGGGAGAAGACATGCCAGATCTCATCGTGCCTCTTTTTGGATCTGCTCTTTCACTGCTCTTCTTGTTTGGGATTTGTCTTGCAGAAAAAGTAGTAAAGACAGCAGCTGACAACTATATTCATCCTAAGGATTCCAAGTTTTATGTGGTTTGTGAAGCAAACAATCACTGAGACCCATAGGTAAGCCAATCAGCATTCCTGGCCTTCCACACACCCCCAAATGTGTCACCACAGTTCAGCAAGCTCTCTGTCAAAGAGGATGATTACATAAATGTTGATGGAGGCCTGGAGATGACAGCTGTTCTGCCTGATGCTACAGTGATTATGTACACAGTGAGTTTGCATGCAACGAATGAGAGCGCAGACCATTTTAAACATGGATAATTTATCTCTTTGGAGGGCATGTCCTCAGGCTGACAATGGCACAATTTATTTTCAACGCAGCTTACCTTCAGATGACACATCAGGTCACTGTGATCACAACAACTTTTTGCAGTAACGTGGCTAACGAAGTAAAAAGTATGACATATAAGCCACTGTACCAACACTTCTTAAGTAACCACTCCTATTTTCGTAGTTTAAGATAATGAGGTGTTTCTCTGTTTCACGTCCAGCTACAGCGGATGGAATCCTGAAATACAATGAAGGCAGGGACAGAAAATTGGCTTCGTTACAAAGTTTATCCCAGTTTCAGTAAAATCTCCCCTTGGCAGCTCATTCGCCCACGAGCTTTTCAACCGTCTCACGCCACACAGACCGTGGTGCTGAAAAACTTCATTGGTCACAACGCACCCTCCTTCTTGCCCCCATCCTACTACTGAAATCCTTCCCATTTACCTCAAAGGATCCCACTCTATCCCAAGGAGTCTTCATACACAACCGGGACCTTGCTGCAGCTGGCTGGTGGGGATGGAGGCCAGCCAAGGCTGAGGGGTGCTTGTTCAGCCTGCAGAAAGCTCAGGGCAGCCCTCACCTACGGGTTTCTTCTCGGGCAGCCAAGAAACCCCCCGGAGAAGGATTTCATACAACCACGCGTAGCAACGGGGCAAGATGGAATGGTTTTGAAGCAGCTTAGGTGTTAGGAGGAACCTGTTCACAAGGAGAATCACGGCACAGCCGCCCAGAGAACCCGTGCCCGCTCAGGGCCGGGCGGGACCGGCCTCATCACGGGGGGGGGGGGGGGGGGGGGCGGGCGGCCTGCACCGCAGCAAGCCGGGCGGGCTCTAAGATCCCTTCCAACCCAAGTCACTCCGGGATGGGGAGAAAAACGAACACCAAAAGCGCAGTCTTGCGTCACGGCGCTGCTTTACGCCGAAAAGGAGATCCCCACAGAGAGAGGGCACAACCGCACCACACGCGCCGGGCCCGCCTCACAGCGCCGCAACGGCGGAGGGCCGGCGGGCTCACAGCGCCCCCCTTGCGGCGGGCGGACCGCGGCTCCTCGGGAGAGGGTCACGTGCTGCAGCCCCGCGCACAGCTCTTTGCTTTTTTTCAGTCAGGCGCGGCGCGGGCAGCCCGCGGCGGGTCCTCGCGGCCGCAGCTAGGCGGCGCGCAGCGGGCGGGTCGCTTCCTTTTGCGCTCGGCAGCCGCGGTGGAAGGATGGGTGAGCGCGCGCGGGCTTGGGGAGGGGAGGGGAGGGGGGATCGGCGGCCGGGCTTGAGGGGTCGGGCGGGGTGGGAGGGCTCCGTGCTTCGTCCGCGGGCCTGCCGCCCTGCAGCGCCGCCGTAGTCCCGCGGAAGCGGCGCGGCCGTTCCTCGCCGCGTGGCCGGGCCCGGCCGCGGGGCCCGGGCCTGGGAGCGCGGCTTCACGTCTCCGTCCCGCCGCCCCGCAGGGAAGTGCCGCGGTCTCCGCACCGCCCGCAAGCTGCGCAGCCACCGCCGCGACCAGAAGTGGCACGACAAGCAGTACAAGAAGGCGCACCTGGGCACGGCGCTGAAGGCCAATCCGTTCGGCGGAGCGTCCCACGCCAAGGGGATCGTCCTCGAGAAAGTGTGGGTGAAAGTTGGGGGGGTGGGGGAGGGGGGGGGGGGGGAACAGGGCTGCGGGGAAGCAGCCGGCAGAGCTGTTGTGTTTTCCGTGCGGGGTAGTGCTAGCGGTCTGTGGATGTCGGCTAGGGCCTGCTAGCTCGTCGAACGATTTTTTTTTCGCTGATGTTGTCTTTCCGTGTCTTTCCGTTTCAGTGGAGTAGAAGCTAAACAGCCCAACTCTGCCATCAGGAAATGTGTGAGAGTCCAGCTCATCAAGAATGGCAAAAAAATAACAGCCTTTGTTCCCAATGATGGCTGCCTGAACTTCATTGAGGTGAGTGACACCCAGGAGCTGGTTGATGATGTATTGCGTTTCGAGGCAAAGAAACGCTCAGTGGATTTAGGTGATGCTTAGGCACGGTTTCCTGTCGTCCTGCACAGCGTGTATCTTAACACAGTAGCTGCAGAGTGAGACAGGAGGCATCAGAGGTGCTTGTGTGCTTTCCATTTTGTTGCCAAAGCCATTTTTCAGCTACCCTTTCCAAAATACTGAAGGGGATATTAACCTGTGTGTGTATTGAAAGCCTTCAGTGTTTTTCCCTGGACAGTTTGCGTTGAGGCTCAGAAATAATGCAGATTAGGAAGCGTGGACGGGCTTGTTGCTTATGCTTTTGTAACTGCGTGGTTTTTCTTTGCAGGAGAACGATGAAGTGCTGGTTGCTGGTTTTGGTCGGAAGGGTCACGCTGTTGGTGACATCCCTGGAGTTCGCTTCAAGGTTGTCAAAGTCGCCAATGTTTCTCTGCTGGCCTTGTACAAGGGCAAGAAAGAGAGACCAAGATCATAAGTTTCTATTAACCTGCCAAGAATATCAATAAAATTTTTCATTGGAAGAGCTTCTGCCTCATTATTTAAGATTTACGGTTCTTTTTAATGTGGTGCATGGTGCTAGGCCATGCATAGTCCAGCAGAGCTGACAAGCCCTGTGTGCCCAGGGAACACAAGTGTCTGCAGCAGCTACAGTTTCTTACCATGATGAACTCAGTTTTCAAGCTCCGCACCTGAGTCCAGCCTGGCTTCTTGGTGTCCAACCTACAGTGGTCCTAATGGGGCTGCATCAAAGCCAGTGTCGATCATTATGGGTTGCCTCTCTGGTGGAAAGGGTCAGGGAGTGAGAAGTTCACTGCTTTATGCAGTAAAAATTGTTTCCTCTGTGGAAAGAAGATTTTTGTTTCTGTGTGAAAGAAAAATTTTTGAAGAGGGCGTTTCTAATTTGGTGTGCAGCTCTTACAGAATACAGGAAAGCTGTTACGGCCTTCCACTAGTTACGATATTTTTTGAGAGAATTCCTGTTTTATAGAATATTACTGAACTCTAGGAAGGGAAATCCACTTCTGTGGAGCATTGGAAAATATTCTAGAAGTGTTGCTTCCTATTTTATTGTGGCCCACAGTGTTGGAGGGCAGACGTTGGTGACGTGGCAGGGGAGGTTGAACCTTACAACCAACCACGGCAGCAAAATGGTGTCTGGCACGGGAGTGCAGATGAAGCAAAGGTGTCTCAGTGCCTTGCTCTGTGTGGGAAAAATGGCACTCACTGACACGCAAAGAACACTTATAGAGAGAAACCACTGAATGTGAGCACACTGAGGAGGTGGGTGGTGATGGAAGGTCACCTGCACCAGTCCTTGTGCACAATATGCAGGCTGTTTTTCACCACCAGTGAAATTGCACACCTGATGGTAGTGATTGAAGAAAAACCTCTTTGCTTTTCTCTTGCCACATTAAAACAAACTGCTAAATAGTTGGGATTTTTTGTTTGTGTTGGGATTTTGGGTTGGTTGGTTTGGCTTCTCTCAGGGGTCACTACACCATGACCAAACTACTGAAGCTTTTATCACACTGTATTTTCAATCATTCTTCTCTCTGTATTGCCCAGTTTTTCAATATCAATTAAAAAACGGATGTTAACATAGATTTATAAGACGATAAATAAAGAGATCAAAATGTCTCTCTACATCGGCCTTTAAACCACTGGCAAATCTTTTGTTCTGTCAACACCAGCACTCTTCTTACCTCAAGTTTGACCCTTTGAAATTACATTTCACATAGAGCTTACAGTGGAGCACTGGGTTCTTGGTTTCATGCTCGGGCAATCTTAGGCAACAAAAACTAAAAATAACCATTTGGCTGAAGTTATGAGAGTAAACAATTCCCTCGTTAACATCATGGTTCATCTGCGTGTTCATCCACAAGGCTCTGCTTCCGTTAGCATTCACTCATCTACATGGCAGAGGAATAAAGTTTAAGAGCAGGCTGAGAACCTATTTGAAAACGTATTTGTGTCTCCTTCCCAACTTGGGGAAAGTTGCTGGCTGTGATTCCAGATTTAGGACTCCCTTAGTTGCAACCTGACTTCAATACTCGGATTTTCAGACCTTGACTTCAGAGGTACAGCATTCTTTAGTGCAGAGAAAATGAGGCTGAGAAGACCAGGGCCAGAATGAGTGGGGGAGACACAAGAACAAAACAGAGAGAAGAGGGAAGAGTTTTCTAGGAGCTCCACCAGACAGTCTGTAGAAGCAGCGTACATGCACAGTACCACAATGTATGCCAGCACACCAGGACCTGGTGACGACTCCAGATGGACACCACACCATCAGCTATCCCCACAGCTTTGGTACCCACCGCCACCTCCTTTCTTTACTGAGATGTGTGG
Organism: Oreortyx pictus; assembly: GCA_036925125.1. Taxonomy (NCBI): domain Eukaryota; kingdom Metazoa; phylum Chordata; class Aves; order Galliformes; family Odontophoridae; genus Oreortyx; species Oreortyx pictus. The sequence continues at coordinate 4,787,976 of JAUPFR010000004.1, read as the reverse complement.
TTTGATATCTCATCTTGGATAGTGGACGGTTAACTCCTGGCATTTTTGCTCTTCCCTGCAACCGTGTGTGTTTTCTGGATGTGTTTTCTTTTCACACAAAATATTAATGTGGACAGATTTTAAGGTACTCTACATTTGCCCAATAATCCCATATTTGTCACTACCACATGTCTGCTGTGGCTCAGTGCATAACAGAGGGTGCACACAGTAGAAATGCACACATACCCCACCGTGAAATCTCTGAAATTTAGCCTTAATCTAGGAGCAGAACTGAGTATGGTGACATCCTGACCTGAAAGAATTGGCTGCCCGTAGTATTTATCTTTAATATGCATGTAATAAATGATATTATTTATCCACAATATACATCAAACCAAGCACATGTAAACAGGTGGCAGAAATAATAAACGATTACATGCAAACCAGACTAGTGAAAATGTGATTTTGTTTTTTTTTCAGGTGATCCTTGGTTACAGTGAGATTAGAACCTGCTGGATTAGCAGACCAGCCACTGCAGCACTCAAGGCTGTGATTCACAGTTTGCAGACCTGACAGCAGCTCTGGTGGAAGAGGCAGATCCCTGTCAGACAGTTTAACCAACAAATCAGCCTCGTGTACACTGCTGGTGTTACATTATTTCACCCAAGTTTATCACCAGCAAACTGAGTCTTATCATTCCTATTGTGATTTACTTTTTTTCCTCAGCAAAAAAAAATATATATATCAGAATGGCTTTCAGTACAAAAAGTAATTATACTCCAGCCATCAAAGAGGACTGCTGAAGAAGTTGTAATTCATATTCTTTTCAAGTTCTGAAGACAACCTGGCCATCGAGGAAACCAGGGTTTATCAGGGGGCGAATGGAGCCGATTCTGAAAGCAGGGCACTGCCGTGAGGTCGTCTCTCCACTAGATGATGCTGTTAGTATGATGAGGGGAGAGGCTGGAGCACAAAAGGTGTAAACCAAAAGTTGCTCACGCGCACGAAGAAATCTTCAAAATGGGAAAGTTAGCGTTTTAAGTGGTTCAGTGAGTTCCCATTAGAAAGTGGGGCACTCACTGCCTTACTGTCTTTGTGTACCCACTTGGGGGATAGATGCCATACAGAAACACCGGAGCTTACGGTGTGAATTCACTGCACTTGTTAGATCAAAAATAAAAGAATAAATAATAATAAAAGAGTACAGAATAAAAGAGTACAGAAGATTACTAACCCACTGGGCACGTGGACATTTTCCAGGCTTGGTTAAATTAGGTTATTGTTTGTTTGTTTGTTTGTTTTTAAGTCTTGCAAATATAATATTAGATAGTATTTAGTTCCAGGAAGATGAGCAAAACACACAGAACCGGGAGCAGGAGAAGCAAAGCACAAAATTATCAAAGGTAGTTGCAGATTTTCAGTTGCGTTTTGCCACTAGTTTCATAAACATGTTTAGTTGTGTCTGGTCAGAATTTGAGCACCAGAATGCTTCCAGGATGTATATCTGCAAAACCTGTCAGTGCTCAAGAACAACTTCTGTTGTTTGGATGCTGCAGAAAAGAATTCAGAGGAAGATGAGCCAAGCCAGACTTTTATCACTAAGTTGCTAGTAAAGTGGTTCAAAGACTAATTAAAAGACACTATGTGTTACACAACCAATTCCTCCAAAACAGAAATCAGAGGTAAACTTGTGCGATCAATACAGCAGCCGTAAATATTGAAGCAGTTAGTTAACCATATGAAGCCTACATGACTGCTGGATGCAGGAGAATGAACCTTACAGACCCTGGAGACTCAGTATTTGGCTACAGAGGCCTGGATTGAATTCACCAAAAATCATGACTTTGAGTGGCTCAGGTGCAAAGAAAAGAAGGTTAGTTATTTCCCACAGGCTGCCAGATCTCTGCTCAGCCTGGATCTGTGGGCTCTACCTGCCCCTGATGTGGGGTGACATCAACCGTGACACTTTGCAATCTGCAGAGGCAAAAATCATGTAGACATGCCTCTGCATTGTAAGGTGATGGATTCCAAGGGATGGATTCCAAACCCAACACTGAAGATTCATTTCTCTGGTGACGCAGAGACTGCCTACTGGGATCCTTCTCTGTCTACTGCCTAATCCCAGACAGCAGCAAAGGTTGGGAAATGAGGCACCTGAATACTCCCTACCTACCTACCTACCTACCTACCTACCTACCTACCTACCTACCTACCTACCTACCTACCTACCTACCTACCTATTTTTCCTTCATCTGCATGGCTCCTGAGCCTGGCAGAGTCATGGGGAAGGACATGGCCCAACCTTTTCAGACAGAGTGACTTCCTCTAGCGTGCTGTACTAACATTATTTAGAAATAATACTGCAGGAAAACATGCTGTTTTCTAGCAGGCCAGAGGAAAAAAGGTGGTGTTCAAGGTGAGACTCTGTAAAATCACTCATGCCAAACAGCAGTTAACTCTTCTCCCACTTCAAGCTGAAATTCATCTTCAGCAGGTGGCAGTTTCAACAAGCTCTCTAGCATTTAAGTGAAAGTTTGCTGATTTTTCCAGACACTTCAAGACATGAAGGTAACTGCTGCTACATCTTCCTAACTCTTCCTGAGCACTCAGCCCAAAGCTACACTCTTCAGGGCTACACTCCCTAGCACACCTCTCCTCTGTAATTAGCCTGGCTTTCTAAATTATGAATTAATGCTGCAGCTACTCAACAGGGCAGCTCTGAACTTTATGCATACACTTTTTATTCTGGATGGTACAAATTCATTGCTAAGAAATGTTTTAAAATCCTTGAAACACTTTCAAAAGCCTACACGTGATAAGAAACACACCGATATCACATGCTGTATTCTCTAGAAGAGAGTACTGTGGAAGAAACAATTCTAATTCACAGCTCAAGGGAAAGAGCAATTGTTTTCCTTTGTGCTGGAGCTGGAATTCTATGCAATATAAATACAGATGTCCAAACAAACTCATTAAATTGTAGTCACAGCAAACAGCAAAAATAATAATAATAATAATAATAAAGATACTGAAGAAGTTCTGCTGAAATTCATGGAGTTGCTACAAGAATTGATATTGATTGCTTCACCATATTCTGCTCTAATTAACTAGCACGGCACTGACTGTTGTGAAAACAAGCATGTGATTTGACCCAGTAAGTGTTTCTTTTAGTAACCAAAACCAAACAACAACAAACCTTCTGGCTGACCAGATGGAGGATAAATTCTAACCTGATCACTGTGACACAAATGAGGGATTATGTAGGTTGGATCTGCATTCTAAAGCAGAGCATGTTTTTGGCTTAGCTGAACACACAGAATTCATTTTTCTTGCGGATTCCTGTAACTAAGGGCAGTTATGAACTGGCTCCCTTAAAAGAAGTCCCCAGAAGCCACGGTCCTCAACATGACTTCCCAGATTAGCAAGGATGAATGACTGAGCAAATTTACAGAACTCTTTTGGTCCAGAATTTTTTTTTTCTAGTCTGCAACATTTCAGATAAGTACATACTCAAAACCCAAGATTAGATCAATAAATTTGCTAAATGAAACTAATAAATACTGTAGCACTTCATTTGATTTTGAAATAAAACAGTATTTCTATACATATGCAACCTCTGTAATACATCTTCTAAGTTATTAAGGCACAGAAGCAAATGGGGAGTGATACCTACCTCCATTCAAATCATTAGAAAGTAGAAAGTTAATCACGGTAACAGCTCACCTTAATCCCAAATATTTAGGTTACTCTGTATTGGTCTCTCAATCTAAGCTGAGAGCATTTGTACTAACTTAACTGAATTTTTGTTTGGCGATATTCTGGGCAAATTTCAAAGAAGTACTGACTCTGATGATGGTACTGCTCTGTTCCTTAGTCGCTTATGATGTTAAAAGGTTAAGAACTGTAGCAGGGCAGGAAACTGTCAGTTTGCTTATCCACTTCATACTCTCTATTATCATCATCGTGTCCAGCAAGCTGGGAAGAGGGTCAAGGCACTGCAAGGGAATTTGGAGAGGTTTTATCAGCAGGAAGGAAGAGAGAGATTGCTTCAGAAACTGGGAAGAGCTATGAGTTTGCAGCTAAGTGAATGTGTAGCTATAAGATATGTAGGAGGCAGAGTGATTACCAGCAGAGGATGTCTAGGAGCTGGAGTGTGACTGTCAGGACACTGACAGAGCAGTACCCTGCTGGGTGAAGCCATCCATTAGCAAGTGCCTGGGGTTGTCTCTGACAGTGGAAATCTTCAGTGTGGTATAATTGCAACGCTCTGTCCAAATAACCCTCAGTTTTGTTTACAAGTGATAAATTAACGCAGAAAGTAAAAGCTGTTGAGAATTCCTTCACATCAAATAAAGTATATCTCAGAATGGTTTGGGTTGGGACGTTAAAGCCCACCTAGTTCTAACCCCCTGCCGTGGGCAGGTTGCCACCCGTTGGCTCACACTGTCTAACCTGGCCTTGAGAGCCTTCAGGGATGGGTCACCCACAACTTCCCGGGGCAGCCTGTGCCAGAGTGTCACCAACCTCTGCATAAAGAATTTCTTCCTAACATCTAACCCAAACCTCCCCCCTTTTAGTTTACTTTCCTCCTATCACTATGAAACAGTATAAAAAGTCCTTCTCCCTCCTGATCGTAAGTTCCCTTCAAATACACAATGGCCACAATGATGTCTCCCCAGAACCTTCCTTCTCCAGGTAGAACAACTTCAGCTCCCTTAGACTTTCATACTGGAGAGGTGCTCCAGCCCTCTGGTCATCTTCATGGCCCTCCTTTGGACTTGCTCCAGAAGCTCCATATCTTCCTTGTGCTGGGGGCCTCATGTCTGGAAGCAGTTCTACAGATGGGGCCTCATGATGCAAGAGTAGAGGGGGACAATCCCCTCCCCTCCCTCTTCTGGCTACTCCTCTGTTGATGTAGCCCAGAGTACAGCTGGCCTTCCGAGCTGCAAGCACACATTGCTAGTTCATGTACAGCTATCTGTCCACCAGAACCCCCAAGTCCTTCTCTGCAGGACTGCTTTCAAGTTCTTCTCCCACACTGCACAGATATTTGAGATCACTGTGACTGAAGTGTAACACTTTGTATTCAGCCTTTTTGAGCCTCTTATGTTCCCATGGGCTCACCTTTTCAAGCCTGTTCAAGTCCCCTTGGATGGCATTCCTTCCTCCTGTCATATCAACTGCACCACTCAGTTTGGTGTGATCTGCAAATGTGCTGACGGTGCACTCGATCCCACTTTCTACATCACTGATAAAGACGTTGGAAAGCACACAAATTCATTTTTTTATTGCAGTTATTGAATGGAAAAATGTTAAGGTTCAATGGAAGGCTGATGGAGTGGGAAACGTGATTAGGGTATATTTTCCTAGAGATTTCTTATTTATTTCTCTTTGTCTGTAATTACACTGTTTAGTTACACTGTCCAATGAACAGTGTCCCACAGATACTTACTTCTAATAATAAGCCTTGGCAATGATAATGAAGGAACCCAACTGCTCAAAGCCTGTTTTAACTAGTAGTACTCAAAAGCAGTTTCTGCTTTTGAGCCAGAAAAGGCAAGAGCTGGTCTCAAAAAAAAAACATGGTCTATGAAACTATGCTTATAAACTTTGCAAAGCAGCAACTTGGCAGTTGAATCTTCTAAAGGTCTAACAATTACTACTGAAAACAATATTCAAGGGTGTTCAAGGCTCTTTTCATTTCCTTTATCACGTAACAGCTCTTGTCCAGTATTTGGAAACATTAATACTAAAATGACATCTGTACATTGTTTCAAAACCACTCTGTACTCAGGATTACATCTTTGCTTTATATTCCTTAAAAGTGGAATTTCTTCCCAGAAACTGATTGCCAGCACAGTACCAGGAAATACCAGGAAAACAAGCACGTGTGATCTTCAGGTACACTGATGCAGCATTCAGTGTTGATGGCTGATATGAAAAATTCCATCAGTGCTTTCCACTTTCCTGATCCTAAGAACAGCAGCAGCTAATTCAGACCTTCATTAAAATAACAATTCCTGAGGCCAGTTCTCAGTTATCCAGGGAACAAAGGTCCCAGGGGCTTGCATGCACAGAGCGAGTGTACCCTGTGCCGTGCAGAGGCAGCAGAGCTGGCCAGCAATGCTGAGCAGCTGAGAGCAGCTGACTGCTTTCACCCCTTTGTTCTGCTGCATTGCAGACAAAGATGACAGAGTAGGGATGAACCGTTAACAGCTCTTACAACTGCTGTTAGCTGCTTTTTGTTTTTCCTCCTGTACAAATATTAAGTTTCAAAAGGGGCTAGGGATGTAACCATCAAGTACATGTTACTGGAAGTGTTAAGAAAGATAATGTAGATGCTGTTATGGCACATGAATGGAAGTCCATGTTTTACACACGTTTCTTACAAGGGAAAATGCCTTTTCTGACTGGTGTGACCCAGAACAGGATAAATGAGGTGGTTTTATTATAATTTTCAAAGGGTTGGCAAAACAATACTGCTCCAATGAAATTTCAAAGGCTTTATTTCAATCCACTAAAACATATGATGCAAGTTTAAAATATGCAACCAATCACAATATCAGGAAAAAAACAAAACAAAACAAAAGAACAAACAACCAGAATTTGAAAAGGGTTGCATCTTCCATCTCCAGCTCTGCTGTGACATACGTTAGATACTGCTGAACGTAAAAAGTAAAATCTGCAATTCCATCCTGCTTAGGACTAGTGGACTGTTTCATATTACACATAAATGTGATTGGGAAGGAATCCAAGATGGCTCGTACAGAAGTTACGTCTGTTTCTCAGTGACTGCACTACTGTGTGATTCCTCCTTGCTCAAACTTCAGCAGCTGTCAGGGGATGCCTGCGCAAAGCCTGCACGATAGGGACTAAACATGTGAACAACTACTAGTACAATGATAAATACTAATTGACTACAACAGTTACTCCCTCAGGGAATGGCAAAGCTTCCTTCAGAGGCACTGAGGCAGGTAAAAGCCTGATGTTCACACAGCATAGCATTAGGCACCCTGAACTCTAGAACCATACCTGCTTAGTAACAATATAGACTATAAGTACTCACTGTTCACAGAGTCCTGATCCAGTTTGCTTTCTGAAGCATGACATGCAGATATCTTCTTAGAAAAGTTTTATTCAGCCCTGGGATTCGGATATCTTATGTGTGTGATGTGGAATACAAGGAGGGTCAGTGTATCAGGCTATGCTGGAGAAGGTGGTCCCTAGGCAGTGCAGTCCCATACACTGATTGCTACAAGCTTAAACCACACTCTGCAATATATCATCACACACTGTGCAGCAGAAATGTGAAAGTAGGTACATCCAGTAGACCCAAACACGGCAGTCCAACTGTGTTCCAATCAAGGAACTGCATTTGTGTGAAACCCGATTAAGGCCATAACCACTGTAAAGCGGAAGAAAATGAGTGACTTCGAAGTGTCAGTGCCATCACAAGGGCGTGCAAGTATTGGTGGTGTTTGGGAGTTGTCATCACAACTGCAACCAACTCTTAAGGCTTCACCTGTAACGTGAAGGCAAGTGCTTGCAAGAGAGCCCTGAACAGTCATCTTTTGGTGTTGCACTGCTTACCAATCACACAGAATTCCTTCAGTCTTTTGTTTCTTCTCTACTGAAATCTGCAGTAGCTTTACTCCATGGCTGTATCACCTGTCCTCAAGCTCAGGGGTCTGAAGTGGAGACATCAAACAGGAAAAAGAGAAGGGATGAAATTTCTGCAGGGAGTTTTGACAGACTGCACCATCAACAGTGAGCTGGGAGGTCTACCATAAAAACACTCTTGTACACCAGAGAGATACCTCCCTCTCAGGAACCTTCTGACAGTCAGGAAAGGTCACAGCAACATGCCGAACATACATCTCTGAGTGCGAATTTCTAATGCAAAGCAAGACAGGTATTAAAGGCAGTTGTGTAAGTAAAACACCAAAATCTGAGTCCTAAATGAACTGAATAAAGAGCTCCGAAGGCAAAGATAATGTTTTTGTCAGTCATCTGATTATTTTTTTGTAGTTTTCGAGGATGATGTGAGAAAAAAGAGGTGATGTAACTTTCTCTTACCTCTCAATAAAATTTCAGTCGATTTTAGCATCTGTATTCTCCTCAGGTCCTAGCTTTGCGTAACTCAAGGGTAGATTCAGACCCACAACTGGGCCTACAGTACTTAGCCACAATACAATGTAATTTCTATGTCTAGGAAAAAAAAAAAAAAAGACATTAAAGAATCCATAAATATCTCACTCAAGTTTTCCTGGATTACAAATACAGTCGATAGCCATGAAGTAACTTAAAATGGAGCTACTCCGTCACCTGAGCTATATCAAGTGTGTTAAAACTTTCAGCAGTGAAATGACTGTACAGAATCCCCTCCCATTTGGGCCAAGGAAGTTGTTCTGCCCGTGTCCACTTCCTGGCTGACTTCCTTTATCTACAGCACATAAACCCTGCAAAGCACAGTAGTGTTTCTCACCTGTTCTCTTTTTGTGAACTGGCCAGTATAGAGCACATGAACTCATTAGTCCGGCAGGGGTGTAGAACAAAAAATGGCTGTCCAAGTAAGGGATGCTCCTAAGAAAGAAGGCCAGTTGTTTTATTATTAAGAAAACAGAAAATACATCAATACAAAAGATGTAGTGCTATTTCTACTCAGAAACATTCAAGTCTTGATTTTAGAAGTACTGCTTTAGAAACTGTTTACAGGCCACAAGATTTGTTTGTTATACTGCAGTAAATGATAGAATTACAATAGCCTAGCCAAAAACTTCAGTGTCATTCTAACTTGAACCTGTTTTGTTTCCCAGCAGTATGCAGACTGGAAATAGGTACCTGAGCACTGCAGAAGGGTGCATTTGATGCAATTTTTCTCTTTTCAATACTTTACCCACACTGTTCTTCTACTAAGTCATTAAGAAATCAATACTTAACAGTATGTTATCTCACCTAAAAAGAGAAATAAAACCACCAAGTACAATATGCCACAGTTCTAGTTTGAATGCAGAGGTTCCCAAAATCAGCTCATGTTACTGTATCACTGTTTCTCCAATGCAAGTACACAAAGCTATTGTATTTGATCACATGTAATGTACAAAACAAAGCTGCTCCATGGAAAATATCCTTAACATAAAGCCCTGTCAAACTTCTGCGGGGAAGTAAACAGAGTTTAATGTGGAGCTTGTAAAGGAAAGCAAGGATGAAGAGCCATGGAGATGGCCTTCTCTTCCACTAGATGGCATATTCTCATTTAGGCTATTCTACAGAAAAATGTCCTGAATTGTCACTGCTTGTCAGGAAGCCCAATCAAAACTGTCCTGAGGAAAAAAAAACCTTATTTGGTTTTCAGTTAAGTCTGCAGTCAGACACACTCCTCACAACAAGACTTTCCGTGTTCCTTTCCAACTTCAGACAGCACAAAGTGCTGCTGAAAACTTAATCCCACATTTTGCTTTCTTCTCCAACAGGCACTCACACTGAGTATGTGTTCTGACTTAATCAAGCCTGCACTCAATCCCTGGCTATAACAGGGATATCACATCTGCTTTTATCTGAAGTGATATCAAGAGATCGGCAGATCTGACAGTCTCATGCACCATGCCCTGGGGAACTGATTTTCCTCAGTGCTGCTGAGGTTACTGTTTCTGCTTTCCACCAAAACACACCCTCACACTCAGTAAGGGCATAAGCACTTCACACAGGACAGCAGAGAACAGCTAGGGGGTGATCCCAGACAAGGAGGATGTCAGACACAAAGGGCTAGCCTGTGTACAGCCGAGCACAGTGTGCGTGGCCATCTGCTGAAGATTCAAAGCATCACACATCACACACAGCGTGGGTGAGGAGGGCATCAGGCACAGGCCGCCCAAACTAAACAGCAGGATCATCACCTCCACACTGCATCCTCCCCTCTGTGACACGAGCCTGGCTGGCAGCACAGGGCTGCTCATCATGGCCTCAGTAATACCAACAACAAGCACTGATGTGATGGGTGACTGATCCTTGGGTAAAGACCCTGACTTGGTTCTCATGCTAAAAACACACTCATGAGTAGTCACTATTTTTTGTCTAAGAGAACTTCAGGACACTTCCAAAAGCTTCAGAACACATAAAAATTATGTGCAGAAGGCTGCGTTTTTACACTGCAGTGCAAGTAGATAACTTATGCATTAATGCTACCATCTGCTGTTGGTTACAGTGAACTGATGCTTTCTTCCATTTGGAAATACTGGCAGTTTTAAACAAAAAATCCTTTCAAATAATCTGCTAGCTTAAACCAGTGTAGATCTCTAAGAAATTCTAAAAAACACACAGCCTGTGCCAGTGTTAGTCCTCAAAGATAGTAAAGACTTTTAGTTAACAATGTTTACAAAATAATTAAAGAAAAAAAGCAGCAATTTTAAGACTGTTTTCTTACAAGAGCAAAGAGTGCAAGGAATTAATACGCACACACAAAAGAAGATCATCTGAGTTTTAAATATCATTGCACTCTGAAAACAAAGCGTAATTTTCCAAAGCTGAATATTGAGCATGAAGTCAATCCCAACTATCAACGCAGTATTTCATTCTATCCCCTCCCACTTCATGGTTGAGACAACTACCAATGAGTGACAAATGGATGCCAGAGTTTGTTTCTTAAAATAACTTATTAACCTTACGTTCTACATTTCTCTTTTCACACACACACACACACACAGAATCACTCAGGTTGGAAAAGACCTTAAAGATCATCAAGTCCATTTTAGTTTCTCTTCTTCTTACAAGACGACATAGTGAGACTGAAATATTCCCTAACTCTAACAATTAGATGTCCATATGAATCACAGAATCATAGAATCACAAGGTTGGAAAGGACCTACAAGATCATCTAGTCCAACCATCCGTTACCATTGCTACCACAAGCTACTACACCATTTCTTGTAGCTCCTCATCCAGATGCCTCTTGAACACTGCCAGAGACACCGACTCCACCAGCTCCCTGTGCAGGCCATCCCAGTGCCTGGCCACTCTCCGAGAGAAAAAGTTTTTCCTTATGTCCAATCTAAACCTTCTCTGGTACAACCTCCCTTCAGGAAGTGGTAGAGTACAGTGAGGTCTCCCCTGAGCCTCCTATTCTCCAAACTAAAAAATCCCAATTCCCTCAGCCACTCCTCATAAGTGCTGTGCTGGCTGGGCCTGATCCCCTGGATGTCACACATGTGCTCCGTGATCTCACCCAAGATGATCTGCTCCATAACTTTCCCTGCTACCAAGGTCAGGCTGATAGGGCTGTAGTTCCCCGGATCCACCTTACGGCCTTTGAAAAAGCACAGTGCATTGCTACTCAGTTTTCAAAGAGGGTAAACTCCTTGGTTCTATCTTTAGTTTCATAGGATATACGAGCATGTGATGAAGACATAAAGGCTCTGAGAACACTTGGTTTGGGTTAGTCAAACCCTCCTCCTCCCAAGTCTCTCATACTTGTCAACTTTTCAAGGGTTGCTTCATACATTTTCTGAAGCAACAGAAGTGCCAGAGTGGTCCAAATCTTGTTATAATACCCATCATTTCTAATGTCAACAATGAAATGTCTACAAAGTCAGAAAACTGTATTACTGCACAGATACTTCAACAAGACAGTACATAGGCATGATGTCAAGCAAACAGTTGTGCCTCAAGTGGGAATTTTTCAATAAGCTTATTGCATCAGTTTATCTTTCCCACCCTAAATAAAAGAATGAAACTGCAAGAATCCCATACCATTCAGAACTGTTCAAAGCCTGAAAGATAGGAATACATCACACAGTGAGTGTCTGATGGGAAAAACACAAAAGCAGAAGAGATTAAAAGAAATACCAAGTGAAGACCCATTATCACGAGTCTCTAAAAAGGGAAATGGCTGAGGCAAGGAAGAGAGCTGCTGAGCGGTCAGTGAAAACATTCTGAGAGCACCAGATCTGATTCAGTCCAATTCTGAATTCCAAATCGTGTACATAATGGACTCCCCATGAGGCTTAATGTATACCCAAGGTTAAATGACTGACACAGCAGCTCTGAGGAACTACCAGACAGCTGCCCCCTCCTCCCCCCCCCCCCAAAAAAAAAAAAGAAAAAAAGGGAGCTATCAAAGCTCTGAATGATTTCAGAATGGGTATCGAGTTATAGAGCCTTTTTATTGCCAGGTCACCAGTTCAGATTCAGCCTGGGCTGCCAGTAGCTAGAACTCATTATTATATGATGGCTGTATATGCAACTGTTGGACTTCAAACAGACCAACTGGCACTAATTGGTGCTTTGTTGGTGGTGGCTGTAGACAAGTCCAGAACTAAGGGTAGTAGCATATCTTGTCACTCCAGGGGTATCCCAGTAGGAGCAAAGTGCTCTGTCAGGAAAAATAGGCAATACGCATGTGAAACAGCATTCTGATGAAAATACTAGGGCAGGAACACTAGCCTTCAGTTAGCCTCTTCTGTGCACCTATTAAGAGGAAAGCATCAAGTCCTACTAAAGTTTTACACACACACACACACACACACACACACACACACACACACACAAAAAGATCACATTAAATAACAAAGAATCTTTTTATTTTTGATTAGTCACGTAGCAATGCCTTTTACTGCTTGTGACTTTCAAGTCAATTCTCACAATTAGACACTAGCATTCTGTAGAAAGAACCATTCAGAGCTTGCTTTCAACCCTTCTGGATAGCAATACCAGGGCAGTCTATCTGAAATTTGCAACTTTATATCCTTGCATCTATCTCTACACTGACCTGTAACACTGCTCAGCAAGCAGGCACTGCAATCCACCACACATCTGTGCATCTCTGACTCTCACCCAACTTTAAAGGGAAATCAGATTTTTACAGGGAGCAACTAGCTTCAGTGAATGTGAAAGCTCAAATCATTGCCAAGTTTACTCCCTGATGGAAACTGTCTTTACTAGGTAACTTCAAGAGTGACCCAAAAGGATGATCCACACCCATTTCTGTAGCTGTTCGCTCAGCTTCTCTCATGTAAAACTATATAAGAGAGATGGAAGAGAGATGTGAAATATTTCATTGGTGGTTTGGTGATGAATGCACCTCTGTTTAAAGATGCTACAGAAGACTGAATGTGACTGAGCAGTGTGGTAGCTTCCTACTTGTTAGCTGAGCAGCTAAAACCATACGTGTAGCTGGGGTGAGCTTACTGGATTATGAGGTCAAACTGGCAAGCTTAAACTTCTTTCACTGAGGTTTATGTTAGGTAGCGTGCCTGAGCTTTTGGTAACAACAATGAAAAAAGAACACTACAGGCTACCAGAGACTGAAGAACAGCTCTGTTTCAGAAGCAGCTTTTTCTATGTGCTGTAGAAAGGTCTACTCTTGAAGTCTGTCACAGATGCAAAGGCTCCATTACTGACTTTCAACCATTCTGTCATCATTCACTAACACGACTGGATTTCCCTCACAGAGTTACAAGGAGTGAAGGTGTAAGCTTCATCCCCCCTCTGTGCAGTGCCTGTAACACAGCAAAACGTTAGACAGGAATCTGAATAGTGGTAAAAATTTGTGTAGTTCCTAAGTGCAAGCAGAATAAAATACAAAACTTCCATTAGATTGGATTATGTCAGTTTATCTAGCAGTGCATGTAAGAAATACTATCCATGTCCACTTTAAATTAAAAATAAACACTACTTCAGGTAATGGGTAATTGCCTGTAGGTAGCTGTACTGTGCTCTGCTCTTCTCTTCCCCAGTCAGCAGGTACTTTGTTGTCAGTACATCTGTTGTAACAGCACCATTTATCTTCTGTGTCATAACTGGAGGTTGTCCAGTAGTAATAGCTTCTATTTTCTCCAGTGCTACATTAACCTGCCTCTGAGCATACATCATAACTTTTATGGCTATTTATGATAGAGCAAGGGATCTGTGTCTGAACTACCTTTGCCCAGATCTAGTTTGCATGATGTCACTTTACAAAAATAACTCATTGAGGGGTGTCAAAACTTCCATGTGGAATATCTTACCAAACAAGCCAACACCGATTGTTTTCAGGTATCTTCCCAGCAGGGTTTGCAATCCTAGTTATCAGGTCAGAAAAAGATGGTAGGATTAACACATAATGACCCCAGAACCTCTTCCACTCACAGGTACAGGAATGCTGATGAAAGAAGTTGCATGTCCTTCCCTTTTCACCAATTCTTAACCACAGTTACTCAATGTTTGCTTTTAAGTAAAATCCCTCACTTAGGATTACGGTGCTAGAAGTATTTTACAACCTTGAATTCACAAACTCCTTTTCCAGTCCTTATTTTTATATATGCCAACACTAACTTACTTGTCAACAAAATCAAATTCCTCTCATTCAGAAAGATGGTAATTAAATTTTGCTTTTCAGATTGAACACGTCCCACAAGCAGAACGATAAATGTACACATGTGAAACCTAACGTGTACTAAACTTGAGTTCAAAAGAAGACTTCATCCTTCAATTACACATGCACCCCAGTTCAGATATTAAAAAAAAACAAGTAACAAGTAACAAACCTCCATGAATAAGAGCTAGGGAACCTTTAAGCCATATGCATTATAAGAACCAGCAATGGTGCTAAGACAACAGGACAGCAACAGCTGTCAGATGAAAAACGTTCCAAATGTCTCTCTCCTACTGTTTCCTTCTTCTTACACAAGTTTTTCCTCTAATAATGCAAATACTACAACAAACACTACAACAGAAACTCAATTACTGTGCTACTGCTATGTTGCAGAAGCAGCGTTATGGAAATGTAATCACACCAGGAACTTTTATCACTCAGTTAGAAGGTGCAGATCACAGCAATAAACCTGTTAGAATACTAACTGTGTAGGACTTTTCCATTCTACTGACATGGGTCACAACATTACTATTAATGCCGCCACTTCACAAAAATAATGTTTAAGAAATAGGACTGGTATTGGTTACATAGAAATGATAATTAAAAATAAATAAATAAAAACCTTCAGAGATGGCAAAAAGGCTGCTGAAAGAAATGTGCTTTCTGTAATAGCTGTCAGATTAAAAAATCTTTTAAATTCAAAAGCTCCTCTTATCTTAGTGGGCACAGGATACATTTTAATATCTGGGATGGGTAATATATTTTGTCACCTTGATTCCAATTTACAAATGGAAGCCAAGTTATCCTCCTGTTAGAACTGAGGAACGTTCCTGTAACTTTGCAGTAGGACTACTGCACTTCTCCTCCCGAGCCTGCTGAAGATGAAAGAATCTACTTCTGTCTGTAAAGCCTACTAAAGAATGACTATAAAAGTGCAGCAATCACTGTTTTCCTGCATTTTCTGAAATAAACAAAATAAATCTGCACTGATACTGAGCTAGGGAAAACTACAGACTGGCTAAGGAGTCCAATGAAACAAAACAGTAAAAACCAGACCAAAAAAGCAAGTTTCTGTAATTACTGCATCACTTTTTGGAGAAGTCTACAGAGGAATTCTGATCTATGCTCAAGTTCTTTGCAGAAGAGCAGTTACTACTGTCCTTATGATGTAGCAGATGTGTTTCCTGTGTATATCTAAAGACATACCAGCTAACTTCAGTGGCAAGTTTACATTAATCCATTACTATGAACCCCTCACAGCCAACTAAACTTTCTTTTTGCATCAAGTTTAAAGTCTTAAGCTGAAAAAGCAATTAATCAAACTGCCAAGAGGAAAATGGAATTGCTTTGGCAGATTCCACAGCACAAATACATGAGGTTACTCAATACAGCCAGAAATTCTGCAAGATGAAGCACACCTACCACTTTTGTACCCGCTGCTTCAAATCCATCGTGGTCAAGAAGACAGAAATGCTGGCTCCAAAGAAACACTTCATGGCACAAACTGACAATGCCCTTTCCATAAATGGCATTTAAAACCCTGCAAATGACATTAAGCCTGAATGCAGCCCTTTGTCTACATTTCACAATAAAATTGTTTTCTTGCTTTGGACAAAGCTCTGACCACCAAGTTCCACACACACGTCACCTCCATATTGCTAACTTATTGCTACTTGTGCTGACAGCTGCAGCTTCTGCTGAATGTGACACTTGAACATGTCTGCAGTCAAATGCCACAAACACATCAATCTTTCTTTTCTGTTTTTAAAGCTATCAGAACTATCAGAGTGTATCCAAAACCAGAGCAGTACTTCTGTCCACAATCTTCGAAGACAGCTTTGCTTCTCTTGTCTAATGCACAGCACAAGTTAAAAATTCACAGACAAAGCTAGTTATCCAGAAACTGGGTTTTCAAGGGCAGCAGATGGAAATGAGTTTAAATAGGAGCTTTTACTTCAGTTTACTTAACATCTTTAGGTCTCTTCTACTTCAGGTGTATTCAAAAGATAAATATAATCTCCATGTAGTGATTTCTCTAACTACAACAGTGGTAACAACAGAAACTCTCTAAAGTCTGATGCGCATGTGTACTTTTTTTGCAGAGTTAACTAATTACACTAATGCTTTAAGAACAGAGAATAAAAAAATGTAAATGAATAGATTACCAAGATCTACTATGTTTCATTCCTTAAACCAATTAATCTGGCCAATTCTAGAGCAATGAGGTGATTATCCTTTTTTTACAATTAATAAATGTATTTAGTAATTTATTTAACACATAATACAACATCCTTGAAAGGGATCCAAAGACAAGCATAACATAAATCAAGAACAGACAACAGTACTAACATGTACATGTATAAAATGAGGTTTCAGTTATTAAATTTAAGAACAATTGGAATCAGAGCACTAGGTGACGCTCAGACAAAACTATGTTTTCAAAGCCTAAACTTCTCACAGGGATGTAACTTGCATCTAGGATTCTTTAAGAAAACTCTATAGCTAAAAATTGGCAGGTCCATAATTACATTGTCAAGAAATGGCATCTCAGCCATTTTTCCAAGAAAATAAACAGATGATTCTTCTTCCATGCTTGCCAAAATGAGATTAATTCAGTTGTCACAATTTTAGTTATGTAGCATATAGTCTTAATTAATTACTATTTAAAATCTGTTCTTAAGAGATTCATCTAAGGCGCAAAGCTGAAAGATCCAACAAGCTGTGGAAGTATGGAAAAGATACCAGGGACAGACTTCCCACCCTGATTAAAAAATGGTACATTCAGAAAATAATGATCTGTAATAACATTTGACAAATGCACCCCTAAAGGGCTCACTTTATAGTTCCAGGAGTTCCTGGACAAGGAAAAGAGACTTCATTGGAATTCTGAGCTTGAAATACTGTAACTAGCAAATGTGATGGCAAATATTTCTACCTCCTACTTTACAGTTCAGCAGTAAGGTACTATGAGCGATAGCTATAGCACAGTCAAACAGTTAGAGATCACAGGGCAACGAATGGAAAGCAAAATTCTGCTGCAGCAAAGTAGCAGAATGCTAATTTAACTACATTAGATATAAGGAGGCAATGAAGAGTCCAAAAAAGTGTGAGACAACCCTCATTCCCAGTTTGGGCCAAGGGAAGACTTTCTTTACTCCTCATCTCTTCCTATAATGTCAGATGACTGTGTTCTCCTTCAGTTAAAGCACTTTGTCTTGCCTATTACTTGAATTACCATTTGTTGGAGCAGTACTCTGAACAACTACTGAAACTGCAAATACTATATTCTTGCACAGACATTCTAACACCATCAATGCTCGTGGCAATTTTACTCATGACAAGCTTCACAGAAGCTGCAGACACTGTATGACCTACAAGCCTGACCTGATGAGTCTGCTGGAGGTAGTCAAGGATCTTCATATACACTCTGGGATTCATATGCAAGAGAAAAGGAAATGTTGGCACAACAAAGGTGGACAACAGAATATGTCCAAAAGAACTGCAATTGTCTCCAGAAAGGCTGAACAGCCTCCTCAGGACTGCAACTAAATGCTTTGATGACACCAGTATCCAGAGTTTAAAACAGTCTTTGAACACTTTGGTGTCTGTAACAGCACAAGTGAAACACCAAACTCTCTCCTAAGACCAAAAGCTTACGCAAGTGTAAGCTCACCTTTTCTGCAAGGGCATTTTGGGTGATGTATCTCCTTATTCTTGAATTACGCTGCAGCGCAGCCTGAAATGCAACAAGAGGAGTCAAAGCACAGCTCCAATCAACTGTCAATTTTAAGACCTGTCAGCTGGCTTTGTGAGCTTTGGAGTCCCCATGCATTTTCATTAACTACTCTGACTCTACAGAGAACATCCATCTCCTCTAACGATTTCACTCTTTTTCTTGAAGCTCAGACTGCCTAAAGAATGGAAGCAGTGCCTTGCTGGAATGGACTGAAGGTCTATCTACCAATGCATCTTGTGTCCAGCAGCAGCAGCTGGAAAGTCTATTTTAGAAAAACACAAGCCCGGCCCTTCTCTGTGGTTGATTCCTTTGGTACTGCTTCAGCATGTTGTATTAGAGTGTGTGAAGTAATTTTGTAGCCAGCCATTTATGGACAAGTGGTTTCACGAATTTCTCTAACTGCTTTCGAACTGCTGATACCACCTGCTTCCAGAACTTGAGAGTGCAGGTGCTTACACATAAATACCTAGATTCCATTTTAAATGGCAATCTATGAGCTTTATTAATAATATTAAAAAAAAAATAAAATCTGCAGAAGTGCTTGTCCAGAAGCCCCCATGCCACAGAGATAAAACTGGACATTCGTACAAAATTTACAACAGTTTTATGACCATGCCAGTTGTCTTTCACATGGATGTTACCGTGTATTTTAGAATTTTTCATAAAAACATTTGATAAGAGGGGAACATTCAGTACCAAGCCTCACGCCAGTAATAAACTGCTGGATCTATACAGGTCTGCTGCAAAGGAAAGACACCTCAGCTCACTATGAGTAATGTCAGACTAGGTAGAAAATACACAATTTCATCTCTTTCAAAACATCTCTACCAGAGGATATCTGTGAAATTTCTCTTACCAGAGAAACTGCAAATGTAGCATTGACACAATTTTTCTACAGAAGAACAATGAGGATCAATACTATTACACTGTAATTCATTCAATTAATTATGAATTGGTGTTAAAATATTACTAAACCTCTATTTCAGAATAACTGATCGATTCAAGTACCAGGCTTGAATAGCTATCCTGAACTGCGTGGAAATTGGCAAGGACCCTCCTACCACTTTTTATTTCTACATGAACATTATCAGCTAAGCCTCTTTGGTTTTTTTTACATCATTTAGTATTGGTCTACTGTTTGTTCTTTTCCTCCTATGAAATTAGTCAGACTAGGTTTATGCCCATAAAGTCTTACCGGAAGAAACTCGACTCATTGTGACTATAAATTATTAATTAATGCTTAATTTTTAAACAAAACCTACTTGCTAGATCGTACAGTACTGTTCCTTGCTTTCAGCCACAGAATTTCAATATATATCAGAAACTTCTTGCTTTAAATACATATTTGCCCCACTTCTCCAATCTTAGATTTTCTTTTTCCCTCTGAAACAACCTTCCAATCCATGCTGGTAATACTCCCTTTCCTCAGGATGCTGTACTAATAATTTTCCAAAAATATTAGCAGGGGATCCATAGCAACTGTTGATATGACTCAAAATGATTTAAGAGCAATCTTAGCAACCTTCTGTTAAGATATACTTTATACAGCCTCCCCCACTTAGCAAAATCCCACAATATGGCAAGAAAGATTTGTATGTCTAAGAATAGCTACCTACACACATTTCTCAAGATGACTGAGCCATAATGATTTAAATCCTCCCTACCACAGTTTCAGCAAGATGTGCCTCTACAACACTATATCAATGTGTTCTACTCAGAGTTTTGAATCTTTTTCCTTTTCTAAATCACACCATTAACATCCCTGCCATTTTAGAAATAATGTTTATTGATTTTTCTGTTAACACTGCTATAAATTAAGTGATGTAATGGACAGGATTATTGAAGTACTATAAAGAATATGTCTTTCAGATACTTAACTACATATTGAAAAAGCACAGACGCTGGAAAAATAATGCAGTTCTCTGCTGTTCTTCGAAGTTTAGGTTTGGAAAGCTGCTTTTTATACGACAGAATGGACACATGAGAGAGATGATGTTACAACTACCTGCTAAGTACCAAATGACAGAAGAAAAACACATGATATAGAAGAAACTGACAAATAAGTATTAAGAAAAAAGTCAGAAATATGAAAATCCATTATCACTTACGATTCTGAAACTTAAGATCTGTAATTTTGGGGACAGAGCTCCTAAAATCCCTTTTTGTAGTAGAGGTGTTATTAGAAAAAGCCAACAGCTTTGATAATTGTAGGTGAAGAATCAAGAAAGAGCTAAGTAGTCTGAAGATACACGAAAAACACAGAAGGAAAACAGAATCACCATCAGCCTTCCAGAATTAGTGCTGTTTTCTATTTCTGGGTTACACAAGGTAAGTTTTTAAACTAAAACTTGAAACATTGTGGAAGCTCTTTTAACAGGTATCCACGAAGACAACAATGATCTCCCATTTTTAGGAATTTATTCAAGGTGATAGGGCAGCAGGAACATACCAAGGGAGAAATAACCTTTTAAGAAAGGTGTATTCATGAAACAGAGCCGTGAAGCTGTAAAGGGTCTGCAGCACAAGTCCTGTGAGGAGCAGCTGACAGAACTGCAATTGTTAAGTCTGGAGAAGAGGAATCTCACGGGAGACCATATCGCTACAATTGTCTGAAAGACTGTTGCAGCGAGGTGGGCACAGGCTTCTTCTCCCATGTGACAGCGACAGGACAAGAGGGAATGGCCTCAGGTTTCACTAGGGGAGGATGAGGATGGATATTAGGAAAAAAAATATCCTCAGAAGGAGTGGTGAGGTATTGTAACAGGCTGCCCAGGGAGATGGTGGAGTCACTGTCCCTGGAGGTGTTTAAGAGTACACGTGGCACTTATGGATCTTGTTTAGTAGGCACTGTGATGATGGGTTGATTATAGTGGTCTTTCTGAGCCTTAATGATAAGTTAGATCACTAGATTCCTCTTTTCTGCAATGCCACAAAAATGATACTTCCACATCAGTGTAACCACTGGAAACTTAGGAATCTCAAACTTTTCGCACCCATCTGGGTGCAAAATTTCAGGCTGACAATCTGAGTTCCTAAAATTCAGACCTGTACCTGTCCTTACCAATTACTGCATTTAGAGTCAGTATCAGAATGCTGTCAATGTTTTTCTTTTGAGGGCATCTCCAAAGCACTAAAACAAGCAACACATTGAATCAATATGCCATACACAAAACTTGTCCACTCCCATGCTTAGGGACATACACATAGATTATGAATTCACATTTTTGTAACAGATACACTAGGTCTGAACAGTTTATAGTTAAAACTGGCATGGCACAGAGAAGGAGGGAGAGAACACAAAGTCTGTAAATTCCATAATCCTTCAGAGCTCCGAGTCACAGATTTGTTTTTTTAGACTGTTTCTACAGGACCTTCAATTCACCAAGTTTTCATTCTCAGTTTTTCAGCTGCTGAACCTCCCATTGTAACACAGTTTGATTTCTATCCTTGGATCTTTAATTTTACATTCCATTATCACTACGCATTGATTAAGCCTGGGCTCATATATTTGATTGTATATATGGGTTTCACAGAGGAAGGTCATGGTTTATGACAACATAACACTCCCAGTTTTGTATTCGTAACAAAACTTTTGGTGATGCCTGTTCCTGTCTGTGATCACATTCATTCACCAGATTTAAAATTGCTTCAGAACAGTAACAAAATAACAGAGACTAGCACAACTGAGAATAACAAAAAATGGACTTGGGCACATATTTTCAGGGGTATATATCTGGCATCCTCTAAAATTCTCACTCAGCTTCTTCCTAGCCTTCAGAATATCTGTTTTTCAGACTGCTAAGGCCCTCCTCCCAGGAAAGAAAAAAAAAAGAAAAGAAAAAACACTTTTCTGCTTCTCACCATGTTCATAAACAACTACAACTTGTGAAGAAGATCGACATCTGGCCTATGCCCGATTTGACTCCTAGCATATGTCTGCAATGTGAGTACCCCACAGCCCTTCAAACAGCATGCCTACCAAACCTGGTCTCACATAAAACATAAAATAGGAAGAAGAGACAGTAGTTTTACCTCACTTAACTCTACAAGCAAGAAGAGAACTCATCTGAGATGCAAGAGACCTAGATTCAGCTTTCTTCTCTGCTTTTCCTAGGAGAGCCATTCACCACTGACCTACATGGTACTTTGAGGAGGTAGTATTTTACTTTCCACTACCAAAGTTGTTCCATCCTGGACACAGGTTTATAAACACATGCCAGGACAAAGGGAAGATGGAAATGAACACTGCCTTCACCTATTGCCCAATCCAATAAATATTCCAATACTTCATAACAACTTCTAGAAGGTGTCTGGAAAATAAATACGGCTTTATAGTTCACCTTTTAATAGGTAGCCGCATGCATCACCAGGGCATAAGTTACAAAGGCAGGTGTGTAAAACCAGAAGACAAAACTTGACATTCACAGGTACTTACGGGCTGGCTGTAACTATGCAGTCACTTTTAATTGCTGCACATCTCCTATTCACATCAGGGGTGATTTCTAAGATGACAGCAGATAAAATACAGTCTTTTAAAATGAACTTTAGATACCTCTTTTCTATAAATTCCTGGTAGTTAAACCACACAATACCTGTGGTAAAATAAGTTCACTTGAAGAGTAAGATTTCTCCCCCCTTGCTTCTTTTCCATTCCTTACTCTCCACTGTTTGGTTTTGACACTCCTATACTTGTGGGTCTTTTCCCTTTTAAACTGTCTCATCATTTATCATCACACCACGTCACCTTTGGACACATCTGGTACATCACACCTGGATTATCATACGGTGAATCTGACACTGATTTACATAAAGGAGGACCACTAGGTTGGAGCTTTAATACACAGTGCCACTGTGTATCTATCCAAAACCATACCGGATTTCTCTGCTAAATATCAGAGCATATGTGAGAGAAGCACGTCTTTCTTGCTGGCATCCATTACCATGGTGACTTATTTCATCAGTCCTTCATACAGACTTCTATTATCATTTACCTTAAATTTCTTTTAGTTGGAGACATTTACTCATAGCTATGGGGAATGTTTCCTGTTTTGTTCTCTATCATAAACTGAAATCTCTTCAGGACTTTCGGAGTTATTTTCACATTCATCCTGTTTTCAACTTCTCTTGTGATATTTCTGTTTCCCCCCAGTCCACCCTCCTGAACGTTTACATCTCTTACTCTTTCTAAAACCAATATATATCTGCCTTAATAAGTACTTTTGAAATGCCATGCAAACAAGGGAGAAAAAAAAGAGGGCTGGAAGCCTGAGGAGTCCAGAAGGTCCCCTAGGACGCTGACAAGAGGGATGCAGGGCTGGGATTTCATCCTAATTCTCACAGAACAGAACAAACCAGCTAGAGAACAGCTGAGGAAAGCGATTTGTTTGCATTTCAGGAAAGAGTACACCAGGCACTCAGAAAGCAGTTTCTTCTAAAGACCCCATCTCTACCACCCGTTAATTCAAAAAGGCAAAGAGTCATTCTTTCGAAATACGTAGAGAGTAATAACTAATACGGGATATCCTCACAAGCACTCACCAGGTAACAAGAAAACTATTCAGGACACAGACAAGCAATGCCTGCAATTCCATTTCTTACTCTTCATAAAAAGAAGCTAAAATCACAGTTGGCAAAGGTTCTAAAATGCAACAGTAATCCATAAATACTCCTTAATTTTCCTGTCATTGCAGAATTAAGCTACTTCCAGCTCACACAGATCTTACCAGGTGTGCTAAATTGATGTCATTATAAACCATCAGGAAATACCCACAGAGACCTGTAGCAACATTTAGAAGTTTTGTTAAACAGCTGTGTGTTATAATTGATTTGTATTATTTAGAACAGCTAAAGCAAGTTATCTCCGGATGTAGAAAAGGGAAGACTGAAGACTCCAGGGAGATTTAACTCACAAGAAAGCCAATCACAGGAACTTCATTTGAGCATTTTAAGATTATTACTAGAGGAAGTGCAATTAAATCATCACCATTTATCAATTATAATCATAAAATACTATGCAACCTTATCATACTTATTTATTTATGAGAAGGTAACTAGTTGATTTCTGCATTCTGCAATAAAAATAATCTAGTCAGTAAAAATGTCTGAAGGCACTTTCTCTGAAAATTAATGTGACTTTCCAATGGTAATCAAAGGTAACAGGAAAAACTTTATATTTTACCTGAAATTTGTTTTTAACTCATCAGCAATGTAGCTGCCAAACATCTAAACTCTTTAGAGTTCAGGCATTGTTGTACTTCTGCTCTCAGATATGTTTTACTATACATAGGATGAGCCAAAATACAGTTCTATCATAATTACACATGGCACATTTCATAAAACACACAGAATATAAGACCCAAATGCTTAGTTGAAGATTGTGGGTCTGTGACTTATAAATGGCAGCATTATTTTTTTTTCCCCCCTAGCCCACCAACCCTTTAAATCAAGGGTTAAAAGTAACTTTATCCAATGACAGTTTTTTGTTCCTTTTTTTTTTCCCCAATAGTGAACTGCTTATAGAGCTTAAAACTTCTGCTCTATTCTGGAGCAAAATCCTAAATGTTCTTTCTCTGCTATTCACGTGTACTGAGAGTTCAAGCCTGTTTTGGTGAGTTTGCCCAGTGACTTGCAATATATGATCTGTGTCCCTGCAGGCAAAGCCTAACCCACATAACAAAATGGGTCAGCAGAAAAGCGGAAGAGAAGATAAACTGTATATTTCAGTTCAGAACCCTGACCCACTTGAAGGCAAAAAACACGCTTTTTCTTGCAGACCTAACTTGTTTTGATCTGAGCCTTGCAGGCTATTGCTTACAGTATGTTTGTATTATCTTGTATAATTCCTTTGAGAATTCTCTGATTTTCACTGTTGTCTTCTATATGATCTGGCATATGTATCTCTTGATTTACAAGGGGAAGCATTATACCAGCAGTTGCTGGCATTTATAAAACTACAGTGTTGGCACTGATAACTGTGCCAGTTTCCCTACCCTCCGACTTGGTCAGAGATGTACCAGAAACCATGTATTACTTTCATATTCTGATCACTTGACTGAATGACCACAAGTGAATGCACCCTTGCTGCCTGGTGCCTTCCTGCTTTCATCTAAAATTAAAACTACAGATCTCATAGAGCTGCTTCCCAGAGGCTCTCTCTCACAGACATGTAGAAAAGGACATTTTCAATTCAGGAACACAGTCGGGGCCTACAGACCCTGTTCAACACTGATGTGAAACAGGCTTACCTCACTCAAGACAGTGAAATTCAACAGCCTTAAGCCACAGAAGACATATGCACAAAAGATGTAGGAAAAAGAAAAAAAGAAAAGTAATTCCAAATTACATATTTAGTAGAACTGCTCATGGATCTTACCATCTCCAGCTTCCACCTGCCTGCAGTTCTAGTATGCTTCAGGCTCAGTCTGTGCTATTCTAGAACTAAGTCTTCAACTTAGTCCTCAATGTCCTTATTTAATGGCATATCACCTTCATGTGTTATATTGAAAAGCATTTTGCTGCATAACTAATAATTTCTCTGAAATATACTTTCTTATGTCCTAATTTCTGTTTGTCACTAGACTCACATGGGCTGAAGTGCCTCTGGAAAAGTGCCAACAAGTCAAGAGGTTCAGCACACCATGCATTTTAGCATCCATAAGACATGTCTCTGTAAGCTTCCATATGAATGGGTCTCATACACATTTGTAGCTATAAGATGCAGGACAGTTTTACTCTGCTGTTCATTAAGAGTGATGTCCAGGTGGGAGTTTTCTGGTTTTCCTTTTGGCTTCCATTACTCTGATTTTACACATTTCAAACACATTCTTTACACTTTATTCTCAGTAGCACTGCGTTATGATTTATTACCTACACAGGGTTGTAGGTTCTTGCAGTGCTTTGTATCAAATAGAAAGAAACTGTGCTTCCTTCTGAATGTGAATGTGGCTTTAAGCCACAGAAGAACATGGAAGGGTGCGGAGAAGGCAAAAGCACCTCCGAAGTGCACACTGCGGACACTTCTATACATCTTTGCAGGTGGGAATATAAACTATCCACAAGCCAAAGCAGCTCAGCTGGAACACTAGAGATGTTAACCCTGAAGGACTCCTACCATCTGACTTTAGAATTAGTGGTCTCTACCTACCAGGAATGCAAGAAGATGGAGGCAGAGTTAAATGAATCCCTCTGCCTCTCTATGCAGAGATCATTCAACTACAGATCTTACACTCAGCTATAATCACAAAACTTTACAACCTGAACTATAAAACTTCCATGTACAGATAGGCAGTTACCTGCTAGTGTATTATTTTATTGAATTTAATTTTCTCATCTTCATTCTGCAGTAGACAAACTCGGTAATTAACACTTTATTTAAAAGTACCTATTATGAGAGAATCTGCAAACTCACAATTAGATTCAGAAATGCATAGCGAACATTGGATAACCAATGTCTGTGAGATTCCCAGGGAGCTATTATAATACAAATAATAGTCTGTGGCTGCAGAAACATGAACGTTGCTTGTGTTCCCATGATTGAGTACCATTTACAAACAGTAATTAAGTTGTATTAGTTGAATTATGGGAACACCTGTAGACCTCAATTGAGGTTACATTCCTGTTGCGCCAGATGCTGTGCTAAGAAACCTGTGTACCTGAAAACAGCTAAGACCAAGAAGATGGTGATGGAAGCAGTAAAAGAACAGAGACATCAGTACCTTCCTCTGATGATAAAAACTTCACCCTCGGAGAGTTCCTACTCTTTGTCCTAACTTGCACTGCAGGCCTGGAGCAATCAGCTCAGCTCTGAGCTGCATGTTACTCTTTCTGTGCACAAGTGAGACTGTTTTCAAGACAGCCACCATGCAACTCTGGGAACAGGGCATAAATTGCTGAAATAATCTAGTGGCTTCAAGACCACTTCAAATAAAAGTGATTTGAATAGCTCTAAAACAAGGCAGTGATAGCAGAGTTTACTAATCTGTTTCCTCTTGTAAAACGCAGTATTCATTAACCACTGATTCTTAAGCACAGTTGTCAGGAATAACATATTATTTGACTGAGAGATTAATTTTCTCTCTTTCGATCCTAGGAATTGCAAGTTTATTTAAAATCAAAAAATTATACAGTTTTTTTGGTAAAATGATTAACAGCCAATCTGGGAAACGCACTACTAGGTAGCACTCAGGTAAATAAGACTACTTTTTTATTTACCCAAATCCATGATTACTCAGGAATCACCAAAAGGCTTTGGAAGTACTTTAAATGAGAAATACTGTCACATTAACTTCTAAGGATTGAATTACTCATTCTTCAAAATCCAGGACCGAAACTCTTGCTGGTTAGTGGCTCAAACAGGACCTCAGTAAAACTTTCATACATTTTATTTGTGCACGAGAGAGAAATAAGACTAATGAGGATTTGGACATATATTGCACTCACTAATTTTGTGCAGAACCAGTGACTCCTCACCTGCTGTGTAATAGTGTCCCATGGCCCTTCCTGCAGACGAGCCTGGTAGCACATATGAACAGTTTTCCATATTTCATCCAGTGTTAAAGGTCTTCCATCTGTGGGATTGAGAAGGGGAAAAAGCACCCACAGTTAACACACTTAAGCAGGCTACATCTTCAGTAGAGAGCAGCAAAAGTAAATACAAAAATACTGATTATCTGGAGGAAGAGAGAAACAATCACATCAAAATGTAATTGAGTCACTTCTGGCCTCATCACTCCAGAACAGCACAGCTCAAATCCTAACTGGACGTGCAAATAAAATTATCTTGAATTCTCAAAACTAATCTAAATACTCTGGTCATCTTTATTTTTCATCACCTGAGAGCAACAACTTACATTTCAGGTTGCAAGTTGTAAAGTTAAACTAATTATCTAAAACAGTGCTTGGCTAAGAGATTAAAAAACACTGTCCTTCAGTAACCTAGATGGCTGCGTTGCTGCAGACTTTTAGTGGTGGTGTTAGTGTTATGCCAAGATATTAGTGTCAACCATTTTGAAAATAAGCATGTCAATTTTTTCCTGAATATCTGCTCCTGACAAACTGCAATAGGATATTTGTGTATACTTCCAGTAAGCAGCTTCATCTCAGCACTTATTAGGCATCAAAGACTATTATTCTGTGATAAGTAGTTTTATTCTACTGGCATTTTCATGTCTGTAGAATGAACAAGATTTACTCAACCAATTAACATTTGAATACCATGTTTAGGTGTAAGTTAAAAACAGCTGCCTACAGCCTCTGTTTTAGTCTCTGCACACATTTTATAAGGAAGCTCCAAGTTTTGCCCTTACCTAGGCAAGACAGAGCAGGAGCATTAAGATATGTAGCAAATGAAGTATCTGTGAAGGGAACAGAATAGTCAATGGATCTGCTAAGCCATCCTCGGGAAGGTGAGACCTGCTAGATCTTCATGGCCTATAGCCTACTTTGGCAGATATCAAAATTGCTCTGGAGACAGTCTCGCACCTGCTAAGGAATTTGCTACTAGCATGTAAGATAAGTTTAGAAGGAAATATTTATGCCCAGATCATCAGTGTGTAGGTAATGCAAAATGCCACAGATGCTTACAGTTTTATGATTGCCTGCAAAGGCGATCCAGAAAAAGTCCCAGTGTAAAATGTAAAGTAACACGTATTTGAATGAAAAATTTCATCTGCTTCTCTAGATTTTACTCTGTACACCTTCGTATTCTGAACTGTTGGAGCAAACCTTGAGCAAATGCAGATTATACACATGGAATGTATTATTCTAACTTTACCTATTTCATTTACAGAAATGATCAAATACATAACAACTATTAAGCACATTATAGTTAAAAATCACCAGAGTTTTGCTTTTACTTCAGCAGTACATCTTCCATCATATTTCAGTATAGAATTATTTTCATTTCAGACGGAAATATGAATAAGCTTAAACTAAAACTTTTACATTACATAAGTGAGATGACAGTAAAAAACTTCACTTAACTGGCAAAACAGTTATAAAGGGATTGCAGTGTTTCATTTAGGAACAAAAAAACTGATCTGGGCATTCTGTGGATTTACATACTGAAATATGTTTGGATTTAAGCCTCCCTCAAATTTTGAACTTTCTACACAAATTTAATATGTTACACTAAACTTTACATGAGTTTGAAATCAGCCATTTCTTTTATTTTAATTGAGTAAGGTTTCATACATACTCCTAAGTAAATTCCTATAAATTCTTATCTGAGCTTGTCCAGCTTAGTTTTCTAGAAGATAGGAAGACAAATACAGCAGGAAAGAATAACTTCTCCATACATAAAATGGACATGAGGTTCAGCCACAAGCTGAGAACTGTACAACCACTGCAAATGAATACATGATTAGTAGGCAGCTTCCACACTGCCTCTTGCAGGATGAAGACTCTGCATAAAGGAAATAAAATATAACTAAACTAAAACAAACCGGAATAGAATAAAAAATGCATTAACATCCCAAATGACTGACAGAAGTATGAGAAATAGAAGGGTTTGAAGTTTTGGTGGTCTGTTTTGCTTTTGTCGGAACATAAGTATTTATGATAGAACTCATTTCAGGTAATCTTGTGGGCCTTACATTTTAAACTCCTTGGTTTGTGTGAGGACAATACAACCGAAGCTACTTTACTCCCAAGCTCCCACCCTTGCACAAATACACACACCTGTATTCTCTCAGCACTTTTACTCCACTGTCTGCATGGCTGCCAGCATCAGCCAGGTTCAGCAGCCCCTTTTGCATCTCTGCAATCCCTGGCACTCAGCTGGGCAGACAGGCTGGTCAGAAATTGTTACTGCTGGCAATATGGGTCACACAGCACCCACTGGGCCCAGCAGTCACTGGGCCTCTCCATTGGTCCATCTCCACACTCAACTCCCCACAACAGTGCTCAAAGCAGAAAACACTGCCAGAAAAGGAAGGCAGCATCAAGCAAAAAGACCATGGCAGCAGAGGAAGGTGTCGACTGCAGACTCAGTCAGCAGTGTCTTTACTTATCCATCAACCACCCAGATGCTGAGGTGTCTGCTGCTCATCCCAAGCCCTATGCTAGGTTTAGCTGGAAGCTGGTGTGTCGACAGAAGAAAAAACTTGTCGTTTTGTGTAATTCAGCTTATTAAATAATCACACAGTTTGCCACAAAGAGTGAAAGGAAATGTACACCACACAGCAGGAGCCATGTGTGGGCCAGCCCAGGCTTACTGTACCTTTTTGAAACACTGTGCTCATACAGCCACAAACCTGCACACAACCCATCACCAGTACCAACACAGGTGAAACACAGACTTTGATGCAACAAACATAACATCCACCCTGTAAGAGAGGCCAAAAGTGCCTGGAAAACAAGCAACAAAGGTTTTTTAAGAGAAAGGTGCTAAAGGATGGGAATAAAAAACTTTTAAATACTGCCTCTGTCACTAACTAGCTGTGGGTTTGAATCAACTGGTTCACCTGCACTAGCCATCAAGCAAGACTAACAACAGCCTTCCTGCTGGAAGCTCAGATTAACATGATTTAAACTGTCTTACCTATAATAAACTTTCTCAGAAAGTCTTGTTGAAGTCAGCTGGGGTTAACTCACTTATGTCACCAAAAGCTAGTTAAAAAGAGCTCAAAAGCAGATGGGCTTTTTTATTTGGTTTTGTTGTTGTTGTTTTTTATGTTTAAAGCCAGATACAACTCATTCCTACAGGATGAGGTCTTAAGAAGAACTATTTTTCTGAGAAAGAATAGAGTGGTTTCATGCTTCTGACTTCAGAGAGTAAGCCTGATTTCTGGAAAGCGCATCAGTCAGGCTCAGCACTGTTATGAATACAAAAAGTCATGCCTTCAGGGTTGGAGGAAGTTACATTATCTCACAAGCTGTCTCTCTCTAACCACTGATTAGCATGGCTTTTATTGGCAGGGACCTATCTAAGTCAGAGAGCTCCACATACTCTGAGCAGGTCAATTTGAAAATCCCCTCTCTTCGCTCTTTTCTAGGTGAGCGAAGCTCTAGTCTTTACTGACTCCCATTAGTCCTGCACTTTGTGGTGCTTTGCCAGTATTAACGATTCTTCCTCTGCCTTTGTAGGAAAAAGGAGAAGCAAACTGTGAGACAAGTCATTCTTTTCTTGCAGGGTGTTTCCTGACTGATGCCTGTGTGCACCTGTGATTTTGCTACTGCTACCTCACTGCCAGTGCAGGAGTTGCTTGAATGTCAGGCTTTAGACAAAGACAGTTCAGGAAAAGAACAAAGTTCCTTGACACCTTAAAGATGAAGAAAAGGGGAAAATACTTTGCTGATTAAAGAAAGCTTACTGGACCTAGCCCAGCCCATCTGGCTGATGCCAGCACTGAAGGGAAAGGCTAATTGCCTAGACCATCTGTCTCTAAGAGGGCTAATTGCTGACATCAGATCTCAGCAAGGGTTCGTGCATTTCTTCAGCTACCTCTTCGGTAATCCCAGAAGCCAGAGAAAGGGGTTCCTGCTTTTAAAGATATGGCATAGATAAAACTGATCTTGGAGAACAAACACCTAGCTCTCTGACACTCTGAGGTACTGAGGACCACTGCCCTGAGCTCCTGAAACACACCAGGACTTCATATGCCACATGGGAAGTATCATGAGATAGTGAAAAATGTTTCTTATGTGTATATATATGTACCATAAAATCATCTTCTTGTCTCCCACAATGTTTCCAATCATCCTTCCAGGCAGCCACCGCACTATATCATTTTCAGTTGAAGTACATCCTTGCAAAGAACAAGATTACCCCTGCAAACCCATTCCCAGAGACAAACAAAATGTTTAGATGCTCTTCAGAACATTTTGGTTCTATTGCAATTGTACTTGTACCACCTGTACAGACTCAACTTCTTCTGACAACAACATTAAAACAAAAAGGTCTAAAGATGAATACCAGAAAATTAGTTATCACATGAAATTTGAAAAGCAGCAAGGCTAAGGATACAACGTAACTGTGCAACTTTCGTCTTTCTGCAGGAAGGACTGACCTGCAATGTTTGATCACAACTGCTAGCAGAAAGGAGTGAAAACCAGATGACACAAGCTCCTGAAGACGTAAACCCTGACAAAGGGGATAGGAAAAAAAATCCACTGGATTTTTTTCAGATGTCTTTTTCCTAAGAGTTTCTTCAGGAGTCAATTAAAACTCATATATGATGGAAGAAACGACGGACTGAACTGTTCTAGAAAAGTTCTTAGAGTCTGTTTGGAATACTGCAGATTTGGACAGGCTGGCACCAGTTGCTACCATGGCATACAAAGTGAGGAAGTGAATACTGCTAAACAAGCAAAACTACTTAGTCAGGTTGAACAGAAGAATTATTATTTCCTAGGCAAGCCTCGAGTTGTAATGGCCACTTAACATACTGCCAGAGAGGAAGCAGTGTTGAATTCAGCCTTCTTGCTCTTCTGCTGGGGAAGACAAGACAGGGCAGGGTTGTGGAAACACTGCAAGGATTATAACCCACCTTCACCTCTTGCAACATGCTCTAATTAGCATGAGGATCAGTATGGACAAGATTCAAGGGAAACCATGAGTAGTTCACTAGAGACTTGTGAAGAACCCATTCTGCTCGTTAATCTGCAAACAATAGCAGGAATTTAGAGTGGGAAATCGATGCAGCACTCAGAAGATTCTTCCTCCTCTATTTCAGATAAAGAATGCAGTGAGCACTTCTAGCTAAGAAAGAAGGTGAGGAGCCTGAAACAGAAAGACTGTGACCCTTGTAAGGGAAAAATATCAGGGCTTTACCTAGTTTCCCACATAACAGACACAAGGTAAGACAAAAGAAACCTTTCGCAGATAGCTCAGGTGGCTGTGACTGCACCCAAACCCCATGCTGG
This sequence comes from Oreortyx pictus, assembly GCA_036925125.1. Taxonomy (NCBI): domain Eukaryota; kingdom Metazoa; phylum Chordata; class Aves; order Galliformes; family Odontophoridae; genus Oreortyx; species Oreortyx pictus. The sequence goes on along the minus strand of JAUPFR010000004.1, from coordinate 4,755,052 downwards.
GACCTTCAGATAGCACGGGCACAGGCAGGTAAATTATTTGCAGTTATGACAGAATGTTTCATTTTCAAAACTAAACTATCTGGAATTGAAATCAGAGAGGACTAGCTGAAAATATCTCGGAGAAGTACTTATTACCAGTATTTTGTAACCTCTCTTCAAGAGTTAGAGCATGTCAGGTGTTAGAAGAAAATGTTAAATATGAAACGCAGGTTAGGTGACTTCAGGAATTATTTGAAAAAAGTCCTTGTTTTCCATCGTGAAAGGTTCACAAGAAGCATTTTAAACCATAATCTTACTTGCAGGAACAATAACAGATTTGTACTGCAAGGGGAGCTGTTGGCACGTTATACTACGACTGTGCATTAGATCATCCGCTAGCTTCTGTAATATCCACTTCCAGATATAAGGAGTCATGTTTCAACACCTTCGATTCCCTGATGCTGACAAGCTAAACAACTTGTTTTGTCTCTGGGAGCTCTTCTCTGGTGATTAACTGCTTATGGTGAATACTAATTATATGAAAGTACAGTACAGTCGAAATAGTGTCCTATTTCTCCTACCTGCAGCACCTCCATCCTCTTCTGTAGAGACTGTGCACAATTAATCCAGCTAAAACCAAGATGATGGCATTTTTCAGGACCACAAATAGGTTAATCTGTCTCTTTCAAGCAAAACTTCCCTCATCCTTCTGTCTGCACAGTAAGTTTAAAAGCGAAACACTGCACATTTATAAATGCTTGTAATAGAATAGAAATTTGCAGCAGGATGTGTGCAAATGAGTTCTGCTGGTGGAAGGCAGAGCAATGTCCCCTATTCCCCGTGTCTCAGTTTGAAAATTTGCCCCAAATTATCCATTCCTGAAACTGCACCTCTGACTAAAATCTTTTCACGAGGGAGTCTATGAGAATTTGTTCTTCAATTTTAAATATAAAGTGCCTTTTAAAACGCTAACACTGCAAAATTAGAATCCATTAAACAATATAAGGCAGAGAGTGATTAAATCTACCAAACACATTCAAAGCAGCTTAAGCTACTTTTTAATTAAAAAGAAAAAGATATCTCTGGCAACATTCAGACATCTTTATCTAGATAAAGTTAGGAGATTATTCAAAACACAAAAGATGCTGATGCTTCCACGTAGGAGACTGAAGAAAATGACTTGAAGATTTCAGTCCCTCAGTCCTTGGTACACAGTCGTTGGGTAGGGAGGAAGAGAGCACAGCCAGTGCTGCAGTATGATCGCTCTTTGCTTGCTGATTAAATAAGTGACACTAACGGTGGCCTTGGAGGGAGGCTCTGTGTTCCTCCTTCCTTCCTGACAGGATGGCAAGTGAAATCACAGTGGCTGTAGCAATTGAGTAATGCATAACAAGATGTACACTTTAGGGGGAAAGAATATCTGTTAGTTTCAGGAACCAGTTTTCAGGGAGAAAAAGGCAATACCTTATCACTACTATTTTCTTATATGAGCAAAGTTAAACAGAAAACAACATACACATTTAAAGGTACACTTAGACCCCAGCCTTGGTGCTCAAATTTAGGCTTCAGAGAAAACAGGCACAGATCTGCTGAAGCACTGCAATTATGTCCACTTATTTCATAGTCATAGTCAGACCTGCAGCTTTAAGGTTTTTGTATTCATTTAAAGAAAAGAACAAGAAAAATGACCAGTAGTTTTAGTCAACCACAGGCAAGATGCCAGGAGCCAAAGTTCAGCCTCCTTCAGGCTGAGATGATATCATCTATTCCAAGGTCCTGAAGCTCTCTGTCTGGAGTATTACAAAATTTACTGGTGAACAGCCTCATCTCTTACTTTCTTATTACACATGATCATTACTCAGTTTCTCTGTTTAATTTAAAATTTGAGTTTTTAACAGCTACAGCATCTGACATATTCTTTTATGTTACTGTCTAACGGAAAATGGATCTTACCTAAAAAGCAAGCCCTAAAATAAAGCACAGGTACTTGGTAGCTGCTGGAATACAAGACATGATATTCATAGCGAATTACTTCTTCTGTTGCACAGACTCCAGCTACTTCAGAGTCATCCGAAGATTCCTGAAACAATAAACACAAACACAAAATCACATCAAGTTTTGCATTCCATCGAGAGAAAATTGATTACAACTGTTGTAATTAATAAACATACAGAACAGAAAAAATAGCCATAACCCCTTTCACAGCACTACAATTTTAATACGAGCACGAAAACCACAGAGGTCCAAACCCTGCAAAGATGTGTTACACTTAACTTTTACAAACTGTGAACTCTGTGTAAACATTTGCAGGACTGAGGCCTTTCTCAGCGCAGGCTGCTTATGTGGGCAAAGGAAAAAGGCAAACACTTTCTTAAATCTTTATGTCAGAATACCCGTACATTAAGGTAAGCACATCTGCATCTCCTCTGATTGCCATTAGTGTAAACCATTTTAAAAGTGTATTCTTGAATAATCAGGTTTTGACTGCCAAAGGACAAATCAACAGTATCTACCAAAAAAAATTCTGTTCTGCTTTCTTTAAAGGCTTTTTGCAAAAGTCTGGTTTTAATAATAACACTTCCAAAAGTGGAGACCGTTTTTCTCCTGTTACTGTATATTTTGGGTGCAAAGTAATCTATATATGTTGTTGGCCTGAAATAAATCTAAAGAGATGGAACTTATTGCATTAAAATATTTCCCAGCTGGAACAAAAATCCCTTAACATGTGTATTAGTTTTCTTAATTTCAAAATAATATTCAAATTGTACTAAACGCTCAGCTATTCTGACTTTTCTAAGCCAATTCTTCACAACTCTGAAATTGGACACATTAAGTTACTAATGCCATTAAGATTAAATGTTAGAACAAACTTTCCAAGAAGACATTATGGGCGTGGACCTGTTTGGTTTTCAAACCCCAGATTTCGATGCATGAACTACGCAATGATAATGCCCCACAGGTTGGGTGTTTACTCCGCAAGTTTATTGTTGCCAGCCACGAATATTGGTTTGCTGTCTCTGTCCAAGCACAATTAAAAAGACTGAATGGAAAAGAAGCAGCAGCTTTTGAATCCCATACTGGTTCAACAAACGAGAAATACAAAGAATTTTGCATTTTTATCTCACACCTACAGCTAAACCATGAATCCATCTATGAGGTGATATAGTAACAGATAACCTACAGTGGTAATGACATACAAAACAGTTTTTTGTTTTTGTTTCTTTTGTAGTCCATATTTCCCCCACATTTATTATACTCGACAACCAACCAGCTTCAGCTGATGGAAGCATGTGGATAGAAGATCACGAAGAGCCCAGACTGTGGGAAGCTACAGACCAAGGTACTGTAAATACACTTCTGGACACAAAATGAGAAGATCACGGAACAGAATGCTTCTGGGAAGTTCTGCACAGCTGCAGCTCACGAAACAGGTATCTAAAGCATTGAAAGGGAACATTAAAGCAAATCCTAGTTTTAAAAAACTGTATGTGAAGGGATACTAAAGACTACATGCCAGAAGGGACAATGATGACTGCTGATTCTGACTTCAGGTGAAGTTAGTCATGCCATGCCTGGCTCCTATAAAACCATGTAACAGACTAAGAAAGACAAGTTTTCCTATTTCCTGCATGTCAGAACGTCTGATCTGATGTCAAAAAGAGCAGAATACCATTAAATATATATCTTCAGGAAAAGACAGACTCTCTATTGTAAATAATTTTATTTACATCTATCTGTTTTCAGTGCTTTAGTGTGAACTGTAAGAGAAAGAAAACCAGCAGCACTTAGTAAATGAAATCAAAAAACAACATGACGTTTGAGTTCATAGAGGTAGGAAAGTGAAAGAGTCCACATTCAGAACTGAACCTAGACTGGAATTTGCAAAACCCTTTTGGATCAGTCTTCTGGAATCAAAACAATGCTGCTTTAAAGACACTAACTCTGCATCAGATATTATGCTTAGTCACTAGCTTACCATGCCCTAAAAAGAACTTCTGGAAATGACAGAACTACCTGGCTATGTGTTAAATACTGTTGTTCTAACAAAAAAGGTGCAAGTATACACATACTTTTCTCTCCTGCTCTGTGTACGTAAGGTGAAACAGCTGTAAACTCTCACATAAACACTGATTTGTGTTAATTTTAGACTGAATGACAAAGGAGTCATGCTCTTTACTACCTGCAAATACCTAAGAAAATAACTTAAACTCAAAAACTAAATACTCGAAGCTGCATATCCTTAGGGAAAACATCTTTTGTAAATAACCTACTTACTATCTCAGTAAGTCATAAATTAAGCTAAGAATAACTTTGTCATCAAGAATTCAGATTGCTGGGTTAGCAAGGATTTCAACTGGTAAGCAACTTCTGTCTTCGTTTTTGGGTTGAGGAGAAGGAAAGCAAGTCAGTCAGTCAGTCCTTCTAATTTTATTGCTCCTTGAGATGGCCAGAGAGAAAACTCTCTTGAGAAATCCTGCCATTACCAGGATATTAGACAGTGGGCCACTTACCAAAACATCCTATTACTTCCTGAGAATGCTGATTTTCTGCAGAAGTGGCCTTCCCAGAAGATGTAAGCAGTTTGATGGCAGGAGAGGCAGCAGACAAGGGAAGAAGGCTGTATAAACAGCTTTGCTCTAAACAAATTACTGCACTGGAGAAAAAAACATTTGTGCACACATTCATTTTGCATTACCCCAGTGTTCTCCAACCAACGGTTTAAGCAGTGTCTGAAATCAAGAACACTGCTCTATGCAAAGCTGGAAGAAGGTGGTCTTGGGTCTACTACAAAGTTTCTGTGCTTATTCAGAACCGTTTCTGATAATCAGATCTCTTTTTGTGCCATTTCTAGTGACAAGCTGGTGCACTGTATTTGAGATCTGCATAGAAAGACAGATAGCTGAATCCTTCTTAGGGCTATTTCTAATCTCCTTTCCTTTTGGTAAACGGCAGTGGCAAGACTTCTTACATAAAAAACGCAGCACTGATGTGTAATCCTGTACTCTACAACCTCTGTAACTATGATGCATAGGATTTATCCAAGGAAAGTACATCTTGGAGCCTAAACGTTCTGATGGTATCTCTCTCACTGATGAGATGAACTCTGCTGATGAGAGGAATAAAATGAGTACAGTCACTTTAGGCGATCTCTGGAACATCTGAAAATTATGCATGGCTGAATAAGGCCATGGAAGCTCAGAGTGTTATAACAGCCCAAAAGAAGAGATTTATTTTGCCTCTTTAACCAACTACTGATAAAGCCATAAACATAAAATGTAGGTGTAACTCATAAAAAAAAAATCACAGAATTTTCCTTTCACTTGATAGGCTATTTGAATTTTTCTTCAAGTAATTGTTCTACACTCCCTTTCAATGTAGATGGTTGTTCTATCTCTTTCAGCTGATACAAAATGTTAGTTATTCTAACAGACAACACTGAAATAAATTTTAACATCAGGATATTGAATAACTTTTAGAAAACATTCATACGTGTACATGCTTAACAAAACTAATTCACAATTTTGCTTTGATCTTGTCAAGACACACATATGCATAAAGAAGAAGGTTTATTAATGTGTTAACAGCAAAGGGTTTTTTTTTTTTACTAAATTGCAATCCTTAAAGATGAGATAAATAATTTGATTTCTCTTTTTTTTTTTTTTCTTTTTTTTTCTTTCTTGGTTTCTGCATTGCAATTTGCTTGCATGGTTGCCATGCTTCACATTAAAACTGTGAATCCTGGACTCACCAACTGTTTCCTAAACAAATTGGGAATTTGTCATCAGGAAGCATCTGCTACTCTGTTGCTCTCATGTAAAATCGTTCTTGTGCTACTATAATGGACTGCTGAGCAGATGTTTAAAAGCAATGTATCTATTACAAAAAAGATAAGCAGCAACCACCTAATTAATTATATTAGTTCCATCATAAATGAATTATCACTAATTTTAATTGATATAAAATTGTTCTCAACCTTTAAGTATCCCCTAAACAAATTAAGTTGATTTGTCCCTTTTAAAATGCTAAATTATTTAAATCAACAGATCAGAAATGACGCCGCGCATCGCTCTGAAGGCAAAGTAACGTGTTTGCACTATTTCCATTCCTCCTGATGAAGATGACAAGTTAACAACCTCTGGTGACATCTGAGAGCAGGACAGAGCTACCAGCGTGCTCTGATGCTGCATGCAGCCACAGCAGACACAGGACAGGGCAGCTTGCTCCTGGAAGGAGGGCTGGAATGAAAAGGGAAAGGACAAGAATAGGCAAAGTGAAATAGAAGAAGGTAGAATCAACTGATGGAGAAGGGATTTTCCTCTGCTGACACCACACATTTCCCTCTCTCCACCTCATACGCAGAGGTTGGCTGAGCCAGTATTCCTTCCTCAGCCCAAATTGCCTTTGAAATGTTAAAGCAGGACCTAAAGTATTTTTTGGGGGGAAAAGGGGAAGAGAAGTGGTTTGAACGGCAGCAGGCACGGTTCTCTTGGATATCACATCTGCCTTTCTCCCAGTTCCCATGTTCCTCATCTCTGTTTTTGGCACCCGGATGCCATTTCCTCCTGCTTCCAGGGAGCCTCGTGGGATTCTCCTCACACACAGGCAGGGCAGGACAGGGCTGTGGGCAGGGATGGTAAGAAAAGGTGACGGAGGGGAGGAAAAGGTGACAGAAGAGCAGCAGCTGGGTCTGGCAGCCATGTTACTGGGGTTAAACGAGACGCAGTCCGGATTAGTAAGAAATCTGCTTTCATTCCTTAGAATATATTTACAACTAATTACATTTGGCCTCAAAATTTGAAAACAAATGTATCATGCATATAGCTCTTTAACTATTTCTCCAAAAAATGACTGTGAGCTCCCACGTGAAACACAACAGCTCCACTGAGCAGCTCCCCTCCCAATCCAACACCTTCCCCGTGGCAAATACATGAAAACTGAATGGCAGGACAGCGTTTTTCAGACAGAATTAAAGCAGAGCGTAATGTGGAGGGTGCGGCAGTACAGGAAGATTGTATCTGCACTCTTTATTCTTCCTCCTGGGTGTTCTCCACCTCTATTAGGATTGCGTCTCCCTTCTTTGCCTGCAGCCCCACCATTCCAGTCTCTGCAGGTCACCTTGCTGATGATTTCGTACCTGTAGCACAGAGTCTCACATCACCACAAGGTGGTGAGGCCCTGGCACAGCTGCCCAGAGAGGTGTGTGTGCCCCATCCCTGGAGGCTGTCAAAGCCACGCTGGATGGGGCCCTGAGCAGCCTCATCTGGTGGGGGGCAACCAGCTGACAGCAGAGGCTGGAGCCGAGTGGGCTTTAAGGTTTCTTCCAGCCCAAGTCACTATGTGTTTCTACGATCCCCACCATCACAAAGACCCTGGCTGCAATGCCTGACTGAAGGCTGCATGAGCCATAGGCCTGGACTCCGCTCCCAGAACAGTCCCTGGTGTGGATGATGCAACACAACCTACAAAATGCAAAAAAAGTCTCCTTGCAAAAATAAACATCCTGAGGACAGGGGAAAAAAAAAAAAAAAGCGACACTTTTAAGAACCTCAAAACCACCCCAGCACATGCTCTTTGTTTTAATTCAGTAAGAGAACTTCAGTTTGCATTATGTGACTGTATTTTCCTTTCAACTACCAAACACTCACGTTATGCCAAAACTCACAGACTCTAACACACTTACCCCTCTGTATCTGGTCTGTAAAAATGAGTAAAAATGTGGACATTTTCCTGAATATTTTAAGAATGAATGGTGCACAACAGTCACTGCTAACAGTTTCAGCAGCTTTGTATCCACTAATAAATTGCTTTTTTATCTTAAACATACACCAGGAATCCAGCAGCCTCTGCGCGCTTTCCAGGGCAGCCATCATTAGTGACAGACAAGGTAATAAATGTGCAACAAAAGAGATCCATGAAATAACAAAGTTACCTTAAGGATTTATTTCCTATATGCAACTACAGAATGCTCCCTACCGTCTTGTGTTTCTTAAAATTCAATTAGCCAAGTGAAGAACCAACTAAATACTGCCCTTTGGTAACAGAGGAAGAAAGCAACCCTGAGTACAGTGATGCTGCTAATACCAAACCCAAAGAATTCTCTTCTGGAAGGCACAGCTTCCTGGAGAAGCTACTAAGCCGCCTATGGAAAATAGACATGCATTAAGGTAAACAAGGAATGGATTCCTGTGGGTACATGGATCTCGTAAATAATCCATTTCCCAAAGGAAAACCTTCTAACTGCAAGTCAGCACCCTGACTGACGCTGCTAGAAAATCCAGGGAATATCAGAATGGCTGTTTTTCTCCCAAATATACAAGTTGCTAACAAAAAAAAAAAAAAGAAACACACAGCCTTTCGTCATGCAAGGCATACCAAAAGAACAAAACCAACAGTTCCACCCCAAAAAGATGCAGCACATAAAATTTTAGTAGTCCCTCATGCATTAACAATCGTTTCTAATGGTTGGAAATTAGATTTGTCTTTTGATTGCTTTAAAACTGTTATCACAAGTGAAAGCAAAATCTATTCAAGTGAAAGAGGCAATGGACCATGAAAACAGAACCATTTTGAATTTTCTTTTCCTCCACATAAAGGTAGGGAATTCTTTCAAAATCAGCTCTTCATTCTTCTCCTGATGTCACATTCAAAACGCAGAATTTGGTGGTTTCTCTCCTCCCCTAAGAGTATTTTCTTTATCTTTTAACGTATAAAACAGGGCTTAGGTAGAAAATCCCTCCTGGTGGAAACCATAGCACACACTCAGCGAGGTCAGGAAAGGAGGTGAGACAGCATGGAGAGCAGGATGGACAAAGCTAGGTGTTAAGCAAGAAGCTAGCTAACCTGGCAACACAAGAGGCATGTCCCAAGGCATGGACATGCACCCATGGTCTGATGCACGAGCTGCAGGCATGCATTTACGTAAAATCCCTCCAATGAACAACAGTCCCTATCAAAATTCTTCCTCCACCTCAGGCATGTGCATCAGCCCTTCTTTATCAGGATGTATAGTGGGACAAAAAGGCCTTTGACATTGTTCTCATAGCATCCCGCTCTCTAAGTTGGGAACGTATGAATTCGATGGGTGGACTGTTTGATAGATAAGGGACTGGTTACAAGACCAAAACCAAAGAGCGACCACTAATGGCTCAACGTTCAGAGGAGGATCAGTGACGAGTGGTGACCCAGAGGGATCAGTACTGGGATCAGTGCTCCATCAATGGCATTAAAAATGGACCCTTGGCAAGTCTGTGGATGACACCAAGCTGTGGGGTACAGTTTCACAGCCCTGACGAAAAGGACTTGAGGGTACTGGTAGATGGCAATCTGCACATGAGCCAAGAATGTGTCCTTGCAGCCTACAAAGCCAACCGTATCTTCGGCTGCAACAAAAGAAGTGTGGCCAGCAGAGTGAGGGAGGTGATCCTGCCCCTCTGCTGCACTGGTGAGGCCTCGCCTGTGGCACTGTGTGCAGATCTGGAGTCCTCAGTACAGGAGAGATGTGAATCTGTCCAAGCGAGTCCAGAGAAGGGTCACAAAAATGGGCCATGGGATTGAACACCTTCTCTACAGGGAGATAAGCCTCAATCTCTTACTTTAGACAAGCAGTGGAAGCATCAAGCCAAAGTCCCTCTCTTGAATATTGTCTAGACAGACAAACGAAATTGCAGCATCTTCTCATTATTTTTATTATCTTGAGTTTGTAAAAATTCTAAGAACTTACTACAAGACTTTGCATTACTATGTAAGATTATTGCCTTTTTTGGACCTAACTGCTTTCCTGGATTGAGCTCCATGCTTCGTAACTGTATGCTTTATGATAGGCAAAAAAGAAAAAATACTGATACATCAGAAAAGAAAGGTATCAGTTCAGCTGTATTTTAGGTCAGTTTTATCTTTTTAGAACAAGATTATTATTTCTGCATTGAGAAGCTCAGCAACCCAGTTTTGGCCACAGTTAATTCAACAGGGAGACTGACAGAAATTCCTGAAGCTCTTTACTTTACAGAAGACAAACTCAAATCCTCATTAATTTCTCAGATGGGAAACTGTATGAAAATGGTGCCAAGACTGACAGTGTTTAGCAGTAATTGAAGTGAAAAAGTTACAGACAGAAATGCTCAAATTGTCACAAAATCTGGCATGATAGAAACAAGAAATTTAAAGTTACAGGTTGTGATTACGAGCAGCTGGAAGGGAAACAAGGACGGTGCGGTCCAGAAGCCACATGCTACGCAGAGCCCCTAATTAAGTGCATGTCTGTCAAAATGACACCACTTGGCCATAAGCTGCACTATACAGTCACAACAATTAGAAACCATAATAATAAACCAGGTAGCTTAGTAACAACCAACTCATTTCAATATGAGCTCCGATTAAGTTAAATACATGTTAAGCCTGAAGCACATACATTACTATCTTCTTAAGACAATAGGAAGAGAAAATTAAAATAGAATGGTCTATTCCAAAATCAAAATAATCGTAATTCAGAAACTATCACACAAAATAATCATGAACTCACTTGCAAATTCTCAAAAATTCTCTGATTTGCTCCCACACTATAAAAACCAGTGTCATGTTAGGATCCAGTGACCTTTTCTTTTTGGAAAGGTGTAAGTATCATAAATATTGTTTTAAGGAACAGGGCCAGAGTTTACCAAGTCAAATCAGTTTGGTTTTTTCTGCTCTGAAGAGCTGTTTATTAATAAGTGATGTAATACAGATGGACTTAATGTCTACTCTGCAGTCACTGCTACATAGGAAATGCAAAGCTCTGCTTTCAGATCTGGCAGGTCAAAAGCCTTTAATTCATTTTCAAACAAAATACTCTGTATATTCTAAGTATTAATAACTATAATGTTATCAAATGCCATTTATCACAACTATCCCAAATGTATATTGGTGACAATCATAGTGGATGGAAAGAAAATACTGAATGCTTCTTTTATTAATGTGATATCAAATGAAAATGGCCACGCTATATTACATGATACTATTAATTTTCAGGAATGCAGTATATAATAGAACTCAATGCAAATTTAATCACTAGCAGGCTTTACAAAGGAGTAATTGTAATTTGATGAAATGTAGCTAAAATCCACAAAATTCAAATGAGACGACACAATGCAATACATTCATATAATTAAAAATAGACTGTTATGGCACTATCTAACAATAACGATAGCTACACTACGTTCCTATTGTTGAACAGCATTGCTGGGAGACTTCTGTGGGCAAAAAGAGAAAATACGCAAGTTAGGAAACGAACCTCAGCTACAACCAGCAGTTCTGGTAAAGCACTTGTTGTTCTGTACAACTGCACCCAGAAACCAGCTCTGCTCCAAAACTAAGAACGTGAAGAGGAAAATTCAGATGAAGCTTTTTACAGTGTTTCTAAATTGAATAAATCCTCTTAATAGTTTCCATCTTCAGACAAAGTTTGCTTTAATTGAGGATAAAGCTCAGTACAACACTAGGAATAGATTCGCAACAAAACATTTGGGAAGATCAGCGCTGCAATGACCAGCCAGCACCACTGCAGCAGCAGGTTCACGAAAGTCAAGAGTGGCACACATGGCCAAGCTCCTACATGCTGCTGCCACGGATAATTTAGAGATGCAAAACGCAAACAACCCGAGAGTGATTAAATGTATGAAAGCATCTCATTCTAGGGGGCTCAGTGAGTAAGAGGCATCATGGTGCACAGGTCTGTGCAGGTCACTTTTGCGTGCAGGAGGCACTAACTGTGAGAGGCCTGACAGCCCCAGTTTCCGTGGCTCCATCAAAAAGTGATGCACTTGACATCCCCTAGGATAAGAAGCATGAGATACTTTAAAGTAAGAGAAGCTAGTAACTGCACATATTTGCACAGAAAGAAACAGAACAGCTTTGGCTGTTTGCTGAACTTTTCCCTCTGATTTCCCCCCAAAGCTACTCCGTAGCTCCTGGAGCTGATTTGTTCCTTCGATTCGATTAAGGTGTCTCAGGGATTATTTCAGATATTCACTCCTATTTAAAACAAACTGAAATCACAGCTAAGACAATGAAGTATTTAACTGGTTAAATTGCTCTTGCTTTTCAAAGCTGAGATATTCCAAGTGTCCCGAAGGCATTTAATTCCAAAACAGGAAGCCAAAGAGGAGAGCACTCAGCAATTCTAATCTCACGCAGATCTCTTGGAAAGTATTTTCCTCAACATTTGCTGAAAGAACCTTTTATTGTACTGCATGCTGCAGCACGTACCCCAAATAGGGTCCCTCAGAAACTGCAACATATTTAATACTTAAATTATTTCTGGTTATATAAAGGAATCAATCTAGAATCAACTATGAACATGCACTTCTAAATATTAAAGTTCAGGTATTCGCAAAACAAAGGATGTGGAGGAACAAACAGCTAAAAATACACAGCGTGTATTTTTAACCTCCTGCACTATAACTTTATTCAGAAGACCGAGGCTATGAATGATAGTGCTGCGCCAAAATCAAATAAATACTTTAATTGATTTCTTTCTTAACTGCTGTTTATGGGCTCCTGCAACTCAACTGCAACCCTGAAAGAATAATTTTAGAAGAAATGCCTGATGTCCATACGATATTTTAAGCATTACCACAGAGGTCCCCATCCCATTACATTTCAGGTGCAAGAGGACCTCTGCATTTTTGACCTTGCCAAGATGGAAATACTGTGTGAGACGACCAAGAATTCACACTTGTGGGAATCAGTTCCCAAGTACCAGGACCCTTCAAACACTACATTCCACAAAACCATATGCACTTAATAGAAAAAAGGCAAATGTTGGCTTTTAATATCAACGCATATGTTTTAACAAACGTTTGCACACGAGTGAACATGAGTAGATACACAGGCTTTTTTATTTTTATAATTTTGTAGTAGACATTAAGCTGAAACACTCAAACAAGAACTGAAGTTTCCTAACTAATTGGGTTCCTGTGCATGTTTGATCCACTTAAGTGATTTTCTAATCTCTTCTTAGGGGGCTCTTCATCCCTTGTAGTGCACAAGTGACAAGCAGACAGCAGCAGCATGACACTTCTTTATTCTTGTTTTCAGTATGTAACATCCAAGTCATAGATTGAGAAACAAGTGTGGGAAGCTCTACTGAGGGTCCTCATATCAAAATAAATGATAAAACCCTGTTTCTACAGAAATGACTCACAGATGACTATAGAGGATGGCAGAGGAAAATGCTTAAAGAAATGAAGGTTTAATTGAACTTTGGGTGGCAATTTCGTGACTCACTGGGAGTTACCTTTTCAAGAGAAAGAAGGTGGAGGCACGATATCAGTGCTGATTAAGAAATGACTTTGTTGGGGATGCTTAGTCACTGGTAAGCATCTACATAAAAAAAGACTTCTCTCAACAAAACGATATCATTTGCATTTGGGTCACTAATGTTTTCAGTCAGGTCTAGTACAGCCAGTAAGTATTTTAAAACAGGAAAAGAGATGGAAAATTTGAAAGATTCATCTGTTCACCAAACAGAATAAAATCATAAATCATAAACGAAAAAACAGTAAAACATTATCTACGTACACAAAAAAAATCTAAACTAAAAAAAAAAACCCTTAATATTTGGAAAGTCATGGCTGTCAGGCAAACCCCATATGACTGGAAAAAGGGAAGCATCACTCCTATTTATAAGAAAGAGAGGAAGGAGGATCCAGGGAACAACATGCCAGTGAATATCACCTCTGTGCTGGAAATTATCTGTATGGAAAAGATCATGGAACAGATCCTTGTGGAAGAAACATTAAGGCACGTGAGGGATGAGCAGGTGACCTGAGACAGTCAGCATAGCCTCACCAAGAGAAGGTCATGCCTCACCAATCTGGTGGCCTTCTATGATGGAAGTACAGCACTGGTCAACAAAAGGGAGGCAACTGATGTCATTACCTATACTTGCCAAGTTCTCTGATACAGTCTCCAACCAATCCTTCTATCTAAATTGGAGAGATACAGACTTGAACTTTTTACACAGATAGATGAGATAAAACAAGGCGGAACGGTTTTAAACTAAAGGAGGGAAGATTTAGATTAGATGTCAGAGGAAGTTTTTCACTGAGAGGGTTTCCCAGAGAAGCTGTGGATGCCCCATCCCTGAAGGTGCTCAGCACCAGGTTGGTGCTTCAGACAACAACCCTGCCCACAGCAGCTGAGTTGGAACTGGACGATCCCTGAGGTCCCTTCCAACACAAGCCGATCTATTATCCTATGAAAATAAAATCTAGAAAAAGACCTGATAACATCGTTATCGGAGAGCAAGTACAGCCCTTGACACAGTTAGTGGAAGGGCTGCATCTGCATTACACAGGACGCTGGCAGAGGTCAAGAAAAGCATTCCCAGTGTCACACTGATTCAAGAATTTGGGCAATACAGGAAGAATCAGAGGTTTCTGGTGGGTTTCCGGTGCAAGCCCTGAAGCAAAATGTTATAGAACTCTCTCATAGAAAGTGTTTTCAAGTGCCTTTATTCCAGCTGTGAATCATGCAGAGAAATACAAGTAACACAGACAAAGTTTGGGTCAAAATCATCTGGGGTTAGAATTATCATTAGGAAAAAAAAAAAAAAAAAGGGTTTACAATAGTACAAATAGGATCTACAGGATTTTATACGGATAGGGATCTCTGTTAGAGAGATTAGTGCTGCCAGGAACTGCAGGACACAAACTCAGTAGTAAAAGATCACAGAATAGATGTTTCTAATACTCACAAGGCTCACTTTTTTCTTAGATGTGATACTTGAGTTATTCCTTCATCAAAATCCCTTGGATTAAAAAGAAAGTTTTATATATTTTAACAGAGTTTCAACATTATTACAGCACTGTTACTTATGTAAAGTGGGTCTGACTCAAAGGTTTTAATCACACAACTAAACAAATACAAACGGACAGGTATATATATTAAGCATACGTGATTATGTCTTGCTCAAAAATTTAAACCTGACTAATTAGCACATTTCCAATCAGGTCAGAATCTCCACCATCAGACTAGTGAAGATCTGTGAAGATTCTGTCTTGGACAGAAGAACAGATTTCTGCTCTGCTTTCTTGGATCGGCCAGGAATTTTGCACATTAAAGATGTGACTTTCGGTACTTTACAACAGATCTTCACCTTGTATAATGAACTGAGAAACTTACTTTGGCCTGAAATGCAGACACAGTGATGGAACAGTTACACTACAGATCTTCCAGTACTGAGAATCTGTTAACAGAAACTGCCCATAGAACACCTTTATAGATTTCTGTAAGTATTTTTTAAATATTTAATTTAATTTTTAAAATTTGAGATTATGATTTAAAGCATTTCATCAAAAAAGGTGAGGGAATAGAATCCGGAAGAGGTTTAAATCTATTAAAGTCAGAGATATAAAAACTCCCTAAAACCTACATTCTGAATTCACATTCACATTCTAAAAAAAAAGCACCATAGACAAAAGCTTCAGATTTAGCTGAACAATCACCTCAGAATGGATGATAACAAAAATAAAAAAGTAAAGAAAAACCTGCAGTGAATGAAAGAGAGCAATGGCAAGGAAAAAGAGCTACAGCTTAAAGTCCAAGTTCAGAAGGAGAAAGCAAGAACTGCCATGGCTCACAAGACATGAGTAGCAGAATATCAAGGGAAAAAAAATGTGGTAAAAAAAAAAAAAAAAAAGACTTAGGTTCAAATAAAGAGAATTTAACACAGGAACAGACACAAACCCAATTTCAGACTTTGTCTCACTGCACTGCAGTAGAAGATGAGAATGCTCCGTAACTGTTAACAAGGATGAGGGTACATTCATTCTGTGATACACAACCATGACATATCTTGATCACCTAAGGGAGAGCCAAGGAGGGAACCAGAACGATTTCCAGTCCAAGAGTCAGAGGGAGCAGGAACAGGAAAGTAAAGGTGCAGAAGTAGCAAGTTTTTAACCACTGAATGTGTTGAGTGAGAATATCTGAATGAAAAATAACAGAGTATTTACATTTAAGAAAAATAATAATAACCTATCTAGCATTCTGACCTCAGCATACACAGAGGGAGAACAATTTTTGAATGTAAGAATAATAAAACATATAGCTGTATGGAAACTGGAAAAAAATGTAACATTAGTTTACCAAGAAGAGAGCAGTCCAAACTAACCTGCTATCTTTATCTGATAAGATAACTGAGTTAGTGGACAAAGAAATGCAGGAGATTTAATCTGCCTGGATTCGGGTAAACATCATATACTGTGCCAAATGAGAAATTACTATTTAAACTGAAAAAGTTTGGGTTTACATTAAAGTAATGCATAAGAAACTGGCAAAAGGGAGGTAACAAGGGGATACGCTCAACAGCAAATTATTGACTGGGAGACCACTGACTAGCTGAGTACCCCTAAAACTGGTCCGCGAAGTAATCTTGGTTAAATTTTGCCTTAATAAGCTGAGCACAAAAGCAGGGGATTGTAGACGCATTTTGCTGATGATACAAAGTTGGGAAGTGCTGTCAATAGAGCAGAGGTAGTGTTACAGGAAACGGTGTTCATAACACAAGTGCTGCCACATCAAGATCATCCACAAGCTGACCTCAGCACTTCTCCCTCCCTCTGTCAGAAAAGTATTGACAGTATCAACAAATGAAAAGACAAATGCCCCTCATTCTCATATTGTAGCTATAGGTTCTCCTTACCTTTCGCAGATCTCTTTTCACAAGAAAAGAATTTGAACTGCAAGCAATCCAAGCAAATTCTGCTATTTCCAACCCACGAGGGTTCAGACTTTTAATATTTGTCTTTTTTTAATCAACACCAAAGTTAGATATGAACATTTATCAGACCAAAAAAAAAAAAAAAGAAATAAAAATTGTGAAATATTAAACAAAGAAAATATCTGCATTTCTAAATTAAAGTGTGCCATGTAAATCTGCTAACTGACTGATCTAAGCCAGCAGGACTTTCAGTGAGATAATCCTGTTTTGGCACAACACACAAACACAACTCTGGTTCTCTTCCATACATTAGGGCTTCTAGCCCACTAGTCTCTACTAGGAGGCATTCATCAGCACTTCACTACCCCAACAGCTACAGTCAAAGGCAATACTGTATTCTACCATCAAGACCATAATGCAGCTTTTCCCAGCAGGGCGCTGGTAGGAAAAGATGTAATAAATACTGCTACACAGCATAGTGCAGCTTATTGTTGAACTCCTGCTAGAAAAGTTTAATACATCACCACACTTTCAGTAGGATTAAGCTGATCCTATGTAAGCTATTTCATTTTCATTTGACTAATTAGAAAAACAAGTTCCTGAAGAAAAAGTTGACTTTGAAGAAAACAATTTTTCCGTTAAAAACCTTCTCTAACACCTTCACCTCTACCACAGGATTCATATAGCTCTAAGTAAAAAAGAGAATTACAGACATATAAACCTGACAGCAAATATAATTAAGAAAAAAAAAAAAAGAGAGCAAACTAAGACTAGTCAAAGAAAATTCATTTATTTCATGTTGATACCAGGGACATTCCAAATCCTTTCATAATGCTTTTACTGTGTGGCCATATTGAGCACACTGACAAAAGTGCTTCATGAGCCAAAGCGTGCATTTACATGATAGACTGTAAAACCAAAATCAATTTACTGCAGCTCAGCAAGTACAAGCCTCTTACATCAGTTCTGTCCACTGTCTCTGCAAACAATGAAAAACACGCAAATAATACCAAGGTCTGGAATTAGAGCATTCACCGCCCACTCCAGGCCTGCCCTGTGCATCATCCACAACGTCTAGGCCGCTTGGCAAGGTAGAGAGGAGGGACAGCAGCAGCATTTTGATAAAGCAAGAGTGCAACCCCATGGTCTGTTTTCTGGTTTATCAGCCAGATTCATCTCTGGAGGGGCAGGATGTACCTACCACCAGAGGTAAAGCATCCAGCTGCAGCTTGTGCTCTGCTGCGCTGGCATGGCCTGCTGGTAGAGCACGCTTAATGCTGAGCTGCCTTATTATTGAGATATTTTCAAGTTTATATTCTTTCTGAAGAGCCTTTTAAAATGCTTCCATTTCAGCGGAATTAGAAACAGCGTTCCCATTTTTCCCTCAAGTATAAATGTTCATGCTCAAACTCATTCCATACTTCCCAGCAATTACAAGAGATAACAAGAAAAAAATTGTATTTTCTTCCCATTGTCATCAGAGACCCAGACCTCCAACAGGAAGTCATATTTCATTTCACACTAAACTCTAGGCTAGAGGGGGTTAAGCTAGCCCTCTGGTTTTGCTCTCATGCCATTTCTTTTTCCTCCTCTTCAAATTGTCCTCCAGTCATTCAGAGATATGGGTCACCAGAGAAATGTGTAACTGCTTACAACACAATATGTTAGTACTCAAACAGAAAACATGGATGCTACTCAAGCTGAATGAACAACCTGCAGCAGGGGAATCTATAATGATATACATGCTCTCATTACTGCAGAACATGCAGGAAGAATTCCTCACATCGTATCCTGTGTTTTATTTGGACAGTATAACGTTTTCCCTCTCTCTGCTCAAGGAAAACTGCAAAATGAAAATTGGATGATAATAAAAACAATACAAGTGGGGTCAAATTTATTCCTTTCTTAATTCTACACACTTTCACATGTCACATGGAAGGAGTCCTGGTTATGTACAGCTTTACTGTAAAATGCAGTTTGTTCTAACTTTAAAACTCAGGTTGATGATCTGTAATAAATATCAAACAGCTCACTTCAGAAATCTTGACCCTCAAAGACTCTACACACACATTATTTAAGTCACAGCATTTTTGGCTATTACACAATTTCAGCTTGAAAAAAAAGAAAAAGACAAAACTGTCAGTAATGAGCCTGAAAGGATCTACGTGTATGAGTTCATCTGGTCATCAGTTAAAACAGGAGTGGTCAAAAGGAAAGTAAACACAACACGGAGAGAAATTCACTCAAGGTAAAGGTCTTGCCTTAACAGTTTTATCGGGTAGTATGAAGAGGCTTTTTATTTTTTCCACAAAAAGTGGCATTACAAAATGTACTACTTATTCTGCATCATCATTGCTAGTTATAAAGTTATTTCACCTTGTTAACTTCTACAGCTAGCAAGCACAAGCTATTCTGCAAAGACGGAGACAGAAGGTGAAGTGCTTTCATCAATCTTACATGACAAACGTGCAAGAGAACTCAGAGTATAAATTACTGACTCCTTGTGCCTCCTTGCCGCGTATTTCCAAATGCTCAAACCAACAATTAGCTACATTGCAACTCTGTATTTTAGCAAAAAATCTTTAAATCCAGTTCTGAAATTGTTTATGAACATTAGCAATCTTTAGAACAAATGGATAACAGGAAAATACACAGGACACTTCAAATAGACATTTTTGTTTCCAATGCAAACATTCCAAAATGAAGAGAAACTATTATACAGTGCTCAGAAAGTCCTTTTCATTACTGTTTGAATTTAAAGTGAAATCAGTAACTGTGCTCAGCTATTTATTAAATGTCTATACCATCTATAAGCACAGGACAATACTATCATAACCCTGTCTCAAAAGACCTTAAAATACATCTTGGAACCTCTGCAGCTTTGGCCACTGCTGAAATTAGTTCCATCTGTGCCTTGACTTCTCTGATCCCAACTCTGCATGTCCGGATGGCATCTCTATATTTTTACTAGGCCACCCATCCCTGCTTCCACTGCCTGTACCTTTCTTTTTTCACCCTCAGTTTACCAGCAGGTCCTGGCTCAGCCATGTCTGTTTCCTGACTCCTCTGCTTGATTTCTCATACTGGGGGATGGAGAGCTCTCATTATCTCAGAATGGTGTCCTTGAAGAGCTGCCAACTGCGCTCTGTTCCTACATCCCTAAGGACAGCTTCCAAGGGGATCTCATCCAGCAATTCCTTAAAGAGCTGGAAGTTTGCTCTCCTGAAATTTAGGGTCCTCTAATAAATGAGAAGGGAGAAATGGCTTCAACAGTCTGAGAGAAGGCTGAAGTGGTTGCCAAGACATTCTCCATCATATTTGTCAAGTCATGGTTGTCAGGCAAATTCCGTAGTGAGTGGAAAAAAGGAAACATTACTCCCATTTTTAAGTGAGAAAGGAAGACATGGTGAATGACAGGCCAGTGGGCCTCACCTATGTGCCTGGGAAATTCATGGAGCAGACCATAATCATAGAATACGTTAGATCACATGAGAGAGGAGGTGGTGATCTTCGACAGTCAGCACCATGCCTCACCAATCTGGTGGCCTTCTATGATAAGAGTGACAGCACCTGTCGACAAAGAAAGGGCAGCTGGTGCCATCTACCAGGACCTATAAGGCTTCTGACATGGTTACGCATCACATCTTTATCTCTAAATTGGAGAGATATAATCTGAAGTCTGGACTATTAGGCGGATAAAGGATTGGTTGGCTGGCTGCAGCCAGACTGCTGAGGCTAGCAGTTCTACATCCAGGCAGAGGCCAGTCGTGACCCCCAGGGGCCCATTTTGGGACAGGTGCTCTTCACTATCTTTATCAACGACACAGATAGTGGGACTGAGTGTACTCTCAGCAAGTTTGCTGATGACATCAAGTTGAGTGGAAGAGAGCCTTTAAAACAAGTACTGTCTTTTCCAGTAACTGCTAGGTGCTAAAGAAGCAACAGCAAGTACAAAGTATGCTTTAACTTATACTTTAAAGTATATCTTTAACTTTAAAGTATAATTTAAACATTGAAACGGTTAGCTCTTTAACAAATTTGTCTTCTATTTAGATAAGGATTAATCATGTAAGTGCATGCCATAAGTATACTTAAATATAGTTGTACATGCTCTGATTTAAAATTCTCTTCCCATCTTTTCCTCTGTTAGCATTCGTGTTGGCTCTTCAATCAGAGTTTTCCTCATAGTAAAGAATTTTAATTTTTTGACATAAGATAGTAGCAGAAAATCTCAGTTATTGATAAAATCTTGGGAGGAAAAACGAAAATAGGAAAAAAAACGATTTTACACCAACAACTAAATAAACACATTTTGACACACAGCTAAACTATGAAGTATAAGTATGTATGCTGGTATGAGCCAGGTGCAGTGTATGCTCTTGACACAGCTACTGGTGATTTGCCTTGTTTCATCTGCCACGGCGGTTGCGCATCAGCAAACTTCTTGGTACATGACACAGTTTTACACAAATCCATTTGATTCAGAACAAAAAAGAAAAGGCATACTAGTAAGTACAGAATCCCTGAATCATGTCAGCCTTATAGATTGCACGTTGAGCTTTTCTGAGGTTCAGGTTTTCCAAAATAAGGAGGCATTAGATACAACTCATCCCTACAAATTAACCGATACACTCTGTCAGAGCCGGATGACTACAAATGCAGAACAGCACACAGTAACAACCTACTTCTCCTATCCAGCAATCCTGCACCATAAATTCCCTGTTAGCTCTATCCTGAAACCATAGTCCCCCTTCTTTCACTCCTCCTCTGGCAGTCTTGAAACGTTGTGAGAAACAACCTAACTTCCAACCAGATTTCTGTATCTTTCACCCTTTTCATATCAGGTGCTTTCAAAATACATAATTTTTCCCAGGTTGTCTCTTAATCACATCGGTATTGAAGGAACTGTTGATATAACAGATACTTAGTAATGTATGTATTAGTGAACCAAAAGATACATGCCCTTTGGAACAAAAATAAAAATAAAAATCAGATGCTAGATAGAAATATGCAACTTCTCCAGATGAAAATGTAAGAAAAGAGTTATAATTAACCCTTTGTTATGGAGATAAGACTCAAGAAAACAAATAAAAAATATACGCCCTGATGAAAGCCTAAAACATTTCTCAGAGATTTCATTTTGTTTTTGAAGTTTGTTAGTCTGTTGAGAATTGCAGTTGTATAAGTTATACTGCTTGTGTGAATTCTAAAACCCTTGTTTCTCTTCCTAAAAGACCACGTATGTATGTATATAATGCTGTTTCATGTTAACAAGCCTCTGAGATGTTCCCCTGCCAGGTAAGTATCATTCAGCTTAAAATTTCCAACATACTTAGCTACCGATGCATATGTTTATAATGACTTTTTAAATGTCCATTCTGCTTAATATTCACACTTCCTTATTTTTACATAAATCTTTGATGCTTTACACATCCATTTCTTCAGTCCCTATGAACTCATTCTTTAGAAAAAAAGCAGAGCAATCACATCTCTATCTGTGCAGAAAAGCAAACAATTATACTGTCTGCTCCAAGGCTTGTCATTTTGATGAAGAAACATGACTTAGTGCTCATATTATTGCTATTGATTGCCAATCACAATTGGGAACTGTCTGAGTCACTCAGACAAAATTAACCTAAAAAGAGCATATTAATATTAGATTTTCTGGCATAAGAACATAATCCTATTATCAAGGTTAATTTCTTCTTTCAGTATAACCCTCTAATAAGACAATGAGTATACAGATGGTATACCCTCTTCCCTACTTGTGCCTGCATGGACGCACTTCCAGGCACAGCTGGTCAGACAAAGGACAGTCCTCCACAAGCCCATAAAGAGTATGTGCAAATCTTGGGGACCCTTCTGAGGCACTGAGCAGGGGAAGAACACTAACACAGGTCAAGAGAACAGTGCCTATGCAAACTCAGAACTACTGGCCTTACTCTTATCACATAAATACGGACCTCTGAAAGTTGAGTATTAAAAATGCAATACAGGTGAAGATATCACTTCTGAAAACAAAGAATGCTCATCTGGTTTAGGAAAAGGAAATTAAATTCAACACTTCTACAGATGACGTCATCTATTCAGTCTGCATTTTATCACCATGGAAAAAGTATTCACCTCAAACTCTTTACTATGTATTGGTTCTTTTTCTGTCAAATGAAAGTAAAATAGTAAGCTCAAACAAAAATCATAAAGATGTAGAGGGCTGAGAACAAGGGCATGGGAAGTTAAGAACAACGTTAACATTCAAAGCTCATCTATTTCAGTAGGGCAAGCTTTCAGCAATGGTATGTAAAATGGCACTTTCAAAAACATTTGCTCTTTTTCCAAATGACTGCATCTTCAGTGACTAACAGGTAAGTAATAAGGACCACGTAATAGCACATACACTTCAGCTCATAGCATGGTTCCTTGAATACCAGTCATTTGTAACGACTGGATAAAAGTCCCATTCCAAAGCTAGAAGCATGCAGAAGTATGCAATGACCTGGTGGACTGTCTAGGGCTTTGCTTTACTCTATCTGCACCTCCAGTGCCAAGACATTTCCTATCAGTCAGCAGCTGATATCAGGTACACTTGGACCACGCCAGTTGGTAGAAGTCATGCACAGCTCTAGAAAACCTCAACACACTCAGGTTGTAAATCCCAGTTATGTGACAGCTTCTCTTGGACACATCTTCTCTGGAGAAATATGTCTGATCAGTTCTGTTCATTTTCAACACAAGATAACTTAGAAACAAAAACAAATTTCATCTAGCAAAGCAAAAGATTACGTTCTTGGCTACAAAGCTGGCCTTCCTGTGCCGAGTCCAACTGTAGAAAATGCTCCTGTACCCTTTCTCATGCATCCAGAAGTGTGACCATGTAATCTCACCCTCAAGCGCTCAGCCCACTGTCTCTCACTAACCTCGTCTCCTTTTGAAAGCTTCCGTGATGCAGACATGCCCCTAAGGAAACATAAACCAGCTCAAAGCACAACAGTGACAGCACAATTCCATCTGAGCTTGAGCAGAGCCAGATCCAGAGAACTACCTGCTGATTTCAGGTTGAGAAGAATTAAAAAATGAGAAATGAGGAAGAAACATCTCATCCTGCTTCCAAGAACAAATTTCTATTGTCTCAAACCCCACTAGATACTCAGAGACTGCTCACTGATCTAAAGCATTAAGCATTCCCCTCTGTGGGCCTCTTAGTTTTTCTCTCAGAAGTTCAGCAGGGTAAAGAACCCTGGGCGGTAAGAAGCACTCCAGGTACAACGCAATCTTATAATGACTTTGGTGCCGAAAACTCTATGAAAAGAATACAGTTAGAAAAACAGATAAAAATGGGAAAACTCTTGAAGAGTGACTGTTACATTAACTGGAACGGCTTGAAAGAAGGAGGTATATGAAAACAGAATGTAGAAGCCTGATTTTGAAAGAAAAAAAATCTGGGGAATTCAGAGGATAACAGTTTCTCAAAATCAGATCTCAGGCTTCCAAGACCTCTTACCTAGAGCAAAAGTGACAATCTCTCTTACTTGTAAAGATCTCTCTATTGTAAAGATGAGAGTCCTATTCCCCAAACAGTGGAAAACATGTATTCTTGCACAATCTCTGCTCACATATCCTCACCCTCCAAGCAGCCTTGCAAAATCTGATACGTAACAATAAGGGCATTAACTTTAAATACCTGTCCTTCACCAGAGTCATGGATAACAACAAACAAAAAATAAGAGTGTATGAAATACAAGGGGAAGGGACCTTCAGGGGCATTAAGTTCAGATTCTCTGTTAAGGTATCAAACATCATATAATGCTTTATATGTAGCTTAATCTGAAAATTATATGGCTTCAGGACACTGACGGTTTTTTTTGGAAAGATACTGCAGCATCTCACTTCACTTACTGCATGTTTATCCATGGTCAGTTTATAACTTTTAATTCCAAAGCCAACATTTTAGTTGGGTTTAAATAGCGCTTTCATTCTCAGGCATTTCAAACCTCTTTTTTCCAATGTATTAACACAGTTAAATCATGTTCTTTTTGAGGCTTTTTTTTTTCCAGGCTAAACAAGACAATTTCTTCTAGAAGTTTCTCCTAAGACAGGCTCCTCCCAATTGCAGTTGGATTAGACAATCTCTGAAGGTCCCTTCCCAATGAACTATTCCAATCAACAAAAAAAAAAAAATTCCACCTTGTTGTATAGTGTCTATTTCAGGTGAGAGCATCATCTAGACAGAATCTAAAACTATCTTTATTTTCTTTATGCCCATTAGCAACTCACAGTAATCCTATGATCAAGTGAAACACTCATTTCTTTCTCCTCCTCAGTCATTTCCAGCTAATGAGCCACAAGCTTCTGACACAGAATTTTCTTATCCTCACTCCCTAAGCACATGACCTTACACTTCGCACCAATACATTTCATCCCGTTTCTGCTGTATCAATCCTCAAGGTCCTCCGGCTTTCTCTGCAGGAATTTCTTCTTTTCTTCCTATACTGATGATGCCTCCAGATTTTTCTGCCATCAGCAAATTTAATTAACCCACTCCTACATCCTGTACTATAATTACTAGTTAAAATGTTAGATCTGTCCACAGACTGATGTTTGTGGTATTATCACTGACTTTCATCTTCCTCTATGCTTTTAATAAAAAATGTTTTACTGCACTATAAACAGATTAGAAGGAGTATTTCTTCTTTCTCGAACTAATGACCTATTTTGCCAAATAATGCCACATTTCAATATGTCTGCCTTCCATAAATGCATCTTTTATTCCATTCTACACTCTTTTTCGACTATCATATATTTATTCCTTAAGACCTTATTAAAAAATACCAGGCACTACTGATTTCAGGCTTAGAAACCTATCGCTTTTCGCATTTTTTTAATTAAAAACACAAAACCTTTTCTTTTTCTTTCCTTTCAAAACCTTCTCTCAAATAAGACAGACATCTAACAAAAATTCTAGTATAAGGAAGCTATTTGTTACTTTCTGCCTCACCATATTCACTCAAACACTGCTTTCCCTCCATCAAAGCAATCTCTACACATAACCCCATTCTCACCAGCAATCCCGCCTCCTCTGAAATGGTCTATACTGAAAACGGGAATTTATTTTCATTTATTTGGAGAGTAAAATATAATTGTCTGCAATCTTTTCACTGGGCTTGCTTCTCCTCCTTTCTTTCTATCCTGTAGGGATAAAGAACCATTTGACATTCATCTTAGCAAATTTTCAGACCTATTTTCAAAGTATAATACAGGTTCACTTTGTGGAAACTCTTACTTTATATCTAAAACTTGAAAATTGTATCTTTGCTCCATTCCTTAAAGTTGCTTTATTCTCCTGCTAATCTTATTTTAACAGTTGAGTTTCAGACTACCCTGAACTTTCAATTCAAGGGCAGTAAAAGTGTATTCCAGCCAAAATGATTAAATATATTCAATAAGCTACAGTTTGACCTTTTGAAATTAATAAACTCAAGGTAGATGAACAACTTAAGTCTATTTTAAACAGAATGATATCATCATACAATCAATCAAGCTTGTTTTCTAAGGCCAGCTATTATGTAATTCTTACTAAATACTAAAACCAAATCTAAAAAGAGTTTTAGGTTTTTCTCAATAAAAACCCAACTGCTGAAAAAAATCCACTAGTTGTTACATCCAGAAGACTCTTATCATTTTTATAAATAATATCTGAGTAATAATTAAGTTTAATAATGCCATAATTATGAAGAAATCATTTGCAATAGATGGCAGGGGAATGTAATTGTACAAGCTTGCTTTAAAATTTTGTTACATGTTGTGGTGAAAACTTCTTTTTAAATTAATAGCTGAAATGAGTTGTAAAACCTCCAAAATTGATTTCTAATTCCATAACATCTTCCCTTACCAATTTTTGGAGAAAGAGGTTGCAGAATCTTTCTGGTTTCTTTCAAATACTACAGATGTGATTACTATTTATCTACCATTATGAAAAACAGTCAAGACAAACATTATCTATCAAACTGCAGCAGCAGGAAAAATGAAAAATAAGGAGACAAAAAGGATTACGCATTCTGTGAATCTTAGCCTGAAATGAACAGGAGTACAACACTGCACAGGACCCAAATATCAAAGGTATGAACAGATGGAAACTATTCAGTGTATGCAGCCATTTTATTATATTGTTCGGTTTCCCAGCATTATCAGTATAAATCACCCGCTCTATCAAAAATCATCTTCAGAACTTCTGCATAGACATAGCTCAGGTATCAGAAACAACATACACACATGCATTACTGTGATATCCGCTTGGAATAACATAATACCCTACCACTCTATGAGGTTAATTATGCTTAACAAAGCAACACGTAAGGACTAATCTGCTTCCAGAAGTAAGCACTCACAATTCCTTCAACAGCAGAAGAAACTGAAGGTCCCTTACAAACCAGCTTATAAACTAAGCTATTTATTTCCTGGTTAAAGCCACATGTCCGAAATATTTGGAAAAGTCTGTTTATCTTTTTGTCACTTCTCTGTTATTTGAAAGATACCATAAACAATTACAAACTTTGTAGGTGTAGTAAGAGTACATGTTTCCAGTCTAACCACCTATTTCAAGGATTTTTATAAAAGCTTATCACTGTTTTAAATTCCTAGCACCTTACTGAAATATTATTAAAATATATATGCTTCAGAGCCAGCTGAACACAGCTGTATTTACCCAACAGCCACAGATATTTTTAAATACCTGTTCTTTGGTATTATTGAGAATTTAAAAGATAGACTAACAGAAAAAAAAAAAGGGGGAAAAAACACCACTTTGCTCTCCTTTCCTCTCTCCTGATGCAGAAAATTACACTATTCTTAACCTCACTTTTAACATTCTGAAACAGCTATAAAATTAGTCTCCAATGACTAGAATAAACCCATGCCCTTTCCTTTCCAAAGTACTACACCAGCTCCATTCCCTCCTACTCATAACACTTGTTTATATTCATCCACTCACTCCTTGTAAGTGTATCTACATATTTTTAGTAAGTTCAGTTCAAAGTGTAAGTGTTCACTTCTTAATAATTATGATTTTAAAATTTGCTAGGCATTTGATTTTGATTTGCTGAAGTAAATCGCTGTATTACCCACGTAAGGCTCTTAAATGTTCTTCAGTCACTACAGAAAACTGATTATGCCTTTTAATTGTGTATTATTTACACCTTTAAAGAGTATTGTCCCTTAAGAGAGACTTAATATGTATAAGGGACCATCTCTCCACAGAAAGATTTCTAGTCAATACTGAGAAATGATACAACATTCACTGGAACACCTACGACATAACTTGCCGCCAACACATTAGGCTCTTGGAATATAGGTGCTCACACGTAATTAGAAGACCTACAATAAAGGTCTGCCTTTGAAAAACAACAGGTAGAAGCTACTTCTCAACGACACAGCTTATAGCAACACCAGCAAGCAAACTCTGAAATTTCCAGCTAGATAAAACACTGAGGGCACATTTCAGGAAAAAAAATAAGTGTATCAGATTACAACAGGGATTTCAATTGAAGATAATAAAGTGCATTAACTAAAAGACATCACTAACAACCCCTCTCACTTTATTTTTCTGTTTCTTCCTTTTTACCAGTATTTCCATCACAGAAGCATCAGAGCAGTTTTCACGACTTTTACAGAAGAGCTTTAAAGTAATTGCTTTAAGAGGTATTTCTAGAGATAGATTTGAAATAAAATTCTGCAGCAAGGTGCTACTGCAGCAGCAAAATATTCTTCTCATGCAGAGACAAAGAAAATAGGTAATGATAGTAGAGGGGTGAAAAACCTGGAGAAATACGTTGAAATGAAGTCTAATACTAAAAATCTGATTACAATGTTAAGAAGCACTCTGTCTAGGTTAATGATTGCCAGGCTGCTCTAGAAGCCTAGGGAACACAGGTACCTAAGAATACAGCCTAGCCAGAATGTTTGAAAACACTGTTTAGAAATATATTTTTCATCAGTACGTGTACAATTCAGTTTGATTCAAAAACTTGGATATTATCAAGCTCTGCATGTCTGATCACTAAGTCTGCTGTCACATGTAAAGCAGGTTCAGATGCAGTTCACACTAGGGTGGGTCCTTGCATTAGCTTCAACAAAAGCTGCATAGGATTTCAACACACTTTCAGTCTGCTACAGCTACTATTATTCATGCAATAGCATCATTAAAAATTTTGAAATCAAACAGGAAAAAAAAAATCTCTAAACATAAAAAATAATAACTCGAGAAAGGAAGCATTTCCAATACTGAATTGCAAAAGAAAATTTCCAGTTCATTTTCCTTTCAAATATTACCATGTATCAGAAGCATGAAACAAACCCAGCACTCTAAGTCCAATGATTTTTCCTGGAAGCATTAAGACTTGTTGCATATACAAAGAAACTGGTAATGAAGTTCCAAGCAATCACTGGGTTTTCAGCACAGGTCTTGGGACTTACCACGTGTGGAAATTCAGTAGCTGGGACCACGTTTGTCCAGAAATTTAGGTCAGATTTACCAAGTACTGAGTATCTGTATAACATAGGATCCAGAATGTTAATAAAAAAGGTTTTGCACAGTTTTGCTATTCACAGGCATTCAGATCTGCCATTCATGGGGACAAGGGTGGTAACAGTGAAAGCATTACCCTGAAAAATGCAACGGATTAATAGTCACATGCTTTGCATACTGCCACAGGGCTACAGGACTGACCATCAGCAATATCACTTTACCCACAGTTAGTCAATGCATTCTGTTTTCCCAACACATACCTACTTGTGGAAAGAGGAAAACCATCACAATAGCAAAAAAAAAACCAAACCAAAACAAAAACCAACTACTTATTTGTCAGTCTAGTTGTTTAATCAACTCATGTTTGTTTCCCCATATTGCATCAAATGCACATGACAAAACATTTTGAAGTTACTCATCAAGTTGCTTGTTAAATATTATACACTCATAATTACCTTGAATTATTTTTCAGTGATTTGTCTGATTGATTTTTCTTTCCTTCAGATTTGAATCTTGTGGTCAGCTGATATATCATTCTAACGAAGGGCAACACTAGGACATTTCCAAGGTCTGTGTCATCTGGATTTCCAGGCACACTGCAAGTTAACATAACTTGCAATGCGTGTTGATAACTGTCTTCCACTCAGCCACTGATTTTCACAGAATTTACAGAAGCTTAATTATATTTCAAAACCTCTACCTCACTCAAATGTGGTTAACATCACTCCACTGATGAAAAAACATTTGCATAGAGACATAAATAAGCACTAGAGAAAATCAAAACAGATCTCCTAATACAGTCAAAAGAAGAGCGTTATACCTTGCTAACTCTAGGTCTGTCAGAACTTTTGGATTCTCATCTTTGCAATGTTTAATATTTTTCCTAGAATTCTGTGCAGTAATGGTTTTCTCAGAAACTTGAGCAATTATGGTTTACACAGAAATCATGTCTTTGATTTTAAATGACAAATGTTTCTGTTCTTTCAAAGTACAGAGGAAAAAAACAAGTAATGTGAATACTACACATCCAACAACAGACAGCAAATAATATATGAAAACTCATGTTATGTTTCTACCATTTACACTATTTAAACAGCTGTAGTTTTTAATACTAATTTTAGAAAACAAAATGATTCTACCTAACGTCACACTGTGGCATCAAAGTTTTGATTGCATTGTCGCTACTGTTCTTTATCTGTATTTCTAGCTCTTCTGTACTGCAAATAATCATTTTTCTTTCACTTTCTACATCAGAAGGAAAACAGTTTCTAAGCCATTCTTGTTTTTTGTTTCATTTTTTCACCCCACCAGTCATTACTGGACTGTTAAAACTTCTCTGGCATACATTAAACAGATGCTGTGAAATCGCTGAAGCACAAGACCCCTGGAAAAGAGATATTTAAATAACATTTGTGACATCCTGCATGGGATTTAGGAATTCATAATGAAAGCTTTTTCTTCCTCATGTTCATTTCAGCAAATGTACAACCACTGAGGACCACTAACAATATCTTACCTTACCTCCTCAATCTAATCTTGGAGAAGACTCTTCCAATCCAAAATTTTCACTTAAATAAGCAGGTTTCTATTTAAGCACCTGTGTGGGCCTAATTTCCAAAGAACTACACACTGGGAAGATTCCACTAAAAATAGCTGCAGAACTCACCACTGCTACGTGTCAGGTCAGTTGAGAAACCTACAACAAGCTTCTAGGGATTACTCAAAATCTAAAGGCCCAGATGCAAAAAAACTGGATGATGATTAGACATTTTTAAATAATTCCTTTACACATTTTTCACTTCCAACATGACCGGTATTATCTGCTAACGTTCCAGAAGAGAGGATTTGACTGAGATAGTGCATAAAGGATGAAAAACAAAGACTCTGTAATCAGAAGAGAGAATTCCATTTGCTTAAGTTAGATATTTAATTCCAGTTCGCTTGTGTTTTAGCTTAGCTGTTGAAGAAATGACTGAAGGCTTCTAAAAACAGACTGTGTCTCTCTAACTACTGCCTGAACTCAAGCAGACAAGATCTTCATTTGGGGACACTCAAGGGCACATACCTCTCTTCACTGAAGAGCTCAGGTTCTCACTTTAGAGGACTACTTTAATAGACACAAACAGTACACAGCAGGGGCTTGGAACCTGAGCCCATACCAGCTAACAACCCAGGAGGGAAAAGAACCCAACACACACAGTATGCACAGCTCCGAGACGTACTTCACAGGTTCACTGTGGTGGAGTGAAAGATGTACAGTAAGATGATTACTGTGGGAAATCAACCAAAAAATGGGTTTACCATGCTATTATCCATTGGAGCCATCCTTTCATCCTAAATGTCTCAATACCAAAACCCCTAAGAGAAAACCAAATAATAAACCACACTATATACAAAGTTCTGCATTTGTTTCAATTATTTCAAAATCCTGCAGCACAGTAGCTGATTGTTTGAAATGGAAATCTGCAACTTATCAGCATACGACGCATAATAATGAAGTGTAAAAAGTGGCTAAGACATGAATATTTTAAAACTCTGTAGGGAGAACAAACTGTCCAATTTTAAAGAACATGATACGAGTGCATTTAGCCCTTGACCTGTGATGCCGTACGTCTGCATCTTGTTTATACCTTCCCAAAATTCTTCTGCAGTACTGTCAGAGTACAGCTTAGGTCTTTAAACCTCTCATTAGCTGTAAGACAAAATCCATTTCACTTCACTGATCCTTTCCCTTTCCATGAAACACTGCTTTGTTGTGTTGTTATTTTTGTCTCCCACAAGTAACTTATCAATAGGAGATGAACAGCAATCACATTCTAGCACCTACAAACTGGTCCTTTTCCACATGGGTTTTCCAGTCTCATAACCTGCCAGAAGGGGAAAAGCTAAGAAAGGTTAGTATTTCAACAGCACCACTGTAGTATGTGAGGTATACAACACACTGTGACAAGCTCCATGAGCAATCATGGTTAAATTGTTATGAAGTTCTACCGTATCAAACTCTTCTACACTTTCCCATGTAGTCTCAGTCAATTCGGCCTCTTGTTCATGTCTTCTGAAAGCAAAACAAGAAGATTTACATCTGTGTATTATTATACAGCATTTAATTGTAGTGGAAAGAATGGAATGAATTCCTACCAGAATTTACAAGAGAATAGCCAGCAAGTTCACTTACCTGCTCACTTCTACAGGACATGCAAGAGAGATAATGGCTAACCTGGCACCCTTGCTATGAAGAGATCACCAAAGACACTGGCCAGAAGAATATCCTCATTCCAGAGGCTCAGGAATGATCAAGAGCTGGACTCTTAACAGGTTTGTGCTGAGAAACACACATCACCTTCCCCTTCCTGGTCTGACTAGGAATCAGCACACTAATCTTGACTTTCCTCCTAATAGACCTCCGCATCTTTAATTATGAAAGCTACAAATACTAACACTGCCAGAAAGCTGAGACACGTGGCTCCTCCAAAGGTTCCTCAAGAGGACCTAACAATGATCCTCACTCTACAGTAGAGGTAGGAAATTGGCAACTCCAATATTGCTCCCTGTTAGGAATCAGAAAGGAGAAACACCACAACAAAGTTGTCTTCTTTTGTAACAGAGATCGAAAAAAGTCAGTTCCAGTGCTTCCCCATCTTTCAGTTCAGGAAACTGCATTTCCCTCACAAAACAACACCTTCCAGTAGCTGCTTCACATCCTGAACACTAAGCAGCCCAGATGTAACAAGGAAAATAACTACAGAGAGCCTAAGAAAGAAGGGTAGGATGTTAGCTGACACAAGCCAGGAAATTAAAAACAAAAACTGAAATTTCAGTCTAAGACAGACATCTTGGCACAGATAATGCAAGATTTTCCTTTGAGTATTGTCAGTCAAGATCCTCACTCTTGGGAGTGCACCTTCACAGTACATTCCAAATACATACAACATGTGGAGATGCTTTAAAATTTGATGATATTTGCATTTGGACTGACAACTTCTTGTAATACATTTGACACCAAGCACTTCAGGAACAAAGAACTGAGCCGATTTCAACTCAAGTCTTTTCCAAAGAATAACGGGCAGCTACACATGAATGAATAAGTGAACAGTTTGCTACAGTAATGAATGCCTCTGAAAACAGCAAGTTTGCAGGCACCAGATGGAAGAAGAACATTATTGCAATTCCTGCATTCCATTGTGCAACAGCCAACAGAGCCGTTAACGCTTTCTGGTGATTTCTAAGCTTTTTAATGTGTTTTCTTTTGAAGGTGTTTTTTTGTTCCCTGTCAGCCTCCAAGCTAGGTTCAGCTGTCTTGGAAAGAAATTTTATTGGCAAGCCATCAAATAAGGAAAAGTTGGATGGATAAATAAATAAATAAATAAATAAGGAAAATACGGATGAAAATAAATGCTACTACTCATATTACAAAGCTTGTTAGATTGACACAAAGCTGAAGTTACAAAATACAACCTATTACCTACATCATGAGTTTTCCACATCCTACAGGCCACAGCTTTCTCTCTTCTGTACTTAGAAGGGTTTTTATGCATTTTAGTTTATCACTGAAATGTCTATCTCATGGTTGAGAGAAGTCTTCACACTTCCATTTTTTTTTTTTTTTAGAAAGCAAACGTACATGTTATTAAGCATACAGCATTGTCTTCTTCAGAATTGAGAGCAAAATGGTAAAAACAGATTAGTTATTTTGAATGGTACTACCACAGACCAAGAGAAAGCTTCCCACCGAGTAAAATGAAATATGCCCAGTTGAAGACATCAGTTTACACTCCACAGTGCATCTTCCCACCCTCAAACATATAGGAACACTTAAACAATGTTCCCTTCACTTGGAATGCACAAATGAGAGTGTCTCATTTGAACTGCCAGTAAACATGTCTAAGCAGTGTCTGAACTAGTCTCTGGCAAACCAGGGCAGAAAAATTACACAACATTAACAAGCTGAATTCAAGTTAAAAAGTACCTGCTGTTATTAAACATCTACTGCCATATTCATCCTGGAAAACATCTGTGTCTCATACAAATTCACAGAATGAAATTCATTCCTGCTGTAAACTGAATAATAATTCTGAAATTGGGCCATTCGTAATACCATCAGTACCACATTTTAACATTCTGCCTTGGTGGTGACATACTGACCACCAGCACAGTACTGAACCTTAATTCCACAGCGACATGTTTACGGGACACGTGCTACAACTTGACTATTATAAGAGAAGAAAGCAATGTCTCCTGATTAGTCTTTATGAGGCTAGATAACTTACCATTATTATTGACAACAACGTATTTATTAACCAAAGAAAATACTATCCTGTAGCACAACTTCATAAATCTCCATCAATTTCAGCGTTACTTGGTTATAGGTGGAAAGGATCAGACTTCAGAATCACACTTATGCGCTGTGACCTTGAGAAGAAAACAAAGCTAATACATCAGTAATATATACCCAAACCAGCAGTGGCTGTTGATTTGTTTTGGTTTTTAATTAATAGAGCTAACAAAATTGGTGGCATAAAAAGATTTAGTACACAAGAAAAAAAGTATGGGACTGCTTTATTTCTCTTAACTAGGGAATAATGACTGCTTTTGTAACATGGGAGAAAAATATCACTTAATAAGCAGTGACCCACTAGCTGTTCAGGGATTATAACGGTGAGAGAGTGTTGGGCAAGGAAAAAGATGACACACCATTAGACCTCACGGAGAAAAGAACAGTGACAATGACTGGGGACTGTTAAGGTGGGTAAAGTAACCAGAAACTAGGACCACAGTTGCACAGTCTAACACTACAATAACACCAATGACAAAAAGAAAGGTTAAAGATATCACTCTTCATAACTTCCAAGGTAAACTTCTTACATTTCTAGCAGATCTTAATTTTCAGTGGCCTAACCCTGGCATACCTAGGCAATTAGGTCTGAGTTCCCCACCACCCAAAGCAGAGTTCCCAAGGTTGTCTGCTGGATTGTTATCCACAGCACAAGACTTAAACACAGCTGGAGGGGCAATTAATTAGGAATCTCTTTACAAGAAGTAAAATAATTTTCAGTAATAAAGAAAACAAGCAATCGAAGAACTTCTCAACCTAGGAATTTTCCACAGTGCTGCAACATGTAGAAGTCTGGCCATTTTGCCAGGTTCACAGGAAAACACTGCTTCCTGTAGTGCCCTAAATCTGCAACCTTCACTCCGAGTCAATACGATCCACATGTTACAGGTGAATAGTACAAACATGCTAATGTGAATGATGAAACATATGATGCTGCTAGAAAACATAGGCACTTGGACAAAATCAGAGTATTCTTCCAATACTGATAAGCATTGCCTGTATTAAAGTAGAGCATAATACTGTACCAGCTCAATTTAATATAAAAGAAACAAAGGGAGGTGCACAAGCAAGACTGACAAAATGTAATATTTTGAGGCTCGCCATAAAAAGACTAAAAACTGACAACATTGTGATTTAGCTTTTCATAGCAAAACCGTACTGACAAAGACTGCAGTGTCACAGGATGGGGAAGAACCTCATCTGCAGCCAGCACAGATATATCACTTAGCATGATGCTGCAGCTATGCCACCCAGAGTGCTAGTAACAAGACTCCTTCTTCACACTATCCAACCATATGTGCCACCATCACTAAGTAAGGGCACGAAACCAAAGCACAGCTTGAAATCAAGGTCTCCAAAATGCTACCCATGATACGGGCAGCTCTCTTACCTCTGTGTACCCTATACTAGCCAATTAAATACACAGTTCTATATCAATTATTTTCAGAATTATTCATGATCCTCCAAGCCACCTTATCCTTACTTTCATAAAGCCAAATTATTCCGATACATAATTTTATTTATTTATTTATTTTAGGAATGCAGAGATTTCAATCTTTTTATTATATCTGACATCTCTGCCACAGTCAATATACGTTTTTGGGGCATACTCCTTTTGCACTGTGCACATCTCAATGATTCATCAATTCTGAAGAATTACTGCCAATTTTTATCATTAGTTCTACTCAACTTCAGGGTGCATAGTTTTCATTTTTAAACCCACACAATTAAGAAATACAGCAAGAGTAAAATTGGGAGTAACAAATATGTGTCTTCTATCCACTCTACTGAGCTTTTAACCACACGTCTGTTCCTATAAATGAGCCACGCTGAGACAAGACAGTATAGTGTACAGCCTCCTGCAACTACTAAAAGTTCTGAAAGCTTAGATATGGAAGTGTTTCGTATCTACCTGCTCACACAAAATGAAGTATCATAGTACTCTTCTGATA
The DNA here is from genome assembly GCA_036925125.1 of Oreortyx pictus. Taxonomy (NCBI): domain Eukaryota; kingdom Metazoa; phylum Chordata; class Aves; order Galliformes; family Odontophoridae; genus Oreortyx; species Oreortyx pictus. The sequence goes on along the minus strand of JAUPFR010000004.1, from coordinate 4,718,573 downwards.
TGTTTCTCCAATATTTCCATTCCCATTATCTCCAAGAACAGAAACTTCTAGGGAATGAATCCCACAGCAGTGCTATAAGAGGTTCTCATACTGAGCAGAGGCAGCATTTTTTAAGTTTAAAGACCTTGGTCTAGAGTTTGCTTTTCCAGATTAAAAACCTCAACCACAAACATCTCTGAACTGCTTTTCAGAAGTCATCGAGCAATGCACTAAAGTCAGCAAAATGACAATACTTTTTAATATCTATAACACGCTATCACTAAGCCAAACGAAGGAGCTTATAAATAATTTCATCAGTTGCTGGTCTGTCAAAGTCTAGGCTCTGGGAAAGCCATAATCAGTGACTAGTCTCAATGCATGCTTCATTTATTTATTGCGAAAGCAAGACATTCTGCAAGGATTATGGCATGTCTTCAACTACTGTAACTCTAAGTGAACTGTCACATTCACTTAACAAAGCTGAATTGGAAATTTTTTTTCAGAGTTTGACACAAAATTTATTTGCTAATATTGTCAACTTCAAATACTAAGACAGCACACGGAATGTTGAAACCACTTTAACATCTAAACTAAAAAGAAATTAGTTTTGGAGGTCACACAGCGTGCTTCTTCAGTTCTCCCAAAAGGTTCATAATTAGTTTGTATTTCAACCAGTTCTAAGGTTTGTAAAAACTTAGGCACATTCCAGTGGATAAATCTGAACTGCAATCAAAGAACATGTGAGATAAAGATTACTGGTCTCCTCATGCACAATAGCCAAGACAACACCATGCCATCAAAACTCCTGAAAACTGAGTCTATTTACTTTCTAAAAGATCTGACTGAAAATGATCTGCAAAGGTATGGTGCTGGGGGGAGAGAAAACCTCACACCTTTCTAGAACTCTGTAAGAGAAGAATGCAGCTGACTTTCACAAAGTCTGAGACACCCCACCAATAAAGGAATCCCAAAAGATGCATCTTGGACCCAAATAACCTCTGTCACCTTGGCATTCCTTCTTCATTGAGGTTTCTCCAGTTCAAGGAAAGGGGAGTAGTCTCGATATCGAAGTTTCTTCCAGACTTGATATTTCTAAACAATGTCATTTTTTTGCCAAGCTTTTTCATCAAAAACACAGTTCATAGGATCCACACCCCTTTTTTTTTCTTGTGGTTTAATAAAAACCAATTCCATTTTCACAATGATATATTTTTAAACACAATCACAAGGATCTTTGCTGCATTTTGCAGCTCACTTTAGATCTACTTAAAATAAGCAGTGTATTTATTTATTTTTTAATAGGTTTCCGTTCCAACAATTTGGGCTTTCTTTTTGTAACCTAGCGTTTTAGGAGGTCTGTTGTATACATGCTAGACAATGAAGCATTAATGGAATTTTGGTGACTGGCCTGGCTAACACAGAATTATGGGTCACAGACACGGACTGTGGCAGAATGAAGGCTGCCTAGCACCACTTTGGGCAGCAACACCAAAGGAAGAGCTGGTTCCAGAGAGACAGAATGGAATATAAAAAGGACACCCAGCATGCTGAAAACAGTCTGAGTAAGTCTAAACTGAACCAGAATGAGAATTTTCCCTTCCTATGAAGGTTATCAAACCTTCCTCCATCGGATTTTCAAGAAAATATAATTTGGGTTGAGCATATTCACCATGATTTACTCCCTCCCCAGAGGGAGAGGGAAACTATGGGAAAGACTATGGGTAAATTCACAAGTTCCTGAGGCAGCCGTACTGCTCTTAAGCTGTGATCATTCATTATGAACTGATGTTTTATGCGAGTATGTAATACTTGATTTTCTTCCTCTGCTAAGGACATTTTATTATTTTCTCCAGTGAGAGCTGGATTTCATTAAATGTATTTACATTTTTCTCCTTAAGTACTTTTCCTGGGTTTTCACTTTACATTTTTTTACCCATCCAACAAATACCGTGGTTATGCCAATGTTTACACTGAGTTCATCTTATTTACTTTTGCACACAAAAGGAGTTGTTCTTAATTCTAAAAATACTGGATTTGTTTGGAGAAAAAGATGATTAATAATTGCAAAGATTTATAATTTTCTACTTGTAATAAACTGAACACCACAGTTGAACAGCACATCACATAGCACCAAGGAGGATGAGAAAGATGTCAGACTCATTCCCACATCCTCTATCAGGCAAATCTTCACTTACACTATTGAACATCTGCCGGCAAAGGTAAAGTTGATGTAAAAATAAATATATAAGTTAATCAACAGGTTTGCGAAGCTCAGTGCTCATTTTCCAAAGGCAACATCAGGCATCAAGAGACCTTCAACATTCCCAACCTGCCTACTCCTACATAAAGTAGCAATGGCTGTAACTTCAGAAATGGTTCCAGGCTGACTCACTACTTCTGCAATACCCAGAAGAGCTGAGACAAACCACACACAGAGAATTATGACTCCAAGTTATTGCTTCCCTTCAGCTATTCGAATAATAAACAAAAAAAAAATGCACAAAGCGAATCCAGATTTTCCTATTTTACTCTTTCAGAATATAAGCTCTTTGATGCATGTGTACTATCCTGTCTTTGAGTTTTGTGCAGGATTTTTCACCTTGTCAACAATTCATGTAATAATATATGGCAGTCATTGTTCTGTCCCTGCTTGAGAGGTGTCTATGTAGAGCTTAACAAAAGCAGGAGATGAATGAAGCTGATGGTAAATACTAATGTCCAAAATCATAGCCAGTCTTCCAGTGAAATACAGAGCTACCCAGGCTCAAAATAAAATAAGTGACAAACAGCAGCTTTTAAATAGTTTCAACCATAGAGAGGGAAAAAAAAAAAAGGGGGGGGAGGCAAGAGTCCAAATTCAAAGCAGAAGCTTTGCCTCAGTCAAGATACCAGTGCCACAGTATCTCTCAAAATCAAGCCCCGGATAAGTGCATCAAAATTATTCCTTCCCCTGTACAGCTGGTTATCACTGCATCCCATCTCACTGAAAAGCATGTGATGCTGATGCAAAACTCATACGAATCTCAGCTATACGTTTGGTCAGTATAGGACTGACAACACATTAGTATTTAAAACATATTTCTTCACATAAATTAAATTATACAAAAGACAACATGATTCCGTGTTCATTGATACAGATTCTGATTCTGACAGATCTCCTGGCAGGGCAGGTTTGGACATTGATCTGGATCAAGAAAGAACTGAATACTGCTGTTCAAATAGCCCAAATACAGTACAGTGGTTACACAAGATTTGTGCTGTCGGCAGAAAAGCACAGATGACACTTAACTGACATAAAGAGAGGAGAGCAAAGGTCAAAAAGTGAATAAAAATCTAACCAGATGAAAACCGCACGTTGCAACTTTCAAATGGCACGATGCATTTGTATCACTTCCACACTTTGCATTTCACAATATTTGCAGCTCAGATTTATTATCTTTTCAGCTCATATCCTAGGGACAGAATCCCATCTCACCAATTAGCAATGAGCGTTCACAAGGTTGGTCAAAAGTCTGAATATAGTTACTAACTATGTCATCAGTAATTTCTGTTTACCAATCTGAATAACTATACTACCAGATGTAGACATTGGGCAGGACGTAATTCTTCAAGGAAAGGAGCTGAAGTCCTTTTTCGTATTAAACATTCTGATTACATTGAATCCACAGAAATCAGAGAACAGCTTTTCATGGGAACACACTCTTTTTCTATCCCTTTCCAGTAAGGTGGCAAATGGAACGCGAAAGGTCTCTAGGTGAGAGATAGAGATAGGCACCTGGTGAGACAAACTCAGCTTGACAACTCAGTCACCAACACGCACAGAGAAACTTCCTGAAATTGTTCTAAGTAGGTAACAGCATTTAAGCTTACCTGTCTCCAAACAACCTGCCTTTAAAACGTCAGTACATCTATGCAGACATAAATCCTTCCATTTACCTTAAACTAAGCTTATACTAAATGTCATTTAAATACAACGAAGAAAACACAACTCAAAACACAACTCGTGACTCTTACAATGCACCTACTCAGAAGCAGGGTAGCACACCCTCTCACAGCTCACACCATCTGCAGCCCTCACACGAGTTCATGAGCTAACTCCTCTAGTGCCTAGGACAGCTAAGGAATTAGCAAGAGCGCGTCTGGAGTGCTGCAGATGCCAAAGGCACACTGACAAGTGAAAAGATAACTAGGAGACGGTTTGAATTCCACAGGCTTGCCAGGGAGTTATCATCAATTAAGTATTATGTGCACGATACAACCCTTCAATTTTAAGAAAATGGAAAACCTGCTTTGTATTAGATAACACGCCACACTGCTGCAGTTCAGCATAAAGGTTCCAAACCTGTCCTCAGTTTCTGCTATATTCCGTTCTGAAATATGTATAAGCTTTACTGTCAAAGGGAAATCTCAGCCTCAGTGAAGCCAACAGCAAAAACTGCTACGACCTTTAATGAGCGTACATGCATGCTTCACTGTACAAGGTATACATTACAACATGCAGATTACTACATCGGAGTTAACCACCTAGCTTCCTTGAACATCAATGAAGAAAAATAGGTGCATCCTCTCCCAAAACAGTCTGATTTATAGACAATAATCACTTTTCACCGCCTCAGGCTGAAACAGATTTAAGTTACAAGCTCTATATTGCAGATACAGAAAAACAGAAAAAGAAAAAAAAAAAAAAAGCCTGCACATTTTTTTCTTGGTTTTCAGACTCTTTTCAATCTCTTTATCAAAACTCAAGTCGTGTAAGTGGAACCAAGCATGCCACGTAACAGACTGCTGCGAAAAAAAGACTACAACACATTAACTCATTCCTCCCTCATCAGAAGACCCCAAATGTTTAGATTACAGAGAATAAGATGGAAAGTTTGGAAAGCTAAGTGTCCATGACCAATGAGTGGGAATAAATTTTCCAAATAATTTGATCTGTTTCACTGGGGATCCCTCGAGATTGACACAGTTTTGATAATATGATATCTGATAACAGATTTTCTGTTTTAATGAGTTTACTTTATTCTATAAATTTTTCTGCGCTGTATCATTATATTTTGGTATTTCTTGAGAGATTTTAAAACAAACAAAGCAGGAACAACTTGGTTTCTCCACAGTTTCAACAATGTTAAAATTCTTTGCTATAAAAGAATATACCCACGGAATTATTCTGTCACCTCTTCACTGATGTGCCCCCGCTGGTTCAATTACTCAAACAGGAGTTCCATCCCCATTCTGGATAGCTTTCCCCTATTTCTCTCCAGCTTCAAAATTTTGTTTCCTACTGATTTTCACCTGCCAAAACTAGTGTTCCACTCAGAATTTCTAAACAGGATTCCCAGGAACACTACAGAGGAAACTGCTGGGACTTTTTATGCCATGCCATATACCACAGTATATATTTTTGCTCTTTTTGCTTTTCTTTTTGTTAAAAACACTTTCTGTTCTTAACAATGGGTACTGATTACAAGGACTTTAATTTCCTAGCTTTGCCTTTCTGACTGCTGCTAATTAACAATCTTACAAAAAACTTTCTCCAACAATACTCTGAAGGAGAAGATCAGGCTAACAACGAATGAAAATACCTGTGAGACACAGTGATGAAATACAGGAAAGATATAGATCACTACAGTAACTCTGAAATTTGAAATTCTGAAATGACAGACAGCCTGCAAAGGAAATTTAAATTGTTATTTAGATATCCTTTAAGTTTCAAATATATAAAAATCAGATTTCTAAATTCATCTATGAAAAAGCACTTAGCACTGAATAAATAGGTTTACTTACATATCCACAGCAACTTTCATTAAATTACTGGTGTGCTTCTACTGTTCTACAGATTAAACAACTTCACCTTTAACAGCCTAGTTACATGCCAGTTCAAGGAAGAACATAAATATGATTTGATCTGCATCAAGACTGCAAGTATTTTGGAAACCATTTTTTCTTATGCATACTCATTGCACTCTATAACTTCCAGAAGCGCAGATGTGATGAGGAGAGGTTTGGCCTCTTCTCCCAGGCAACAAACAGGACCTGAGGAAATGGCCACAAGTTGTACCAGAGGAGGTGTAGATTGGACATAAGGAAAAACTTTTTCTCTCAGAGAGTGGCCAGGCACTGGGATGGCCTGCACAGGGAGCTGGTGGAGTCGGTGTCTCTGGCAGTGTTCAAGAGGCATCTGGATGAGGAGCTACAAGAAATGGTGTAGTAGCTTGTGGTAGCAATGGTAATGGATGGATGGTAGGACTAGATGATCTTGTAGGTCCTTTCCAATCTTGTGATTCTATGATTCTATACCATTATGTCTTATAAACTACATAACTGACAAATAAATTTATCTTGCTTTGCTCTTCATCTTTATTGTTAACTTTGCAACATGAGTAAATGCTTCTTCGCACAGAGAAGCAGATACATGTTTAAGGTCTCTTCCAACCTACACACGCCTATGATTCATGACGAGAATGCTTTCCACAATATTTAAAGTGGTAATTATTAATATCGGAATATCGTTAAACCACAGAGTTTGGCCTGGAACTATAATTCAGTATATTTAAGACTCTGCTTACTCTAGCTCAATACACAAAAGATGCTGCTTTGGTATACTAGTCTCTGAATACTTTTTTTTTTTTTTTTTTCCTTTGACTCTGTCTACAGATGATTATCTCTTAGCAGAACACAGGTGTCTAGCTTTTTCACTTGCCTGGGCTACATTAAGTAAAGACTAATTGTCCCGGGCAGCATATACATAAGTTACTCCAAAAGTAATGCCTCCTGTTTAATTCCACCCAAACTACAACCAATATGAAGAGCACAACAACACTATTTCACAGAGCAAATTCTCAGCTACAAAATGCTATTTTTCAACACAGTCATCAACATTAGCTATGAATTTTCACCAGCAACAAACAAGACCTTGCATGCCATGCTTATAACAATCTGCACCAGCTCAGGCAACCCACTGGCACAGTTACCCCTGCTGAAAAACACCACCCAATGCCCCACTGTGCTCAAATTCACTGTTTGGTCTCCATAAACATTCAGCAAGCATCAGTGAATATCAAATGGTGATGTTTCTTTTTGCAAGGAGGAATTCAATGACACACCTTTGCTACACCTGCACTACCACGTCAGACATCATTCTGTCAGACTGTCCCTCTGTTGCCACCTGTCACAGTGAATCAAAATGTAACAGAGTACATTGGGAAGGTTCAATCTCTACTGCCACACCACCAATATCTGCCTCAGATGTCATGAGCCAACACCCTAAAACAGGAGGCATTATTTTTGGAGCAGCCCCTGTAAAATATACAGTCTCATTAATATGCAAATAACAAAACTAATTAATTTCTAATATTTTTCTTAAAACCAAAAAAAGGGCCAAAGCCATATGACTGGAGAGATACCTGACCTTGCTTTCGTGCATATTCTTTGCTGTTCAGAGCCCTCTGTTTAGCCAACACATCAACATGCACACAGCTACGTGCCATCACATGAGTAAGCACTGCCCTCCCCATGCCCTACTTTCAGTCGTCACAGCAATAACATCACACCAGTGTTGTGAGCAGTATGGAGGCCACTCTGTGGGGAAGAGCCTTACAGCGTGGGGAGGGGGCAGCCACAGTGCCAGCCAGGCCAGGCTGCAGGCTGTGGGTTGGATGAGCCTGCTCCAGAGGGAGGTCTAAGCAGCTTTAAAACAAGTTCTTTTACAATATACTCTAAAGAAATCTTGATTGACCGTTGAAACGGCCACAATAATAAAGAGCAATTCTGAATACAAAAAAAGTAATCTCTTCTCACAAACCAGGCCCGAATTATATAAACACTGCTGTAAAGACAGCTAAATAACAACCTCTGAAGCACCTATATTAACCTACATTTTAAGAAACTCAGCAATTTCAAGGGAAGCCTAAAATGGTTCAGCTGCATTTGAGATGACTTATATCACCTGCTATCTAACAACCTTAAGGTAATGATTCTAAACGTAGTAAAAATTCCAACTGGTATCAAATCTGGTGTACCAGCAATGGGGTTGTAAAGCTTTCCCATTTTTTTCAGTGCACCCAAAGAGTCATCTCATCAGCAACAGCAAACGACCAACCTGCAAATAAGACCTAGTCCTGTGAAGCCCAGCTGCTCTTCGAGGTACTCTGAGACCAGGGTGCTCCTATATTCCTTGTACACGCACTGAGCAGTCAAATCAAGCGTAAGGATCAGAGTTCTACCACCCAGCAAAAGCCATCTTTCACCTAGCCAGATACCAGCTTTCAAATTTCTTGAAAAACAAACTCATTGAGAGGTTTACTCTTCTTCAAAATACAGCTGAAATCCAAGAGTGAACTCTAATCAGAAGGAACAACTACCTAACAGATGGTATGATTGCTTACATGGAGTTTCTCTCAAAAGTTAGACCATGAGAATACTTATTTCAGACCCTGTACCACAGACTGAGTCTCTGTGAGGAAAAAAGAAGAAAAGCTGTGGTGATGAAAAAAGGAATTGCTACAGGAAAGGGTAACTGGAAAATACACTATGTCAATCTATTCAACAGCTTGTAACATAAGGAATCCATTGTTTTCAGTCAATTATAATCCAAAATTTCTTTTTTTGTTTATGGCAGTAACAAAACAAGTGAGTTTCCACTGTTTATATCTTGATTAGTCAATAATCTGAAGGCCTAATGCAGAATCAAACAAGCAAATAATTATTTAAAACAATTTGCCCTCTGTTTCATGAAGAGAATTCATTTTCTGGAAGAAAGAAGTTCACTTCCCTTCATGAACATGTAATCTATTTTCTTTTTCACTACTAGTTTCAAAAAATTGCTCAATATTTAAGAATCAGCATGAAGTAACAGTAGAAATTAAGTATACAATGAGCATAAAATTTCTACGCACTACTTATTTCTTCAGAAAAAAAAAATGAATTGAGTACCCAGTTCAAAAAAACCTTATTGTTTTTTTTTTTAATGTTAGTGAAAAATCAGTGTGCAAAAAAATACCATCCTTCCATGACAAAAGCACATGGACAGTAGATGCTGGAGCTTTTCCATTTTCTCACAGATTTCACCTCCACGTTAACTACTCACATTAACTAGAAGCACTGTTCTGAAAAATAACTAAAAGCCACTGACAACTGAAGATCTGAAATCTTACTGCAAGGACTTAATACTACTGTTTATTTATTTTTAATCCTGTTCACGTTTTATTTTATAAACACAGAAGTTTAAAATCCATACTTACTTCAACATGTGTAAGCAACAGTTGTTCAGTGTTATCATTTTTCTTCTTGAGATCTGGCGAGATCCTTTTACTTGTTACCTGGAAATGTGTTTTACTGAGATAACCATCACCAAGGTCCTGTGTTCAGAACAGAAAAAAAAAAAAAAAAAAAAAAAACAATCTGTAACCAAAATGCTAAGTACTATCACTGTTACAGAAAATAAACACAGCACAGTATACAAGCAGGAGCTCCAAGACTTTTTACAGAAAGCAATGACTGTGCTGCTTCTCAGAACCTTCTCACAGGTAGTTCACATTGTTCTCAGTGCTAAAAGAAATCCAAGACCCTAAAAGTGAAAACAAAACTTAGTACAGGATGACTGCCAAAGAATCAGGAGACAGCGCACCAAGGTTCTGAAGAGACAAACAGCTAATAATAACTTGCAATGTATTCATACCAGTGCAAGCTTCCAAATTCTTAGCAGTTTGTTTCATTTTAGATCTGTTTACGTTCCAACTTTCGTAAAGTAAAACAAAAAAAAAAATTCTAACAACCTTTAGAACTTGAGTGTGTGGAGTCACTACTTGTTCCCTCCTCTTGATCACTTTTTGAGGGTCAAATGTAAGAGGAAACAGCAACGCTTTACTTTCTCCCAGCTCCCTTTTTATCATCCTGCTTCCCAGACAGCCTGGCCTACTGTTGTAGAAGGCGCTTTTGCCACTTCAGAGTCGCAGTAGAAGTTCTAAGCAGCCTTCCCTCCTCGCTCACTATCTGCACACATATATAACAATTATTTTTTTCAATTCTAAGAGTAGAAATAAAAACAGATCACTGGAAAAACATACACTCTGAACGGGAGAGAGGGCGTATGGAAGACAAAGAACAGTAGTTACATGTTAAGAATGTATTTTTCAAAGGAAACAAATAAATTGAGGTTTTATTAGCTGTTTCATTACGTTTTTATTTTAGGCAAACACAGAAAGCACATGTGCAACATCTGATGAAAAAGAATTCTATCCAAAACAGTCTCTCTACTGAACTCATTAACGTGGCATTAGATTGCTCGACAAGGCCGCAAATTTAACCATAATACGACTCCTCGGTCAACCTATTATTTCTGACACTGTTTGTTGCATGTATTTTGATCTTTTAATCAACACAGAGTTTATTCAGATTACACCAGTTCTCTCCTTCCAGTGACACTGTAGAATACATGCAACACCAGTACTCTACAACTACATGGGTACTTTGTTCTTGCCAAGTTTCACACCTTAAATAAAACACTAATGTCACCTACATGTATTTTTGCCTGTGAATTTTTAAGCACAAATCATGCTACAAGCAATTATCTCACTCATCAACAGGACAAATCTGACAAACTTTGCTGGATGTCCTGGCTGTACCAACTGCATCCCGTGCTCCAAAGAACCAAGCATGTGGAGGACAGCAGAGATGGAAAAACCAAAGCCCATATTGGTGACATAAAAACCACTCTGTTCATCCTCAGCACTCTCTTAAGCCTCTCCTTGTGGAGTTCCGTGCGAGTGTCAGGAGGAATAAAGCTGCCTACATTAGTATTTATTGCCCTAAGAGCAGCAAAGAAAGTACTACCACCACCCACAGAGGCGGAACGCCCCAAGGCACAAAGAGCTCTGCCAGGGAGGATCTGGATACAACATTCATCTCCCTGAACCAGTTTTTCCAGTGAGGGGAAAGAAGAAGCGAAAGCTATAAAGCCTTTGCACTCCATGGTGTTTGAATGCCACGAAAAATACCTACAAACATCAGGAAACATGGGAGTAGAAGCCTCTGTGCTTGAAAGCAGTACATGAGAGGTCAGTGAAGTGTGTGGCGGGAACGAAGAGCATCCTTCCTGCTGCACTCCATACACTTCTGCCCCTGCTAATAAATCAACACTGCAGCAAGGATTTTGATCCTCATTAATGTGGAAAAGGAGTACCTTTCTACTTCAGCTGTCTTCTAAGTATCATGAACAAAAGTGAACTGATACAGTCTTTGATACGATTACCCAGATTAACCAAACTAATATGAAACAAACTTAAAACAGAAATGAAATGATGGGACAGCTGTCACAGACAAGATTTAATTATCCATCCCTAATAACAACTGGTGTCACTATCCACATTTTAACTCCATCAAGTCCTACAACTGAGGCGCTCTTAGCTTTTCTTTTCTTGTACCTTTCTTTCGAAAGGAAAAAAAAAAAAAACAAAAACACAAAAGGATTATAAAAACAACATGGTTTAGAACATTCCACTTTCAGATGTAAATACAGGGTTCTGCTGGGGTCACATGAGCTCATGCCACAGTCCAAAACAACGAGTATTTCATCATCTAAGTTTAATCTCCATCAAAAACATAGGAACCTAAGAGCACAGTTCTACAAGCCTGTGTGGTCATATTGCCATCAACGGGGTCTATTCATGCAAGAGTGGAATGGGGAATGGGATCTGAGCACATTACACTGGCAAAATTGAGTGCTTCAAACTTCCTGTATCACAAATATTGCTTAAAAAAAAAAGTCAAAAAGACAATGAGAAATCCTTTTAATGAAAAGCTTCCCCCAGAGATTACATAGTATAACTGAATCTGAATGGTCAGCTTTTTGTTACTCTCTGACATCACAAAATTGTTAACTCAGATCACTAAAAAAAGGCTCAGGTTTTTTTTTTTGTTGTTTGCTTTTTTAATATAAATGTGAACACAAATCTCTCATTTTGCTATTTCCAGCAAAGCTTCATATTTCACAGAAAGTTCAAAGTTTGACCTGCATATTGAATTCCCGAGAGAGGCCCATAGCATCTTTCTTTGTTGAGTAAATCCCTCACAAATACAGCCTTCGACTCAAATATAAAGTTTCAAATGGCTGCCTACAAGAAAGTGTGCTTTGTAACACTTGGCTAATATTTGCACTGTTTTAAAAACTGCTGAAGTGAATGCATTTAAAGCCCAGACCCAAAACTGTTTTTTCTGTGATGAAAGAGTGACAAATGGTAACCCTTCCAGTTAAGTGCAATTATTTAAATAGAAGTAATACCATATATCTACTTCTGGCATTTCGAAACGGTTTAAGAATGATTCCTCTCCCCAGAATTATTTAAAGGACAGAAAACAATACATGACCACCAGTCTACAAGAAGTAAAAATAAGAAAGTAAATTCTGCAGAGCAGAGAAGAAATACAAAAATACCATTGAGCATCTCAAACCCTCCACTACTGAAAATCAGTCAGAGAAACATGAAAATGTAAGAAAATCTACACTGTCCAACCAAATGTGATGGAAAGTGAAATCCTAACAGGGTATGAATCTATAGTTAGCTGGAAAATTATAGGAGCATTCAAAGAAGAAAAGTCAAGTGTTCATTTCTGCTGTTATCCGAGGTCATACACAAATGGTGCAGCCGTGTGCCACCAGCAGTGGTTAGACAGGACATTAGCATGAAGAGGCGTATTTTCACATCAGCACATAATAACTGCTGATGTTCTTTATGTCTTTGAACACTCTGTGAGTTTCAGAGTACTTGGGAGAAGGCCAGAATGTAACCATGTATCCCCAAAATCAGATACTAAGACAGCATATGCACCTGTGTACTATACACTATCCCAAGACTTCAATGAAATTCAGTAATTAAAGGAATTTACTCTTTTTTGTTGTTGTTGTTTAAGAAAATAGTCAGTAATGTACAAAGACCTATTTTTTCATAAGTGTTATACAGTATATACCCATACTTCTTTAAGTTAACCATTGATATCAAAAGCAGAAACTAAAGGAAATAATATAACCATAATGTAACCCCAAACTGATCTGTCACGCACTGGAAGATGAATAAAACAACAATCTCAAATGCAATTTAAAAAAATGGGGAATCATCATAAAAGAAGTGATTCTAATGGGGTCCTGTGGGATCAGTCTTAGCCCCATACTATTTAAAATTTTGATTAATGACCTAGAAACAATACGTAATTATTACTGGTGAACTTTGAAGACGACAGGGAAGCAAAAAATAATGAGCACTGACCACATACTGACCAGTAATAGATTATTATAGTTGCTGTATGCAAATAATTAATTGTATTTTAATACAAGAGACAGTCGCACATCTAGAACAAAGACTGCAAGCTGAAGGATTAGATCCTAAGGCACAAAACCTCTGCACAGATTTATGGATAATTAGCCAAACAGGAACATCCCATGTGCTATTTTAGTTTAAAGGGCTGAAGTCATTCAGAAAGGTTGGAATTTCACAGTGATGAAACATTCATCTTCCAGTTCTGACCATGGATGAAGAAGAAAGGATGCTGATACACTGAAAAGGAACCCAGGATCCACAGGAATATCAGAAAAAAAAAACAACACCAAACAGCCAAGGAGGTCAACTTATTTTACTTAGCTCAGTCAAGATTAAGGGATGAATTGATCTGAATCCAGAAGTACCAAAACGGGAAGAATTCTGATAAAATCCTCCAGCTTCACAAATAAGGTGTAAGTTCAAGTGGCTGGAAGTTTAAACTAGGCAAATAAGATTAAAACTAATGTCTTCTTCAAATTCCAAGCACAGCCAGACATTAGCTAGCCTTGTTGAAAATTGCAACTGTTCCCCCATCTTTGGGAATTCTGAAAATAAAAGTGGCATAATGCCTTAATAGGCATCAAAACAGACCTCATCTGAGATTATTCTGTGTCTTTGTTACATAAGCCCCAGCAGTTGCTTCTAGATTCATTAATTCTATTCAAAAGACATCTTAGTCTAAATGCTCAGATAAACTATTTCTGCGCTCTCCTGCTCACAGACAAGCTGTGAAAGAATGTCATTTATTTCACACAATATAAACAATCCTAAAGGATCTTACAGCTCCTAGCAGTTGCAAACTACTAAGAGAGGCCAGCAAGCTAACTAAAAATGAACACTTTGATTATTTTTACCTTGGTAGTTCTCCACTCCCAGCCATCCCCTATTTGCTGCGAATGTTTAATAAACTCTTCACAGTACTGCTTGAATCTTTTTTCTTCTAGAAAAAAGTCTTCAACAGCCATGCTACAGGACATCTGCAGAACAAACTAAACGTTAGTACTGACAGACAAACACTAAAAATAACACGCACTGATTTATAGCAACTGAATAGCAAAATAACAAAGCAGTGGAGAACGCTTTGTTTCTTTAAGACAAAGAAACATTTCAAACGCAAGGCTTCAGAGAATCATAAAATGGCTGAGGTCAGAAGGCATCCCAGGTGATCGTCCAGCCCAAACCTAATGCCCAAAGCAGCACCAGCTACAGAAGGCCGCTCAGGATCATTTCCAGATGGGTTATGACTATCTCCAAGGAAATTGTCACCACCTCTGTGGTAATTAAATGACGGAAGCGATATTTTTATTATTATACGTTTAAACAGCAAGAAATGTGCGTATGTTTCAGTTTGTGTTTACTGCCCTTCACTGAACAGTGTGGGGAAAACTCTGTCTCCAACTTATCTACTCCTTCCTATCTGGTATTTACATACTTACACACATGGGTAAGATCAGATCCCCCTGAGCCCTCTCCGGGCAAACATTCTTACCCTGCCAGCTTTCCTCTCGTGTCTGCCACCACGCACTGACAGCCATCTCGGCAACCTTCTGCTCAACTCAAGAGCAGCACGGCCTTCCTTGCCCAGGAGAGCCGTGGTAAGGGCAGACGCGTCCACGTGCACTCACTCGTGGGCTCATTTCACCTCGTGGGCTCATTTCACCACGCCTAGCACCTCCTCCACGGGGAACCGAACGGCAGAGGGTGAAACGTGCGTGTGTCCTGGTGCTGCACAGCCCAGCTGGGGCACCTCCATCCAGAACGGACCCTCTTCGATGTAGGCACCGGGCACGGCCGAGCTGTGCGGACACACACACGCGGGGCCGTGGAACACCGTTTAGGTGCCTTTTAGGATGAGCTGCAGGCTCTGGCGGCCGCCACACCGTCACCCTGCCCGCTTGGGGCACTTGAAACTGCGTGATTTCCTGTGGCAGGCCGCCCGAGCCCCCCCTCCCCCCCCCCCCCACAAGCAGCACAAGTTTACCTGGATGCGAAGAGATAGGAAATTTAGAAACCGCTTCCCCCAAATTTCCCAATCCGGATCGGGCACCGCCCGCCCGCTGCAGCGCGGCTACCTCGCCGGGCGCTGCCTTATCAGCGGGCGGCAGCACGAGCGGCACAGCCCGCGGGCCCACAGCGGCTAACCGGGAAGAACGGGACAGCCCCGGGACAAGCCCGCCCCGCCTCGGGGCCGCGCCACAGACCGACGGCGGCTGCGGGACGCGGGACGACGCCGGGGTGAGGGGCGACACAGGGTGGCAAGACGTGGCCACGCCCCCGAACCGCTCCGGCGCGCTGCTCGTGCGCATGCGCAATGGAAACCGCGCGCGCTGCTCCGCGCTTGGGAAGCGCGGCCGGACGGGGGGGGGGGGGTTGATGCGCATGCGCGGTGGGAGGAGGGAGGCTGTGGTGGTCGTCGGCGAGGGGTGTGTTGTTTCTCAGCGGGTTTATTTCGTAATGCAGTACCCGTTGATGGAGCGTAAGGAGTAACGGGTTAAAGTAAAAGGAGAAATTTAGGGTAGCCGCCCGGGGAGCTGTGGTGCCCCTTCCGTGGAGCCCTGGGCAGCCTCACCTGGGGAGGGCAGCCTGCCCGTGGCTCCAAGCTGGTGGGCTTTTAAGGTCCCTTCCAACCCAAACCATCCTATGATTTTAATATTTATTTTTTTATATATATTTTTTTCTGGGAATCAGGGCTGAAACCTGAGTCCATCTTTTCCATTCTTCAGGCGCTGACTCCAGGAAGAAAACTTCCCCTCCTCTCCCCTCCCCTCCCCCCTGATGGCCACAGCTGGTAGGAGACACTCAAGAGTTGAAACCTTAAGCCCATGCCATCCTCCAGCCCTTTACACTTAGGAGTTTGGGTGACGTAAGTGGCATCTGTTTGAGCATCACACACTTCACAAAGTGCTCAGAGCCCATCCAGCCTGGCCTTGAATGTCTCCAGAGATGGAGCATCCATCACCTCTCTAGGCAACCTGTGCCACAGTTCTGCCGCCCTGACTGTAAAAAGCTTCGTCTTTATATCTCATCTAAATTGTCCTCTTCTAGTGTGAAACCACTTCCCCTTTTCCTGTTGCTACAGACACTGCTAAAGATTCTGTCCCCTTCTTTCTTTCAGCCCCACCTTTATAATACTGAAACGCCACTCTCTGGAGCTTCTTCTCCAGCAGTGCTCTTGGAGTACCAAAGCAGGCCTTCCCTTCCTCCAGATCTTCTCTGTCTGCCCCCTCCTCCTTCTGTCCAAACAAGAAGAGATGTTAGAGCTAGATAAATTTAGTTCAGGCTGGGCTTCAGCCAGAAGCTCAACAATGCCAGTTTTATTTGAATGTTTCTAATTAATTTTCAAGATTTAATCTTGGGTTCTGTCCCCGCAGTATAAATATATAACAATATATTATGACTTTCGTCTAGTGAAAACAAGTAAGAGAGGGACATGAAATGAAAGTAGCCAGGTCATCTGAGCATCATCTTATAACTGATGTTTAAGTAGAAAAAATGCAAAATGATTATATAGGTTCCTGGAGTGGAACAGAACAGAATAGTTGAAAGTGACCTATAAAGACCATCAAATTCAACTGCCTGGCCACCTTGGGGCTAAACAGAAGCTAAAGCAAGTTGCTGAGGGCATTGTCCCAATGCCTCTTAAACACTGACAGCTGTGGGGCATAATTCATCTCTCAGGAAACCTGTGCTAGTGTTTGAGCACCTCATGGTACAGAAACGTTTCTTAATGTCCAGTCTGTAGCCTCTTAGATTGTTTTTGGTTATGATGATTTGATTATTTGCTAACTGCACAAAGCACCTAGCATTTGTCTACTACTTATCTGTGCTAGACTGATAATGTGCGTCTGATATGCTCAGTGTGCATCTATCTCTGCTAGATAAACGCTAGAAGAATTATTTTTAAGCTCACGAGTCTATCAGACCAAACGAGTAAGGTCTTATCCAGTGTGACTAAACGATCCAAATAATGCTGATTATAGAATTAACAATATTTTGATACACTTAAGTAGAACATGATGTTGACTTTACCAGTGTAGCTGTAAACTGCTGTTTTTAAGAGTTCTGTAACTGCTGTAGGAAGAGTAAGCAAGCTGACCCATCAGCTTTGAAGTCAATGCTGTTCAATATGGAGCCTCAATATCCATAGGATGCTTTGCTATAGCTGACTGTAAGGTGACATTTTTCGTCTGCACCAATCCTAATTTGCCTGTAATCCACAGGGGATGGAAACTTTGCAATGGCCAAAGCTTTTTTTCCTGGAATATTCTGACGTAAACCATTTCTCTTTATTCTTAAAAATTCCATTTTCTAGTTTTGGCTGTTAGCAGCCTAGTTCTTCAAATATATACCATGATTCATATTTAAATATAATTTTCACAGCTCATCCTGAAAAATGTAATGTTCCATGTAAATCTGTAATTTTCAACATTAGGTATATATGAGAAAAGATTTGTTTCACTAAATTATTCTGGAGAAGATTTAATTGTGCAGTGTCGGTGTGCTTTGAACAGGTTACTGTACCTCCGCAGATTATTATTTTGACTGCATATATTAATTTAGAAAGCGGTTGTACAACACGGGTGATGCCATTAAAACTACAAGCTGTGATGTTATAGTCATTACTTAATCATTATATGAATTTATTATTTATATTGTTATTGGCTGTTTCCTTTAAATGTTGGTGTTTAGAAATTTGGTGCAGAAACGTTGTCACCCAGCCTTGAGTTGTGAAGGGAGATTTTACATTGTGGAATATATTCTGTGAGCCATTTTTGCTAACAGAAAATGCCTGTGTTATTGAAAAAATGTCACGTAATGTGCATTGCCTTGGAAGCTAGAGCTCCTGATTTCTAATTTTAGCTTTGTTACTGTCTCTTTGCATTTTCTCAGGCAAGAATCATAGGTTTAAGACATAGTGCATTTAAAAAGTGGCTGCTGGAGCCCCAGATTTTACATTGAATTTAGCAGTGGATCTGCCATGGCTGGTAGATTCCAGAAAAATAAGCTGTAGTTTCTGTATATTTGGATCCATTCACAGATTAATACTACTAATTTCATTTTCCTATGTTCGTTCCTCTTTTTGTCCTTCTTCAAAGTAGATCGGACTCACAGTATATTCTTAGAATGTCTAGGACCAGTTGGGTCATTTCACCAAATTGTAGTGATTTCTTTTATCAAAGGAAATGTGTTTGCCATAGTTCTAAAACTGCTTGTCAACCGGCCCCAGATATAACTGTAGAATCACAGAATGGCTTAGAAGAGGCCTCAAAGGTTATGCAGTTCAACTCCCTACATGACGAAACCACCAGATCAGGTCACTCAGGGCCCCATCCATCCTGGCCTTGCGTACCTCCAGGGATGGGACACCCACAGCCTCTCGGGACAACCTGTCACGGTGTCTCACCACTCTCTCCGTGAAAAATTTTCTCCAGACATCAAATCTAAATCTCCCCCCTTTTAGTTTAGAACCTTTCTCCTACGTCCTGTCACTGTCTACCCGTGTAAAAAGCTGATTTCCCTCCTGCTTAAAAGCTCCCTTGTGTTACTGCCACTATCAAGTCTCCCCTGGGCCTCCAGTCTGAACAAGCCCAGCTTCCTCAGCATGAGCATGAGGGTTTCTGTCCCTTCCTTTCCTTCTCCTGCCTGTACTGTGAATAAATTCCCCAGTTTCCTATCTCATCTCTGCCATACAAAAGCATTAATTGTTCATTGTGTCACTACTTTGATATTGATAAACAGAGGTATAGGTCATCAGGCCATGTTTTACTCTGAATACTAAATGTATATATTTACAAAATCGTCAAACATTGATAATTTTTGAGAGCGAAATACAGTAATTGTTGGAGATTTGTTGGATGGGATTTGATGGGATTTTAGAACTAAACTGTAAGAAGATAGCAGAGAATAATCTTTCATCATCTAGGAGGTGGACCAAGTGATCTCTGAGAGGTCTTTTTCATCTCTTCTTTCTTGTCTTTGGTTCCAGGGAAGGCATCTTCATTCAGAACTCATTGATCAGTCAGGAAACTCAGGCAACGCTCTGCTAGCAATGCTCTCCAAAGAACAAAGGCAACATTGCATCTCTAGAATTGGTAGAATTAAGATGATGTGCTTTCAATTTTATAAATCCTTCTTAGTTTGATTCAGATCTTGAGCAATTCGCGGTAATTCTAATGCTATTTCTTCCACTTTGGTTTTTGATTACTCTTGATTTCCAGCGGTGAGCAATGTACCTGGCTTGCAGAGTGGTACTACAAAGGAATATTGTTAGCTAAGCCAAATAAGAAAGGATGGATTAGCCAAAGCAAAATGGTTTTGAAAATCTCATGAGGCTATTTGACAGCATGTTCAAAAGCAGAATGTCATTTGTACTATAACACATCCTGTCTTCATTTGCTCTACTGATATGGTTGCAGAAGCAAATGTACCTCATTTGCAGTTAAGAAGGATTGCATATACAGGCAACATCTGCAAAAGTGATATGTGGAACTTCATTCCAGTTGAAACTGGGACTAGCAGACATCAGCCATGGCTGATGGCTATTTAAATCTCTTAATTTCCTACAAAATTAATTGACCTAATAGAGATTCTACACAAATAATACATAATAAGAATTAAAAATATGCTCTTCTGAATTATTCTGCTTTGTTTGGTTAGGAGACTTAATAGACAAAATTCCCCTGATAGAGATTGCTAGTTGAAGAGGTACAATTTCAGAATTGGTAATGGAGATAGAAGCCTTACTTTTCAATAATAACTGCAATATTCTTATGGTGCTTTTACAAAGTAGAAGAGTAGTTATTTTCCTTTTGTTGGTAGAAACAGAGGAATTAACTTGGTGAAGGCTGTGGTAACTCATTGTTAGGCTGGTGAATGGAGCTGAGTTTTGTAGATCCCAAGGTTTGCCTTCAGTTTATTCGTCTTCTTGGTACTGCGATTGTTCTGAGAGAAGGTTCAAAAGGAAACAGACCAAGAGGTGTACAAACAGCATACATTTTTTCATGGATATTTTTCTTTTACTCCCACAGCTATGAATCGGCACTGAGGAAAGTACTTGTATAATGCAGCAATTCTTCTATTCTTCAGGTTTTAACAATTGTTCTTCTTTTCCCTTTTTCTTTTACTGTAAGAGTTTAATCTTTCAGGATTCAGATTTTTTTCTGATGTGCTTTGTCTGCTCTTTTTTGTTAGTGTTGGTTATGTTGCATTTTTTTTTTAATTTCCTTTTTTTAATATTTTTTTCCTATTAGACCAATTTGAGACAGGCTGCATATGAAATTATCGTGTCATTAGTACAAAACATAATAGCAAATGAAGGCCTCAGAAATGATGCTCCTAAGCAGTGGAGCTTTGAAAATAATAAGGAGAACTAATTGATACAGAAAGATAATTTTTTAAATCAACTTACACGTTCATGGTCAAAACAACATTGAAATATCTGCAGGCAGTGGAGCAGAGGTCATTATAGCAAAGGATCATATGAAAATGCAGTAAAAAACTACTGCTAGAATCCATAGCAAATATGTATGTATATCCAAAAAATTAACAGGTTACCATCTGTCTCTCATGTGTCATTAAGCCAGCAAAGCTATGCTACCACTGTCACCTTTGCTGAAATCAGCAAATCAGAAATCATTTCGGAGTACAATATATTAAATATTTTTGTTCAGGATGCTAACTAGATCAGAGCTAAAATTCATTCTGTACATGTAGGTTAAATAAAACCTAGTGTAAAGCTCCGGAATAAATTAGCCCAGAGTCCTAGTTGGTCTGGTATAGCTCTGAAGGTCCACCTCATAATGAACACTGAAGTGAGTTAATACTGGCATATTTTGGTGTTGTGGAATAAGCATTTTATTCTCAATTCCTAGAGTATGTTTTGAACCAAAATTATAAGGTAACGTGCAAAGCTGTGTTTTGAGAATATTTTCTTCAGATGAATGGTACAAAGGTCAAGAGGGAAGCTTTCTGGATAGAAAATGACAGGCAAGAGTGGAGCAATTATCATCTACCTCATATAGAGAAAAGACTCTGAGCTTAACGAGAGGACTCTGAGCTTAACAAGGAGGTTTACTGCAAAAGTTAAGAAGTCTGTTATTGTAGGAGGCTGAATGAATTGAAACACGAGGGAATTTCTTCATGAGTTAAGAATGAGTTTTTATATATTTTTAAGCACCTCTCTCTGACCAATCTGACTAATGTGCCACTGATAAAGAACCGTCTTATTGGAAGGGACACCACGTGATCATCTTGTCTGTCACGGCAAATTCCTGGCCATAGATTTCTGACACCCTCAACCAGGGAGGTTTGTATCAGTAATTCTTCTGTACTGCATTTGTAATGAATCCTGTAGTTGTACCAACAGGAATGTACTCCAGGTAGTGCCTGTGACACAAATTACTCAATGAATCAAGGTATTAGCCTTACCTGCACTGACAGTGCAGCTAAGTGAAAGAAAAGAGAGGAGGCATGGAGCCACCTTTCCTCGTTCTGGGCAGTTGTTCTTACTTACTCAGAGTGAAATAATCCGTTCACAGCAGTTTTCCAATCCATATCAAACCTGTTTCCTATCCTGGAATTTCATCTGTACTTTTAACATGAAGTCAAGCAGCTTCATGGGAGAAAATGCATCTTGAAAATCAGTCTGAATTCAAGTATGTATGAGCACTTAGTGCATGTTGTGTCCCAGCAAGTGTGACTTACTGGATGTTACTCATCTCACAGCATCACATACACGTGAGATCCAGCACAGCTATAGGTTTGATTTCAGGATTTATTGGGATCATCATCATATGTGACTCTCCAGAAATTAGATTGTTTTTTGTTTGGTTGGTTGTTGTTTTTTTTTTTTGCTTTGCAAGACCTGATTTTTCACCCTATGCTCTCAAAGTGAGAAATAAATGGCTGTCAGAGGATGATATTTTTATAGTTGAATATGGTCCCAAGTACTTTAGAGTTACTAAGGGACTACAGGTGCCCTCAGTTTGCCCTCAGAGAATTATGCCAGTAAAGACTGATGCTCTGTAGCTCAACAGAGGCCTGATGGATGATAAGGACAGTGTTTTTAACATCAATGTGGAAAATATATCAAGGTCTGACACCAAAATAATGAAGGTTAATGCTTAATCTCACAGACAAATTAAGTCCTCCCCAGTATGTTGCTACTCATAGAGTATTATTTCTATTATTTTAGTAACAGCTAATGTTATTAAAATAAAATGAAATCCTTTTCTTACAGCATGGGTAGCAAGAGAAAACTGACACTAAACTGATTTGTGCCTTCAGAAAATAGACCTGTTGAAACCAGTCCAAGTATATGAATGGTGAGTAAACTGGAGACGCTTCTGAAAGAAAAATAAATTCACTTGGAAAGAATGTTTTTAAATATCTCACAAGTGCAAATATGTATCATGTGGTAATTACACATGTGTAATGTGTAAAAATGTGTAAAAAAGTTTAAAACACTTTTTGAAAGGTAAGCAAAATGGGTGCAGAAACAAAGTGTTCTAAAACAGGGATCTTGAAGTTTCTGTGCAACAGAGAAAGGATGAGTGATTCTTAAACCAGATTTAGTGGTAACAGATTTGCTGTCTGCAGTGTCCCTTGTCCTCATTTCCTGACTCTCTTCTGTAGTGTCCCAATAGAAAGGTCTAATGTGTGTCCTCTTGCCATGCCAATGCTGAAAGCCTCTGTTAGTGAGAGTTTAAATTCCCGTATAACACATTTACAGTGAGGAACTGGAGCTACCCTTGTGCAAACAATTGTAGATCTAGCACTCACTGAGACCTGCTGTGGGTATACACAACTCCAGCATTCGCCTTCAGACCTCTCCTTTCCGTAGCTAAGGCTTTTAACACTGTATTGTTCTTTAGCATCTCTAATGCCATCACTGTGGATGCTGAGGAATGAACCAAAGTGGATGGTGTCACTTGTTTTCATGCAATGGCCCCTCCTGTTGCTGCTGTCAAAGACAGGCCCGTGGGCCGACCAGCTAAGCTGCCTCTGATGTTGTTAATTTCTGCTCCAATCCTCTTTCATAGCTGCTGAATCCACCTGTATTGTTCACTCAGTATTGATTCTCAGACACATTGTCTGTTGTTCTTATTTTCTAAACAGCTGTGCTGTTCACTTGCTTAGCCTTCTGAATGGTGTAGCTAAGCATTCTTACCTGGAAATGCCTGCCACAGAAAAAAGATATGTTGTGAAATGATGAAGAAAAGCCCCATACTTGGTTGTCTTCAACAACATATGGCCTCTAACACATTTAGTATATCTCTTTCGCCTACTTATGGTAAATTCTACCAAGCAAATGGCCTCAGCATGATAAGAATATTGTAACCCTCTCTAAAATTACATTTCTTATATAATCATGGCAGATGTTATAAATTGAAAACATTATTGGTTCTCTTCGGTTGTCATCAGTCCTACCTGTTTTCCAGACTTACTGCCAAAAATCCAAATGTATTGAATGCAAGAAAAAAAAAAAAAAAGGCCAGTTCAGCCAGTGATAGTGTTCTCTTCAGGATATGCAAATGAGATTTTTAAAAGCTCAGTGGAAGAGCAGTGCATCAATAAATGTTGAGTTTGTCATGTTGGGGAAGTCAGTCATCTGCAGAGTTAGTTACTTCATCAGTTTGAAATGACATCATTCTGGTTGCCTGGGAAAAAAAAAAAAAGAAGAAGAAAAAAAAAAAAGAAGCAGATAAGTATCACCTGTCAGGACTGGAAAAATCAGAACCCATACTGATAAAATGATAGATTGAACAGTGAATAACTGATCATTCAACTGACACTGAATTACTAATGAAAGATTCATTAACAACAAATGTCAAAGCCATGCAGTGTGAATACTGGGCGCACTATCTCTTTTTATGTTCTCCCTTTTCAGATTGTTTTTGGCGCTTCAGAATGCTTCGTGTAAGTCCTAAGTAAGCCAGTCTTGGTTTCAACAAGCCTGAGCTAAGCAGAATATGAGCTAGAATACCTCAGTTAGCAGTTTGTACCCAGGTGAGCATGGTTTAGTTTGTGCTGTCATAAATATGCTCCCAAAATAGCCTTTAAAGACCACCCTCTGTCTCAAAGATCCTGAGCAGGAAAATGGCCAGACAAAAGAGTTCAAAAAACATGCGAGATACTGACCTGTGCCCATCAGATTCTCCCAGGGATATCTAGGGGTTAAAATATATGATAGAAATAGGAGGCCATATACATAGCTGGACACAAGGAATTTTGAGTCTCCTTTTTCTTTAAAATGGGCACTGTGTGAAAGTCTCTATGCTAGATTCCAAAAAAACTCTCTTAACTCACATTAGCTAATATATGATAGCGATGCTTCATTTACTCTCTTGGACATTGTCAGAGGCTTTTTTCATTCATTTGAATTATACTCTAGAAATATACCATATCTTCAGAATTCAAATCACTGCTAATTTACTGAGATGTTATCAAATCCGGTATGCAAGGTTTTCCGTTTTTATTTTCCCAGAAAAAATGTACATTTATTAAGAAAGAGTTCAAATTATAAAACATTAAATCGTTGAGTAGATCAGCTAACACAATAACTTGAACAATTCTGGAATACTTTCCTGATCATGATCATGAAATTGCTGCAGATCGCCACTGAAAAAATAAGTGAAGAAAAAAGTGTAGTTTCCAAGTCTGTGAGACAATGTCAGTGGTATTTCATAATAAACTACCTTGGTCTCAGTACTCTTTTCTACCCTAGAATAAATATGCGTTGTAATTTCTTTCTTTTTGTCTGTGATTCTGAAAGGCATTGACCCAATTGACCAAATCCACTCTAGCATAAGAGGCTGTAACTCCTCTTCTTTCACTGAAGTTATATTTACCTATAACACAGTTACGCTTTGCTGGAATATTTCCTGCCGGAAGGTGTAAAGGTTAACCAAACTACTTCCAGTCCTGAGTTACAGTCATCATACTTAGAGTCATATGCAGCATTTATACAAGGTAAATAATACAGTAAGAGTCAAAGAAAGTCAGGAAGACAAGAGGATGAAGAGCAGACTGTCACTGAAATAGGAATGATTTATTTAATAACACTGAAATAGCACACTTTAGCTTCACCAACTCATCAGTGTCAGCTCCCCTCATCCGTACCTGGCACTGACAGCTTCTTAACATAACAATGAAATCCACGGGCCAAATTCTCCTCTGCTGTAACTCTGCTGAAAATGATGAAGGTATGTCGGAATTAATTTAGTCTGACAATTATTCCCCATTACCTGGAGTAATTGTGGGACTGCAACACCTGGATAATGGAAAACCAGGATAATACGGGTACTGTGGTGCACAGTTGACAGCATCAAAGTGACCCTTCTTGGAAATAACAGAGTCATGGTGTAGTCAACACAGGCCCAGAACTGGAGGTAAAATGACTTCTGCAGAACTCTTCGGGAATCTTTACATGGTGCTCCAAAATGCTGTGGGTGAAGGATGTGTTGCAGAGCTAGTGAATCCTAGAACACTAAGGAGTGCAGTACAAAGACAGCCAAGTGCAGGAACTGGGTTAATTCCAGCCAGATTTGTTAGGTCCATTCCAGTGTTGGCCAGGTAAGTTTATGCAGAACCACACAAGCAGCTGTGAACCAGCACTCCTTGTAGCTGGAGAACAATGCCAAGACTCCAGGGCTGGATCTGTCCGGAGCTGATTTGGGTTCATAGGGTTTTCTAGCTTAAATATGAGCTAAAATACAGCTTATGAGCATTCGGTTTGCATATAGTTCTACGCCAAAATTGGCAACATCTGGCTCATAACTGTCCGCAGATAATTGATTGAACTAGATATGATGTGTTTGAAATCATGTATAAGAGACAGATTTATTTTCGTAAGATTTTTCATGAAAATGGTGAAATTCAAGAAGAAAACCAAAATAAGATGTGAATTCACATTTTGGATCCCTAATGTACAATGTTTACATATTGCATATGATTTGTAATGTAGAGGCCAGAGGAGTAGTAATTTCATATGTAACAATACTGGAATGTACCCCCAAGCACAAATTTAAATGAGACCCACCCAACACCAGTAAATTGGAGTGCTGCATTTTCCCAGCCCTGTTTCTTTTGTCTGCCATCTAGAATCGTGTTCAAATCCAGGTCACTTTCTGCTTAATCCCCTCTATTCCAACACTTTGTAACTGTTCCTTTCTTCATACCTGCTCGCAGTCGAACAATATTGCTTTATTGATGAATGCGTTTTGTTACATGAAAACACTTTCATTTATGTTTTCAACAGCACTTATGAATGTTGTCTGTCTAGTGAATGTTCCCCTTTTTTAGAAGAAGTGTTTAGACACAGAAGCAGCTAAAAGTGGTGGTTAGCACCCTGGGAGATGACAGCTTTTCACAGGTATCCAGCAGTTTAGAAACAGCTGCTGCATTCTGTTTTATCAACTACAGGATTACTGGGGGCTAATGATGAGGGTGGGGTCATCTGTTTTCAGATCACATCTCTTTCATCTCTGCCACTAACTCTTTCTATTACCTTTGGCAGGTTACTTGTTTCTTGCTGTTATTTTCATCTATCTGCGGGTTGAGAATGATAATATAATAGGTGTTTTGAAGATTAACGCGACACTACTTAAGGCCCTTTCAGACGCTCAAGTGAAAACATCAGTGTATAGAAAATCAAAGTATCATTATTATGAAAATGTACATTATTGTTTAGAGTAAAAGTGAATCGAACACAGGATGATGAGATAATCAAACCACTGGAACTGAAGGATTTTGAGGCTTGATATTAAATAAGTACAAAGCAGAGCACTTAATTGAGCTTAGAGAGGATTTTCCTAGCAAGCAGTGTTCATTTCCTTTGTAATTTTTTTTTGTTTGTTTGTGTTGCTGTCTGAGAAAGATTTAAGATGGAACATGATAGGAAATAGGAAGATGTAAAGTAGCATTCAAAAGGCCCAGTCCTGCATGTATAAACTCACTGTCCCAGAGAATACAGTATTAATGAGGTAAGTTTAGGTTTATGTCCCTGTTGTTTGGTTTTTTTTTACTATTGGCTGTGTTATCGGCTGAAGGTCTAATGGAGGCAGTATGAGTTTATTATAATTGCAAGACTTTTCAATAATTATATAATAAGAAGCTAATTATAGGTTTCCTTTTTTCTCTTTATAAGAGGTCAAGGGTCTGAAGTAACCTGTGTTGCCATCAAGTCCTGCTGCTACTCCTAAGAAGGCAACATTACTTGTGTAACTAATGGTCTTTTTCAGAGAATATTTAGTACTTCATGGAATGGACCACCTACAACTCAATCCAGAAAAGGCTAAAGGGATGACATTTATAAAGCTCTGGTTGCCACAAATTGGATTTAACTATAACTGTGCTACAAATGATGTAAAGTCAGACATAAATGAGATATAACACTAACAGAGTGGAAGTTATATTACCCTAGATTTCATTTATTGAACTTTCTCTAATTTATCGGCTTGTTTGGATTATGCAGTATCATGAACGCTCCAGTAGCAACCCTCCAGTTGGGATTTCTATTTATAGCGTACTCTCTCTTCATTGGATGCCCCTCTACATTAATTTCAATGAGGCAGTAATTAGGCCCTTAAAACAAAATTAAGATATCTTTAATAATTGAATTCAGACAGAAAGCCTACCCAGTATTCTTTGGAAAGACAATCATTTTTATAATTCTTTGGGACTGTGAGGAAAAAAAAAAAAAAAAGAGGATACATTTCTAAATGCTCCTTTTGATTATTTTTTTTCTCCTATTTTTCTTTTATTTTTATGTATTTTGGGGCTATGCAGCCACCATCTCCACAAATTTCAGATTTCACACATACACATATTTAGCCATAAGGCAATTCTGAACTTTAAAAATCAAGCATACAGCTATTCCCTGTAGGATAGATTTCTTTTGCATTCTAAATAAATTCTGTCATGATAGCCAGGGGAACTACTTAGCTGTACATGATGCTTAACTAGAGTTGGACCGTAATTTTAAAGAAAAATAAGAAATACTGAAGAGCCTTAATCCTAAATGCACTTGGCAGTGCAGCCCTACATGCAGCATTCATTGCTGTAGTTGATGTTATTAGAAATGCCAAGAGTAGTATTGCAGAAAAACATTTCTTCATCACCGTCTGCTGTCTGATATTAACTCAAATTCCAACTAACAAAAGGACATACAGGAGCTTTCACTATGTAATGCACGTTAACTACGCTCATCCTCAGAACCTGACTGTACAACCAATACACTGTCTGTGGTGAAGAAAGCTGCACATGGATTGGTGAAGGTGAAAGGGTTCAATATGTCAACTGTGGACGGTGAGAAAGATGTGGCAGAGGTGTAGAAAGGAAAGCAGTGGGTATATAAGCAGCTGCATTGCATAGCTGCATTTTTTTTTTTGCTCTGACTTTGTGTTGTTTTTTCGGTGTGGAAACGTTACTCCAAAATTACCTTTTTTAGAATGTGAGAATCAGACAGATAGCAATTTAGAGTATGTCTTGAGGGAGCGAGTTGATTTGAGTGATGAAATTCATAAGCCTTGTAATTACAGTAATTATGAGACCATACCTTTACAGGTAAGAACTCATAAGCAAGAACATTAGCATGACCAAGAAGCTCAATAATTCATCCCAGGGCATGTGGTTACAGTGCAACGCTTAACATAACCTTCATGACTGCACTGGCACCTGGTCTGACTTCTGAAACATGCATCCATCTTGTAAGCATATACCCCTCCGTGCTCTACTCTTCGCATGCAGCCTTTTTAAGATCAGTTCATAGTATCTCTAGCAGATGGTTACAGGTGCTCAAACCTTAGCACTCATTTTAGACATCATTTATCCCTACAGCTTTTGAAAGAAATAGCCTGAAACACAGGAATGTTCTGACTCAGATTTTGTTCAGAGAAACGTTTGTTGGAATAAGTATTCCCTCCACAAAGGGAGCTTTTTTTGTCCCACGTGTGCTTTACTCCGGCCCTGACCTGCTGGCTAATGGGTAAGGAAGGTTTGGTAGTATAAGGGAATGCCTCCTTGCTAGTCAGTGTGTGCTCTTTTTTTGATTTATATGCTCAGCACTTAAGTGCCAGGGATGTCTTCTGTGACTGTCATCTATAACCAACACCACAAACTTTTTGACTGGTACTTGGAGAAGCTTGTTAGGAACAAAGCTTCTCATCGAGCAGGCGTGCTGAGACAGAGAATTTTTTTTATTTTTAAGGTTCATTAGATAAGATATTGTTAATATTCTTCAAAGTTTGTGTCCATGAGCTATAACAGCGAATGCCAGTCATAAAATGAGGGTATCTAATAGAAACTGCAGATGATTCGTTTGATCACAGCAGTGTGTAATATTTCTCAAATGTGTGTGGTGAACAAGTTTGTACAAATTCAAGCTTGTTCCACTCTTTCTTTAGTTTCATGTTGCCTGTTCGAATCTTATTCTCACTGGGGAATACCTGCACTGTTCATCATTTATATTTATGATGCTAATAAACTTATTTTATCGTTCAGTGATTTTCCTATTTCATTATTACAATTTTGTTTGGAATTCGGAGCATCCTGGTCGTACAGAGTTACTACTCCATACTAAAATTGCTTTTAGTCTCAGTCAGTTTCAGCTGCAGCTGAACTTTTGAATGCACTTAAAGTGTTACCAATGAGGAACAAGAAAGGATGTTTGCAATCCAATTAAAACACGCGTTTTAAAAATACAGTGGGCAGAGGTTTAAACAAGAGGTGTTCTGGCTAGGTACCGGGAAAAAAAAATTTCTTCATGAGGACCGTTGATGTCGTTTCAAGAGGTTTTCTGGTTTCCAGCCCTGAGGTTTTCCAGAACCAAGTGAGAAAAGCCCTCAGCAACTTGGTGTGGTCTCACAGCTCACCCTGCTTAGGGCAGGAGGTACTGTGAGAGATCTCCTGAGGTCCCTTCCCGCGCGAATCACGGGATCATTTATTTTGGTTATCTGAAATAGTTGTCAACAGTGCCAGCACCCTGTGCCATAGGTGAGGATTACAGTTCTGAACAGCTACCAGAATGGTCAGTTATCATAAGACTTTTGCCACAGAGCTCAGTTTCACTGTACGTGTACATATCGCACAACTAAAACGCATTTTCTCAAAATAGATTCAGATCTCAATCAAATACAAAATCAGCGAGTGTCTTACCAAAACCTGCTGCTTCATAATGTCTGCATGATCTGTTTCTTTGTACTTGTACTGATCTTGCATTAGGACATTCTTATTACAGGTTGGCAAATGCTACCCTCCAGGTAAGAATTTGTTTTTTTTAATATGAACATGTGCTTAAGCGTTTTCGCCAAGCTTTAGCTTTTCTTTTTTTGTAATAAAATAACTCTCCCTAAAACGTTTCAGCCTTTCTCATCTCTAGATACGATTTTTTTTAAGATTTTGGTGGAATGCATAAAATATTACCCTGAATTACACTGTTGCACTGTTGTGAAAACATGCTGATTTTTTTTTATTATTATTATTGTCTGAACTTTTCTCTGGAATCTTTGCTTTTGTTTTTGTTATGTTGGCCTCATTAAGGAGAAGTGCCCTTAGTATTTTAGAAAGACTGCTGAGGGATTAAAATATATACGCAGAGTTATTTCTTCATGAATTTTTATGTTTATTATTTCTTTGGTATTATAAAAGGGGGATTTATCCGGGACTTTAAGCAACCCTCCCACTAGTAAAGTGGCCCTCTACAGAGCAACATTTAAATTAGGAATACTATCAGCATTTATACATATTGCACACAGAAGAATTTGTTAAAATAACATTATTACATCTGCAAAGTCAAGTACTCAAAAGCCACAAAATGCAGAATTAAGCTTCAACATGTCCCCCTTACACATTGATGTTCTAATATAGTAATTAGTGACTGAATTATAGAGTACTTGCCTGCCTTTTCGGGGCACAAAATGGATGGTGTTCCTTTAATGAGCAACAATGCATTTTTACCCCGATTCTCTAATATGTTGTTGCAGGCCTTATTTTCAGTACTTAATTTAAATACCATTTGGAAGACTGAATTACTAATTGCTTTCCAGGGCATCTCATAAAGGAAGTGTGGAGCTTCATCAGAGGCGCATCCATGGTTCCTGTGTGAGCTGAGGCAGTACTTGATATGACCATATACTGCTTTACAGTGGAGAACTGCAGTGCACAGGGGGAAATCAGAAATATCCAATAATTTGGATTACCTAGGACTTTTTTTTTTTCTTTTTTCAGCAAACTTCTGCATGTGACAGACTGTTCCCACTGATTTTCTTTCTAAGTGTAGGCATTTAGATCTTCCACAAATTAGCTACCAGAGTCTTCAGTCAAGAATCAACAAAAAGAGAAGAAAACAGATCACGATTGTCTGTGGTAAATTTGGTTATACTACTTGCTACCTTGCCTCAGAGGCAGGATGCAGCTCACCAGAGCAGCGTTCAACTGCTTTAATCATTAAAACATCATTTCTGTGTCAGCCATATCCTGACTCAGAAGACAAACACGTTCTAGCTTCCAGATCAGGTAAGAGGTTCCACAGAAAACATTCACCCCTCTTACATGCCATGAATCATCTACAAGCAGGTTCCCCCGAGGCATTTATGAGGGAAGAGTGCCCGTGAAAAATCACCGTATGATCATGTAACTCCAGAACAAGACTGCATTTATGAGTCTAAGTCACACATGAACAACTGGCCTGGAAAATTTCAGCTGGGAGACTTCTGAACCCTTGTTAGCAGGAACTGTGTCTCAGCAACAGAAAGTTACTATCCAGACCACTCATGATAACCCTGGAGTTAACTAGATGTTGATGAAACAAATAACTGAATACTCCTTCAGGATTACGATTCCCAGAATACATGAGCGAAGTGTACTAGGCCTGGACTAGGGGGAAATACAAGAAGGGTATTTGTGCACATCAGAGTACAGATTTCGGACAGGACAGATGGGAAGAGATGTATACCTGCACAGAAGAGCTGTAGGAACCCGGGGCAGAAAGCAGCCATTTTTCACAGATGAAGGTGATCAGAATAAGAGGTTGGCTTGAAACCTTCTCCGCTGACACAGAGATGTCAGGTAAATTAGAGAACCGTCCTGTGACTGGATCGTAGCAGCTCCTTGGCATTCTGATCAGCATGCCTATGTGATGAGATCAGAAGAAGAGTGGTGTTGGACCTCAGCAGGTGGGTAGCCTGAACCACAGATCCAGAAGGAGAAATCCCACTGTTGCTCTGGCAGATGGTTTGTCACCCCCAGCCTCACCAGATCGCTATCTTCTCACGGCTTTCCAACAAACGTAATCTTAAACACAAAAATGCATAAAGGAGGAGTACCTAAAATAAGGAAATGCTCTTCTGGCACTCCTTTTACAAACACACAGCATCAGTGTGGGTGATCCTGGGCCCACTGAGAATCCTTCTTACATTGCTGCCCTCCTTAAAGTGTTCAACACGACTTCCTAAGAGAATCTGTCTTTCCTGGAAAAGGAACAGTATTCTTAACTATACCGTTTTTAAAACAAAAACAAAATAAAACAGTATGTATATATATATATATATATATTTTAAATAGATAGGTAGGTACATAGGTAGGTAGATAGAGGAACTGATTTGCTCTTTTGGTTTTTTTTTTCCCTTCTTTCTCAAATAAAATGAAAAGTTTCCCAAAAATTTGTTCTCCAAATTCCTCACACACCCTATTCAACAAAACGAAACAAAACAAAAACAGAAGCAAGCAGTTTCGCTCTGCTTTAGTTTAATTTCTTCCTCCTCAGTTCTCAGAAAAGAGTCTGTGATCATTGCACGCTGCTCAGTTAATTTTTTTAAAGGGAATACAACCTACACTGTACAACTGAGCAATCTGCTTGCTGAACACTGGCTGTATAGTCTTTCATGCGCACATTATTCCCACCCAGCTTGCAACATGTACATTTTTAGAATACTTGCATAGATCTATGTAAGTCTGATGATGTTACAGCCATTTATTCTTTCCTGACAAAATTCCTTGTATCTAGACGTGCCAGCACGGCAAAAACTGTAATCGGTTCCCTCATCAGAAAATGTGAAGGACACAGGATACAATCCATGCAAATCAGAGTGGTAACATAGAATACTTAACACTGAATAGTTAAAAATACAGGCACACTGTTCTGCAGTAGCTACGTAATCGTATAATCAATACATGTCCTAGTACCAAGTGAATCAATCAGTTCAATTCTGTTCATAAAAGAAAAAAAGAAATAGAATAAAAATAAAATAAAAATGTCCTTTAGTACAGAAGCCAACCCCAGCGGGAGCACACTTCCCTGTTAAACTGAGTTACCTTAATATCTTTCGGAGATCCACCTCTTTCTACATCATTGTGGTGTTTACGTGATGGCATACAAAGAGCCAGGATCCCGGATACATCTTTTTACTGCTGCAGAACAGTAAGTTACAGTTAAAGTTGAGCTGGTCTGCAGCTGAGGGTGAACGCTTGCAAAGCCATGGCAATAGGTTAGCTCTTGTGAGACTTCTGTAAACCGTGTGTCAACACTGTAAATCGTCAGTGCACTTTTGTAACAAAAACATCGCGCTACTTTTGCTGGACTTCACATTGTCAAGGCAGCTCTTCGGTGACAGATTAAGACTTGCACTTTATCAATGTGATTCTAATTTTGCAAGGTATTTAATATACAGCCTGAGAGCACCACAGCACTCCAAGAAATCCAATGGCAAAAATTTGAGACTGTTTTGCAAATGGCATCTATTACTATGGAGTTATACCATTACTATGGAGTTTTTGCTCCAGCTGACTTGTCAGGAGTCACATTAGCCAGCTCAAGTATATGAACAACCATTTTGCACAACTCTGAAATAACCTTTGTCCATGCTGCTCCACAGCAGAGGTACATTTGCTCCTCTTAGCTGAAGACCGGTTCCTGTTGTGCTACCCTAGATACTAGCGTGGGCTACTATTACTGCAGAGAGCTAATGCCCTTGGCTATACTGCCCTTATTCATATTGCATCATGCTGATCCTTTCCTACTGCAAAGGGCAAATCTGAACCACCTGGAGTCATCACAGAGGTCATCCAAATCACGCCTGTGCCCAACACAGCCTCCTTCTCCTGATCAGCTAGGTGTTGACTATGACAATGTTCTTTTGGTAGAGGAAGACCTCTCAGGACCAAATGGGGGGTTGGACTCAATGATCTCTAGAGGTTCCTTCCAACCCCTATGATTCTACGATTCTATGAAATGGACAGTTCTCTGGTGGAGTGTGTCTGGGTGGAGAAGGAAGCCTTGAAATCACAGGGCTTGTGGAATCAGATGTGGCCACACTGGATGATTAAGAGGAACCAAGCACTCCCTAAGTGTAACCTCAACTCTGCAGTAAGATAAGACAGGATCTGGAGTAAAATTTTGGGATGTATGCTATGTATTAAAATGATCTGAGCATTCAGAAAACTTACTGATCGGGAGCTGCCTCGTGATAGGTCCATTATTCACCTCTTTTCTGTTTTCTGTTTTTTGTTTTTTTGTTTCTTTTTTTTTTTTTTTTTGGTAAGATTTTTCATAAATGAAAGTACAGTCTAAATAACTGTCAACTTGTAGAGCCAAACAAAATGTAAGCAAGTGCATAAGGAAAAAACAGCACAGACTGCATCTTTGTTACATTTATCCATCACCACGTGCGTTGGAGAAAGCCTCTGACCAGACAGTAATAATTACCAAAGCTGTGAGCAATAAAGGTTTGTCTTGTGTAAGACCAGCCGGATGGAGGATTGTGCAGACGCTATCGGCTGCCTTTCCTCTGTAGGTCAGACCTGTATCAACGGAGGGATATGAACACAGATGTCAGTTTTCACCAAGTTCATCTTCTGACTGTATTCACACTGTGGAGAGCCACTGAAATATTAAATCCGCATTCAGATGCTTATATTTTCTTCATGCATAAACCCACGAAGCCAGCCAAACATTGAACGGTGCATCATTTACATCATTTCCCAACATACAGTAAGCAAAACTATTTTGTAAGTTCTGCTATGAAAAGGAGATTGAGAATTTTTGTACACAGAATGCTCTGCCATGATTCACAGCTGGAAAATTGGTACCCACTCTGCCAATAAATAAAACACTGAACAAATTAAGATACTTACGAAGATGCTAACTACAAGTTATCTATTTCATTTCCTCCATCTTTTGCTCTTTCTAGGCTGAGAACTTTCTCTGATAGACAACACAGTGCAACATTTTCACCAACAAAAGCATACTTTGAGTTTTTATTATAATTTAAACCATTATCAACTCTTTTCCCAAGAGCTGCATGCATTTTAAATAGATTTTAGATAGACAGATAGATTTAGATAGATTTTAGATTGAGTACCCATGTATCATACCTGCATTAACACCACTGCTGGGCATGGAAAGATACGATATGTTTCATAAAACAGCTGCAGATTCCCAACTCCAGGTACAGAATGCACAGGTTAAAACTGGCACCAACAGCAACAGAATTACTCTTACACAAATCATCACAGGGATGGTTATTGTCTGCAGAGAAGAAGTGCAAAAAGCATGAAAACTGTAGGAAAATCACGGATTTCAGCTGCATAGGAATTGAATGGATTGTGTTTGTGAAGCAGTCTACTCTTTCTCCTTCTGATATTATTTCTTCTGTTTATCAGTTTTACTAAAATACACTCAGAAAATTGATCCTGCAACTGTGAGATCTCCGGGAGTTTTGTTACCAAGAGTGGAAGTGGTCACAGACCCTGCAAAGGCATCTGTGTTTATAGAGTTGCTCATGACTATTCTGTCAGATTTTGCATTGTCCTCTTCACAAATCGCACATATTGAGCTTCTTTGATTAAAAGTACGTGCAAGCAAAATTACAAAGCAGTCCAATTACAAGTAATTTTGTGTGAAATGCGGAATTGCTCGGATTAGATTCAGAATAAGCCCTGAAGTAATTTCAGAAGTTTTGGACACTTCCTGGCTATCACCAGGTAGCATGAAATGAAAGAAGTCCTCAACTATTTTGTGGACTCCCTCAAAGCATCCATCTAATTTTAAAA
This sequence comes from Oreortyx pictus, assembly GCA_036925125.1. Lineage (NCBI taxonomy): Eukaryota > Metazoa > Chordata > Aves > Galliformes > Odontophoridae > Oreortyx > Oreortyx pictus. The sequence goes on along the minus strand of JAUPFR010000004.1, from coordinate 4,682,238 downwards.
CGCTCTCAATTCTGGTGCTTCCGCCCATCTGCAGTCAAATAAAGATTTTAGATTTGACCTCAACTGAATATAAACAGCATTTGAATTCTAACTTTAAAGAGATCAAACCACTTTGCTCCAGATACTCCCGTTTCATCGATGTATAAAATCTGTGTACCAACTGTCCGTGGACTGTTAATACCGTGCGCATTTTCCACTTATCTTTGTTGCACGTACTGCCCCGTGATATTTCCTTCGTGCAGAGCAATGCAGCATGACATTTCTGCATTCAGTCCCACACAGTGTATTCCCTATACCTGCCTTCTTATTAAATATGCATTAAACAAGCCCAGCAGTTTAGGTAGTATGTTTGAAAATAGATAGATAGATAGATAGATAGATAGATAGATAGATAGATAGATAGATAGATAGATAGATAGATAGATAGATAGATAGATAGATAAATTTGGGGTGTATGTCTTAAGAAGAGTTGAAAACATACTGCAGAAAAATAATAACAGCTAAACTGAGTGTCAAAAAGTATTATTATTCCAGACCAAATGAAAAATAAAAATTAAAAGGTGTGCACTTAATGTGCTAACCATTGCCAAGAAAAAGAAAATTACATTTGGTGTATTCCGGTCAGCATTGTTGGAACTCTCTTTCAATTGGAGCTGATGACAAACTCAAACGTTCTTGCTGTTATAAAAGGAAATACTTTATAAGCAGAGGTTGTTAAAGAGAACTTAGGACCCCAATTGGAATGTAAAAAACAGAAGTACATCACACAAACTGTTACAGTGAAGTTACCCTTCATTCACCATACATGTTTTATTTTTCCTGTTTACACAATGTTGGACTAAAATTATGATTTTTATGGGATTGGTCTGACTAATGATGTTACAATCTTCAGTCATTCTGTCTCCTCTGTGCCTGCACAACCAGTGCCTACTTGTGTGAACAAAGAGCACATGTTGCACTTGCATTTTTGTACCCTGCAAAGAAAATGGTGGTGCATGGGCGGAGTTAGAGAGCAGGCATCCATTTGTCATTCTCAAAGAAATTTTAAAGGCAGACTCTTATATGCCTCAGCAAATTTAAACAAATGCATGGGTCACTTCAGCAACTGCTGACATTATATACTATATAAGCTAATATGAAACCATTTCCAGTCACAAAAACGTTTCTGAGGATACAGATCATAGAAGGAACTCCTTAAAAGTCTCTGAAATTTCTCACCATGATGAATGTGTGCCTTGAGACCTCATTCAGAAACAGCTTTGATAAACAGTTTGATTGAATAATTTGCGCCTCTCCAAGAAGATTTAAAAAGTCAAACACACAAAAGTCATTATTTATTGCAACGCTAAAGCATTATGTTATCCACAGATTTCTTAATGGCAGACCTACTGCAGTCAATCGAGACAACAGACTTAGGAGAGGCCAGGGCCCAATCCATCAAGGTGCCAACCACACCAAGAATGCCACGGGCTCCAGCTGAAGCCAAAAGCAATGAACATGTCACCCTGACAAACACCTGAGCAGTTTACAATGTCTCATGTTTAAGCAGATAGGCAGTTCTGTGAGAGTAACGCAACATCAAGCACGTCAAAAGGACCGTGCTGAGTTAACGGTTTGTGTGAGCATGACCACAAAGGTCCAACAAGAAAATACTCACCAAGATCCTTAGAGCCAAAAGAATTCCCTATCGTTTCTGAGAGGCAGGGTTTACACCCATGAGATGTTAAAAGCAAGCATTAAATTAAATCCTTTTTAAATAAAAAATAATAATAATAATTTAAAATCATGTAATTACAACCTGCAACTAATATGTGACCCTGGTACGTAACAAAAAGTTCCAAGAAAACATTAAATTGAGAGCATATGTTTAACATCCTCTGCACTCAGCCTCATGTGCCTTCAGAACTCGGGTATTCCAGTATGGCTGTACACTAGCTAGGCCATCTGACGCAGGCATCTGCAAATTGAGGTATTGTTTTGCTTACAAGTACTTGGATACAAACGAATACAGCAGTCAGAGTTCTCATACACTGTGGTACCTTTCATTTTAAGACTGCATATTAACGTTGTAGAAAAATACAACAAGGTAGAAGTACTGCAGAAAGAACTAAACTGTGCGTATTTCGAATGTGTACAGCCATATCCTTACTCGTTACTTTCCTGAGTCGGTCAGCGATTTTTGAAGCTTTAAAAAATCAGCCACAGTTTTCCTTGCTGGTATAGTTTATTGTGGCTAGAAATAAGTGAAATGCGGTGAAAATGATATGTCTGTATAGCCATCACTGATGCCTCCTCTGCACGCCACACCTGGCAAATTTGGAAGCATACGCTGGGTACGCTGCTACAGAACTCCAACTCCATTCTCCAGAACAGTCATACTGAATAGAAAGATTAAAAACAAAGTCAGAAAAATAGGTCAGCACGATCATCTCAGGCACTACCACAGCATTTTCCAGAAACTTCATGAGAAAATGATAGACAGGTTTTTGTTAAAAAGCAGCAACAACATTCATGGATTCCTGTTCAAGCAGCTTCAGACATCCCAAAATCATCAGCAATCTTTTATGTGTAAAATCACAGTTAAAAGAACAAGAAGAAGAGAAAGCCATGACCATTTATCAGTTCTAATCAAATTAAGTCTAGAAACACTTAAGACGTATCTCCTTGATCACCCCAAACTAAGGAAGCTTTCCACAGAATTGAGGTGTCATGGAAAAGTCAGCCCACTCTAGTGAATGAGAAGAATATTCTGACAAGTAGCCCTATGTCAGTACTTAATGTATGTTTTCAGGATGATTATTTTTATATAATTAGTGTGGGATATATAACATGTATACACCATTTCATTCAAAAAGTTGACGAGGACAAGTGATCTGCTGTCAAAAGCACAGCAAGCACAGCATCCCTACCCTGCTGGCTGTCCTCAGGCAGCCCTGTAGTACTCCCCCTTCTCACAGAATCACAGAAATGCAGGAGTTGGAAGGGACCTCCCGAGATCATCAAGTCCAAGCCCTCTGTGAAAGCAGGTTCCCCAGATAGGCATCCAGATGAGTCTTGAACATCTCCACCTTCTCCCCAATGCACTAACACTCAAGGGCATCTTCATTTCAATATTCCTCTTCTCCTCATTCCTTTTCCCATATTAGGGATGCCAGGGAGGACGGAACCACTGCTGTGTCCATATTAGACACCTCAAGACAGACTCTCAGTTTAGACTGAAAACATACAGCTTGTTTGAGGCATGGAGAGCAGCACGATCGCTGTGCAGTGTGCTGTAATTCCTGCCTTGTGGGACCATACCCTGCCAACACCATGGGGACCACCGAGTTAAAGGTAAATACGTCCCCTGAGCACCTCCTGAGTAGGAGCTGCAGAAATGTCCAGCACTTTTCAGACCGATATCTCAATTTCTAAGGGTTTCTCAGCACAGATGAGAACACTGCTGCAGGTAGGCTTGCATGCTCGCTGGTCACAGACAAACTGATGCTGTAAAACATAAAATCTGAAGTGTACGAGAGGAGGAAAAAAGAGCTGCTGTCGGTGGTTTCAAGTGCTTTGGTACAGCCTGCTCTCCTTACGTGCACGACACGACCCTTACGTACGTCCACGCACAGCTCTGCCCAACAGGCCTGCTATTTTTTAAGAGGACAGCACTGCCGAGGAATGGCAGATTTTGAGCCACACGAAGAGTTAACCTTCCTCCCAAGAAGCCTTCCGAGGGCAGGAAGCCAGCAGCTAACCACCCCCAGAAACTCCCAGCCTGGAGCATCGCGCAGCAGCAACTTCAGGCCACCTCGGTCCTAACGCGTGGCCAAGGCTGACCGAAGCCCGCAGTCTGCCTGGTGATAAGGGGTCAAAATACCGAATACAAAACGCACGTAGACACGCAGAAGTGCGCACATAAGCGTGCACGTCTGCACATCTACGGTCAGGAACGGCCAGCTGTTCCCTGCTGCCCAACACACGAGGCCAATAGGGCGGACATCTTCATCCCCCCGCTCTTTGTTCCACAGCAGGGCCAAGGCGAAGGGACACCTCCCCACCACCCCACAGGGGGACACCCATCGAAGCGGGAACCGCTGTCCCCTCACGTTAACAACAGCCGGGCAGTGCCGCAGCCCCACGGCCCGTCCCGCTGAGGGCTTCCCGCCGGCGGGAGGAGCGGCGGCCATTGGCAGCGTGGCAGGGCGCAGCCCGCCTGTGTCAGCACAACTCGCGGGCGGAGGAGAGCGAGCCGAGCGGGGCCGGCGGGAGGCGGCCGCGGGGACGGAACAGCAAATGCTATTCAGCCCGAGCAGTTTCAAGCCGCCCATGCTGGGGAATTACTGTAGTCTAGCTACGGCTCTGAGCGCTGGCGCTGGCTGGGTGTGCGTGCGCGCGCGCGCGCGTGTGTGTGTGTGTGTGTGTGTGTGAGTGCGTGTGCGTGCCCGGCTCTCACACACACACACACACACACATATACACACACGCGCGTCAGGAGGAGCGGAGGGGGCACACGACTTTCCTCCGGCCCCGCAACTCCCACTCCCCCTCCCCCAAGGGGCCTCCGGCAGTGTCTGAAACAACACACGTACGCATACACATCAGAAAATAAAAATAAAACACACGCGCACGCAGGAAAAAAAAAAAAAAAAAAAAAAAGGAATTAAAAAAAAAAAAAAAAAAGCGTATTCTTGGGCAGGCTGACAGCCGGGGTCAAGAAACAGCTGCTGGAGTTAATGTTTCTTCCTCCCACTCCGACTGATGGCGGTGCCCTGCCAAGACGAAGTGGGAGCCTGAGCGCGGCTCCTGCCCGGCCGGGCCCCGGGCCGCCTGCCCGGCACACGCCGCCCGCCCGCGGCCGGAGCCGGCGCGGGGAGGCACGAGAGGTCCCTGTGAATCGGAAGCGAAACGCGGGCCCCTCGCGGCCCTCCCTGTTGGGGACTAAGAGCTCCACATCTGGTCTTCCTTCTGGAGAAGTTGGGCAGCGCCAGGGAACCTTGCGTCGCTCTGGTTTCCCCCCCCCCCCCCCCCCCCCCCCACCTTGAGGACCAGGCTACCCGCCCACAACTCTGCGCCTGCCAGATCCGTCCTGCTATCTGCAGGGTTGCAGCCCAACGCTTCATCATCGCCCCTTCATCAGCACCCCTTACCGCCAGGTTTTACTGGGTTGGGACACGGCCTCATCGTGCAAAGAGCTTGCACCGACTCTTAGGTACCTTTAGAATAATTCCACGTTTGCCATTGCCACAGAGATGCGTTTTCGTAAATAAATGCAAGCGTGAGTACTATTGACATCCTGCAAACATGGCTTGCTGGAGGCTCATTAAAAGCAGAGCTGTCCAGTAAGGTGCAGTGCCTCCTGGCAAGCTGGCCTGTTTCATTTCTTCCTTAATTCCCTGTCCAGGATGGTGCCCTATTCCAGCCTACTGCTTTACAGAGCACTGTGAGCTCTGCTCCAGCTGCTGCTTTTTTTTCAGGCTGGTCCACTTTGCTCTTTCAGCTCTATTCTCCACACAGTTCCTTGCCCAACTGCGCTGCTAGCTGCTAATTAATGCTTGATTTTTTTTTTTTTTTTTTGCTGTCTAAAAAAGATAACACTTTGATTAGGCACACACACACACACACTCATATACCAACATTAACTCTTCTCTTTCTGAGGGCTAACTGGCATGAAATCCAGATGTTGAAAAATTCCCATTGGCTTCAGTGAGATCATGGCTTCTTCACATGTGGCACCCAGAGCTATCTGTGTGCCTCTAACACTTACCCAACAAAGAGTAATTTCCATTTGCCATAATTCAACCTCCTTATTTAATCCTGTGATTCTGACAAAAAAAACGTGTATGTATTTTGTTGTACCAACCACAAGCTTTTTCTGAGCCAAGTCTTTGCTGTTGCAACCTATTCAAAGCTGCATTATGTTTCTTTCTTCTTCTTTTTTTTTTCCCCCAAGCTTTTCTACAACCTCAGAAGAATTAGTATGTATGATTTTCCTTTTTTAGAGACTTATTTCAAGCACTCAAGTTGCAGCTCATGAGAATTAGCACCCTGAGTTTTTCAGCCACCTTCTTTTTTCATGCAAGTATTTCCCGAACGTTAGCTGCTGTGTATCCAAATCTTTTATCAAGCATGCATAACATGGGGCTAGGGACTGCATCTGGACTTCAGTCAAAGAAGGGGTTGGTCCACAAATTCAGAGAGGCTCTAAGCTGTCAGCTCCAAGGATCCAGAAGGTCACGAGAAGAAACATCTACTTCAAAATGCTTAGTTTCAAAATGTGACGCTCTGACATCTCAAAAAACTGAAACTGGGAATTTGCTTCTAGGTCAAATGGGAGCTGGAAAGAAAGAGTGGTTTTGGCCACAGTCTGGGAGAGACAAGCTATGACATGAATAGCTTTAATTCTGTATTTGCAGGAGCTGTTTGCAGTGGCTTTTTTGTAAGTCTGGAAGGAGTCTTTTGTCTTACTGAAGCCTGCAGAGCAGTCCACAGCTGGGCAGCTCCATTTGGAGAGTCAGAATGGTGTATTTGTGAAGAACTGGTGGATTGCACGTATGCTATCTAATGCCTGAAGCCAAATAATTATTCTTGTTACACCTTTAGTAACTTGCATAGCATAACTGAAAACTTGTGGGGGAGGGGGCATAGGACCCCTTTCAGATTTTCTTCTTGTGCTTTTCCGCCTTAAAAGTTATTCATAAATAAAAAGCATTTTAAGACAGTGTTTCCAAAAGATATATGATGTTGCTGATGCACTGGCAGGAGCCAGTGTTTTGGGCACTTCTGTCAGCATGAAGATTGCTCTATCCTTACTTGCTATGCCAATGCTGATTTTATGGTTTGTTGCAGAAAAAAAAAAAAAAAAAAAGATTGAGAGCTTCCTTTCCATTTGATACATAAAGACAGTGAAACAGCCACTGAAAGTGAGAGTTTACACACACACTACCAATGAAGGGAAACGTTTTATCAAACTGGATTATTTTAGATGAGAGAACACATTGCCACAATAGAAAGCTGAGATCAAGTAGTTCTCGAGTTACACAGAAAAACAGTGTTTTTCGTGAGTAGCAAGAATATTCAAAACCATATTAGTCAAACAAACAAGTACAGAAGGAGATGGAAAACCTCATGTTCCAGATCATTACTCAATCAGAGAGAACAACTGAGATAAAGACAGATACCATGCTGATTACTGTGGATCTTTTCTGAGAATTCCTTGAACTTTTATTGGAAACTGATTCTAGCAGCTACTGGTACAGACTAAAGGCCCGAAGAGAGGAGGAGACCTGATCCTCAAACAATACACCTGAGTTTGTTTTGTTTTCAGCTAAGAAGATATTGCAAATTAACCAGTTGTTCCAAACTGCATGGTCGCTTTCATCCGTTGGAAGATACCTACCAAGGACACAAACTCTTGCTATTGCATTTGTTGGTACTCCAGTCTTATGTTTCTCAAACTGAGGGACTGGAATTTACCCACTTTACATCCACCAAAGCATTTATTTTCACAGCAGGTTCTTGTTTTACAAAGCCTTTATTTTTGCAGCTAAAAAGTCATTCATCTCTGTTTTGGAACAGTGACGTTCTCACTCTCACCGTGACACTGTTCAGCCTGATTCCCCCAGGACACAACACATGGCCAAGTCACTGAAGGGTAAGCTGGCATGTGAATTTTCAAGACTGTCTGCATGCGTACAAGAAGGGCTAGGCTGCCTTGAGTTACCTTGCTTTATCCTCACACACACACACAGGCAGTTACCATGGAGGAGGCAGCACATTTTAAATCCACCTCTCACCACTAAACTAGTGCTGCATGCTCATGCAGTGCTCCCATATCAATTCACCAACATCAACTTGCTCTCGTGTCCATAGGAGATTTGTCTCCTGCCAGCTTAGGTTCTGTAGCTGGATCCAGAAGTTGAAATCTTGTCTGTGCATTTGGGCTGACATCAGTCCCCAGCACCGATTTGTACAGCAAAGAAGGCAGAGGTGGCCAAATGGCACGTTGTTCTTCCCTTCTCCTGAGGCTGTCCCCTCAAGAGAAGGTGGCAAAATGGATACTCAGGTGCAACAGAGTAATCGTGCTGTTGGACTGCAGGGAGACAGCACCTCAAATTGCTTAAGTGCTTTGTGCTGCCGCCACGTGTATTCCCCTTGTGGTTTAAGCATCCCTCCTCGTCCCCATCCCTCATTCTGCACCTCCCTCCACACTGAGCTGGCACAGCTGTTTGCCTGGCTGTGGGCGGCACACGGGTGGGACAAAGCAGCTGGAGGGCTGCGATGGCTGCTTCTGCAGCTCTGCCACTGCAAGCGCAGCCCTGGCCCAGGATCCCTTGCTCGGGGGGCAAGAACTCCCATGTTCAGGCCGTCTGAGCCACCCCCATAGTATTTTGCATGTTGGGCAGGTGATAGCTGCAGTATTTCAGATGCCGTTGTATGGAAACGGATCGTAAATGCTGGCTTACTCCTGGCGACTACAACGTATCAGTTTTCATTAGAAATGTAACATAAACGGGAAGTACTGAAAAACAGCAACAGAGGCAATTATGCATGTGATCATCACAGAGAGTTTGAAAATCGTGCTTCAATAAAGCCTGAGTAGAGAGAAAGCAGATTCTTTCACATAAATATGATTTGCTTTTGCTAAGTGACGGCAATTATCAGTGGCATTAAAATATATTATTTTGATATTTTTCACATAATTTTGTGACAGTGAGATTTCTGCATTATAAACAGCACCTTCTGCAATCTTAAAAAAAAAATGTTCTCTAGCTAGTAGTGTTCTGCAAAAATCTCAGAAAATAGGAGCCTTTCTCCCAGATTTTTTAGAAAATTTCCTGTAAAAGCTTCCAAATCTAGTCCCTAGCATCTAAAGAAAAAATAATAACAATAATTAATAAAAGTTCCTCTTAATATTTTACCCAGAGAAAGCACTTAAAGGGCTTTCAGAAGACAAAGATTTTCATGCAGCTGATGATTCAATGGAATCAAAATATGCTTTTTCCTTTCTTTCTTTCTTTACAAACATCTGGTAGAAAATGTGCTTTCACAAGATGCTGAAAGGCTCTCCTGAATCCCACCAAATTTTTCATAATAGCTTCTCTAAGGATCAGCAGAGCATCAGAAACCCAGGGAATTTCAAAACTACTAAATAGCAGAAATGTTCACATTTAAGATTATTTCCTCGAAAACGGGCCTTATTTTGACGAACATTACAAGGAGCACCCACAGGTTGCCCAACTTCTTTTTTTTTTTTTTTTTTTTTTTTCAATAGAGTTCTTGATGACATTTGGTAAAATAGCATTATTTTAACATCTCTGGGAGCTTCAGATTTCCCCTTTGCCATTGTAACATGCAGCGGTTGAGCAAAAGGTACTTACTTAACAGTGGATAATAAAGGCCTCCAAAAAGCAATCTGTGTGCCTATTTATCTTATCAGAGCCTCTGTCCTTCCTGATTGTGATCCAGACGTTCCTCCGTATCTCAGTCTGGCTCCCTTGAACAAGTTCCTCCATGCAAAGGCTCCTTTTAAAGATACTTAGCAAGTTTGCTTGATCCACGTTAGTCAGCCCTTTCCTTTCCTGCTTTAAAACTCCTGCAGGTTAGCAGGTCAGGAGGAACATTCTTAAAAATTTGTCTCAGCTAATTGTGATAGCATAGGCTTGCAGCCCTGGATACGTGGACAGTATATCAGAAATCATAAGAATTTGTAAGAAGAGTCCATGTGTTTGTTAGAAAAAAGTTCAGCTAGAAGGTGTGGAAGTAGACTAGATGCGGATACTCCTGACAGAGTTATAGGAGACTCAAGAAGGAGAATGCAGCCCTCCACTCTATATCTTAGAATTTGGTACAGAAAGAATTGTGGAGATTAACAGGAAGCTCTGGAAGTATCAGTGCGTGCTCAAAACTGCAAGTTAATTGGCATAGCAGGCACTTGTTCAAGTAATTTACATGACTAGAATATTAATATGTAAGGGTATAACTTGCTCAGAAAGGGTAGGGAGGGCAGAGGAGAGTTAGTGTACTATTGCACTTCTGGATGATACAACTCTTGTTCTGAGGCCCAGGGTGAGAAAGAAGAGAGGTGGGTTATAAGTCTGTGGGTAAAAGTAGCAGGAAAAACAAGATAAAATGAGGGCATTGTCACTGTGCAGGCCTTTGTATGCCACTGAACCATGAAGACTGAGTGGAGTTTTTGAAGGCTGATGAAATTCTTTGAAAGCACCAGGCTTGGTGAAATGCAGAAATTTAACTCCTCTGGACATACGGTAGGAAATCAGAAAAAAATAGGAGACAAGCAAATTCTAGAAAAGTAATTTATTGGAAATAATTTTATACAGCTTGGGGAGAGAGAAAAAAAAAAAAAAGGGGGGAAGAAACAGTTAAGCAGTTGTGGACTTTTTTCAAGCCAACCAGCTGAAACAGGTTGAGAACATGAAAATGAGGGGCACGTTGGGTGAGACTGACCTTTAAATGTCCTCCAACCAGGAAAAAAAATCAAAACCAACAGATTTTAAGAACGATTTATTTAATAAATTTATGGAATTGGAAAGACTTCGTAAGAAATGTCTGAGGTATCCAGTAGATCCAGTTCATTTTTGAAAACATTCTAAAGGCAGAATCTCTACTCCTCCAGTGTAGAAGTATACTAAGAAACAAATGTAGCTAAATCATGTTCAGAGAATCATAAAATCATTTGAGTTGGAAGGGACATCTAAAGGTCATCTTTTCCAACTCGCCTGCAATGAACAGGGACAGCTACATGTATATTAATTAATTAATTAAGTCATGGAAGTGAATTAAAAGGACCAAAATGGAAAAAAAAAGGCAACTAACAAAGAACACAAAGCGTAGCAGAATTGTATTCTAAAGATACTGTGGTGGGAAGGAAGAAAATCAAGGAGAAAATTAGTCTGCTTATCAGAAGAGAGAAGAAGATACTGATATTAAAAGGGCCAATGCTTTTGTTTATTTCCAGCTGAAAGACAACAACAAAGCCCATGATTATACAGTACAAGTAATCAACACCAAACATAGAGGGTAAGAACTGAGACAGTGGTAGGGAGAGGAGAAAATCATGGAAACCTTAACACCATGAGATGCATCCAAATGGTCTGCATCTGATGCAATTCAGGCTAAGTATTACGTGGAGATCAAGCTGTGGTAAGTAGCAGCATTATTGCTAGTTACTCCTGCAAGCCCACGATGGGTGGCTGAGGTTTGGGACCACTAATAAAGGGCAAATCGGTGAGTGAGGCAAAAATCCCCAACGTTCAGCCATCGTAACTCAAGTCTTGGAGCAATTCATTCAACTACTTATGGGGTTCTAAAAGATAACAAAGAGATAAGTAGCAAACAATATGAATTTGTCGAGAACAAATCATGTCAAAGTGATCTAATTTTCTTCCATGACAGAGTAATGGGCATCAAGAGTAGGAAGAAGCAGTAGATATCATAGCATCTTTGGTGAATTCTTGTCACTCTGTTGTATAATTCCCACATGTAAACATGGCTACATTAAACTGCTGTTACGTGGTAAACAGCTTACAGAAAATATATTTTGAGAGCATAGGTATCAGGGGCTCTTTATCAGAACAGGGATACTATTCGAATGGGGTTTCACAAGGGTCTTTTCCGGTCTAATGCTGTGTAACAGCCTCGATGATTACTTAGGAGACAGAATAGAAAATGTGTCTGAATCTAAAGAGAACATCAAGCTCAGGGCAGCTGCAGTCATGTTCAAGGACAAGGTTATAATTCAAAATTTTGATGAAAAATCAGAAAAAAAATCTGAAAAACAAGCTGCAAAATTTCATTTACAGGCAGTAACAGTTACACAGAGCAAAGACAGATGTTATACTGCAGGAAGAAATAAAGATGTAGTAAAATGAAGTTTAAGCAGGCTCAAAATCCTCAGACAGATACAGAAAGAGGCAGGCATCATTAATGGATGTGTCATCTGCACGATGTGCAGAGTGCCCCTTTTGCTTTATCCAGTGCTCCACTGCTTGATAACTACGCATAAGGAAGAAAGGGAAGAGCAGTGAGAATGAGGTCTAGGAAATATCATCTCTGAGGTAAGGGTAGAGGAGATGAGATTGTGTACTCTATACACAAAAGATAGAGAAAAATACAGTCGGAGGCTTCAAATGCTGCAAAAGTAGCTGTTCAAGAATGGTAATACACTCATCTCCGTCTGTGCCAACAGATTAAACTTCAGTTAGGGAGGTGTAGATTAGGTATTTAGAAAATATTTCTAGAAGTAAGGCCAGAGGAACATCGGGAGAGATAGGCTAGGAACACATCCGGACTTCTCCAGGATGAAATTGGACAGACCAGAAATATAGGATGCTACATCTGGAACTGAATCTTCACCAAGGCACTGCTTCAAAGGAGGATGGCCCATGTATTTCCTATGTCTTGTAGAACTGAACTACTTTAAAATACTGTGGGAGAGATGAGGCTAGGCAGGACAATTTGTCTTCAGCTGACTGTTTTGTTTTGTTTTTTCTCTAGTAATTTTCCTTTGGGTTAAACTAATATGATCATAAAATGTTAGAGTAACCAGAGCAACATACAGGAGCTGCTGCAAAATGCTTCCAAATCTGTTACAGCCCAGTGAATGATGCAAGTTAAGATTTTCAAAGTTATATGTTCATTTTTTTCCCATACTATCTCAGGCTTTAATAAATTTACCTGAGCAAATGCAGTGGTTTTATTTAATCTGTTTATATTAGTCTCATACGAGTGCTGCAGATCTCTACAGCTCCTTCTCATTGACTGTGGTATATGTATTAATGAATAAAAAATTGATGAGCTTTAGGCCTCCTTCCTTGCTTCCTTTCCTCTCTCCCATCAATGACTCAAGCAATGAGCTAATAGAAACATTACTGAGAAACAGAAACCTTCAAGTAAGTAATTGCCAGTCTGCTGCAGAGGGTAGAAACATATGGATAGGCTGCAGAGCAGTATGAGGTGCTGGGAAAAATACCCGGGTGCAGGGAATTAACTGAAGGACAGGAGCATGTTTGCTGTTACAAAACTTAATTTTTAATTTTTAGTATTTGTGACACTTTACTGAAGTTCAACGAGAGTCATTATTAAAACGTATTTTGTCTCCGTCGTCCACAAACAAATTATATGTGTAGAGCCATAAGCCACAAATATTTAGTCTGCTGTTCTTGAATCAGGTAGTGGCTAAAGTTTGTAATCCTGCAAGATTTGCCTCTGTGGAGGGAAACGGATGTGGGAGCTGGCAACTCCAACACAATCCTGTTTATTTACCAAGTGTGTACACAAGACGAATGGAAAAAAGGATTGTTTCTTGACTTTTCCTGTGCACTGCTCTGCAAGTATCCCTGGCACCGTGCCTCAGGGTCCTTCCCTGTGCTTAGCTTCCCTACCTCTTTGCCCATTGCATTCGTAGACATAAAAGCAAAAACAAAGAGATTTCTAATTCAGTGGATACCCAGCCTCCATTGCCTCCTTTGCTTTCATCATCTAAACTCAGTCTGGCAAGGCAGCGCGGCCGTACTGTGTATCTGTGTTCTTCACAGTGGCCTCTGTCCTCTGACCTTAGCAGCTTCTTTGCGTTTACACTTTGTGGAAGATGCCTCTCCAAGTGACCACTCAGCTGTGCTTAAATGAACCAACAGTGCCACGCGTTGCCCATATTTGGGTGAGTCTCGGAACTGTTTGCAACAGTTATGAAAAGTGTTGGTAGTTATGCGGGTTGAGGCAAATCTACCTGCACTGCTCACCTTGGGCCCCATCCAAAGCCCGCTGAAGTTGGTGGAAGTGTCTCTGGTGATGTCAGTGGGCTTTGGATCGGGACCAAGGCTTCTCCAGCATTTACTCAGATCTTACTCTGGCAATTCTCCCATTGAAGTCAATGAGATTATTCACTGGGATAATAGAGCTCACTGTCAGGAAGATTTTAATGATATTCAACCTACATTTTCCATGTCTTCATATCACCCCATTACTCCTAGTTATATCTCATTATCTTCTTTTTTTTTTTTTTTTCTCAGAGACCCAGCCCTAACCTTCTTAGTCAAGCAAAAATCACACTGACTTCGATTAAGGAAGCAGGAGCTCACTATGATCTTCGCTGTTTGGAGGCAGCGGTTGCAGCCCCCCACTATGTCATCATACAGGCAATACATGCATGGTATTTTTGCTTGTAGACTGCCGTATTGAACCTATGGCAGTACTGAAGAGTAGAGAAAAATGAGAAGATTTGTCAGTATAATTTCAAGACATACAGTAATATGAATTTTTAAATAACATTTGATCTTATAAAAATATTTTATCATCTATCAGGCGTACATCCTCACAGCTATATAAAATTTTGTATTAAAATTATTGTAAGTAATTTCTTTGATGAAGAACTCAACATCTGTGGTTTAGAATAGCTTTATAATTTTCTGTGCTCAAGACGGATAACATGATACTTCGTTCTCAATAATCATTTATTATGTATGATTTGAACTTTTTGGATGGTTGGACTGCACCGTGTCCTAAATTACCAGAAGTTAAATACTTCTTATGCATATTAAAAATGGTTATTTTCTACATAATTTTCTCTGAATTTGTATTAAGAGATGGCATTTTGTTTAGAATTAAGACATCGTGTATCTCCAGTGTTCTTCCTACGTACAATTTCTGTCACACTTGTTCTGCTAGCTGAAAAAGGTAAGCTAAAGGAGCTGGTCTCTGATGATCCAGAGAAAAGTGTGCAGAGTCCCTTCTACCCTGTCCAGTCACTAACCAAAGGAGTGCCACGATGGGACACTCCCAAGGCAAGCTGACTAGTGTGGTACTTATGGCTAAAGGGCTAACACCTGAGTGCATCAGCACAGGGCAGCACCGACCCCCAGATCTCATTGGTTTGGTTGTTGTACCACTGCCAGTTCACAAAGTTTTTGGAGCGAGAGCCCTCTTTCTGTCTGCCTTTCACAGAAATGGGCACTCTGTGAGAGGGACTTTATGGTAACACAGTCATGCTAACGATAACACTGATCATAAATAAAATTAGGACTACTAATGATAAGAAAGAGCGTATGGAGATCATGTAGTACATGAAAAATATGTTCCCAACCCTATCACAGAGTGCTTCCCTGCTCTGCTGCGGGGAGACAGAATGAATCCTATGCTGCAGATATGTGGGACTTCCTTGCAAAGACTTGATTTTGCCAGTTAGAACTTTAACTACATCCAAGAACTTTTCCCTCTACATCCTAAGTTTTGTGGGTTTTCTATCACATACAAGCAATTAATCACTGCAGATTTATGCATGCATTTCCTTTGCCATTAGTTATATTCATTTCTCAGCAAATGCCCAGAGATCGCATTTATCAAGATGAAAAATGTGAAACTATTGCATGCTCTGTGTCCATCGCTACTGTCCCTATTTGCCCTTCCCACTCCATTGTTATGCAGGCGTACGACAAATGGAGGTTCAGCTCTCAGGTGACCATTCAGATCTATTTCTTTGGCAGGATAAAAGAAAACACTTCATTGCTTTTTCTGTTATGCATTTCTCCAGGAATGTTCTGCTCAAATTGAATATTTTCAGGATGCATTTACTCATCAACCGAAGAATTTCACTTCTTTTATTCCAGCCCATCTCTCTTTTCAGATATGAGGTAGCGCAGAAAACTAAGAGGTAAAATAATGATAAAGAATGGCTTGAAGAGTGATGCATCTTCATTATCTGTTTTAGTTCAAATTGGTTTGCTCTTGAAATGCATCTGCTAATAATCTGAAGTTACTGTTCTTTTGTTTGTACCCTGAAGCATGCAGACTGGACTCTTTTCAGACTAAGCTAGCCCAGTTTGAACGTTAGGAAAAAAATATTCTCAGAAACTAAGTGGTCAGACATTGGGACAGGCTGTGCAAGGAGGTGGTGGAGTCACTGTCCGTGAAGGAGTTCAAGAGGAAGGTAGATGTGGCACTGAGGGATGTGGCCACGGTGTGTATGGGTTGGCAGCTGGACTAGATGATCTTAGAGGTCTTTTCCAACCTTAATGATTCTGTGATATTCTGAAAAGACATAAACTAGGAGCCCACCCAACTTGTTTCAATAGACCAGTAAGCTTGTGGGATCAGATTTGAGTTGCTCCTAAATGAAATCCCCCAAAACATCATGTGGACGTTGGATCATCAGCAAGACAAACATAGTTGCTCTGTATATCCATCCTTGCAGTGCACCAATGCAGACGTATCCTTAGCTGCCTACTCAAAGAGTCAAGTCTTGTAGTGTACTTTGTACTACGTTTCTCCCACCCAGTTTCCTGGTATTTAACCTGGTCCTTCACTGAGCACACGGTGCAGCTCTATAAGTAATGTGCATTAGATGGAAAGTTGACAGGTGAGAAGAAATGCTCATCCTGGATGTCCAAGCATTTATTCTTAGACTGTATGCGCAACTGCCTGGCAGGGGAACAGGGATGAAGCTCACCTCTGCAGCCTGGATATCCTTTATGAGAAGGGCAACTCCAGGTTGTTCAGAAACAACATCAGCATTTATTTATAACAAGTGGAATTCGTCACATTCGTCTATAGTTTGTGAGTGTGTTTTTGTTTCTGCGTGCGTTTTCGTTGTTGTTTATTTTTTGTAGCTACACGCTTCTGTGTCACGTACTAAAAAATGTCCAATTAAATTCGGACACGTTTGAAGAGCATCTGATTTTGTAATCAGCGTGATGTGGGTACTATTTTTATCCGATATCATATGGGTTTCACACAAAGATGGATGTTGGACTGTCAACATCCCTCATTTCCATTAACCTTCTTTCCCTCATGAATAACTGACCCACAGCAATAAGAGCCGCCCATGAATTCAAGCAAATAAAGCAATCCCATTTTCTAGGCCCAGCACTTTTTGCTGCATTGAGCCTTCACGGAGTAAGCAGCAACATGTCTGCTGGAAAGCACAACTCCACAGACAGCAGCTTTTTACTGCATTTCCTCGCTTTCAGCCACTGTCACCCTAATGCAATAACCTAATCTGTGAGTACTGAAATCCCTGTTAATATCCTGATCCTGAAAAATTAGCAAAAAAAAAAAAAAGAATATAAAAATCCAACGATAACAGAACACAAATGATGAGCACGTATATTTAGCATAACAAATCCCCATATCATTATCTCTTATATATTCTTCCCAGTTCAGACCAGTTTTGTAAATCTCAACTGTGAGGTTTATCTGATTAAACAGAAAAGCTATGGCAAAAAACAATGAACAAAAATGTTTGTAATGTAATATGAAAATGGTGTTTGGGATCTTAATACGCTGTAATTGACCACACAGAATTTTTCAGTGAAAAGATAATTTGGCATTAGAATTGTGCAGTACTTAAATAATATAATTTCGATAATGACAGTAAAATACAATTTCAGTAATGCAAGTGAATCATAAACTTGGACAATATTTCTCATTCAAATGAAGTTTGTAATATGTCTTAATGCTGTAACTATTGTACATTTTAAAAAGAACTCTGTCATGAACTGTAACCAAACATTATTATTTCTCAAACATACAGCAAAAACTGTGGAAGATACAATGCAAACGTATAGAAGAAACATCACATTTATTTGGGAAATAATGAATCCTGTGGGAGTGAGTCAAACTTTTTTCCCTACACAATTTTATTATACACTTTTTAAAGAGCTGAACTTTGGTAACTCTTCACTCATATTTAGCTGAAAACTGAAACTGTGATAGGTTTTTACCTTCTGAAGATAAACAATTCCCATGGATACTCATGGTTCCCATTTTTTGTTGTGCTGTTTCATGATTCTGAGGCAAAGGGAGCTAATCTGTTGGGATCTGATTAGAGAATTTTTTTTTCATATAGAAAGCCATTCTTTATTTGTGGCATCCACCCTATGGCTTTTTCACAGCTGCTTGTGCAAGAAATAGCATTGCACCAACAGTGAGGTACCATAAAGGGTACACGGACGGTTCACAGTGAATCAGGCAACCCACATCACTTCTGCAAGCAAGCTCTGTGACCTTTTTTAGTCTTTAACATTCCTGTATCTTCTTTACCTCAGGGCTCCTTCCTGTCCCTTGCACAAGAGAGCCGCGTGAGCAGAACAGCTTCTGCCGTCTGGGTGTGCAAAGTGCACCTTGATGCCTGCAGATCACTGTGCTTTCCTCCTCGCTGCTGGAGCCTTGGCACCCACTGCAGGGATCCTTGCGTAAATCCGGGTAAGGAGCGGGTAGAATTTGTGCCCCTCTTGTGGCATGCATGGCCGCATTGGTTCCCTACATGGTCGTCCAGATGGAAGCAATTCCATCTCCTTTGTCTATGGCTGCAGCTGCCAGATAAAACACTGAACACTCTCTTACATTTTATCAAACGTGTATTTGGAGTTCCCTTTAATATGTGAGTCGTTCCAAAACTAATGCCTCATATTTATTCCCGTAGAAACCACAATGGCTATAAAGAGCACAATAACACCATTTCATAAAGCAGATTTTCTGTTACAAAGCACTGTTTTTCAAAATAGTCACCACCGTTAGCTGTAGGTTTCCACCAGCCACGACAAGAGCCTGCCTGCTGAGCTCAGAATGATCTGACCTGGTGGAGGTGACCCACTACCACTGTCACCACTGCTGAAACACACCAGCCAACACCTGTCTGTGCTCACATCTGCTGCTTAGTCTCCTTAAACATTCAGCAAGCTCCAGTCAGTATCAGTAGGCGCTATTTTCTCCTGGAGAAATCCAGTGACTCACCCCTTCTTCAAAGCACTCCCATGTCAGACGCCTTTCGGTCAGGCTGCCCCTCTGCTGCCATCTGTCACACGGCAACAGCATGTCAAGGGAAGGTTCACCCTCTGCTGTCATTCCACCAACATCTGCCTCTGGCGATGTAGGGCAGCATCACAAAATAGGAGGCATTACTTTTGGAGCATACCATATCATATCAGATAAAAATAGCACTCACATCATATTCTCTTATGTATATAATGTTCCCTTATGCTGCTACATTTCATGTGCAAGGATAGGGTTTATATACTGTAAATTTTACTTCTTAACCAAAAATACATTATCCTGGAAGCAAATTGAGTGAAGTGTTCTCAATGTGCCTGTAATTTCTTTGCAATTGTGTGAGGTGTGAAATTCACTTGACTGTTCTTAGTGAAGGATCTGAAGGGTGGGAGATAAAAAATTTGTTATACTCCTGCCAAGCAAGCACGGAGAAGTATAGATTATGTATGTCATTTCTGGAAAGAAGATGGAGGAGCTGTGCTTCCAAAAGACATCCTCAGGCTCAAAGGAAAATGAAAGGACACAGGACAAATATTGTATTTCTTTTTTTTTTTTTTTCATCGTACATATCATAGTAAAGAGAGAGAGAGATTAAGGATTCATTACACTATAAGATAAGTTAGATGGTTGGATGAGCTAAAGTAAAGTTTTAAGCAGCAAAAATATGCAGAATGCACCTGCTACGAACTTCTTGTAGCAAAGGATCTCTGTAACTCATGAGAGAAATGAGAAACAACCCTTTTTTGTTGCGAATAAAATGTATTTTTGACTTTTTTTTAAGCAGATCTAACATAATTTTTCCTATTTCTATATCTTTATTTCATAAAAGTGGACATTAATGATACAAAATGGGGACTTGCAAGAAAATACCTGAGTGGGTGAAGGTGGTTTGGTATTTTGCCTTCTCAGTCATTACCTTGGCATGGCACTAGGAGGCAATCTGCTATTAGAGGTGTCATCCCTCAGGCATCCAAGTCCTTGAATATTGAGGTCTTTCAGCACCAAATGGCATTGCTCATGGCAAGCTTTATTAATTTCTTTCACGTCAAATTCTAACCCTCAGCATCTCCTTAGTGTCTTCCATACATTTTAGAGAACTGTACGCTGGTGACTGAGGACAGCTTGCTGTGACTCTGACCACTTGTTTGGCCAGTTGTGACATCTGCCACTGCGCCAGACCTACAGACGTGCTCAAGCGAAGGACTATTCCGTGCTACATCTAAGGCTGTGGCCATACTGAAAAACGAGGTTGAATAAATACTCTGTGTAGCTTTTAAATCTGCTCTGTGAACTGAACTTGCAGGTGTTCTTCCAGAAGGGTAGCACAGCTACATGTCCTGCAAGACTGCATCAACACGTGTGTGGGGAGCAACCCATGGGCAAGAGCCACATCGCCTCTCGCTCTCTGTTGAGTGCTTGACTTCACCACCTCAATGATTTCATTTTTATAAAGGTTCTTCTGTTATCCTTTGGAAGCAAATGTACATTTATGTGTTTTGTAATTCTGCAAGTAATGTATTTAGATGGTTTAGAAAGATTTGATGCCTATCACAGCGGGACACCAAGTTAGAGCTAGAAACACGCTTTTAAAAACGTTTTCCCCGAGTGTTTACCAAGACAGAAAGCTGAATTTGGTTTGGCTCTGTTCATGCTCCTTTTGTTTACTTTCAGTGAATATTTTAACTAATAAGTTTGCTGTTGGGATTGTTCGTAGAAACAGCACATTTCAAGCAAATATTTCAAAAATGTCATGGAAAATATATTTTAGACCCTGAAATGGAAATGTTTTCACTAGGAATCTAATTATAAGATTTCCAGTAATGTATGCTTCTTTTGTGCAATCGTCAAATTAGAAAATATGTCCATGCATACATAGTTCCACACTTACTAACTACGACCCGCTGGGTTAAATAGCAACAACAGAAAAGGCATTGAAGATCACCCGTGTGAAGCTCAAGAGTTCTAGGTACTAAGTAATTTCAACAATATAATTTAAATCCGTTGACATTTTCATTCCTTTAGATACTGCCCTTTGCGTAAGCCAGTCTTAAAGTCTGTGCTTCATGTGTTCGGATGTGGCGTGATTCTGTTCGATGGATCAAAGCGTGAGAGGAAAGAGACACTGCTGTTTAACAAAAAAATAAAACAAGGAGAATCTTGAACTGCGATCGCAACGTTTGTAACAGAGAGGAAAAACGTAACAATTTCAATTTCCAAGTCTGTTTGCATGCAATTCTTTGCCCGCAAATTCTCTTGTGGGTTTGAAACCTCACAAAGAATTTCGTCTTGCTTTTCGAAACCTTTCCCTTCACCTTTTAGAAAAGAAAGAATAATCATGTTTGTATGTCTCCCTAATATAAACATAATTAACATCAGTGGCATATGGAATTAATGCTGCCTGTAAGGAAGAGCTTCACAATTAAATCATAGATTTGCTGTTGCGCAGTTTGGAGACGTGAGCTTTGCTCACTAAACAATGGGTTTATGTGCCATATTCCATAGATTCTCATTACATGTCTTGTGTCAGCAAAATTATATTAGGCAATCTCACTACTTGCATCAGCTCATATTAATATTATTTGTAAGACAAAATGGCTCTTGACGTTGCGCCTCTACTCATTATCAGAAATCATTTTGCTCTAGAAATGTTAATAATGAAGTTTACATATGATAACATTACTATTTGTTTTAATAATTTCCAATAAAAACAACTACTGTTTTAGTGACTCATTTTATTTTCTTGTGTTTCCTGGCAAGTACTGCGTGTCTTTTTAAGGAATACAAAAATAAGTTGGCTACAGCTCAGCTCAGAAGCTGACTCCTTGAGCTGTGCTTAGTGGAGGCTGCCACTGAAACCAGTGACCTGGACAGGACATACAGGACGGGGTACGTTTCCAGCCTCTCAGCTCTGCTCTCCTGCACCGAAACACCATAAAGCAGCATTAATTGAGACTTAAAATATAATGGAAATCTGTTAATCATGATATAAAAGGGAGCCAGGAGAAAAAAAAAAAAGACTGGGAAAAAGAAGCGGGACACAGTCAACCCCATGGGTGACCTGCCATGTCAACATCAGCTCAGGAAACGGCAGCTGCTTTGGTTCACAGAGCCACCCTGGAAATGCATTGCCCAGGAGGATGTTAAGCAGCAAGTTCAGGTTGCACCTTGGCAAAACTAAAAATGCCTGGTTCAAGAGCAAATCTTCTGTTTGTGCTCTCTCCGAGTATAAGGCGTGTGTGCTGCCGTGACATCCCACACCGAATTAGTACCTGAAACACTGAAGCCTATTAGCAGTAAGGAAATCATGGGAAACGTGGCTGGGTTGGTATACTTCGGGAGATACAGTAAGTTTTGCTAGCAGTTTAATTAAAGAAAATTGTCAACCTCAGTGTAAAAACGCATGTTTAATTACTTTATCGAGGACATTTTAACTGCAGTTTGAGTTCCAGACTTTTGTAAATTATTTTTGGCCAGCCTAACATACTTGTTATGAAGTTCAGATTTTAATACGAATGCGAAACCTTTTTTCTTCCGGCGTTTATTTCAGTGCTCTTTTTTTGGCTAGTCTTTGGGTTTCTATTTCCACCTAAAATGGACAAATCCTACAGTCATTTTAAAACCATCCAACCCTATCGACCTCAACCATATTCTCATCCTGATTTACAGCCTCATTAGGATTTTAATGATGTAAATGAAAGCAGAATTTGATCCTAAATCTTCGCTCTAAATTAAAGGGTGCATTCACCTCTCGGTGCGGGACGTGGGAGTGTGTGCTTCAGAGCATACGCAGCTAAAACTTGGCAGGCAAGGTCTCAGCTAGAGGGTGGGTTTTTTTTTAATGCTCCTCTCCTGCGATAAGCAGGCGCGCATTCCCGTGTATCTTGTAAAATCTCTAACAGTTCTACGCATGCATGTACAGGCGTAGCGCTGTTTTTACAAGATATAAAACAATTCTTACTCACATATCTTTCTGATGAGAGAATGAAGTAATCAGCCTAAATATATTTGCCTTTACTTCAGTAGCAAGGCTCCAGAAAGAGCAAGCAGTTGCCAGCCACTGGTCCTTCCCTGGAGTGCCTGCAGCACAGCCATCGTTCTTCCTGCGCTGCAGAACCCAGTTGGAGGGTGAAGATTGAGAAAAGGACGTCTTCATTTTCTGGTGATGCGGGAACTCTCACCTTAGAACAGATCCAAGTCTCACGCAAGTCAGAAGAAAAATTCTTATTAACTTCAGTGGCCTGAATTTCTTCCTGAGGAAGAAAATACCATGTTCCACATACAGCGCGGTCTCTAAATTTAAGCCAGAAAACTCTACTGCTTCCAATACGCCACATATTAAGCAGTAACTGTGAAGGACTTAATATTTACACTGCCCGCACCTCGTGGCATTTAAGTGCATTTTATAGCACGAGCACAATAGGCAACGCATTTGTCTGACCCGTATGCACTCTGTAGCTTGTATGCACATGTAACTCCTGATAGGGACACACGTTGCCTGAAATTATCTTTCTCTGACCCTCAAAACTGCAGCTACTGCGGAGGAAGACAGTTGCCAGAACTTGCTCCAGAAGAGCCATCTTCATACAGCCTTCCCATCACGCTTTAGAAGAGATGAATGCCAGGAATTGATTCAACTGTTGCCATCCTCATGCCAATGAACTCTAAACAGAGTCACGGACATTGCATAACATTATCAGAGAAAGATGGTGGGGCCGCACCATGTCTCAGGGCTGCTGGGCCGGGGACCTCAGCCCTGCCAAGTTTGGGAGCACAGCATCGGGCTGCATCCCACACGGGCAGCTTTGTATGGAGTCACAGAGTCACGGAATCGTGGAGGTTGGAAAAGACATTTATGATCACCAAGTCCAACCATCAGCCTGACACTACCACGTGCCCCTGAGCACCGCATCCACTTGTATGCAGAAGGGAGTAGTCAGGGATTGCTTCCTTCTATCACTTCGGGGCTGTTTGGGTTTGAGTTTATTTTAAAGCACGCTGAAGGTTGATTACTTCTAGTGAAAGGTGAAGTGCTGCAGAGTCAAGAAGCAGAAGAATTTTAAAAGACCTTGCATAACTCTGGTGATATTTTTAAGCCTACTAATTGGCAGGTGTTTCTCACAAATCAGGAGGTGACTTTCTGAAAATACATTTGCCCCTTGAGCCAAGCACGGTTCCTTTCATCACTTTTATCACCAATGGGGTTCAACACCTGTAACAATGAAGAAAGAAGTCAGCAAGAAGAAGCATCCCTCCCCCAAAACAAGGCGAGGCAGCAAACAGAGCAGAGCAGGAAGAGAAGCTCACCAGGGCCATGGTCACAAGCCCTAATCCCGGACAATTCCCCCATCAGCCATCCCACCGCCACCTGACGCTCTCTTGGGGCATTTGCGGGGTCCAGCTGGCAGTGCCAAGTGGTTTTTAAGGTTCCCCGAAGGAGCACAGTTCCCTCAGTTGAGAAAGGCAGTTTGCAAAAAGAGCAGGAAAAAAGTGTTTGATAGCAGTGCTACCAGTAACTGGCTTATACGCATTTTCTCTTTTTCGCTTGACGCAGCTCCCCTCAGCACCCAGCAGGGAGAAACACTCGGATCATGCTGCACGCTTGCAGCTAGGGGGGAAGGATCTGATGCTGCACGCCTCACCTTGAGGCTGGCAGACGGGACATTTTGCTATACACACATCCACATTAACTCGCAGAAACCCGTCTTTGTGGGGGTTTTTCTGGTTATCTTCCTTCTGCCGATGCAAAGGGAGAGTGAAATTACAGGTGCCAGTTTACAGCACAGAAAGCTGATAAACAACTTGCCATTTTGCAGTGGCTGGTCACATCTGGAGCCTTTTGGGATGCAAAAGTACTGGAGGATTATTGCAAAACTTAAAGACACTTATGTTACCATAACTTTTGTTTTTAACCTAAATTTGAAGATTTATTTTCTTTCTTTCGGATTATTTTCCCGGTTATGCCGCACTTACAAAGGTAACCCGTGAAGTCAGCAGCAAAGCAGAGAGCACTCCTATAGCTCTCATCAGAAAACTTTTTTGATTTGACCTTAGCCTGAGCCGGGCTGGTACAAAACCACGGATCGGTGGATTGCCTTGCATTCATTTCAGCATGTTTTCAAGCTCCTCGGCCCCTGACTCCGTTACTGTGGAACGTCCACCACCATTATCCAGCGCTGAAAGAAAAAGAAGTGCGATCAGTTCGAATGTCTTTTTCCCTCCTTTGAGTTATCATCGTCCTTCTGCAGCACAGACAGACGCACAGAGGCAGACAGATGGACCCAGAGCACACAGCACAGGCTGTGGCAGTGCGATTCCCTCGCTCTTGCGTTTTGTTATTTTTATGGCTGTTCCCACACAGGCTACAGTGACACAACAGTCAGTGTGATCCCGTGTGTTGCTGCAGTCTTTCACCATTGTGAAGCCCCAGCCACTCTCTCTGGCGAATCCCTGCTGACATCCGAGAGGCTGTGAGGGACTGATATTTGTTTATAATATTATTAGTCATTTCTATTTGCTAACACGTACAGGGAAACACAAAGCAGGCTGAGGAAGGCTTGATTCTTCATGTTCCCGGTACGCAGCAGTGCTTTGAAACCCTGGCAGAATTTCCATCAGGTCACTGTAGTAATAATTATGCATGTATGCAGTTAATGTTCCCTGACTGCTTCTGATCCGCTACGTCTGCTCCCGCTCCGCGCTCTCCTGTTGGGATCACACACTCTGCGTGCCGCGCTGCAGGCTGGTTGCAGCCCTGTCCACCAGCCCCAGCCCGTGCAGGATAAAAACAAAACAAAACAAAAAAAAACCCTAATTCACACTTGTTTCGTTTTTTTATTTTTCCAGCCCTCCCCCTGATGTTTCGTATGTTTCTGTTGCGTTAGAAATATCTGAGATGTCTTTGATGCATTTTCTGCGATTACCCACAATTTCGTGTTATGTAAGGTATCTCTCAGGAGACCTGATACTCAAGAACAAGTTGCACTGGGAATTACAGCTGAGATCTGGCCCAGCCTGGTTTCCTCGCTCGCTGAGCACTGCTGGTGTGCAGAGCACTGTATTTTTCCTATACTGTTTAGTGTGTTTATATAAAATATTCACTCTGAAACTGAGAATGCTCCAAATTTATCCTCTTGTGGCACACGTGATCTTCCATGAGAATCCAGTTAAATTTAGGCTTTTTTTTTTTTCTTTCTTTGCTTCAGAGAAGATATTGTCAAGTCTGGTCTGGCTTTCTTCCCCCTTCCATTTGAAGGTCAGTGATCATTTAGGACAGTTTTCTATTGTGCATTTCAAATGTGAAGGCAGCGCTTCTTGCAGGATATGAGCCGTAATTTATCAGAGATTCTCTGTTCCTCACCCCGTTCTGCCCGTGTGGTGCTGCACTGCAAAATTCCACTGGGCTTCCAGCTTGGACTCCAGTTACTGTGCACCAAACCACCTCCCACCCTGCAAGGCGCACTGCTTGGACCACCCTGAGAGGAACTAGGATGCACAGTACTAGTTGTGGGAAGAGCAATCTGTAGTCTTTCCCCTGCACCACGCCTGCCAGGTGCCGGTGATGCTCTCGGTGCCTGTCCCAGGAGGAACAGTGCGGGGACGCAGCAGTAAAGCTGGGCACACACCTCTGAGCTCCTCACCTCGCTGCCTGCCCCGCCTGAGTCCATCATCATCCTTCTCTCAAGCACCCACTGCAGCATCTCTACCTCTGCTTCACTGTGTCCCTGACTTCCAGTGCTTCCTCTTAGTGTCCTCTCAGAGCTGCTGCTTGCAGAGTCTGTTCTGCTCCTGGTTTCATCCTGAGCTTCTCCAGCACAAAACTGCTTTGCACAAAGAATATCTGGGTGTGTTTCTAAATGTGAATGTTTAGAAACATCAGAATGTATAGGATTTTTTTCCTTGTTTACTGTACCTAGTTGCCCTTCGTGACATTTTCTATACATAAAACATCACGAGACATTCTCACAGTCCCGTGGCTCAGCGGAGATATGCCTATGACCCTAAAATTCTGCCAATAAAATATTTTAAGAGATATTTAAACCTTTAAATGTGTCAAGTTTACTCAGATTTTATTAACCGAGCTTCCTAATAACATACAGTTTTCCTCTGTCAGCTTGTCCCTACCGACCTTTTTACCACAGGGTCCCAGCTGCACTGCTCCTAGTCTGCATCCCTGAGTCCCTGCACCCACATGGGAGCTCAAAATCCAGCTCTCCTGTCGGAGGCACACATACCATCTCCATGCAACCGGAACAAAAATAAGAAGTAGCTGTCTTGCTGCATTGTTAGTGGAATCAGGTGTTCATTTTGTTGTGCCTCTGCCGGCTGATGTGACACAAGCACACACTCCGCCCCATCTCCCTCCTGCACTATGCAAGGTTTGCTGGATTCACTCCCCAAGGAAATACTGGGTTTGCTCTAAGCAGGGACCCAGAGGTCCCCTCACAACACGCAGTGCCCCTGGGAGCATCATCTGCAGGACTCTTGGGCTCTCTACATCAGAAAGCACCAGTAGTTTTTAACTCACTATTTTGTTTACGCGTTGGGATTCTGTAATCTATCTTAAAATACAGTGCTCAAGTACCTTGAGGGGGAAGGTGGCATCACATTTGTGGATGGAATTAAAGACAAAAATTAAAATAAAATGTTGCTGTTCAACTGAGACACATTACAGATTAGTCCTGCGCAGGAACAACTGCACCCTGATGGATGATTTCCCTACTGCTGTTTACTTGAGCAGCTCCAGGTCTGGATGCCTACCTGCTGCACTCGACCCTCAAGTCTTTCCTGATAGTTGTCTGCAGTATTTCTGCTGTGTTGGTAAATGATATAATGAATATGGTTAAAAGGAGAGGGATACAAGGGTTAATGAGCTGTTGGCTTATCTCCTCTGCCTTGTGGTCTGCTAAGTGCACAAAATACCTTCATGCCAAATTCAGAGCATTTGGGAGTCCTTATCAGAAAGGATCTCAGCTTGGGCACAGAAGGCTTATGGTGAAAAGGGCATCCCTCTGAAAAGATGCGGTTTCAAAGAATTCACTGATACTGTGACAATTCCTGCCAGGAAGAAAGCTCTCCATCTCCAACCCGCAGGGAGGCTGGGACCAGGCAGCCAGGCAGCTGGAATCCAGAAATCTGGGGGCTCTGATCTCCCTGTTTAGAGGTTCTTCCCCCCGGTTCTCCTGGCTGTCTGAGACAGCACACTGAGTTACCCAGATGTAAGGTGAAGCCCTGATCTGTAGGGTTGTGCTCCTCTGGGCTGGGCTTTTTTCCTTGAATATGGAGAACAGTTATGCACACTGAGGAGACGGTGGGTCTGCCTTCCCCACGGTATGTAGAGAGAAGGCAGCTGGGGCTGTATGACTGGAAGTGTCAGATCCTATGCAATATACATGCTGAGAGCATTTACTTGAGGCGGCACGGAGAACCCAAACAGAAAGACATGAGGTTTCTGCAGGGCTGCGGAGCTCCAGGCAGGAGATGTCAGGCAAGACGCTGAGCTGGTGAGTCTGTGGTTGCCACCAGCTTCAGGTCACTGTGCTCTGTTTTGCATCTAGCTCCATCCACACTGCTCTCCTCATGCATCCCTTACTGAATCTTACCCATAGACTCTGTGTCCAATTTTGAAGAATTAGAATCTTCTGCAATTAGTATTTGTACTGTCATAGCTTGGGCAGGATGAGGGCCTCTTTGTGCTAAGCTCTCTCAGGCAACAAAAGTCTTTAAACCGTAAAGTTGATGAGGAATTAGTGGAAATACAACAGATAAAACTGGAAAAAAGCAAAGAAAGTTGCAACAACAGACTTGTCCACATAGGAAGGCTGAGAGTGGACCTCTATGGCTTGAAGGGGACAAGGAAAGGTGGCTCTGCTTGGCCTCCTGGAGCACTAACTGTTATTACAGTCACTATCAAAGTTAGAGGAAATTGCATCTACTTTACTGTTGAAACGTACAACAAGCACAAAGCTTTCCTAGCATCCATAAACAGCAAAGTATATGAGAAAAGAGAGGACACGAGGCTTGCTGTTATTCCTCAGTCTCAACTTGTATTGCTTTCAGTGTCCATTTAACCTCGATAAAGACAGAAGGATCCAGGCCCAATGTTTTTAATTACAAGTGGCATTTCCAAGCCTTCTGTGGTCTGCACCTCATCCAAAAAAGTGACTTCATTTTGGACTCTGGCAGTACGGATGCTCCGTGTAAGAGGCAGATTGAGAACTAGTTTCCATCCTGCTTTAATAATAGGTTCACAGTCCAGAAAGGAACTTTAAACAGTTCTTTTTTAATATTTGGGCTTAAAGCTTTCCTTCTGTAAAGCGGTACATAACCAAGCAATAAAACAGTGCCTTTGAAAGTTGACTTAAAAGGTCTTAGGAAAGCAGAGGATTGTTAGATTTAGGCCCTCAGTGTTTACAAAATATGAACAGTTGAACAGAGATGGACAAATTGGTAGCTTGCATGAGCAAATCTTCCCCAACCAGGTGACAAACTCAACCTCTCCTCCGCAGGCAAAATGTGCAGGCTGTACCACTGCATGAACACTTCCAGCAGCACTTCCTGCAAGGTGAACCAATGGATCTGGATGGATGCTGCTGGGAAAAGGCTTACGCTTGCCCTTCTGCACCTGCAGAGCTAGCCCTCAGCAATGAGAGAAAAGGCATGCAGAACAAATGGGGAGCGAGAGGCATAAAGCAAGGACTGAGGCGAGCACTAAGATCTGGTTTCTACATGGCAGAGAGCCAGAGGAAATATTATTCTACTGGGTGGATAAGGGCTTGTCTTCTGCTGAGGTGTAACCAAGGCCCACTGAGACTCCTGTGAGCTTTCAAGGAATTGGCAGAGACCAGGGGAATCCACATGGAAAAAACACAAACAGGTTTTCTCCAAACTAGATGTAAGAGACTTGATGGAAGAGCTGTTTTCCACATCCACTGAGAACTTCACGAACCCAGGATTTTCACCATTCAGAGTTCAGCTGTACTTTAGCTGTGCTTTTTTTTTTTTTTTTTTCACTGATTCCATCCCAAACACCCTGTTATGCCACTCGTCCTGTGCCCAGTCATTCTGCACTGAATCTCAGGACACTGCAGTGAGTACTCTGTGGAGTACTGTGTACAGGATTGAGTCCCCCTCTATGGGAAGGATGCAGAGCTGTTGGAGTGGGTCCAGAGGAGGGCCACGAAGATAATCAGAGGGCTGGAGCCCATCTCCTGTGAAGGAAGACTGAGGGAGTTGGGCTTGTTCAGCCTGGAGAAGAAAAGGCTTTAGGGAGAACACACTGAGGCCTCCTTTAAAGGGAGCTGATAAACAAGAGCAAGACCAACTTTTTACATGGTCTGGTAAGTGATAGGACAGGGGGAAATGGCTTTAAAGTAAAAAAGGGGATATTTAGGTTAGACGTTGGGAAGAAATTCTTCACTCAGAGGGCACAGCTGCCTGGAGAGCTGTGGGTGCCCCATCCCTGGATGAGCTGAGGGTGAGGTTGGGGGGGCCCTGGGCAGAGTCATCTTTGGGGGGAGGGGGCAACCTGCCCACAGCAGAGAATTTGGAACTGGGTGGGCTTTTAGGTCCCTTCCGACCTAAGCCGTTCTATGATTCCATGACTCCCTGGCATCCTCCCTCCCTCAGGAAGCTCCTACAGGACTCAGCTGCAGCATCCCCAGCTCTCTGGTGCAATCACTGCCGTTTGTATTTATGTCCTTATTTCTTTTAAGCGCCACTAGCCTCCCAGCGCTGCCTTTTAGCCAGCAAACTTACATTGCTTAGATACATACAAGCACATGTGTATGAATTAAGTACATAGATTCCATTACGTCAGTACCTGGACATTCTTCTGCCCTGACATGCAGTCAGGCTGTACTGGCCAGCTCTCACCCGCAGGCCAAAGCTGGCTCCAGGCCTGGCTCAGGCTGAGCCCGATGCAGCCAGGCTTTTTTTTTGCCCTGCAGTGCTGCCCGTGTTCCTATCTCGTCCCACGTGATGCTGCTCTAGTCGCAGCTGATCTGGAATAATTTTTCAATAAGATTTCATGAGGCAGTATCAAGCGCTTTCCTGAAATTCAAATATATTACATCTACTGCTCTCCCATCATCTGCTAATTTTGTAATTCCATCAAAAACGCAATCAGGTTTGTCTGGCGAGGGTTATTCTTTCTAAACCCCGTGATTTAATTTACCTGCCAGTGAAGGATGAAGGACTGAGTCAACCTTTGCAAGCTTAATCAAACTCATCCAAACCCCAGTATTCAACAGACTGACCTGGGAGTTTTGCAGGAAGGAGCTTGTTCTCAGCAGTTGCCTCACTCTGTGGCTTCTAATGGGATGGAAATACTGGAAGAAAAGGCTCTGGCACTACATTTCAGTACCACTTGAAAATAGGGAAAAAACACAGAGAATGTGTTTATTTTAAAAGTAGGCCGACTGCTTCAGACCAAAAACAAGGGTTCAAGAAACTTAAAAAAATTAAAAACTTTACTCTTAGTAACCTGTCTCCACTCCTCTGGCTGAACTAGCCAGAAAACAACAGCCCAGACAAATGAGAACAATGGCTAGTTTGGGTAGGGTAGAAGCACAGCATCAGGTGAATTTTGAGACCACACTCGGTATAATTCTTCCCACTTTAGACAAAAGCACTTCAAATCTTCTTTTCTGAAGATTTATCATTTTTGTTTTCCCAGACAACAGCTTTGAGAAACCCTATCCTTTTGCTCGCCTTTCACCTTTGTTTACATTTTCCTTATAGGTTTTGTTGTTGCTGTTGTTTTATATATATATATTCCTGTTTATTTTCATCTGTTTGGATTTGACAGGGCTCTCTTTCTTATGTGTAGTGCTTGTTCTGCTCAGAGGAGGAGATTCACGAGGCTTTCAGTAAACTTGGACACTAAAGCCAGGATACAAGAAAGATTATTTCTATAGACAAAACACTGATGAACACAATAGTGGGACAGAAATCTAAACTGAACTAGAAAGAGGAAAAAAGGAAATGAGTACAACGTATACGATAGGGGTTACCTTGGGAATGAATCAGGTGCACTTCTAGGGGGAAAAAAAAAAAAAAAAAAATGAACAAAAGCCAATACAGAAAACCAGCCTCACTGATTAAATTGTTAAATATCTCTTCTTTAAACACTGGCTAAATTATGATGCTGCACAGCTGCTTGGCACCTTAGCTTCCGACTACAGCTGTACGAGGGGGAAAAGTGCCGCATTGGATCCACTGTGGTTTATGACTGCTCCTTCCCCACTCGGTGCTGTGCGTGATGAGATGGACTCTTATTTGCGACCAACCATTCAGTGCCTTGGAGAGCCTTTGTATCTGCACCCAGACACGTAGACAGTCCTTCTTTGGAAAAACTGGGAAGTAATTGTATAATCATTTCTATGGTGACAAAGAGCAAGAACATAACTTCAAGACGTTTAGAATAATAATGTGCCTAAGCAAGTGCATATTTTAAAATGTGTTGCTTGTATACGAAAAGGTCCTAGGCAACTTCTGGCAGTCAGGAGAGACAGTCTACCATAAACGTCCTCACAGCAGGCAGCTACTCAGTCTGAAAATTAATTTCAAGAAACATGACTGACCACTGAGCAATTTTTTTTTGCAGCAGCTTTTTGCTGAATCTTTTGTGGTAAACAATGCTGTTAGCTGCGGACACAGTGACTGGACTTCAAAATTAACAGCCAGGCCTACGGGCAAGAACTGAAACACTGCACGGCCCACGGTGTGCTGGAGCATCCTTTGTTAGGAGGCAAGCTTGCCCCTGAATGCCCACACCACATCCAGCTCCTGATAGGGACAAACAGGCAACGAATACACGCAACACCAACTGTGTTTATCTGCCTGCTTCTGAAAAGTGAACTCCTGAAATGTTTCAGACAAAAGGCACTCGGAAAATTACCTCCCTCAAAAGATAGGGATAGCTTGTAAGCAGTGAACAAACGCTTTTGCTAACTTGAGTATGAATGTAGGACTAGCTTGGGAAATACATTTTTCTGAATTCAGATTCAAGTTGCAAGACACGAGCAAAGACAAATGTTCAGGGAATGATGCATCAGACTGTTCTTAAAAGGACAGAAGAGGCTGGACTGAATCTTGCCTCCTTTGAGTATCACAGATTGACTTTCCTCAGAAATCTTAGCATTGGAATAATATCAAGAAACATATTAATATGTTTAGAAGACTTATACAGTGAATTGTAATGGGTCAGTGTGTTGACTAGTCCTATGTATTTTGCTTTATCCTCATCACTTTTAACTCAAGTCTCAACATACCTGGTTTCTAACATACACTTAAGCAGTGAATATATGACATATTTGAAACTTAAGCTTTTCATTATCTAAGATATCTTCTGTGTTTCAGATAGCTTGGCCAATGTCACTTAACTCATCAGATCCCCCTTATTCTTCTCATAAACTAACACGATACTGCTGAGGTAGGCTTCATCCTCCTGCAGGGAAATATCCAAATTCTTCCAAAAGAACGTTTACATTGACATCAGAGAGGATGGAAAACAAATTACGACATTTGTATTTGTATTATGAGCCAGATACTGCCGTAATCATGGGGATCAGTGGCAACACTCCTATTAGATGCTAGCACTTATGAAGTGGAATAGTTTATCAGTCCCCTGCTGTTTGACTTCCATCTGTCCAAGTATCAGTTGAGTGAGAAGGAGATTGTTGGGTAATAGCTGCCACAGAGAGACAGACGTGTGCAGCAGATTCACTGAAAGGGTTAAGGGAAAGGTTCTCGTCAAAGTTTCCCTCATGCCTTTCTAAAACTTTGAGTGTTATCTCCTTAATTCTTAGCAGTAATGCTTTGTTCTACACCATGGTCCTTTTCTTGTTCCATGACTGCAGAAAAGAGTTGCTACGCCTGAATTTAAAATGCATAGTTACCCTGGACATAACAAGCACCTGTGGAGGTGAGAGGTGATTCATAAAAATAGTGGAAGAAAGCAGGAAAAAGAAAAAGAGATTTCTTAAAATTGATTTTAAAGAATCAGTATACGGGGAGAAAGACAAATACAGTCTAAAAAGGCCCCTCCTTATGGTTGTGTATTTCTTAGCTAAGTTAATTTGTCATTGACATCAACACTGAAGTTACCTTCCACACCGACAGCTTTTTAAAAAAGGAATGATTTTGTCAGTATGGAATACATTCAAACAGCAGTGTCAAGTCCAGAACAATTTGCACGAGCAGCTGCTGACTGATGATGGAAAATGGAGTATTTGGGAAATACGATCAAGTGCCTACTCCTGCTTCAACTTCAGGCTGCGAGAAATCAGGGCCAAACTCCATGAAGAACTGCAGCCTCGTACAGACACGCACTGGGAGAAAGCTTGCACGTGGGAATGAAAGGGCTCCCTGATTCCTTGGTATTCGGGATAATCACATACATTTTTTCTAGTGAGACATGTTCTTCCCCTTTCACATATGAGATTTTTTTCTATTTTAAGGTGGAGACACTTAGGGTTACGAGAAATTTCAGTGCATCAAACAGAGAAGTTCTAAAACCTGAGTCTACTCAAGGAGAGGTAAAATAAAGAAACACTTCAGAACCATCAAGAGATGTCTCAGCAATCTGGCACGAGCTTGTAGAAACCAACAAGATGGAAAAGACTTGGTATCGGGGTAAACAAAAATGGCATGGGGAGAACCAGCTATGCAAATAAATTGAAACAGTCTCTTTCAGAAATGATCCTGGATAGGGCAGACATGCCAGCCTCAGGACTGCTACAAGGGTTTTCCACCTGGCAAAGAGAGTAATAAGAAACTAAAAAACTTTTGGCATTTCAACTTTGTTGAGAAAGGGTACAAAGGAACCACCTCTGGATATTGTAAAACTCACAAATAAATTCTTTACAGCTGCACAAGGGAAGATAACAATGAGAGCCCGATATTTCATTCCTAGCACAGTAAAAAATCCTATTATAGCCAATGCTGTTATGGGTGCACCAGCTGTATTCTGGGAATTCTATATAACTTGTGTCTGTTTCTGAACCAAAACCCCCGAGGCCAGCTTGTGAGATTAAAAAGTCCTCCTCTTTCTTAGACATGCCCCTCCACACCTCTGTTCATTTACCATCACCTAGAATTAAGTAAGTTGTCTTAATCAGACATGATGCCCTTCCAGGCCAGGAAGGATCTCCTCAAGAGCTCTTTTCCTACCCCACATACTCCTATGTTATTCACAGTCTTATAAAAAATGTACCTCTTTATCTCTTACTAAAACCTATAGCATGGGATATTGAAGGCAGACAGCTGATGCTGTCTGAATTGCAGGGCAGTGTAATCTCTGGAGGGAGCAGTGTCCGGTTTTATTGGAAGAAAAGGACGGGGGGTAGGGGGGTTGTTCTGTTTTGTTAGTTTTTATGTTGTTTTCTTTTATATTTATTTATTTACTTACTTACTTACTTATTTACTTATTAGAGAAGTAGAGAATTAAAAAAAAAAAAAGGCGAAACTGAAGAAATTAAACCACCTCTGCTTCTCAAGTCTGCTTTTGAATCAGCAGGGGACACATGCCGCTGTAAGTCAGGTAAACACCACGAAGATGGGCTGTAAATGTTGACCTTGGGTATGCAAAAATAACAACAACAACAAAAAAGGTATTTTAAATAACATAATTCACTTTAAGTTTCAGGCTTCTTAGTGGTATATCTTAGTAAGCCGAGATACTGCCATGTCAGCCAGACCACCAAATGTGGAGACCTCAACAGGTGAAACAGACTGGAGAGTCACGGCTTCTAATGAAACCCCTAGGGCATCCCTGTTCCCTTGTTCAGGACTTTATGGTGACCTTTCCAGTACCAGCTGCCCAGGCAGGACTAGATTCTCCTCTCGGACCCACTGTGCTGTCCTTCACTGGACAGAAGGACATCTGGAGGATCCAGGAACAAGAAGTTAACTGCCCACGTGAACAAATCTCGCAAGAGTCAGCAGAGTTCCTTCAGTCCAGCACCCTAAATACCACCACCAGCCAAGTAAAGGGAAACTCAAGAGAAGAGCAGGGAAGTAAACATCAAAAAGGTTTTGTTCAAATGTGCTATTCATATCCAGAAAAAGAAAAGGGAAAACTCCTGGACTCTCGATTCAGCCCAGACTCATGACTTCTGTCACGACCCAACAGGCTCTCCTCCCTCTGTGAGCAGAGAACAATAAGAGTTAAATTCACGTTTGCCTTAGACCTATCAGTCCCTGGCGACCCTGGTTTGGGATTGCCCCCTCTCATTCATCAAGTTGGATTTCTAGCAGATGGCTTAAATGACAGAGAGTATGAATAAATGTCCTTTAATTTACAAAAATGTAACAAGTTAAACTTCGGCAATTAGCCTCACATTCCTGCTCAACTTGCTTGGAAGTGAAGCCAGAACAGATCTAGAGGCAAACAGCAGCGGAAGGTGTGTTACTCAGACATCACCTAAGATACGCCATTAAATGATGGAAGTTAGTGTCATCTTCAAAGATATTCTTGCTGTACAGACAGCGTAGGTGCAGATATATAATGTGTTTTCAAAACCATGCTACTATTTATTTCTATTACGGTTGAATTGCTCGTGCTTGTCTTCCAAAAGCTCTTAGTATTTTTTCCTCTCTCAGAGGCCAGTGTGATCATTTCCACACCTCCCCTTGGCATGGCGATGGCACAACATTTCATAAGCCTGCAGGTTCATTGAATATTTGTTTCGTAGCTGAATAAGTAATTGCAGATCCATCAATGAATAGGATCTTTCCATCCTGAATATTCATTTGTTACTGTTCTCACTTAAGTCAATAAAGAGGATTATGAAAAACAACTCTACTCTTGCTTTAAAGTTCCTGGATTTCTACAAAGATGACTTTAGGATAGGGACTCTGGAGAAGAAAATGATGATGCAGATGTGCAGAGTGGAAAGCGAAGAGAAAGGAGATGGAAAGTTTGTTCTTTCCATTAATATTAAGCTGTCCATTTCCCAGCTGCAGCCTCATGAAAGGAGGCTTCTTGGTGATTACCTACTAATTCAAACCTTACAAACCCGCCTCAGAGCACACAAAGACAAGGTAAAAAAGGATTTTTTTATTGCAGTTTAATGAAATATGATCCACAGCAGAGCTTGAAGAATTCACTAAGCTCTTGAACACATATGCAGACTGGTATCAATTTCTTATTTTATTTTTTCCTTACCATACGAACAATATATAATGAACAATATTTTGTGTGTGTGTGTGTGTGTGTCTGTGCGTGTAAACATGAGTAGCTTTTATAAATGGAAATGCCAAAGAATACAAGAATAGTCTGGATTCTATAAAAGGCTCTGTCTCACAAAACAATCTGCTGCACAAAACCAAAACAAGCCTCTAAAACGATTTTCATGCGTTAACACTGCAGAGCATGGTTGCCTTTTACCTGTTTACCTATTGAAAATATTCAATTGAAGAGAAACCCAAAGAGAGCATGATCCTCACAATCCCTCTGTACCTTTATTACAGAAGATATTTAGTTAAATGTTTTCCCCTTCCAAGCTAGTGCATCCTCTGTGCTCTGACATTGTCCACACACCATTATAACCCTCCTTTACCCTTTTGTACCTAGAGAGACCAGAACGAATAGGTTGTAATTTGGATCCTCTGGTGTAACTGTGCTTGTAAAGTCTGTCATTGTTCTTAAAACCTCGCAATTACCTGTGAAAAGCCAGAAATATCAGCAAAGTGAGCTTTACAGCGCATTTTCATCTGAAACGGGCAAATTAAAAAAGTTCCACATACTTTTGGTACAGGAGAGTTAAACAACTTTTTTTCTTTCTTGATTCTATATGGTACTGAGCATTTTTGATCAATTCTTCTCATGATTTTGATGGAGTTTTGGGTACATGCTGTGGATTATATTCTCCAAACACAGTTGTTCACTTCCGAATCTATGAGTTTTTGGAAGGTGAAGAGAAATAAAACATACATATAAAAGTACCAATGTATGAATAACATGCGGTTTTCTTTCTTACTTTTAACAGCAGTTAAACAATAAGATCTGACGTAACTTTGATTTGGTATGTGCCAGTGTTTTCAATCATCATCAGCCTCTTCTTGGGCCCCAGGTCCAAAACAAGGTGAAATTTTAGCTGTTTTCAGAGTATCTATTCCTAACTGAACATGAATAATTCATTAAAAAGTAGAAGAAAATGCTCAAATGTTGGTGTGGAAAGCACATGAAATAACACTCAGCAGTTGGAGTATTTTATTTATATTTATATATATTAAGAAGTACATTTCGTACTTCTTAAAAAGAAGAGGAAGACTGCAGACAATTACTTTATTTCCTGGATTTTTGAGACCCAGAGAAATTAGCCCCTTCAAATTTTAAGTCCATAACACAGTCTGAAGCAATCCCATCTTTCTTGGGATATACACATGGGGGGAAAAAAAAAACAAAACCCACAACATTCCATAAAACTTGAATGTGTTGATGTATATGTCTGATAGGGCACACCACTGGGATGACACTAAATTCACTCTTAGATGCCCAGTAAATACGTGGAAAAATGGAACACACCATTTTATTCAAGAATGAGCAGCTAATGAAAAGAGCTACTCTGAGAACAGAACATCACCTGTACTTGTTTTATAACGCTGTGTAAAGGTTTGCCAAAGCTGTCACAGTGTGGTAGTTTTGGCTATTTATTTCCCCAGATCTCCACTTTGAGTGCTACTGCTTGCTTTGGAATACATATATATATATATATATATTTATGAACAGAGATTAATAAATACAAAAACCTGAGAGTTCTGGAGAGGTTACTTGTCCTAGTCATGACTAATTGCTGGCTAAAGCCAAACTCTTTTCTGCTGAAAAGAGAGTGCTTGTTGTGCAACTCCCAGCTTACAGCCTGCAATATGCAGCCTCATGGATACAGGCTAACAACACTGCACTGTGACTGGTGCTGGAGCCCAAATTAACAAACTCGTTAAGTAAACCTGTCGAAGACAACAGCACTCTGCATATATCAACCCAACCAGAATTTTCAGCAATTCCATACTGGGTTCATCTCTTTTTTTGTAACGTTCTACCGACTGTAGCGACCCTCAAAATAAAAGCAATTTTTGTTCTGCTAAAAGAAGTTTTGATTCTTGTAATGGCATTTCTGGCTTTGTTGCTGTCGATGTTGTTTTCTGTTGGTTTTATGTGCTAGAAGTGGGAGCCAAGGCACTACAGCAGTGAAGTCCTTTCAAATCCTTGCAAACCAACATCACACAGAAATAGATCTGTCCGCATGGAGCTCTGTGTAGGGTCCAGCCCCAAATTAGCCTTACATTTACCCCATGAAGGACCTTCATCCCCATGATTTCACATTGTTTTCTTCTAGTTTTGGGCACATAAGCTGATATTCCTGATGTGACACACCACTGAACCATCAGTGGTGACTTTCAGCAGATGACTTTCAGACTTCCTTCAAATGATTAGTAACTGAGGCTGCACACTATTTCTTTCCAGACTGGTTTGTTTGATAATATGCAGTTTCAGTCCAATAGATTAAAACAATCAGTTTCAGCCACGCTGTTGAAAGAAATGAGGGCAGTCCCACATGCTGTGTGTGCTTATGTGTAAGGCAGTCATCATTTTAAGACGTTGCTAAATAACAATCAAATTTAGCATCCAAAAAAATAGCAATTCAGTTATTTAAGTGAAAATATGTTGGCTAGGAGAAAAGACAGACCATATCTGAGCCGCTCTACATGACAGGCATTGAAAGTTCAAGCATTCAGCAACATCAGACAACACGTGCACCTGAGAGCCCCTGTGTGTGAGAGCCAGCAGGAGGTGTTGGGAAAGCCCCTCCTGTGGAAGTAACATCAGGGAGATCTGAAACCACCTTAAGACACCAGAGAACGAAGAGAAAAAGCTAAAATGGAGGGAGACAATCCTTACAAAACGTGCCTTTTTCTACTGTATGAACTCAGATTGTACGTCACAGAGCCCTTTACAGGTAATGTCTGAATTGCACTTGCACACAAACTGGAAAGCAATGTACTTATTTATACTTACGTACACCTGTGAGCAAATGCATCATTGTCACTGAGAGCAATAAACCAATGGCAGCTTTATTTTTGCCACGTTTTATTTCGAAGCTAAATGCACTCAGATTGTACCTGGCCCTGCCGCGGGTGAAGTGTGTAGCAGGAGGCTGGCAAAGAGTTCTTGATTCCTCTCCAAAGACAGAAAGAAACGGCGCTTCTCTGAGAGGGAAAAAAAAAGAAAAAAAAAACAAGACTGAGGAGGAGGCAGGGCCATAACTTAGGTTTCATGGGAGAATGAGAGCGAGCAAGCAACTACAGCCTGTGCTACAAGAGTAATTGTAGCAGCCAGCAAATTCTTCCAGCTGTTTTCATCGCGCAGCAGTGCCTCTCCCCATCCTGCGTCTCAGTGCTGCACGATGCCCCCAGCTTCCTGCAGCGAGCTGCTCCGCGTCTCCCAGGACAAGCGTCCTTTAACGTGAAAGAATTCCAGCAACTAAGCACTGCAGAGCACGACTGACCCTGTGGCAGTGGAGACTCCTTCTAGGGGAAGGGCAGAAACACCTGTGAATGGCACCACGGACACAGGGAGAGCCCTTGATGGCAGGAGAGCTGGGTGACAAACAGGTTATTAAGAGCCTTTTGCAAGGCTTCTCTTCATATTGTTCTCCCTGCTGCTGACCTATAATTACTTGCGTTTCCTTTTATTCCCTCCTAATTGTAAGACAGGGGCAAACAAAGCTTTTGTTTAACACTTCTGAACCGTGCATTCCAGCTATCTTCATTCTCCAGTAAAAATCTAGGACTTGCCTCACTCACCTGAGCAATTCTTACCCAACTGCAAGGCACGAGAATGAAGGGCTGCATAACGAGGTTCATAGTCAGGAACTCCACAGAAAGATAAGACATCCCACAGAAGGAAGAAGGATTCTTGGGAACAGCTTCAAAGCTGCCTCGGTCACATATCTGCTGAAAAAGACCAAACAAAAGCTTCTCTTTCCCATGATATCTTGTCCAAAAAATCTTTCCAGCTACACACAGCAATAACTATATATAACTACAATTAAAAGACGGGAGTAGCATTTACTGGCTTAATTTCCTGAATAGGCCTTTGTTAAAAGCTGTCTGAAAGCTGCCAGTTAGATTGATGATTTTGAAAATCAACAGAATGGGCAGAACTGTATATTAATTGCACATATTACTGCAAGTATATGAGGAAAATCATGATTCTGTAACACAAGTTACACTGTTTAAGTAAGTCTCACGCAGCCACAGGAGTAATGTTTCACTGCAGACATTCTTAATGTTAATCCATAATGTAACTAGCTGCAGTGAGAGAGAGGAACAAAAACCCACACCAACAGTTTGTAGCTATCCCATATCTCCGACAGGGTGATATAACATAGCATATGTTTTAAAATGATAAAGACTTCCAAGAATAAGATGCAGTTTCCAGAGAAATATTCATACACGCCCAAACAAAAGCAAAATCTTGTAATAATTGAATAATTGCAGCATTCTGTACCTAAGGAGTCCAAGAAAAATCCAGCCCAAACCAGTCCTTTTCAGAGGCTTAGCTGGTCAACACTCTTACACACAAAGCCCAGTGCTCTTCCCTAAAACCTAAGAATTAATCAGCATTATGTAAGAGATTTTTATAACACTCTAAAAATACATTGTGAATTCCTTTCCAGTGTTGGACTGAGAAGCTTTAAAGTACAGACACCCCTTCGCCCCCTTTTAAGCAAACACTGGATCTTCCCTTCCGATATTAGAAGCTTAGGTCTGTCTATGTGTCTGAAATCTCATTAATTACAGTATCGGCCTCATGAGATACAATTGCTGCTATTAAGACCAGCGTTTGTGCCCGAAATGATTTGGGCATGGGCTCAGACGTGTGCAGCAAGACTTTAAAACCGGACTAAGGACACACGCAAAACTTCTCGAGGCTATAGGATGTTTCTGTGCTACCGTATCTCTTTGCTCGTCAAACTCTTGTATCCACGCCACAGTGCTTTGTTTGCGTGCTTCCGAAGGATACTACACCCTGACAGCATTCCTGCAGAGGCAGTTGTAACGTTAGCCTGGCAGATCTACAGCAGAGTCCTACGATTACCTTACTCCTGCCTGCACTCTGTTTTCCGTACTCACAATAAACGAATAAATGCCGGCGTTACGTCTGTACCTCACACCAAAGAACCGCTTAAGCAAAATCACGAAGCCGTCACCTGAATGTTAATGGTAGTCAGGGGGCCATGCCCGCACAGAGCTCCAACGCTGCCCCTGGGAGCAGACTCAGCCTGCTCAATTCTGGACACCCATTGCTGCCCTCTCGAAGTTCACCCTGCCCCAGTTTGTCCACCAAACCATCATCCGATCTCGGAACATCCAGGGCGCCTGCAATCCTTCAGAGCCAAATAAATCATAAAGAATGCAAACGAAAAATGGGAACAAAGCATTTTCAGCTGTGAAAATCTTGTCATGGAATGCATAACCAAAGGACACTGGGGCGATCTCATCTTATTTTTAGGGAACACCTCAGTGTAGCTCTTCTCCACATAAAGACTTCTCCCCCTGCAAGAGAGACAACACCACTGACATAGCCATCTTCTCAAAATAACCCCCCGCCCTTCGAACCACAAACAAATCAATCAAAACTATTGAGGCAAACGAGAGAGGAGATTTCGCAGAAAAATAAACGGAAAAGGGAAAAGAGGAAGGCTCAGAGAGGAGCCAGGAACCACTTCACTGCCGTCGCCAGCTTCGCGTGAAAGCTGTGCTGATGGGGATGGGTGGCAGTACGAAGCCTTGGACAGGAGATAGCTCTGATGGGACGTCAACGCCCGTTCCACGCGGGTAAGCAAATGTTAAGATGAAAACTGGACTCAGGACTGTGGTCATCTGAACTGCAATAACTGTTACCTGCCTGGCGTGCGTTTGCCCGAGCGTGTCCATTCCCACTGTTCT
Source organism: Oreortyx pictus (assembly GCA_036925125.1). Lineage (NCBI taxonomy): Eukaryota > Metazoa > Chordata > Aves > Galliformes > Odontophoridae > Oreortyx > Oreortyx pictus. Next base: position 4,639,518 of record JAUPFR010000004.1, on the reverse strand, counting down.
CCTCCCTTAGGGCTACTGTTATTATTTTTTTTTGTGTGTGTTTTACCCACAGCCCAGGTCCTTCTTTGTTCTCTGCCCCGGCCCTTTCTGTGCCTTTCTTTCTTTGTGCCATTTTCCTCTCCCTGTATCCACGCTGCACACAATCAGTCACATGGCCAGCCTTCACGCGAACTCCACGCTACAAGACACGTAAGTATTATTCGGCACAATCGAGGGCAAGGCGCATCCTTTCGGATGCCATTCTCAGGCTCTCCCTCCACACTCCGCTTCTCATCCCCCACGTTCCCTGCGCTTCGCTTTCCTCCTTCTCTTCTCCCCCACGGCCATTTACACCTCCATCCCTTCCCGCGTCGGCCTCCCTCACCCTTCCCACCTCTCCCTTAACGCTCTCCCGTCTGCCCGCTTCCTTCCTCCTCCTCCTCCCACCAGAGCTCCGTGGACAGCTCTTCCCCCCCCCCCCCCCACTGGAGGTGGGGGGACGGCGGGCGGCGCGGAGGCCCGATCTGACGCGGGTCCATCGCGACCCAGAGGACGCTGTGCCGCGGCTCTCACAATGACAAACAGCTGCCGGCGGTCCCGCCCCCGGGCAGGCGGCGTGCGGGGAGCGGCCCGTCCGCCGACCGCGGTCCGCTCCGCGTTTTCCCGCTCGCCGCCGCCGCGCTCCCCCCTCGGCGGCAGCGGCGGCGGGCGGGTGGCGGGCGCTCGGAACAGCCAGTTGTTTAAAATCCTTCTAGAACCGTTTCTAATTCCCCCTTGCGCCGGGGAAGGGAGAGCGCGAGCGGGGAGGGGGGGGGGGGGGAGGAGGAGGAGGAGGAGGAGGAGGAGGAGGAGGAGGAGGGAGGGAGGGAGGGAGGAGAAGGGGCCGGGGGGAGGGGGGCCGAGGTGGGGGGGGGGGGGGGGGGTGGGGAGGAGGCAGCAGCCCGGCCGGCTCCCGCCTGCCCGTCACGGCGCGGGGGGGGCGTGGCCTCGGTCCCGGCCGGCCAATGGGCTGTGTGTGTGGCGGCGTCGCCATGGCGACGGGGCCGTTCCCGGGGAGGCTGTGATGGGTTGACAGGTGCGTGACAGTCGGAGCTCTCCGCAGGCATGTACGGCAAAGGCAAGAGCAACAGCAGCGTCCCGTCCGACAGCCAGGCCCGGGAGAAGTGAGTACGGCCCCGCCGCCGCACCCCGGCCCCGCGCCCGATAACTTTCCGCCGGGGGAAGAGGGGTGGGAGGGTACGGGGCAGGGGGGGGCTGGGGGGGGGGGGGGGGGCGTGGGGGGGACGGGGGACGGACGGCCGCGCTCGGGGCGCGGGGCCGCGCGGCGCCGGGGAGCGATCGGAGCGGGACCCGCACCGCCCCGCGGGCGGCGCTCGGCGGGGCCGGGCTGGGAGCGGGCGGCGCGGCGGCCGCGGCGCGGGGACGCGTCGGGAACAAAGCGCGGCGGCCGCGGGTGAGCGGGAGCTCCGGCGGCGCCCGGCTCCCAACTTCGGGCCGGGACCCGGAGCGCCGCGCCGCCGGAGCCCCGCGGAGCCGCGTGCGGAGCCTCCTCCCAAAGTTTCTCGCGTGGCCGAGCCGGCCCCCCGCCGCCGGGCCGCGCGGGCCCCCTCCGAGCAACTGGTGGCTGCCGGCGCCGCGCGGGCGGAGCGCTCCGACGGCCGCCGCGGGCAGCGCGGCGCGGAGCGGCCGCTTCTCCTCCGCGGAGTCGCGCGGGTCGGGGCGCCGCAGCCCGAGCTCCGGGCGGGAAGTTGGCGGCGCCTTCGGCCCCGGCGTCCGCTCGGCAGGCGGTTTTGTCTTCCGTATTCCAGCCGCCGTGAGATCGTGTGCCGGTGCGAGAAGGCGCGCTACTTTTCCAGGCAGGGCTGCCGAGCCGCCGTATGGCTGAGAAGTGCCTGCCCTGCTCGGTAAAGTTGCGGGGCCCTGCTAGATGGTGCTGTTCCATTTGCGGACGCCGGCTCCCACTCGTGGCGCGGACGGGTTCCGCGCTGCGGGGCCGGGATGGGCTGCTGCCACGGCACGGGGAACGGCGGCACGACGGCGGGCTCAGCCGGGCGCTCAGAAGTCCCCCTTCACCTCCCAGCGCGCCCCAGTCTTCCTTTAAGGATTATTCCCACCCCACCCCCCCCCCCCCCCGCCCCCTTATATCTGGTGACACGGCGTACCCCGTAGATTTATTCCTTCTCTGCCGTTCTTTCAACTTTCCCCCTAGCAGAGAAGATTCCGTCGTTGCGGTGCTAATGCTCTTCTTGCCGAGTGGGGCTTGCGCTGTTTTTCCTTAAGACACTGCTCCACAGTGCTGCTCCCGAGGTGATGCGCGAGTTCTTGCTCTGTTCCGAAAAGTTGCCATCGGATGAAAGGTCTCTGAAAACACAGCCCTGACTAACCTGTAAGGTTTGGTTCGTTTGGAAACCGTGGAGAAAGCATGTATGTCTGATGCGTTAGGCAGCCACTTAGTCAAAAGAGGATGGGATTGTAGCTGCGTTTAGTATGAATCTTCAAAGTTTTTAGGACCAAACATGCCTCTTTCTCGTGCCTCCTTGAGATTTAAGTAGCCACATCGAGCAGCCAGCGGCGGACCTAAGAGCACTTGTACTGATGAAGTGCAGTGGGGTCTGGGCGCCTCGCTGTGCAGAACACACGTGCTCCTGGCGAGGACGTGTGATGGGTGGCAGGAGGAGCGTGCAAGGAGGCAGGATGAGCGTGCAAGGAGGCTCCTGAGGAGCGTTTCAGCAGCGCGGGATATGCGTGTGCTGCTCACGTTTCGTTTGAGAGTCAAAGATGAGATGTATCTTGTATTTTACAGGACGATTCAGTGCCAAATATGTTTCTAATGTGGTATCTCACTCTGTGCTGCCTTTAATATTTATGTCGTTTGAGGTTATGTCATCTCTATTAAATAAAGCGAGCAAGTTTTGCAAGTCATTTACGGTACCCCCTGGCAAATTATCAGTTCCGAAGCAGCATTCGTTCCATGTTGTTTCTCTTTGCCCCTCCCGCCCGACTTTTGGGGTAAGTTATCTGTATTATATGGCTTAACAACAAATGTGAAGTTGGGACAGATGAATTCCCAGAGAAATAATAGCCGGTTCTGTTCTTGAGAGTTGCAGTACAGTGCTGCTCAGAAAGTGCTACAGTGAAGGCACGATGCCTGCAAAGAGCAGAGGGGATGAACTGAGGGAAAAAAAAGGTGCTTTTTCTCCCGTCTCTCCCATTCTGGAGCAGCTGTGCTTTGGTTTGGGTTTGGGCCACCACTACCACATGGCAGGCAGAACAGTTGAGTTCCACTGTCCAGACTTGGCTAAGGACAAGCAAGTCTTCATGCATACTGTGGGAGGAAAAAGGCTGAATTTCTTTATGGCATCCTTTGTTATCTCTTTGTGGCAAATGCATTTTTCCTCCTCTGTGACATGGGATTAATTCAGATTAAGGAACTTGGACTCCCTGTCATTTCTTTGAATGGCTGAACTTTTTAAACTTCCAGTCTTGGATGAAGAAGGATGGGGCTGCACAACTTTGTGTGTCTTGTCATGCATCCTTTCCAACAGCACTTTCACAGGGATGTGGAGATAGAGCTATTGCCCTATCAATAATGTTTAAAGTTAGAAAACACAGGTAGAAAACTACCTAAAAAAAATTAAAAAAAAAATAAAAATAAAAGAAATCGTGTGCCATAAGCAAACTGAAATGCTGGAAGAATTAACAGTTTTTGTTAATTTGATCTTCCAGTGGTCCTCCCATCTTTTTTTATTTTTTTTATTTCTTCCCCCAAGATGTCTTTTCCTTTTTGGGGGGCTCAGCAGACATGCAAATTTCACTCAGAAACTACCAGGCGAGTGTCACCTGTGATTTTCTTCAAGTATCAAAAGATGTATTATGGAAATAACAACATGGGAGCAACCAGCAACCACTGGGCTGAGTGTTTGATTGCTCTTCGGTTTGGCGTGGCATAAGACCTCAATAAAGTGGGAACACTTGCTTGCTGCTGTCAGCTCCTTGCTTTGTTGATGCAAACGTCTTTCCTATTTGATCTCAACCAGCTGGATGTGTGAGGGAAGATGGGCAATTTTCTCATTTCCATCATGCTTGCTGCTGCTTGGAAGGAAAAAGATTTCACCTTGCTGTTTACCTCTAGTCTGTGTGCCGGTTGGTGCATCTGAACAGCTCATTTGTGAGTAGTGTGGTTGCCTGTGTGGATTTATATCCCTTCCCCAGCAGGAAAGCAGAGAGAAATTTACACAATTTATGTCACGTTTTTGTTGGTGCCAATGGGGTTCTCCATAAACAGGGGACAACTGACCACCGCTTCTCTCAGTTCATTCTGTCACTGTTTAGAAAAACTGAGATATCCCGGGGTTTTGGAGGATGTGTGGGTTTTTGGATATATTTCTTTTGATTTTTTTTTTTTTTTTTCTTCAGGTTTGGAAAGACAGCATTGCATGACTTTACAGTAGTAAATTAGTGATGTTATCCATCTCCACTACAGCTCTCTCGTAGGCTACACAGAAGTAAGATACAGAGTGAAATTAATTGTCATCGGCAATGAATTTTCTGCTCCTCCCTGAGAAACAATGAGCTAGTTTTTCAGGTTTCAGGTGGTGGAGGACGCAATGAACTCTTTTTTTTTTTTTTTTAACCCTTGGAAAACAAAATTGGTACTTCATCCCGCACACTGTTACAAAATTCAGATTTGATGTTTGTACACTGATTTCATCCATCGTGTTTAACTTGTGGGGAGCGTGTCACAGCTGCGTTTGACGGCAAGAAGTTTGCAGGACTGGCAGTCTGTTTCAGAAGAGTAGGATGTTCAATCAGGAAGAGTGCAGAAGAGAAGGTTCTGGAAGGAGTAACCGTTTCTCAGTGCTTGTGGTTGATCACGATGTTTTGGGTGTTGTTTTGTACTGCATACAGGTATTTTGGAGAGTGTATGAAGGCATTCCAAATGATGTATGTGCTGCACTTCAGACCCTCTCAGACTAATTGGCTTTGCAGTGTAGATTTAACAGCTACTGACAGAGCTGGAGTTGCCTGTAGAAGTGTACATCAGTACAGTGGTTTGCTGGAATACGTACCCAACTTCTTGTCTGCGTATATAAACTACTGAAAATTCAGTTTCTTTGTTGGTTCCTCTGTCTGGTCATCCTACAGTTTTTTTTGCCTCGTGCTTTTCCTTTTCCTTAACCCAAGTTTTTGGTGTTGCTTCGAAAAGGTGTTAAACCACCATAGAAACTTCTGCTGCTGGAGGCCGCTCCAACCCGCTGGGTGCACCCTGGGCTGCAGCGAGCACGGTTTGGGCTTGGTTAAGAGATAATTAAATCTTCCTGGAGGAGACAGTAATTAACGGAAACCAGCATATATTAATAATTCATTGTGCTGAAATTATATGCATACGATAACTTCACGAGTATTGAAGCAGCCAAACAAGATTTTTATAACTTCACCGAACTTTACCTGTTTGGGTGGAAAATTTACTGTGGCACTTATCCTTGCGCTGCTTTGTTTAACATCGGCGTGTATAAAGTTTCAGCTGAAAATGCTCTGACACATTTTCAAAAGCAGACAAAGAAAAGATGTATTTTCCAGCGTTCCGAAGTTCTCACAACTTTTGTGGCGGAAAAGCAGTAGCATCTCTCTTCTTTGGGTGTGAAATTTTTGGTTGGGAATGGATGTAGAATTTTATTCCAGGGATGTGCCTTTTTCTGTTTGCATGACAAAGCACCCGAATTTAGCCAGGATGCAAGCTTTTCAGAAAGTGATTTGCATGTGCCTAGAGCTTGATGACCGTAATCTCTGCATATTTTATCTGTGCTGGGAATGTGTCGGGGCATGGTGTGTGAATGGGTGTGAGTGTGCAAAAGCCGGCTTGCCTGGTGTCCATGTGTTACCAGGGCCTGCAGTCACCCTGAGGCCAGGAGCAGGCTCCTACCCAGACCTGGGACAAGGGAGGTTGGCCAGGGACATGGAAAAGTAACACTGATGTGAAGGGTTGGGTGGGAGCAGCGTGCTGGAAATGGGGCATGGTGAGAAGGTACAGTGTGAAGGTGAACGGGCAGATGGGTTAAAGAGTTCTGTGGGGCTATGGATGCCAGCACTGGGGTCAGAAGTCTGGGTGGGAGCTGGATCAGGCAGCCAGAGCTGGGAGCAGAGCTGAAACAGAGGGTGCCTTGAAGAAGGTCAGGGAGTGGAAGGGTTTTGTTGAGTTTGGGTGCTGAAGGATTGCCGTTCCTCTGCTGCCAGCAACTGGCTGGGAAGCTGGTGGTGAAATGCCTATCTTGGAGATGAAGCCTACGAACAGCTGTGAAATACTGAATTAGCTGAAGTGGCAAAGGTGTGTGCTGGTATTGAAACCTGAGGCTTGTTCAGGTTGCCATGTGAGAGAACGTTGGCACAGAAAGACTGAACTTGTCTTCCAAAGGCAGAAAACAGCGTGTCTACTTATCTAATCTTTGACTGTTCATCCTGCCTTCCCAGTAACTTTCACATAAGTTGAGAAACATGGCTGCATACTAACCATACTCCTCACGTTGTCCTCATTTGCGTGTTCATTGATTTACTAATTTTTTGTCTGGAAGGACTCTGCACTTCTATTTTGCAGAATAGAGCACTGTTTTTGTAACGAGTAGCTATTTGGTTATTCACTGTTTTGTTGTTGTTCAGTATATGCCTTGATTTCACTTGCCATTATGCAATACTAGTGTTCCTGGAGGAAGAATATGTAGCTTCTTTGGTGCCTAGTGCCATGGGATCTAATCCCACAGACCCAAGAAGATATGCGTCGACCTGGTTTTAGCAACGGCAGTATGACAAAGGAAGGTGAAAGGCAGAAATACTCACTGGTAGTTGAGTGCTTGATTTGAGACATCCAGCCTCACGTTATTATTACTATTGTTTCAATTTTTGTTTGATCTTGAATTTTTATTTCAGAGTACTACATAAGCCACCAATATGTATATACGGCTTCTACAGTCTCTCTTCCCACTGACTGTAAGGCTGAGATATGCCATTTTATGATGTTGAGTATCCAGAAGATGAGGAACAGAAATTTATTCACCCCATTGTGCAGAGTTTGTTTTAAATGGCTGTCCTGCAATACGGAACAATCTTCTGGCCCACCTACAGGAGAATAATGTCAGTGACGGATTATGTTGTGAGGTTTCTGCAGGAGGATGCAGTTGCAGACTCACAGACAGTCCTCCTGCAGCAGCCTGACATTATACCACATCCTGGAGCCTGCTGTCTGTTTGAGACTAAAAATACATGATGGCATGATTCAGGATAGCATTGCATTTGGGGAAGGACACTTAATGGTGATCCTTTCATGCACACAGCAGGTATAGAAAAGGGCACAATCCTGAGAAACACGTCTAGGTGGGTAGGTCTTCTCCATGAACATCCTGTGGCAACAGCCTGAATGTTTCTCAGCAGTGGTGCCTGTGGTTAGGGCTGCTCGGCTCCTGATCCCTGGACATGCAAAAGAACAGAAGGGAGTGCTGTGCTGGGTTGTGCTGGAGCTGAGGTTTCGTCTCGACTACCTTCCTGGTTGAGGCACAGACCTCTAAGTTCAGGTTGTTAAAGGTAAGTAATGGTCAGGCAGTAGCTGTTATTTCATCTGCTAAGAGAGTTCTTGCTCAGAATAACAGCAGATGAGTTCGTTCAGAAATCTTGATTTCCTGTGAGCTTTGGGATATTTCCCAGTTTCAGGAAGGTAACACACGAGAACATAACCATGCCTATCTAAGAAGCTGAAAGGTGGCAGTAATGAGAGTATGACATCCTATCTTTTTTTCTTGCTTACTTCCATTAAATCTTTGTTTTGCTGGAAAATAAAAAGAGGTTTTTTTTGTTGATTTTAGTTATTTTATTTATTTATTTATTTTTGTGATGAGACTTCTTTTACTCCAGACCTTAAGATATTCTTGCCAGGGGACTCTTTTTGTCTTTTCTCTGTTTTACAAACGTAGTGTTCAGACCAGGGGATAGAACTGAGCAGGATAAAATAATTACCTCTTCTTTAATATAATACATACTGCTTGGTTTTATATATAAAACATTGTCACTAATACTCCCTAGAATGCTTGCCCGTTTTTTTTTTTTTCTTTCTTTTTTAAATAATCCATTTTGCAGTCCACATGCCCTCCAGGTTCTTTTTATAATACTGCTGCCTTGCCAATTATTCTCCATTTCATATTTGTGCATTTGATTTCTTATTCCTGAGCATAGTACTTTACATTTGTGTGTATTGAATTTTCTCTTATTAACTTTCCTTACCCTTTTTGTTGCCCCGTAAGGGCTCATAATCTTTCCCAATTTAGGATCTACACTTTTGTGTTTCTACATACAGCTTGTTAATGAAGGTCTTTTAATGGAATTTGTTTGGGATAGCAGGAGCTTTCTTGAAATGTCCTCTCGTTTTTAGAAACACACTGATGATGGCTCTTCATTTATTATTATTTTTTTTCAAGCAGCTGTATGCCTTTTTTTTTTTTTTTAATTAGATGATGGTTTCCTTTGCTTATGTCAATGTCGTGATAGTCCATGAATCAAAACTCTTACATCCTAACAAGTGGATGGCTTAATAACAGTTCCTTCTTATCCTCTATTCATCCCTTTCAATAAACAAAATTGAGCTGTCTGGTTCTTTCCCTAGACGGATCATGTTGGCTTGCTCTTATCTTTGTATTTGGAAGGTGTTCTTGAATTTGTTTCTGGAATTGTCTTCTGTGATAGCAAGTGTGATGTTTGCATGGAGTTCCCTAATGCATTTGTCTTTGTGCTTTTTTTTTTTAATTTAATTTTTTTAGTACATACCATGGCATTTTAAGGTCTTCTTTTTTTTTCCTCCCTCATTTTACTGAATACAGTATGTGCAAACAGGCCAAAATTATGACTTCTGTTCATCATGTGGGCTGAGAAGCTGGGCAGCTCATTTCTGGTCACCTTCATCTCACTTGTTTTTCTGTACAGTGATGGAGGTGTGCGTTTGAGTTTAATCTGGAGTGGTAAATAAGCTCAGATCCTCTTTTTCATGCTATTGCAACAACGTGGTTGAAATCTCACTGCCATTTTAATGGTGGCAATTTTAAGACATCCAGGTTTGGTCTTTGTTCCACCGATGCGTTTTATCTTGAGGCCCGACTGTTGGGCCAGGCCACTCGGGGAGTTTAGGGCACATTGTTCTCAAGCTCTGGGTTCCCTGTGGTTCAGGCAGGAAAACAAGCTGTGGAGAACCCAGCACGGGTGCCAGCTGGGGACAAAGAGAGAGATGTTTAGGCAGACTTCATCTAATCACAATGTGCACGTAGCTCAATTTGTTACAGGGCCGTCTTGAGTCCTGGGCCTGTCTGTGGCAGCCAGAGGAGCTTTTTTGGTACCAGCTTTCATTTCCTCTGAACCCAAGCCTGCACACTCATCTAGCATCCACATCTCGTTTGCAGGAAAACCAGCTTTCCGTTTAATTGCAGAGCCAAAATCATAAAATCACAGATTGATAGAATGGCTTGGGTTGGAGGGGACCTTAAAGATCATCTAGTTCCAGCACCCCTGCTGCGGGCAGGGCTGCCAACTGCTAGACCAAGCAGTAATATGAATCAAACACTAAAATGTAAATGGATGTAACTTTTCTTTTTTGTGTATCGTCAGTATCCCTTTCAAACAGCTTGCAATTCTTTCTTCAGGCACATATACTGCAGATTCTTGGTTTTAAGTTGGACACTCCTAGGATGAATGTTATTTTTTCTTTGCTTTTTGCTATTCCCGGTGAATGGACCCTGTATGAAAGGCAGAGGGAATTTCAGTCAGGGAGAGAAAGAGAATTTCAAGCAATTAATGCAATAAATTACAGTCACGCTGTAATTTACAGTGTCCTGTGCTTTATATGCACTTTGGTTTTATATGCAGTAAAAACAACTGAGTGTGATTCTGTAGATAATCTCTATAAGCTTCCTTGAGAGAAGTCAATGTTTTGAGCGTACACAGTTAGTCGTTGTCAGTACATGTAAATCCTGTGGTTGTGTATATACATATGTGCGTGTATATATATATATATAAATTAAATATATATATAAATCATATATATATTATATATATATATTATTAATATAATAAATTACATATGTATGTTACATAAAAATAATATAAAAATAAATACGTAAGTTTATATTGATACTGAAAATGTCTTGCTATTAGAAGATGCACTCTTAAATTCATCTAACAGGACTGGAAAATTAATAATGTTCCATTGTTGAGATTAAGTATTTCTGTTGGTAGTTTGGAGAAAATAGATATCATCTGTACTGTTTGTTTTCTGAGATAATCACGTTAATGTTCATGAAAACTGGCAGTTAGTCTTGGAGACTATTTTGTTGGTTAAATTACAGTGAAATCAGTGGCAACTTGAACAAACCTGTGCTGTCATGTTGGCATATCGCAGCCTTTCACTAAGAAAGTCTGAGCTTTCTGAAGAAAATATTTGAGTTGAAAAAGTGAACTATAATTCCTTAATAAATATGTTGTTCTTGACAGTCTCGGGACAAAATGGATCATGTGGCTGACAGGCTGTATGATTGTGCAATAAATATTCACTGATTTATGAGACTGAAAGTAAGGATTCTATCTGTTGCTCATGCTACAAAAGTTGTAGTCCTCTATCAAATATTTGTAATTATAACATTGAGATTTGATTAAAAAAAAAAATCCTTTGCTGTCCTCGTTCTTAGCGTTTCATTTGCCATTCCTCTCCCACAGCTGCTAACAGAAAGGGGCTTGCTGTGGATGGCTCTGCTTATTTCTGTTTGTGTCGTCCTTTGAAGCAAAGTGGTGGTGGGGTGTTGATAAAAGCTATTTGTTAGGTAGGGAGTGTGGGTGCGTTAATGAAATTTCATCAGGTGTGTCAGGAATAATGAAGCTCCCTGCTGAATCTGAAACTGCCTGAGAAGTGAAGGTTATGGCTCCCATCGACAGCCTCTTGAACTCTTGGTCTCCTTTAATTGTTTATTATTAGAACTCTCCCGAATCAGTGTATATTGTTTAATCTGCCTTGAAATGTGAATTACAAGTCAAGGCCTATGAGTACTATAGTGAAAAACTCTGAATTTATTGCACCTTCAGAGAGTGCTTCCTAAAACTGGTTAACCTGCGACTCAGCAGCTGGTGCCTCCTGCATTCATAGTCTCAGCTTTTCTCAGCCCCATCCTGCAGATCAGAAAACTTCTGGGGTGATGCCAGCATTGATGAAATATTTATAGAGCGCTGTATGTGGAGAGGATGTTTTACAAACTTAAAGGCATATTTCCTGTCCTGGGGAATTAAGTTTGTTTTTCCTGCGCGTTGTATGTATGTTGTAAAATAATATAAATGGAAGTTGGTTTTCTGAGTTGGAGCAGGAGAAGTACGTGATCAACAAATAAACACATAGTGGTTGTGCACAGGACAGTGTGTAAGAAAATACAAGGCTCAGGGAGATAAAGGAAAGCTTCAGATCAGAAGATAAAAAAAAACAAAAACACTTGAGAAATGTGAAAATATGCCTCTAGTAACAGTAATGCTTGACAAGCACATCTGAAAGGTACACTTTGGTGTTTCTGACTTCTGTTACAGGTACTGAAATTCACTGTCGCTCTTAATTTTGCTGTCTGTACATCTAAGTCTTTATAAAAGAGGTGTTTACTCTTATGAGACATCTGTTGAGATGTGTAACTGTAAACCTAGATAAGTGTATTTTAAATTCTTCTTAGAAATAAGGTAAGAATATAATGCAGCAAAACCTTAAGAATACACTTCTAAGATGCAGCTCAAACTATTCTTCCAACTATGGTTGGGGAACCTATAAAAGGTGAACGAAAAACACATCTTGTTTTCACACATCTTTAATGGTTAATTAATAAAAAATCTGACTGTGGAATACTGGAGGTGTGTATTTTCACATTCTAGTCATTTTGAAAGTTCTTTTTAAATCTTTCCCAGTATTCTCCAAACAGCTCTGTGAGTCTGTAATTAATTTTTCAAAATTAGGAAAAATACTTTGGAGCTGCCTGGTGTTAGTCTCCAATTCTGTGTGTGATTATGTATCTATTAAAAAAAAAAAAAGTCATGCAGCCGAATTTATTTTTACCTTGCAGTGCCATAGATCTGGATTGGTAGCGTTTCACTCATTGCTATCTAGTGAAGCTCTTATAAAAGAAAGTCGAAAAAGGACACTATTGTTTTATTATTTAGACCATGAGCTTAACAAATGCGTTTGAAAGCATACAACTATGCGCACAACAGATTTTTGGGACACCTTTTTTCTGTTCTTGGCTCTTTTCACAAACGCTTGCTGAAAACTGCAGACCCTATCAGCAACTCGGGTTGTGTGGGAGAACTTTGGGTTGGATGTTTGGAGGAATTGCATCTCAGAGTGAGTGGTCAGATGTTTGAACAGGCTGCCCAGGGTGTGGTGGAGTCCACAGCCCTGGAGGTAGTCAAGAGATGTGTAGTCCTTAAGGGCATGTTTTAATGATGGCAACTCAGTAGGCCGGACTCATGGTTAGACTTGATGATCTTTAATGTTTTTTGTAGCCTTAATTGATTCTGCGACTATAGGAAAGCAATGGCAATGCATGGTTAGTCTTGTATACCATCCTGACCCTTAGGAGCCTGGTCAGTTGAAATATACCTCATCTGAAGCTAAAAATCAATTTTTCTTACTTAGCTGGAACATCAAGCTGCTGCATACACAGTTCTGGTTCACAGTTACCCAGCAGTAAAGAAAGTACACCTACAGGAGCCTTTATTTTCACTTTTAAAGCGCATGAAATGTTCAGCTCCAGTAATCTGATGTCCTCTGGTACAGGCACAGGTTCTGAAACAAATTGGGTTTGTGCACATGCTGAAATTGTGCTTGTTTTCTCATCTTGAAATGTTACTTCTGTCATGTCATTTTATTAGCTGTGTGATGCATCTCTGTGGCCTGGACTCATTCATGTAGTGATTAAACGACAGTGTGAGCAAAGCTAAAGAGAAGGCAGGACAAAGTGAACTTTCTGCGAATACAAGAGTTAAAACACAGAGGAAACACTGAAAATTTAAAGTATTTTGGTGTTAGTTTCTGTTTAATTTCTTTTTTTACACGGTGTATACAATCAATACACAATGCCTCTTTAAGGAGAAGAGCTCTTTGGCATAGCGTACTGTTATGGAGAAAAACAGATTCTGAGAAGGGCTTTGTACTTACTCAGGTGAACGTGCTCTTCTCTTTGGGAGAAGACACTGAATTTTTCAGCAGTTTCAGAGAGAAGTGGAAAAACAAGTGAAGTAAAAGGAAACCTAACCTGTAACAGTGTCATAGGTCAAGGTCTCTAATACCGTATTTTGAAGCATTCCAAAAGGGCTGGAAATAAAAATAAGGCTAAGTTGGAGAGACCAGTGATATAATTTGGCTAAGAGGGTCCTAAGTATTCTATAGCATCAACATGGAAATACGCTGAATTTCTGTTTTAGCAGTACAGTGATGTATTTAAAGAATTAAAGTAAATGAAGAAGAATTACTGTTGGATTCTTACGGCTGAAAGTTGAGTGTACTACCTCTCCATTTTGGTGCATGTGCTTATCAGGCGTGGAAGGCAAAGTTCAGATCTTTGTCCTTAGAACAGTTAACTGCACAAAATCTGTATTGATTGAGTCACAGGAACAGGTTGATTTAATTAAAAAAAGAAAAGCTTTTGATTCAAATACGGAATAAAATTAGAAGAGACATTGTCAGAGTTCATAGGCTGACTGCACTCTTCATCCACTTCCTACCTTCTTCAGCTGTATCCTCATTCTCTTGTCATGCCTCTTTGTATGGAATCATTAAATTTACTTTTCTTACTGATGGTCTGGGCATGGTCTGTTGTGTAATAACTGCAATTACCACACCAAGGCTGACTTTATTTTCAACTCCTGTGATTTAGATCTCTTTGGGACCAATGACTGGAGCAGCCAACAACCAAAGTTTTTAAAGCAAAGCACTTGTTCAAGCAATTTGAAAGAAAGCATCTGAAGACAACAAAAGCTGTCTGTATATGTAATTTTTTCCTGACTAGGAATGTACAACTCCCCTGATGTTTATCCAGTAAAACAAGCTTCATCTGATTCCTCCAAAAAGCCTCTTTCAGTGTGTTTGCCTGGATAGCCCCTGGCAATTGACACAAGCTTATCCAAAAAAGATAAGGGTTTTTTTCTTCCCTTCTGGCAGCCCAGGTGACCTGAAGAAGCATTTTGTGCCCTAAAGGTTTCTCCTCTTTTGTTTGCATGGTTTTCCCCCCACCCTCCTGCTATGTCAGTTAGGTTTAGCAAACGATGCTACACTGAGATATGGCCTCACAGTGTCATAGAATCATAGAAATGGTTTGGGACCTATAAGATCATCTAGTTCCCACCCCCCTGCTATAGGCAGGGACACCTCCCACTAGATCAGGTTGCTCGGAGCTCCATCCAGCCTGGCCATGAATGCCCCTCTGGGCAGCCTGTTCTAGTGTCTCACTGGCCTCGCAGCAGAGAATTGCTTCCTAATATCTGAATCTTCCCTGTTCCCATTTAAAGCCATTTCCCCTTGTCCTGTCCCTTTTGAAAAGTCCCTTCCCAGCATTCCTGTAGGCCCCCTTCAGTTACTGGAAGGCTGCTGTAAGGTCTCCCCACACCCTCAGAGCCTTCTCTTCTCCAGGCTGAAGAGCCCCAGCTCTCCCAGCCTGTCCTTGCAGAGGAGGTGCTCCAGCCCCTCTGATCATCTTTGTGGCACTTCTCTGGACACACTCCAACAGCTCCGTTTCCTTCTTGTGTTGACTGCCCCAGAACTGGATGCAGTACTCCAGGTGGGGTCTCATGAGAGCAGAGCAGAGAGGCAGAATCACCTTCCTTGACCTATTGGTCATAATTTGCTTGATGCAATCCAGGTTACAGTTGGCTTTCTGGGCTGCAAGCACGCATTGCTGGCTCACGTTGAGTCTTTCATCAACTGACACCCCCAAATCCTTCTCCTCAGGGCTGCTCTCAAGCCATTCTGTGCTTGGCCAGTATCTGTGCTTGGGATTGCCCTGACTCAGGTGCAGGACCTTGCTTTTGGCCTTGTTGAACTTCATGTGGTTGGCATGGGCCCACCTCTCAAGCCCATCCAGGTCCCTCTGGATGGCATGCCTTGCATCTTTAAACCTGAAACAGTTCAGTGGCTGTGATCAAGGGCAGCATCTCCTGCTCTCACTGGGGATCTTCAAAGCCCTGGTCCTTGGTCTGGAGTAATTCTGTAAGGAGCATGAACCCGTTGCTGTAGTGCTAGGTGCCGGGCCTGTTTCCTTGCCCCATATCATCTCACAATACATGTGTGAGTGCACAGATTGTGAAAACAGTGTGTTGATGTGTCACCAGTTCACCTTGCCACAGCTGTTTGTGAAGGACATCATGAGGCAGTGTGTGATTTTGTCAGGCAAAGAGGGAGCTTGTGCTGTGGGAGAGATGAGATTAACGTGGAGTGTTGTGAATGAAACAGAAACAGTGCATGTGAGGGAGCAGCAGCAACTTTAGTTAAACGTATTTGATGAGTACAGGCCAGGTGTTCAGCATTCTGAAATAATGTATGAACTGCTCTAAGTGTCCAAGTGGTGTCTTAGTCCTCCTTGTAACATAGGACTGGAGATGTACAGTGGGCTTCTGAGTGAACTGGAGGTGTGTCTGGCTGCCCAGTTGCTCCTTGGACATCCTATTTCTTTTGCCTTCCACCTGCTGTTTAGCATTGGGAACTTACAGGCATTTGTTCTACCTGTTTCTCCATCCAACACATAGGAGCCAGACATGGCTTCTATACAGTGTTAGAAAAGATTCAGGCATTTGTGGTGATTTAACCCAAAAGTTTCCCTTTGGCATCCCTTAATCTAGATGTAATGAGATGTCATTACATTGTAGACTTTTATTTTTTCTTTACATTATGGTTTCAAAATTCATGAACTGTCATTTTCCAACCCACAAATAATTTGCCTGTTATTATTCTGTATTTATTACTTAGATTCCAGGAATGCTGCTGACTGAAGTGGTGAAATGGAAGTATTTTCTCGTGGCATGATTATTTATTATTAATTTATTATATTATTTATTGCTATCTTTGTTTTTTGATGTTGTGCAGTTTGTAAAATTCAGTAAATTTCAGCTGGTTTTGGGGGTATTATTAGCATTAGTAATGTTTGGCTATGCGATCTGCTAGAGGTCAGCAGGCTTGTAACTGGTATTTGCTTTCTCTTTGAGACTGAAATGCTTCATGTCATTGAGGACCTAACGCAGCTGAAGCATCCTGCACTTCTGTAGGGTGTTGTGTAGGAGGAGGTACATGAGATAGTTCTGAAAAATACGAACTCATTCAAGTGTCTTAGCTGTGGTAGGACTCAGTATGATGTACTGTTATGTGATGGTAAAATATTAATACAGTATGTGATATGCTTTATCAAGATCATTCCTCTGTATGCTGTTTAACCAGCATTATAAGCCTTTTCCATCCCTAACAGACATATGATATCATTGAGTCTCAGGTCTGGGTTAATTGTCCTAAAATATCATGGCTGTTGTGTCTTACAGTGATGTGAATCCTCTCTGCTGGCCTTTCTCTGAGTGTAAAAAGCTGCTGAACAGGGGTGGATTCCATTCATTTAAATCCCCTGCCTGCTCATAAAGACCAAACGAATTGAATAAGTGCCCTGCAAACCAAAATGCAGCCAGCTGGCCTGTCTTAGGGTTTACTCATTAGACAGCATCGCCATAATCTGGGAAAACAGGTAAGAAACAAATGATATAGCCCAGAAATCTTGCTGGGTAAGAGTCTGGTTTTGGATCAGCACCAGTGGAAGGAGCACCCAGCTCCTGAAGAGGAACCTCCCATCTGTGTGGCAGCAGACTCTTAAGAGCAGCGACTCGACTCAGTCGTGCCATTTACCTTTCATGTGCTGAGGGCAGGAGTATTGTGAGCATTGGCAAGGCCGTGGTAGTTGTTCCAGGTCTGCTCCATGGGCAGGAATAGCATGTTTCGGTGGTGCAGGGAGCCAAGAGCTGCTTCTTTCCTCCCACCAGGAGGCCATGCTTGGGTTTGCATCCCTGTTCCACCACCCCACCCTGTGATCCAGTGTGTACAGTACGCTGATAGCAGTGAGTCACCTCTTTTATTATGTTTTGAATACTTTCCTCCCAAATGTAGCTCATTTTCTTCAGGGAAGGGAAAGAATTTATGCTGTCCTGGTTCCTTATTTTTATCAGGGCTCTGCTAACAACTTCCAGCTGAGAGAGTTCTTGGTATTTTTAATCTGAGATATTTAGCTATTTGAGCTTCTTTACATGTTTTCTCCTTGATATATATTAACTGGGGAGAAAAAATGGCTCTTGTTAGTTAACATATTAATGAGCACACTTGCCAGATCAACTGTTGTTACTCTTAGGAATCAGAACACTTCAGAATTTTGGGGGAAGTTTGAGCCTAGCTCTGAAGGATGTGAATTAACTTCCTTACTCAGTTCCCTGACTGATGTTGCTGCAACTGTGTTCTCACAGAATGTTACTCCTTATTTTAAGAGGTTGTTTCTAGTATTAAAAAAATATATAACTAATATTCTGCTTAAATACACTAAGAAGAAAATAGACTAAAAAAAGCATAAAAACTACAAAATGACAACTCACATTTTGATTCTTTAATGTTCTCTTTGTTCTTTTTTTCTTTTTTTTCCTTCCCAAGGTCTTTTTGAGCAGCAGAGTCCTCTATCTTACTGCTCGTGTTAGTGCTGTATTGATTGTCTGGCTTATGGTCTGATCTAGTTCTTTAATATTCCAAATATTGAACCTGCTGGCACATCTTGTATACACAGCATTTCCAAGTTTCTGGATAAACTTACCCTTCCAATGAAATGTATATGAATGTTACTTTGAAAGAAACTTCTAAAAATATTTTAATATTGATCTTCTGCATTTAAAAGCGCTTTAACTTGTTTAACCATGGCATTACAGATCTTACTGTCATCAATTATTTTCTCTTGTCCTAAGAGAGTTTCAGATGAAAGGTGAAAAGCTTAGGTAGAGCTGATGTTTCTCCACTGGAAACAATAATTTATTTGAATGTTAACTGTTTGCATCACCAGACCAGTGTCTTTTTAGACAAACAAGTCTTCAAAAACTAATCTGAAAATGTTATTTTTTAACTTACTGGTTATATATATATTTGCCACAGTGAAATGTACCAGTTTCACTAAGCACTCATGCAGTGCCTCTGTGAGACTGCAGGGGGATGGTAGAAATTACACTGAGTTTTAAATGAGAACGTGTATTTAATGTGTATAAATCTTCCCACTGTCACCTTAGAGATGTTTTATTTATGCAGGGTGGTATTATCACGTTGCTCTGCTCATATCCACTTTACTATCTGATTCAGTTCTGCAGAGTGAGGGAAATGACTCTGTGCCATCTATGCAGCATCTTTGTCCTCTGGTTGCCAGTCTGGGGCTGTGGCATAAGTCAGAGCTGCCTGAAGGCTGCCAGCAATCACCAGGATATATCCTATTAATTGGGACCAGCTGGATACAAGTATGTATTGGCAGTCTGCAGTAGCTCTTCACCACTCAACTATTCCTTTTGGGAGCTTGAACCTTCCAGTAGCATTTGCAAAGCTGAATTCTTGAGTAGCCATCTAAAAGAGTAGTGATGTTCTTTTTTATTTATTTATTTATTATTTTTTCTTTTTTTCTTTCCTGATTTGTTTTAAAATTTGCTTAATACTGCTTTCTTAGCTGCTTCCTGAGGTTGGGTAGTCACTGCTCCCTACCTGGATGTGTCTGTTTAGCTTTGAGGATCCCGTTTAATAACGCGTGCCCCAGTTTTCTCAAAGCACTGAGAAAATTGTTTCTGTGTCTACTTCTTAAGCACCAGGGAGAATTTTTGTTGATAATTGTAACCTTCTTGGAAACTTGCCATTCTGCTGCTGTACGCCACGAGGCCTCTTAAAGATAGAGTTACCATGTTTTGCAGTTAGGTATCAGCTGCTTTTTTTTTTTTTTTTTTTTTTTTTTGCGCTCCTTTGTAGAGAGAGTCTCCATTCCACCTTCTAAAAATAATTTTAGGAAGCTGCTGTTGTTTCTTACCGCCAGCCCGCGTGCACCAAGGTGACTGACTGCCGAGCTGGCTGCAGGGTGAGCAGGCTGCAGCCTTGGAGACTGGCTGTACTGGAACTTCTCAGCGGGGCTGCCAGGTTAACTAAACGCACACCTTGAGCAGCTCAACACTTACAGTAAGAACAGTCAAAATTTCATTACTCTTAATTGTTCTGTAACGGGTTCAATGTGACTGTGCTGTTAAGCATCTTATTCTACAGTTCCTTGACTTTTTATTTGCGTATGCAGTCCTAAATAACTTAATTTTATATCGGTGTCTGAGCTTCCTGTGCAGTTTGTTTTGAACTGAGCAGCTGGCTCCTTATGCCTGCTATTTGTACAACTGTGTTTTTCCTCGGTCCTTCTCCAGACCGAGAAGCAGTTTGGCCACATATTTGGAGGAAAGGAAGACGTTTGAAGCTGCAGTGAGTGACTGCAACTCAGTGTACAAAAAGTATGTAAGTTGCTTCAAGCATATATTTGAAATCTGCTGTTCTAGTAATGACCAGGCCAAATCTTGCTTTGCTTATGAGATCTGACAATATCACGGTCCATGTGATTTCATTTGTTGTATTCATGGAAGCCCTGGGGAGTGAAATAACTAGAGCAGGAATGAAGCTGTGCTTTCCTGCGTAGCACAGCAGAGCACTGTAGCGACTGGGCCGCTAGGAAAAACAGCAGAGAGGTTTTTTTGTATGTGTGTGTTTGTGTGTGTGTGCCCGCACGTGGGTGTGAGCGTATTAAATGCACAGTCACGTAGCAACATTACCGTGACCCATTAGCCCTTGTGGAGTAAATAGGCGATAATCATCCCTTTGGGTACCGGGTAGGTCGAGCTGAGCTGAGCTCTGGACAATCAGGGTGCTTGGTGAAGCCTTTGTTACCAAATATCCCCTGTTAATCTTCAGTTTCAGCTTACAGGCTTGAACCGTAGTCCTGCTGTTGTAAAGTTAACACGTATACATAAGAAAGTTTCTTTGCATTGTGCACCTTGAATGAAATGTAAAAAGCCCTTTAGGGAGGCTAATCTTCCCTTCTTATCTGCAGATGTGTGAGAATGCTTGTGAAAGAGAAAAGCAACAGCCTAAAGAGCTGCCAGTTGGCTCCGAGAAGTTGTTTTTAGAAATAACACATGAGCACTTGCGATAGAAGCATTAAGGGAACCTGTTACTCGCTTTAGGGTAGTGTACCGAATGCTTAAATTTGGGAGTGAAATCGCAAAAACTAATCACAAAGTTCAAGGACAGGTATCCTTGTTTGTTGTAGTTTCGTTTGAGGATTGTGGTGCAACTTCAGCGTGGTGTCATTCATACAATGTTTAGATCCGTGCAGAAGTTATAGATCCTGTAGATCCATTTGATGTGCGTATTAGGCACGGCCAAAACATTTTGAACAATGCAAACGCATCAAATCTTGAGAGACTGATAACTTTCCAAAACAGTAATTATGTAGAACTGTCTGTCCAACCTCTAGGGGGTAAGAACTGACATATCTCGAAATTGTAAGTGGTAACATACTCTTCTATTTCTTCACTCTGCATAGAGAAAGTTTTTTCCTAGTCTGTTGAGTGGAAAAAGAACAGTTTTGAAACAGCAGGAAAGGTCATTCTGGCCTGAGATGAATCATGAGAAATTTCAGTCTCTAGACAACCTTTACTTTTGCATTCCCTTAGACAACGTTATTGAAATAGCTATAAGGAGGGATATAAAAACAAACCATTGTGACCTCTTGTATTTTGATTCCAGAAAATTTCAAAGTGCTCTCATATTTCAGTGGATTATTGAAATTGTCACTGTACAGGCATGGCCAAACTCATAAAAGAGAAGCAAATGTTGCCTGACGGTTGAATGTGATGCGTGAGATTTTTTATGATCATGCAATAGCCTTTGTTTTTTTTTTTTTTTTTTTCCTTTTTCATTTATTTGGGTCAATAGTTAAAATTACTAAAACAGAGAAAACTGTTTCCTAGTACCTCTCTCTGTTTCACTAATTGGTCTTCCAAATGAAGCAAAGAACTGCAGGTGAAGTTGTATATTTTTTGCGTACAATTTTAAAGTGTTGAAAAGTAAACTAAACTGAGTATAAACTTCAGTTTGCTAAAGACTGCTTCCAGACTGAACACAGACAGCAGCAGCATTCCCAAATAGTCATAAGGAAATGCCCAGCTTGTCTAAAAGCCATAATGTGGCAGGAGAGCAAAAAGAAAGCAACCCCCAGCACCAGCAGGAGACAGGTCCTGTGACCTTTGTAGGTCTCAGCACTAAAGTGCATAAATAATAAAAGAATATTTGCCACAGAAGCCCCCTTCTGCCAAAAAAACGGGCTCTGGTCTTAGGAGCTGCCCTGTTCTGTAAGCACTGATGGGGAAGACTGCCCTGATGGTGTGAGCTGGCCTGTGAGTTCCTCTTGCAGAGGGAAAAACGGTGGCTGGGTGGTGCCATGCCCCCACCACCTAGCATAGACAGGTTTAGCTCTCCTCCAGAACACAATACAAGCAGCCCCAGAGCCAGGATTGTCTTCCTCAGCACCAGCAGGGCTGTTACCATCTGTATAGAGATGGGCTGTGTGCTATAGGGTTGCAAGGAGTTCCTTTTTTTCCCTTTGTTGACCACAACAGATCTGGTTACCTAGAACTGTGTTTTGTGATTCTGCAGAGGACAGCAGAGATCAAGTGGGACGACAGATGCTGAGGAAGCGCAAGGGCCCGGTCAGGCTTTGCTCACCACCAAGTCCCAGTGCCTGCGTGGATCTTAAATCCAGTTCTAATGACTGATGCCCTTAACGAGCTGCTTTGGAAAAGAAAGCTTTTATTAAGGATTATCTGTTTGTTCTGTGGTTGTTGTATCTGCAGGGAGGGTTACTGAAATCGAAGGGTTCTCATTAGAAATGTTTTATAAATGTAGGCTTAATGGGGCCACAGACTACTTTTACTTTCATTCTTGCAAGGCTTACTTTTCTCCATATACTCTTCTTTTGTTTTTTTTCTTTCTTTCCCCCTTCCTCTTTCCACATTTCTCCAGGGGAGACTGCATAGCCTAACAGAGAACACTATAGAGATCAATTGTGTTTCCATCTGCATTTCTCTATCTATTGCAAATTCTCGATTGATGCAATTATAGGCTTTTGTTGTGCCTTGCATTTTGTTTTTTTCAAGGGCATTTCCTTTTGGTCTTGGACTTTGTCTTTTCTTTGTGGTGGAAGATGTCTGAATTCCTGGGATTTAGGTTGCAACCCCTTTACATTTTACTGTGATTATCACAGCAAGACTTGAGTTCTCAAGACAGAAGACAGCAAGGAACCACTGAGTAACCATCTAATAAAAAGAAAAGATGTTCTTATTTAGGTCAGAGGCACAGGGGAGAAAACACGTTATAAAACAATGAGCAGACTTTAACCCTACTGATCTTGCCCGGATTGTCTGAATCTCATGCTGGACTTGACAGATCTTTATCTCCGTTGTTATTCTAATGCACGCATCTTTTTCCCCATGTGTCATCTTAAAACTTAAGGATGTCTTCAGAGCTACATAGTGCTCTTCATCTTCAAGGTCTGATCTTCACCCTCATAAGTGTGCCACAGACACAGATTCCACACGAAATTGTCTCATTGCCCAAGCAACAGAAAGATCACATGTACAGATAAGATAGGATGTATGCTCTGCATGGAGTTGCTACTGAATTAGCTCCTCATTTGCTGTGGTGGAAGGAGACCAGAAGATGTCAGCAGTGGATGCTGAAGATCCTTTTTTTGAAGGTTCTGGGTTTTACTTTGTGCTGGGCTTTTGTCTGGTCCCACAGACTGGACGTTCTTCACTGTGTGTAAGACTCAAAGCTGCTCAAGGTTCCACTCAAGGTGGAAGGGCAACTTCATTGCTGAGAGGGGTAGAACTTCCATTTGGTTTCCTCTAAGCAGAGTACAGTTCATGCAATGTGTGGTCAGAGGAGATGGCTGGGGAACTGTGCAGCTGAACATAGCTCCTGAAATCCTGCAGCTGTCTGCTTGTGGCCCGAGTCCTCACTGCACCCACTGCTGTCAGAACATTCCTGTTGTGTTCCTTTCTGCTGCTGTAACTGTCCAAACCCTCATCTGGTACCTCTGTCCATGCCTGGCTCACACTCTTGGCTAAAAGATGGTGCTGGGTAATGTTATCTGTCATTTCTCACTGTACTCCACCTTTTGTGCTTTCCTCTCTTTTACCTGAAGGCACATATGTATTGCCTTCTCTGTTTGTTTGCTTTTCCTTTTTCCTCACAAATCTAACTAAACAGTGCCACGAAAACAAACTGAAAACCCCCCACACTTTAAAACAACCCCAGAAAAACGCCTAAGGGTGGTAGTCTGTCTTCCTTATCTTCCTTATGAAATTTAGACTTGTTTTCTCCTTTATTCCGAATGTGCAGTTGCTGCTTCGTCAACTTTCATGCAAACTTCATATGCACAAGGACTCCCTTTTCCCACCCTGTTCCCTGCTTTTGTGTTGTGAGATGGCATAGGAGACGTAATTTAGATCTGAAAAGGACATTTTATTATTTAAGACAGGCATTTTTCACAGGCACAAAGAGCAGCCTCGGATGTGATTTATAGTTTCTAATTGACTTAAAATAGATGAGTAATTTTGAGCACCATGAATTAATTTTGTGTTGTGGGCCTTTGTTTTGTATTTTATTTTCCCCTGGTGCTATGTCATTTTCCTGAATGCATTCAGACTGCTGGGAACAAGGAGTTAAGAGGCCGTGCTGTATTCTTTTTGATACCAGAGTGGTGGTGGGAATTTTTTGGCATTTGCTTGCAGTTGCTGTGTTTTCTGACAGTTCATGCTATTGGAGGTAGGCAAAGTGCACCGTGAGCCAGCTCACCAGTGATGTCTATGGTAGACGTTAACATCTTAACAGCAGATTACCTCACATTAGATGTCCTAATGTGACTCAAAAAGGATTTTTTTTGTTGTTGTAAGGAAAATTCTGAGTTTAACAAAACACAACAAAAAGGCCAAACCCACAAGTTTAGGCACTGTTGCAAAGCTGTGGTTGATTACTCACTCACTGAGCTGGAGAAGAATCCCAGGGATGGGGTGTGCAGACAACAGATTTGAGAAGTTAAGAAAGTATTGCTGCTTATGTTTTGTTGTTAAGGATTTTGTCTTAACGTTTCTTTGCTACACATGATGTATTTGCTTTAGGTTTCACATAGTTCTTACATGAGAAGAAAAATTTTTGTAGTAAAAGCTGGCCAGTGCTGTGCCAGGAATCAACAGAGTGCTTTGCACATAGTAAATGAAGTACCACTGCTAGGAATATACAGAATGTCATCTACCCTCCAGAAGTGATCCTTGACATTCAGATAACACACAGTACCAATTTCAGCATCTACATTTAATTATCTTCTTCTTTTTTCTTCCCAAATGAGGGAATAACGAAATACATATTCCTAAGATTTCCATATTGTCAGTCAAGGAGATTCTGGGGAGCTTTGTCTGGGATGGTCTGTGGAACTAGCGTAGTTCTGAGACCCCCTCAACCGACACATGAGTGGAGAATGGTGATTCTGATTGTGCAGGGCCATTGCCTGGAGGATCACTGAGGAGCTCTTAAGTGCTGGGGCAAGAAGCACTGGTGTTAGCTTAGTGTGGAAATGAATAGGGTGCATGTCAGTTTTATAAATAACATATAGGAAGCAACCTGGCATCTTAGCTGCATACCTGGAGTAGTGGGTGTAGGTCATGCAACTGGAGAGTGGGATTTTCAGAAGTTAGCACTAGCTGCTGCTGAGAAACTGGTGTTAAAATTCACCTTCAGTTCATTGGTGTGGCAACCTGCCTCTGTAGCAGCTTGTTAGCTCTCAAAATTGGATAGTTAGACATCCTAAGTGGAAAACTGAATTTATCTGATAGCTGCCTGACAGAGGGATAACATCTTATTGTACCTAAGCAAGATTCTAGTTTCATTTACAGTGGAATCTTAACGAACTCACGTACATTTTTGTAAAATCCATTACAAACTGCTGAATTCTGAGATAAAGGAATTGCTGTGCTCTTTCATTAGGGTTTTATATCACAAAATGTGCATTACCATTATGTTCTTTAGTGTATTGAGTTTTTCGTCAGCAGGGCTTACTTCTTAATGGAACAGTTAAAATATTGCAGAATGTTTTGTTGTGGAAATAAGCATCTCTGTAAAGCCATACTAGTCACACTTAATGGTAAGGGTGCATTTATAAATTGTTTATAGAGGGCAAATAAATAATTAATGTCTGTTATTAAACAGGTTACAGGCATGAATAGAGTGTATTATACGTGGCAGTCGGCGCACTGGTGGAAGGTGTTAGAGGCAGCATTTTATCTAACTGTTGCACTGAAGTCTGTAAGAAATGACCATTTGTTAAAATACGTATTAAAAATGTAATACGTCATACACATTTATAAATACCTTAATGTATAATATCATCCCTTGGCTGTAGCCCTCCAGTGAAACCCTGCTGGGAAGGGAATGAGGCAGTGGAAGGTTTTCAAGGTGACAGCGAAATCCAGGGCTGTGAAAGCCTGGTGCTGTGCTGACAAGCTGTCTCTCTGTAACATACTAATAACAGGAAATTTGGAAAACGAATTGTTGCGTTTTCTAAATACCTGCAGGATCCAGTTGAGCATCAGTAATTTTGATTATAAAGCAGTGTTTTGTAACTTGAGTCAATATTTTGTCAAATCTCATTTAGAGAATGAGGAAAAATAAAAAGTATTACTAACAAGAATTAATTGTTGTTTAAACTGGAAGGGTTTTTTTTTTTTAATTCATGCTTTTAATGCAACAGATTGGTGCATGTATTTGTTCTCTATCTTGTGAATATGTTTTTAATTGTTCCCTTTTGAGGAAACTTCTGGAGACGTGCTTCACATCACACGCGGTGAGAGTGAGGAGAAATGATGAAGCTTTCTGTCATGGTCATCAGGGAGGTGGCCCCTCGTGTTTTCTTTTAATGCTAACTCATGGCTGTCCTTCATTCTTCTGGCCTGTCTCTTCTAACCCTAATGCAGATTAGGAAGATTTAACCTTTTGGGAAGCCCTTTTTCTATGGTTTTTTTTTTTTGGGGGGGGGGTTGAGGGAAGAAAACTCCACTACTGTTGAACAGAAGAGGGGAGACCATTATCTGATGTTATCCCTCTGTTGTCTCTGTTGAGTTCACCTCCCTTCTTTAGTCCCCGAGGTAGCTCTATGGAGAAACTTTTACGCACTTGGAGTTTCTTTTCTGTTAGTAACCACTCCATTTGTCGGCTCAGTGAAAGCGAAGCCTTGATGCCTCAGTCAGAGCCAAGTGAGTGTTGCTCTGGGAGTTGTGACAGGTTGGCGATGATAATCTATTGCAGGAGAAAATCTCTGAACGCATAGGATCCTGTGCTTCCTGAGCGTAATGGAGTCATACTTCATGTGCAGTGGAGGAGATGCATGAAAAAAGGACTCATTCTGAATGTCTGGCTTTGGGTGTGACTTGTCGAAGTTTCCAAACAATGAAGACTTTTACAAACAGCCTGTTTGGTAGCTATGATCTGACTGTCATTCCATCACAAAAAAACAAAACAAAACAAAACAAAAAAACACCACAGCATTTGCCCACCAATTTTAGTGGGGTTTTAGTAAGAACTGAAAGATATTTTATCTCCCACTTAATTTCAAAGGAACACTTAATACAGAGAGAAAAGAGTTTACTAGTGAAACAAAAGTGTTATCTCTTCATTTTAATGGTATTAATTACAAGTTTATTATCATTTTCTTTACATAGCTTTGCAGTAATTTATGAACTTTCATTGGCATTAAAAGCTATCTTTTTTTTCCCTAAAATTATATATAATCTTAATCTATCATATCATTTCATGATAATTTCATTGTGATGCATTGTTGAACATGATTAGCTGTGTTTGAGAAAATCTGTGTTCAGCCTTTCAGGATAATTCTGTACAGGAAACACAGAAGCACAGTCTCTGATTTATTGATGTAATCTAGTAAAGGGAAATATGTTGTTTAATTGAAAGAACAGTCTTCCCTTTTTTAATCAGTTGATACTTGAAGCAGCCGGCAAAGTAGATCTGGAGGAATCTTGAAAGCTTTCTTCTCGCTCTACCTTTTTTTATTTTGTTTTGTTTGTTTGTTTGATTTGTGTGTTTGTTTCTGATAACACTAGTAGCCTGGGAAAGTTCATAAGAAATGCCTCTTTCTCCTTGTCAGGTATGAGTCTTGTTTAGGATAAAACCGAGCAAGGCAGAGTTCTTTCTCTCTGATATCTGTAGTTCTCACATGCTGAGCAGGCAACTGCTTATGTTGGAAAGTGCTCTTAAGAGTTTCCAGAGTAAATCAAGATTATATGTTTTTTTCCTGGTAGCAAACGGATAAAATGAAGAAATGATGAGGGTAATGAATGACGCATGAAGTAGCAGTAAATCCATTGCTCTGTGTGTGTGTGTGTGTGTGTGTGTGTAGTTTTGTGGTTTCACATCAGATCTATTGAATGGCATACAAATAACTCAAGTCTATTACAGATAGTGTGTAAACAGCCTCTTAAATGCAAATATTTGCTGAATAAATAAAATTCGTATTTAACAGTCAAATGAAAAACATTAAAGTTGTGTAAGTCTTTTTAATCATCTTTCCTATGCTCACAAGTAGTTTGATCAAAATTCTTTAGAATGTCACTGAGAAGAAATTAAAAATGCTCCTTAGTAGTCTAAATTTGAGCAAGGTGAAGTATTATTTATATTCGGTAAAGCATTTCTAAGTGCATTTGGATTGTCAAGTTTATTTTGCAATATTATTACAGAGGATATTTAGTTAAAATACCATCGGTCATATTTTGGTAAATGTGTTCTGAAAATCTGCTTGCAAGCCCAAAGTTTTTGCCAGATACTTGTCAGCATTTTTTAATTGTAAACCTTGGATTCACTAGGACATCTTCAATATTTTTTCTTTCTGGTTAAGAAAACATTATCAAGTTCTTCACTGTGCTGCAAGTACCATGAGTTGTAATCCCCATGAGTGCTAGTGATTCCAAGATTTGCCCCACATTCATTCAACTTTATTAATTAGGTATGCAGCATTGAGGTGCATCAACCTATGAAGCATAAGCTTCAGTGATGACTTCTGGAAACATAAACTGCTTCATTTCCAGGATCCCATCCGGTTTTGATGTTTCTCTTCCATTTATTCTTTGGTTTATTTCCCTTTTCTGGTACTAGTGACGTATCTTGGCACCTTGGCCTGTTGAAATCTTGTCATTTGACTGCCACTATTCTGCCTTGGGTACACACAGCCGCACTGCATCTTAGCAGTAATACTGACCAAATTTGCCTACGTGTTGTCTTATCCTGACATTCCTACCTGTGAGAAGTCAGTGATGTTAACGTGAAGATTGAATTGGTATGTGCCATCAAAAGACATCTGTGATTCTAGTAGTTCTGGTAGTTCATACTTACAAACCTGTGAAAGTATAATCTGCAGACCTGGGACATCGAAGAATTGAGTGCAAGATAACTTCTTCTGAACTGACTATGTTTTGTACAGAAATGTATCCATAATTTGTGAGAGTAAAATTATCAGCCTGAATTGTGTCCTGTGAAGGCAGGACTGTAGCTTTTTTATGCCTTTATCCTTTAAATTTGAATTTAGAGAAAAGAAGTAGTCAGGCAGTAGATGTCTGAGAAGTAGCTTACTTGTTTTCTCTTAATTCTGAGAAAATAGAACACTTTATCATTTTTTAACCTAATGTCAGCCATGAGTATGAAATCAGATACTTTCACTCCTGTTGTTGAGCATGTTATTTCTTCCTTTTGAAGACCAACAAGCACCAACGATTTGGAGACTCAGCATTAAAATTTTCTGGATGCTGGTCAAGAATTTTATGGATAAAATCCTTTTTTTTTTTTTTTTTTGTGCAACACTTAGCCTGATATTCAAATACATTCTTTCTGTGGATAAAATTCTTTTTGTTTGGAAAGCATCTCCCTATAAAAATTTTTGGTAAAGAGATTGAAACTAGTATTTTTTAATGACCCATGTTTCAAAAGAAAAGTATTTCCAGTAAGTTCCCCTTTAGAGTCCAAGTGGATTATCTGCAAGTCTCAAAATACGTATGTTTGGTTAGTAATTTCCCTGAGCATGTTGAGAGAGGAGTTGATGTTCAGCAAACCTGTCATGCGTGAGCCCTAGCCTGCAGCTGGGTGCTTGAGCTTATCTGCAGTAGTGGAAACGTTGAGTAAGCTGGGGGTCTTGTATAATCCTTCTTGGCTCGGGTCCATTTTGGGGAGCAGCAGGAGAGCACCTCCAGCTGCTTATTCAGCATGTTCAAATCAGCCAGCAGAAGAAACTGCGGGCGAATGCTGGAAACCTTGTAGCTGGTTATCCAGATGTGAGAGAACTCAGCAGACAGGTGTAGCTCTGCTGGCAGCCTTGTGACAGACAGACGGTGTGTCTGGCAGTACCCAACTGTGTGCAATTGACCCATGGATGGGTATGGCAGTAATTCAAGGAGCAGTGCTGTGCACGAGGCTTTGGAGGATTGATGTACGCAACCCTGAGAGGTTTTGGTTGTGATTGGCTATTGTTTTGCTTTTCTCTTTCAGAGAAATATTTTGAGTACTTACAGTGCAGGACTTCTTGCCCAGTGTGGAGAGCAGACTGGAAGCCAAGGCTCCAGCCCCAGTGATCAGCATAGCAGCTCATCGTTTTGAAAAGGAAACTTTATGGTTCAGTCAGTTGAGGCACCTTACTGGACTCCAAGTTTGGAGGGGTGAAACTAACAGCACACCCTTGACTGCTTCTCTAAGTGGCCTCAGCAGGCAGGTGTTGACTGAGCCAGCACCATCCCATAAACCATTAAGCAGGCAGTCAGATGAACTGACATAGGAAGAAAAAGAACTTTGTGAAAGTTAGAGTTATCATGTCATATGCAGCTGTGGAGTCCAAAGCAAAAGCAGTGATGTGGCTTCTCAAACAAATAAAGCATTTCTGAATCAGGGGAGGGAAAAGGGTTTATGGGCTTTAGAATAAGCTTAGTTCTTCTCTCATACATGCACTGATGCTCAGAAGTACAGGCCCTCGTCTTTGCAGATCAGTGGCAGACCTGGACGATACTGAGAGTACCAGAGGTGATGTAGCATGGAGGTGTCCTTGGAGCTGCTTTGTTCTGGGCACACCCTGGTCACACAGACAGTGCTGCCACTGGGTGCTCCTATTCCTTCAGACAGGAACTTCCCTTGTTTCTTCTGCAATCAGAACATGTTTTGTTTCCTGTCTGAGCACGGCTGAAGGAATTGTCCAGCCTTCTTGCCTGTAGCGGAGCTATCTTACTAAGATGTTCTTTAGCCTCTTGTTTTGCCTTTTATGTGCCTTTCTGTTGTTTTAGTCAAGTAGTACAGCATGCTTTTGTTGCTTTGTAGAGGTGGAAAAGAAGCAGTCACAGAGATGTAAGGCTTCTCTACGTTCCCTTTTCTTTGTGCTTTTTGTTTTGCATTTAGTAGTAGAAATCCATTTGTTGGTGTTGTGAGGTTTGTTCTTGCTGCCATCATAACATCCTTGGTAACTGAAACTCATTTTGCACTGCTGCCTTTCTACCTTTGTCACTACATGTTTGTGTTGTTCCTTAATGCATGACTTTATTTTCTTTTGTGTTTCTTCTCCTTTTTCTTGGATCACTGAGGAATTGTTGATGAAGCCAGAGTTGTTTTATATTAATTCCCGTCTTGCTTCCAATGCTATTTGCCACTGAAGTGTTTTTTAATAAAGCATGAATTGCTTTATATTTGTCTTCTATTTTCTCTTCAAGTTATCTCTTTTTGAGGACACTCTTTCCACCAGTTCTCTGAATTTGCCTGACTTCTGAAACCTGTTAGCTGTACTCTGATGCTTTCAGACCTCCTTTTCTAGAAGCTGTCATTTTGTAATCATTCATACTAATTACTTTCTATGGTTACTTTTTAGATAGATACTCAGGGAAAGTCATCCTCAGTTTTCTCATCCTATCTGATTCCTTTAAGATTTAAGATTTAAGATCCCTACTTTACTTGATGCGGCAGGGAATGTATCCACAGAGGATAAGGAAAAGGCTGAGGTTCTCAATGCCTTCTTCACATGTGTCTTTAATAGAAAGATCAGTTATCCTCAGGATACTTTTCACCCTGACCTGGAAGTCTGGAATGAAGCGCATCATACACCCCCTGTGATCCCAGCAGAGACAGTCAGAGACCTGCTCCTCCATCTGAACTGCCACAAGTCCATGGGACCAGATGGGATCCACCCAAGGGTGCTGAGGGAGCTGGCAGAGGTGATTGCCAAGCCGCTTTCTGCCATCTGTCAGCATTCCTGGTCATCTGGAGAGATCCCACAAGATTGGAGGCTTGCCGATGTGATTCCCATCTACAAGAAAGGCCGTAAGGAAGATCCGGGGAACTACAGGCCTGTCAGCCCGACCTCGGTATCAGGGAAAGTTATGGAGCAATTGATCTTGAGGGAGATCCCACGGCACGTGCATGGCAATCAGGGGATCAGACCCAGCCAGCACGGGTTCACAAAGGGCAGGTCGTGCTTGTCCAACCTCATCTCCTTCTACGACTGGGTGACCAGACTGGTAGATGAGGGAAAGGCTGCTGATGGAGTCTACCTGGACTTCAGCAAAGCCTTTGACACGGTCTCCCACAGTATTCTCCTGGGGAAACTGGAGCCCGTGGTGTGGACAGGTTCACTCTTCTCTGGGTTGAGAATTGGTTAGAGGGCCGTGCCCAGCGGGTAGTGGTTAATGGAGTGAAGTCCAGCTGGCGTCCCGTCACAAGTGGTGTCCCCCAGGGGTCGGTATTGGGGCCCGTCTTGTGTAATATCGTTATTGATGACCTGGATGAGGGGATTGAGTGTACCCTCAGTAAGTTTGCGGATGACACCAAGTTGGGAGGATGTGTCGATCTGCCTGAGGGTGGGGAGGCCCTTCAGCGGGATCTGGATAGGCTGGACAGTTGGGCTGAGGTCAATGGGATGAGGTTCAATAAGGCCAAGTGCCGGGTCCTGCACTTTGACCACAATAACCCCATGCAGTGCTATAGGCTTGGGGCAGAATGGCTTGAGGAGTGTATAGAGGAAAAGGACCTGGGGGTGTTGGTTGATGCTCGGCTCAACATGAGCCGGCAGTGTGCCCAGGTGGCCAAGAAGGCCAATGGCATCCTGGCCTGTATCAGGAATAGTGTGGCCAGCAGGAGCAGGGAGGTGATCATCATTATATGTGGCTTCACACGCTATTTAAGAAGTGTGCTGCTTGCTAGTCACTGGTGTGGGTTCAGCCATGATCGGCTCTAATGAAAAAAAACGCAATTTTTTGACCAATATTTGCTATGACCCTTAAAAAGAAGATAGAACTCAGAGTCCAGTAGATGTCTTACTGCCTTGAGTCCTCATCTTTCCCTTCTTCACTTAACTTGAGATAAAGCTGTCTCAGCTCCAGGTTTTGGGAGGGGGCTTAGTAATATGATGTTGAGTACCTACCCACCATATTTAATAGTGATATTAACTCTCAGTTTCCTGAGAAGAACTAGGAAAGCAACAGCTTAAAACCGCAGTCCTTGCCTTTGTCAAGCAGTGCTTCAGCAGTGATATTCTCAGTTGCCTGTGCATAGAACTGATGGATTAATGAGAAGGCAGTTGCTGTTTTTCTGCTGGTGTATAAATGCAAAGTTAACATTTCCTCATGTGTGATGTTAAAATTATATCTGACTTGACAAGTAATTTTTCCTTTTGGTCCAGCAGGTGAGCAGTGAAACCCAGTTTTTGCGCCACAATAATCAGCATCAGCCTGGATGGATGAGGATGCCAGGCTTTTAAAGCAACCTTTTGTCATAAGTTAGAAGTGGTTCAAGGCCAGGTACCACCTACTGGTAATCCTGTGGCAAATGTATTGCTTTAAACTCTAGATTTCTAAGGGCTGTGCTGGTGCTTTACTCTCTCAGTGACTCTCCTTAGGACATTTCCATGCTGTTAGCTCTGCTCACTGCCAGGGCAGGAGGCATTGCTATAAACTCTTTAACTATAGTAAATTACATACCATGGGAAAAAAAATAGCATGTAGAAACCTGTTACTATCCCATTTGAAAGCAGCAGGGAAGATCAAGGTTACCACCTTTATTACTGGGAAGTGGGGAACCTCATGTATTTATGAAGGTGCTGAATTCTCCCAGGTTGCGTTTTGAAATGCGTTGTGTTGCTTAATGTTTTTAGCTGCCATTTTCCATGTTTTATAGTTAAGTTGAACAGTTGGGATGATTTAACTGGAAC
This sequence comes from Oreortyx pictus, assembly GCA_036925125.1. Taxonomy (NCBI): domain Eukaryota; kingdom Metazoa; phylum Chordata; class Aves; order Galliformes; family Odontophoridae; genus Oreortyx; species Oreortyx pictus. The sequence continues at coordinate 4,606,126 of JAUPFR010000004.1, read as the reverse complement.
GTGGATAAAGGAAGAATGATTGCCCCGTGAGAATGAAAGAGCTGGAGAGGGTACATATCCTTCAGCCTGCACAAGGGAGGAGGTCCCTTTGTAATATGGCCTCAGAAATGTATTTGAGTGCTGGAGCTTTCTAGACTGGTGACGTTGGGTTGGGGAGGCAAGAAGGTGGGAGAAGAGGCTGCAGAAACACACCATTTGTTTAAGAAAAAAAAAAAGATAATGTCAACTGAGCAGACTGAAAGGATGGAACACTGGAAAAAGCTGCATAAGAAACTGAAAATACGAAGTCAGTTTCAGCATGTTTCACCCTTCATTTGCATCTGCCATTTGGAAATGAAAGTAAAAGCTTATTTGTGATGATTGCAGCTGTTGATGCATTAGGGATGTTTAATGATTTTCACATAGCTGTACTGTAGGAATAATGCTGTAGATCTAACAGGCCAAGAGAAGTGGGCTAGAAGGGAAGCATATTATTTTGTTACACCGGCCAATCTGGAAAAAAATTGACAGTTTCAAATGCTTGTGTAAAACTGAAATTCATCAGAAAAGCTTTTTGGGGTATATGGGTACAAAATGTAAGTGGGAAAAGAACAATGATTTTGATTTGAAACCCTACAGGTCGCCATGAAAATAAAATCTGTGTTCTTAGGAAGCACTGGGAATTTGTGAATTGGTGGAAGTGGAAATTAACCTATTCAGCGTGAAATCTGAAGAAGATTTAACACTGCTGCAGTATTCTAGAATCATGGAATGGCTTGGGTTGGAAAGGATCTCGGAGATCCTCTGGTTCCAGACCTCATGCTGTGGGCAAGGTTGTCGTCCACTAAATCAGACTGCCCAGAAAGCCATCAAGCCTTCCTGCAGGGATGGGGAATCCACAACTTCTCTGGGCTTGTGGATTTTTGTTTCTTTTTCTTTCTTTCTTTCTTTCTTTTCTTGTTTTTTTTTTTTTTTTGAATGTTTTGAGTCTGTAGTAATCTCTACAAGATTAGACCTGAGACAGAAATGGATTCCAAACATCCAAACAAGAGTAACAGGCAGAGCACTATGCAGTGTGACATCTTGGCACAAACCAAGAGATCCTTGGCAGATGAGAATATGTAAAACCATGAAGTGCATACTTAAGGGAGAGTCTGCAGGTGCCACCACAAAACGTAATCTATTTAAAAAAAAAAAAAAAATTCAAACCAATAGATACCAGTTGAACAATTCAGTATTTTGTTGCACAGTGGCACAGAAGTTAATGTGTTGCTGGAAACCGTTAATGCTAGTTCTTGGTATCTACAGAAGTTTCAGGAGTAAAACATGAAATTATCCTGCAAAATGTATGAGTTCTGAGTGCATGAGTAAACTGGGAAAAAAATAACAAAAGTGTTTCTAATACCTCTTGAATAAGAGGGCACTTAGTAGGCTACAACTGTTTTTAACACTTGAAGCAGTACATAAATCAAGGAGGGCGTGCCTGGCATTAATGAGCATGTTTGCAGAGTATCTTCAAGTGGCAGGTAGAAGAGTGACTAGAATTCAGAGCACCTTCCCTGAGCTGTGGTGGGATAAGGCTTTCCTCCTGTAAGACCAGAATAAACAGGGAAGCATCATCTTATTCCAAAAGTGACACCAACCTGACGGAAGGCGTGAGGCCCCTGTTTGTTAAGGCACTGAGTGTAAGCCCCAAGTGGGTATGTACTAGGAGAGCTCTTCCTGCTGTCTACAGAGAGAAGAAGAAATGAGTGGATGTGAATACTGTCAAGTATGCACACATTTTTGCTGCCTGTATTTGCAGGGCTGCGGTAGGAACTCTCACGAAAAGAAGGGCACATACTTAAACAAACATTTGATATCACCTTTGGGAAATGCTGTTTCCTCGGACCAGTGTTTGTGTTTTGCTTAATACGTGTGTGCTTCTAAGAAAACCGATCATGCTGTCGATAGGATAGGCAGCACTGGCACCAATGCAGGTGGTTGTTTTGAGCTGGAGTAAAACTGCGGGCTGGCACGGTTGGAGACTCTTGAAAAAAGAAGAGCAGTGTGTGGGCCTCAAGCTAAACAGTGTAAGTCACACGTGGGTGGAACGGCAGGTCCAGGAGGGCTGATGCACCAAGGTGTGCGTTGAGGCGCATCTCTGCAACAGTGATGCTTTAATTGACCTACCTGCCCAAGTAAATGGAAAAGCGTAAGTGTATCCTTGGGCATCGCTCTGCAGGAAAATACACGCATACGTATATAGCAAGTCTGCTAAAAACTTGGTGCTTCTTAACAAAACATGTTTACCACCGCTAGTTGAAACTGACCAAAAGGAGCTTCCCAGCAAGAGCTGTAAAGCTACTGAAGTGATGGTTTCAAGCAAGTTTGTTCAAGAAGCCTCAAATTAGAGAGTTATATTAAAAGTGTAAAATATTTAAAATACAGATTAAAAATATTACATCTTAAAACACAGGGTGCTGCTATTATTTCAGAGACTGTGCTCTATTATTTTACGTATTACGTCTGTGAGATTCCAAGGGCACTCAGGATTTGAAACGGCGTCTGCATACTTTTATGAAACAAAAGGAAGAGGAAAAGCTGCTTCCCTCTACAGGTCAGAGTAGCAGTTTCAGAATATGAAACAAAAAGAAGCTTTTAGGATCTCCTCTGCGCAGCTAGCTGCTTTTAAATGTTGCTCGGTTGCCTCATCCTTCTTCACACAAATTAAAAATTATGGGTATTGATTTACCAATTTTCACTGTTTTTAATTACTGTTCTGATTTATTTTTATTTATTTATTTATTTTTGAAGGCTGTTATTATAGAACCTTTGGTATGCAATTACTTTAAAGGAAATGCAAGATTTGTTTTGTGATACTCAGACCTAGAATATTCCAACCATCGATAGTTCTGTTTTGCTGTTTACAATCCAGCATCAGATATTGTCAGCATAATGGCTGTTGCTGGCAGAAGGACATTTCTTCAGTGTGCACTAGTTCACCACTGCAGACTTAGTGAAAAAGGAGCACCAGTTGCTTAATGCAGCAGTAAGCTTACCCTAGGAGTTACAGGAGGCACAATACTGGAACCATGCTTTGACATACTGCCAATCTGGGGAGCTGGAGGCTTTTGCTACCTACATTGATTTTATAACTTTATGGATAATGGTTACACACAACTGTACTCTCAGTTAAAATACATATATTTTAGTTATGACATGTGGCGAATAAAACAGTGAAAGTAACTGCTTCTTCTCAACTGCATGAAGCTGTGTGTAATAGTTGCCTAGTTTGGCAGGTTTATTGGGCACCTTACAAGAGAAAGTAGAAGCTAAATTACTGCAGTTCCTTGCTCATCTAAGCTCAGCTTTTAAATGTGACAGAAAAATGTGGCCCTCATCCTTTTCTTTTTTGTCTCCTTAGAAATAGCAGCACACCAAACTGGGTGCTTGGAGTTCAGTCTTAGACTGAGAGACAGAAACTGTATTGATACACGTCTTCTTGTAGAATTAAACCAAGATAATAGTGTTTCACCTGTACTCTTTCCTGAAAGACTTTTTGATCATTCAGACCTCTGGTACACCCTTCACACCAGTGAATCTGACTAGATGTCGTCATTGGAATTTCACCTTTTTTGTGAGTTTTTCAGGTGTTTACTAGACAGCAACAAGAAACGTGGGTGTGCAGGTAGATTATACTTGCTGCTTGCGGTATTTTCTGTAGGAAACCAACCCGTGTTCACCTGAAGAGCCAGATGAGTAGCCCACATAGCAGCAAGGAGACTTGCTGGGATGGTGGAGGGAGTGTGACTCAGAGCACAAAGGGCCAAAGATAGACCAGGTGAAATCTTCATGATGCTTGCAGCTTTCACTGCCTTTTATGGGAAGCTGGGTGCTGTAATATTTGGACTTGAAACTGGGGGCATTTTTCTGCCCAGTTTTAATCAGTGGTCATCCATCTGTAAAGCTCGGTTGTTAAGTCTTCTCTAAGTTAATTGTGTATTTCCACCTTGACATGCAGCAAGTCATTCCCACAGCACACTTAGAGCCATTATTGTGAATTTCTTGTTTTTCTCATGGAAATGGGTTGACTAGGACCCCTTAAATGGTTATCACTTCAAAATGCAGTTGATATTTCTCCTGTAAAATATATGAATAACTTAGGAAAGTAGAGCATCCACTGTGTGAAAAACACGGCGGCATACCAAAATGCAGCACTGCAGTAATAAGAACGAGACATAACTTTTTTTCTCGTTGTTTTTTAAATGTAATGAATATATCATCAGGGCATAGATGAGCGTGTGATCTAGCTGTCTTGGCAGGGAGGGGGAGCTCTGGCACGCAGCGTGTCTTCAAGGGGAATTAAGCATTGTCATGAACTGATTAGAAATATTTTTTCCTTGCATTACTCATAGCATGTCAACAAGTATGCAAATCTGGAAATATAACATATGTCTGCTTGCTGTCTTTACATGGTTTCTCACATCAGCTTAATGGGTGAAGACTGTCTTTTAAAATGCCACTTCAAACCCAAGTCCTTTGGTGTTGAAGACCACCTTGCTACTACTTTCTTGGTCTTCTGAGATGTGTTATACTAGTTCATTAATTTTGCATGCTTGGTCTGTGGCTGTTTTTATGTTCTCCTTGTGCATGTTATGGGGATGTTAAAGTCACAGTCCCCGCTAGTCCTCCACATGCATCTTTTTTGTAGCCTTTCCTCAGAGTGTCAGTTTCCATTGATCTTCCTGCTGCAACTAATGCAGTAAAACATTGGTATCTTTCTCTTGATCTCTGTGGTAAAGGCATTTATTTCTGAATGAAGCTGTAACTCCCTTGACTTCTGTGAAGACTTCCTGACAGCATAATAGCTAGGGATGGACAGGGATCCATTTAGATTGGGCACACACCCACCAGGTTGATAGGCACTGGACCTGGCTCTCCTGTCACTGCTGTGCTTAACACAAGTTCGGGAGCCCAAGACCTGAAGCGTTAATCGGTATGACTCTCCCAGTGCAGTACTGGCTAAAGCTTCCCAGAGATGGAAGGCTGAGGAAAGTGCTGTCTCCGCAATAAACTCCTGGGTTTTCTGCTTTCTGGCTTGCCTTTGTGGTGTAGAAAGGATGGGATCACACAAATCCTTTTATCTGGACTACAGGCTTTATGTTTTGATAAGAACAAAAAGAGGAATCTCAGAAGACGGATGAGGTGCTTTAAAGCATATGTAGGGATTCAAGTCATCCTGGCTGCTGTAGAAAGAGTGCTTCATCTTTCTTAGATCTTAGGTTTTGTCTACAACCATTTAATGTGTAAGAATTGAGTGATAGTTGAACTGGAAAGAATAAAGTCAGGGAGAAGTGGCTTTTTTTTGACGGATGTGGTTGCTTTTTTTGGGGTGGGTGGCTGGACTATGAGGGAGCTTCTTTGCTGGACTCACAGGTGTGCATCCATGCCTGCCTCAAAATCAGAGAGTAAAATAGTGGCAGTATTGCATGTGGGAAGCATAAATAACTAGTGAAAACAGTTTATAAGGAATGCTGCTCGTAGGTTTTAAAATTTCACTTGTTACAGTTTACTGAAATAATTACTGCTCTGTCGCTGCCATGATGACAGTTATCTCATATTGCATAATGTTTTGAGCAGTAGCAGGAAAGTAGATAGTCTCTGCCTCTCTGCTTTGTTTAGTTAAACTACATATTTCAGGATGTGAACGGTAAAATGTTCCAAATAGGAATTGCGGTGTATCACAGAGTATGTGCACATAGTCGGTACTTCTTTAAAACAGTTCAGTTAGCAATTTTGAAAGAAATGACTTTCTTTTCTTCTCTTGGACTGAAACATTGTATAGACAATTTTTAAGTGTCATTATTAAATCAAACATTCAAATGGAATTTCATTTTGAAAGACTTTAAATGTACAGGCAGACAGGGGTCTCTCTAGAGAAAAAGCTGAAGAATAAGAAGTGTTACTTTTTTCACTCGTCTCATTCAAATCTAGCCTGTGTTAAACAGAAGCCTTGCTGCTTCTGCTTTCCGTTTTCCTGGGTTTCTGAGGAGGCCTCCTCAGCCCGAGCTCCAGTGGGACCTGAGCCCTTCTTTAGCCATGAAATCTTTTTTACACAGATGTTGTCATCAGAGCTCAAAGATGCTCAGGTTTGAATCGACGAAAAAATCAGTTTGCTTGAGAGATGTGGTTCTCTCACAGTGATGTGTGGTTGTTCTGCAATAGGGATGTGTATTCTAGGATTGCTTTTCCTTATGCAGCCTGGAGTTTGTATGTTCTTCCAGCAAACATGAGATACTGTCCAAGCGTGCTAACAGCCTGACGTGTTCCAGTTGTCCCAGAGAAAGAGTGGTGCTGTATGAATACTCTGTATTTACAATGAGCATGGTGTATTGTGGGCAAATACAGAGCAGCAGTAGGTCAGTAGTTAGCTAACTGGGCACCTGTCCAAACATCATTAAAAATGTTGACTCTAAGTAATTTGGGGTTTTAATAATGTTTAATTAACCTCTATTTAAACAACTCAGCTCAGATTGACCTATATGTCTAGTTTAAAAGTTCTGGTATAGGCATTAGATGTAACACATTTGGTGCACGTTTGGTAGTTTCTGAAAGGAGGCAGCATGCGACTCTTACCACTGAAATCCTATCTTCATAAAAAGAGGAGCAAACAAATACGTGTCACTAAATACTGTCTTTGTGTTTGTTTGTTTTTCAGGTTAGCACTGTACGTATATGAATATCTGCTCCATGTAGGAGCACAGAAATCAGCCCAGACGTTTTTATCGGAGGTATGTTTTCTTTGTCTCTTTTTTTTCCTCACACAACCTTACAGTGTGTGTGCAAGTGAAATTAAATCTGTGTTGGTTTACAATAAACAGCAGTGACAGTTTCATATATCTGTTTACGTTGATCAGCGTAGGCTTCTGATTTTGCTAAAAGTGAGTTTGCCGTGTCATTTTGCATGCTTTTTCATAATTACTTTTGCTGTGATTTGTTGGCCGTGTTGTCTGATTTGGCGCTACACTGAAAAAAGGTTTATCTGTTTTCTGTAATAAACGTGAATGATGAAGAGTGCATCCATCGTACCCCTCTGTGGTGTTGTTGAAATCTCCAGTGTGAATGATGTACCTTTCTAAATATGTAGCAAGCAGATATTTTACTCTGATCTCAGTACATACTCCTACCATGCTTTTAGCTTCTTTTCATCTGGTGAACCCATTATGACTAGGAACCATTTAGGTCCTGTTTCTTAAGCACTCTTAACTTCTGCTGCAGTTTTTACCACCACGTAATAGTTGGTGTTTTTCATTGCCTTTCAAAGAGTTAGTTACAGATTTTGAAGAAATAATTAAGCTGTGATGTCTTTAATATTTTGCATTTATTCTGGGATGCAAGGATACCCAAATGCATGCCAAGTATATTGAGGTCTTTGGGGTTTATTATTGTTTTTAATATGTCTTTGATGAGAACATTTAAGATAGTAGTAGTAGCTGAATAATGAACAGAAGTGAGAAAACCAGGCAATATGTTGTAGTAGGAAAATTTGCTGCTTCTACCGATCCTCCTTCAAAGCTAATAGAATTACTATGCTAGTGATGACATTTTGGAGATAGGAGAGTGGAGAATGAGTGCAGGAGGGTTGTTTCTGGTGTTTATAGACATTCATATAACAGAGAGAAGTAAAATGGGTAGTATTGTTGTAGTATCAGTTTATGTTTATAAAATATGTTTCTGACAATTGTTTTTTTCCTTCTTAGTAAGGCAATGGAAAAATAAGAAAGAAATATCTCCTCTTTTCCGAAAACAGCTGTCATTTGTAAATAATGCATTGTGCAAGATTCATTTTGCTCATTTTGTTTTTATCATTTATGTGCAAAATGAGCAGCTGGCAGGAGTGTAACTGGTATGACATTTGGATTTCAGGAAAACATTCAATACAGTGTCTTGAAATTTAGCATTGAAAACCTAATTTGGTCTCAGATTATATAGAAACTCTCGGGTCTGAACAAATGTAATTTGAGAATGTATGAAATCTTTCAAATTCAGTCTGGTGCTGAAATTTATAAAAAAAAAAAATACAAGAAACAAAATATAGAATGTGTCAATGTAAACAGACATATAATAGTAATGTACTGAACTGGTAAAGACAAAGACAATGCTAATAACCATTTGTAAATGGATAAGTGTTGGAACCAAATGCAGTAACCATTGTTACAGGGAAGCCAGGAAAATATAATATTAGAAATGAAATTGATACAGTAAGATTCAGACTAAGAAAACTGTACACAAACATGAGGAGAAGAAAGTAACCTTAAACACAAAGTTAAATGAGGAGTGGTGAAAACAGAAGGAAATGAAGATAGATTAGTTTATTGTGAAGTAAACAGAACCTTGTACTGTGGTGCCCATTCATTTCTCAGGTGGAAACCACAGTATAATACCTCCAGCCCAACCCTGTACCCCTTGTGAGTCACTGTTCTTGTTAGAGAGTGAACATTAAAAAACAGGATGAAAATAACAAAACAGCAGTTGAGAAGTGCAAAAAATGTATATTTTACAACTCTATGGTGATGTGAAACTTGCAGTCTTGTGTGTCTCTCATGGCTGTCAAGAAGCAGCTACCCTGAGATGACTTGGGGTGGTTGGGAGAGTACTTCAGGTGTAGGAGATGCCCAGGTTGCACAGGACAAAATTTGTATTGGCGTTATCACTTCTTAAAATGTATGGCTGTTTGGGCTCACTGCTTTCTCTACTCCGGTGACCTGCACCTGCCAGAATAATTTGGATGGATTTCTTTAAAACTCATTCAGTTCTAAGTTGCTCTAACCCAGGGTATTTGGACCAGAGAAATAAACGCATATGGATTATCTGAGCTGCACTGCTATCTGTGATAATTAAAGAGTATAAATGGCAAAGATCAATGTCCCTTTTTTCAAGATCTAGCAAGTAATATGAGTAAGATTAATAGAAAGAGGAGAAAATTTAAATTGGATATCATAAAATTACTCATATAACTTATAGATAGTTGACTTAAGCATGACTTCATTTTTTAATGCTTTGTATCTGGTATAAATTTTGTAAGGCTTGTTCATGGGTCAGTAACATCTGTGCTAGTCCCTCTTATTTTCAAGCAGGCGGTGCTCTCCATTTTGTTGTGGTCCCTGTTGAGTACACACCTCAAAACTTTGTTGCCTTTATCTCCAAACTGTAGGACCTCCAGTTCAACTAGCCTTTTCCTGAATCTTTGAATATTGGAAACATCTGTAGTTCTTGTCTTTCGGTCTGAAAATTAACTTGTTTTTAAGGAGACGTGACGTGAAGTAATAGATGGAAGTAACGGAATAGCTACTTCATCCCAAAATGTTCAATTGCCATACAACTGGCAAAATGGCAAGGCACTTGTGCTACTAGCTAAACCATGCCATTTGCTCATGAGGATTGACTCGAGTTATTCAGCTGACATATGCTCATATTTGGAACAAAATAAACTGTTCTGATCCTGAATCTTTTATCTGGTGTAGAACTGCTGTGTTTTCTTGAAGAGCAGGTCCTTATCACATGCATTTTTAAGTTCTAGCACTGGAGTAATAAGTCCATTTTCTTGGCTAGACCAGGAAAACAGGTGTTTCCCAATTACAAGCCATTATATTGATACAGATGATAAGAGTATTTATTTTTGTTTTAAGTTTGTAGTTTTTCGTAATTCTTTTTCTATCTGTTTGTTCAGATAGACTAAGTCCTGCCACGTGAGATGTGTGTTTTTCAAAAATGAAACAAAAGAAAACAAAACTTCCACCTTCCCTTCAGGTTTTGAATGCATTTATGAAGATAAATTGTGTTCTATTAAAAAGGACAAATGTAAGAGTAATGTAAGAATTAGGTAATTTCAGTAAGCCGTGCTTTGAAGAGGGTGAATACTGCTTACATGTAGTGAGGCCCTTCTATGCAAACACAGTATTTACTGTTAATTCAGTGAGTTTCAGGGAAAAAAAAAAAAAGGTTTTGACTGTATGCTTCACCTCTCCATTATGTTGTTTTTGAAAATTCCTAGCAGGTCCCCTTAAGTCATTCTGAATGCATGTGGGAAACAGCTATGCCCAAGAGGAGTGCCTCTGAATTGTTCATAAAACTTTGTTGGTGGCTTTGGCTTTATTTATATCTTTAATTTTTACTAACATTTCTATTTGGCACAGTTTAGGCAGGATTTCCACAGTTTTGAAGGTATTTTTCTATACTAAATGCTGTGTGATGGTGTGGAAACATCAGCTCTCACCACTGCGTCATGATGCTGACAAAGCTGAGGGCTTGAACTTCCAGAACCTGGCCAAAGAAAGGGACAGCTTTTCTCTTGCAGCATGATAATGCCAGGCCCCATACCATACCACAGAGCACATTGCCAATCTTGACTGGACCACATGGGCAACATTTTCATAGAATCACAGAATGGTGTAGGTTGGAGGGGACTTTAAAGATCATCCAGTTCCAATCCACCTGCCCAGGCAGAATTGCTAACTACTAAAATCATGGGTACCCAGAATCCCATCCGTCTTGGTCTTGAATGCCTCCATGGATGGGGCTTCCACAGCGTCTGTGGGCAACCTGTTCCAGCACCTCACCACTCTCCAAGTAAAAAATTTCTTCCTAACGTCTAATGTAAATCTTCCGTTCTTTTAGTTTAAAGCAATTCCCCCTTGTCCTATGACTTAACAGACTGTGTAAACAGTTTGTCTTCCTCCTGCTTGTAAGCATTCTTGAAGTACTGGAAGGCCGCAATAGGGTCTCCTCAGAGCCTTCTCCAAGCTAAACAAGCCCAATTCCTTCAACCTTTCTTCATAGAAGTAGTACTCCAGCCCTTTGATCATCTTCATGATCAGTTCCTCTGGACTCACTCCAGCAACTCTGTATCCTTCCTGTACTGAGTGCCCCAGGCTTGGACAGGGAACTCCAGATGGAGCCTTACAACGTAAGAGTAAAGGGGGACAATCACCTCTCTCTCCCCGCTGGCTGCTTTTTTTTTTCTGCCCAGGATACAGCTGACGTTCTGGGCTAAGTGCCCACTGCTGAGTTTTATCCAGCAAAACCTATAAGTCCATCTCCCCAGGGCTGGTCAGAGTTCTTCTCTGAGTCTGTACTCATATCTGGGACTGCCTTGGCCCAAGTGCAACACCTTACCCTTAGCCTTTTTAAACCTCCTTGTGTTCTCATCTGATCACTTTCTGAGCTCTCCAGGTCCCTTTGGATCACATATCTTCCTTCTGTTTTGTCAGCTGCACCACTCAGGTTGGTGTCATGTGCAAACTTGCTGAGTGTATACTCAACTGCACTTTCTATGTCATTGATAAAGATGTTGAAGAGCATTGGTCCCAAGACAGACCCACTTGTGACAGGCCTTTGTCTGAACACAGAGCAACTGACTACAACCCTCAGGCCACAGTCATCCAACCAAGTCTTCATGCAACTAATAATACAGCCTTTAAATCTATATTTCTCCAGTTTAGACACAAAACGGCAAAGTTTCCGTGAATATTCCGTGAATATGCTTTCAGAGCAACCTGTGTAACATATTGAAATTATATCAGGTTGTGTAAAGAATGATTTTAGATGTATGAAGTGTATATTTTCTCCTAAAAGAACATACTTGTTTAAATTTCTTAACAATTGGAGTGGTAATCAGATTGGAGTTGAGAATCAGTTTATTTCTATTCAGAAAGATCTCAGTGCTTCTTCCAGTATGATCAGTATGTCCACCTTTTCCAGTAAGCTTTTATTTGCTTGTATTTAAAACTTTGAATACCAAGTTAAGACTGTTTAGGTATTTCATTGAAATAGGTTTTTTTTTTTTTTTTTTTTTGTCAGCCACTGCTTATGTCTGCAGAGTGGAATATGGCTTGTGTTTAAACAGTAGTTTTGTTTTGTTTTTTTTTTTACAAAATTGAACAGGAAATAGCGCAGTGTGTAGTTGTAACTGGAGGAATTTGGAGTGTTTGTAATGCTCTGGTTTCCACTCACTTCTAGCAAGATGCTGTCTTCTATACAGTCTTTTCTGTACAGAGTTGTGTAAACTTTTTGCAATATCTAATTATTTGCAACAGAGCTCTTAAAACAACTATACTGGATTTTCTGTGTTCCAAACTATTTAGTGTTGTAATTTAGGACAAACTATATGGCATTAATGGTAGTTTGGTAATAGTTAAGGCAGAGCATTTGTAAAGGATTGCAGGGAGGCAGGATGCTCTCATAGCATGTTGTCTACTGAGTTAGCTGCTAACAATAAAAGTGTGAAGTTAAGGGTGTAAACATTCCTAAATTGCGTTTCCTTTGGAAACCGTTTTGAATAAACCAGACTTTCTAAGTGGGAAAAAACTCATAGACCGTGTGTGTCTATTCAAGAACGGTTGCCAGTGCAGACAAAGTAAGCCAAACTAGTTTACACTTTCACTGGGTGGTGGGAGAACAGGTTGTAGCTGGGGTGTATTTGTCTCACTACCTCTTAACAGCACAGCATTCCTTGAGGATACTGAGGCATTAGCTAGCTTTGAATGTGGAGAGAAGACTGCCACCTGCTGAATCAGTAACATTAGTTCTTAAGTTTCTCCTTGCGCAAACTGGAAAATGTTTTAGAAAGACATGTTTCAGTGGAAGAGCGATAAAAATATGTCCTCAACAGAATTATTTTCACAATCTATGAAAAAATTTCTAAAATATACTTTCCCAAAATAAAAGTCATAGGCTAAAATAGTATAACTAATAAAATACATAGCACTTTATCATTTGGCCCTTCATAACTACAGAATATTTTTTTCTTCCTATTTATGGTTATGTAAAGTTTTTTAGTCATAACAATCTCACCTATGTTTTTATGGTTTTGTTTCAGATAAGATGGGAAAAAAACATAACACTGGGGGAGCCCCCAGGATTCTTGCACTCCTGGTGGTGGTAAGTGGAATTTTTCTTCCTCTGATTTTTAGAATATGACAATTGCAAGTTCCAGCAGCTGCAGGAAAGAAATCGAGTGAGCATTGTTAAAAGAATGTGGAGGTGGTCATCAATAAATATTTTCTTATAAAGGAATGAAGGAATAAAAAATAAGATAGAGGAAAAGGCACGGATATTAGAGTCAAGAAGACAGATACTGCATTGTGAATTGGTAAGGCATCATCTTCAAAGGAATGTGGCCTGCACTACCTGTTTCACCATCTTCCAGTGAAGTGAATTTAAGGGATCCTTATACATATCCCAAATAATTGCACTTCAGGGAATAAACATATATGTATTTATATAATATATACATATACATCCTAACATATGTGGATATACGTGCAGTAGCTGTGCATATACATGTGAGCTTCCTTGCCTTTTTGCCTATACTCTTATTTATCGGCAGAGCATATGAAAGTAATTACATGAACTCAAACCAGCAGCCTTTTTGAAACACAGTGTGTGTTAGCATGGGCTTGGTGTTGCAGTATCTATGTCTGTATAGTTTCTGTCAACTTAGTGCATGAGTAGACAAATAATTTGCAAGTTTCATTGTACGTTACCTCAGAATCGTGGAATTATAGAATCACAGAATGGTTTGGGATGGAAGGAATCTCAAACCCCACTCAGTTCCAGTGTCTCTGCCTTGGGTGGTTTGCCACCCACCAGCTGAGGTTTCCCAGTGCCCCATTCAGCCTAACCCTGAGGTCATTCAGGGATGGGGCACTCACAGTTCTCTGGGCAGCCATGCACAGGACCTCATCACCTTCTAAGTGAAAAATTTCTTCCTAGTATTGAGTCTAAATCTACCCTAGAGTTTAAAACCATTACCCCTTGTCCTGTCACTATCTGCCCATGTAGAAGTTCATTGTGCAGAATTGTAAGTGTAAAATGCGCCGTGAGAAAGGAGTGCTCGTAATCAGTGCTATTTAGCCATGGTATTTGTCACATGATTCAAATATATCCAATAGGTCTGTGTTTCCAAGAAAGCAAAATTATGGAGAATATGTCCAGCTGTCAGGAGTACAAAAATTTACAAATTTTAAAGGAGCTCCATTTGAACACCAAACCCTAAGTTTTGTATGCAGCTTTATAAAATGTGGCATATTCTTCATTGAGCTTTCTGTTTGTAGTACCTATGTGATGAAAGCCTAATAGGGACATTTGTGTTCCTTGTACCTGTCAGGTGTACATTATCCTTAATTTTGACTTTTGCCCGCAGAGTGTTCAGATTTTCCACTATTCCCTATTATGTTGCTGAGTTAAGTAATAAACTGTATTAAACTCTTAACAAATTGTATTCTTATGATTGTTCTAGTATATACTTATTTTCATTTTAGAAACATTTATGTTAGGATGAATTAAATGTGTAACTCCATTTCAAGGGGAGTAATAGGACAAAGAATGACTGTAGCCATCATGATTTCTTTTCATTCATTATAACCCAAAAGCTCTAAGAGAAGATACTTATCCATTTCCTACTCTTCTCCACACACTTATTTCTATAGGAACTTTTGTTTAAAGCATAGTACTGGACTTTGGAAGAAGTCTCCTCAGTTCCATGCCTGTTTATGTTATTACTGTATGTATGTCTTACTTCCAGTGCTTTGTGGAGGTAAATAGCAACAGTCACCAGAGGTTCAAGGTTAAATGCAGAGCTTTAGGCCCTTTAACTTTGTATATTAGATTAGCTTCTTGGTTCATACTTTCCATAGTTTTAAATTGATGCAGCGCTCTTGCCTCAGAGAATCAGATGATGGGTCTTAATTCCTCAGAGATGTTTTACCAGCCTAAATTCTTTCATGGAGGTAAGTGCTTTCAGCTGTTGGCAAGAAAATGATGTATCTTTTTCTACACATAAACATGCATGTGTGGTGTGCACTGTAATGTCTGCTGGAGTAATGATTTTCTCACGAGGATTTTCTCACAGTATCTTGTCACTTGCAGTGTATTTTGGGATCTCTACTGTGCAGCTCCAGAAAGACGAGAAACATGTGAACATTCAAGTGAAGCAAAAGCCTTTCATGACTATGTAAGTTTTGTCTGTCTTTTTTCATTAACTATATGTAAAATCTGATGTAGAAGTATTTCTGCATGACAGTATCTCAAATGCAGGTTTGTCTCATATAAGGAACATTTGTGAAGATGCCTCAGAATTTGGATGTTCTAATTCTGTGATTACCTAGTGCCACCTGGAAAACTCTGTAACCCGTCTCAGAGATCAAAGTGTTCGCCCGTGTATTAATTCGGAATGAAATGATTATTCTGTCTCTTCCTTGTGGAGGCTTCAGGCTGATCACAAGGGCACAGGCCAAATGGAAGCCCAGATAAGTCCTGTCCACATATCCATACTCTTGCCAATTGACTCAGTGGCTTCTGTCAGGACCATGCTGACTTCTGGTGTGACTGTTCTCATACTTACATACCACAGAGGAAATCAAACATTAATTTGGGGGAACAGGAGGAATCATGGGATGTAAATTATTATACCAGTTTTGGAATGTTTGTGACACAGTTCAAAACACAATAGGGAATTTGGTGGCAATATATATGTGAAGACCCCCTGCCCACCAAAAATTAGTTAGAAACTAGAATCCCTTACACTGGAACAGTTTCATTCATTTTTTTTCCCATTATCATCAAGTATACAGAGCACTCTAAAAATCTGGAACTGTGTTCCAAGCTTAGGATGGAATTTGGGTTCTTTCTCCAGCAAGCTCTTCTCCACCTGTTAATTTCATTTTCACTAAGGAAGTCCTCCGAGCTGAGCTGGGGTCATCTGTTGTTCCTTTGGGTTGGTCATTCAAATGGTGTAAGAAGGGGATATGAGACCCTCATGGCACTATTTAGAAACCTCTTCAGAACATTCTGTTTTAGAAATACTCTGCAGTCCCTGCAGAAAAATATATATAAAATTAAAACTAGACTGCAATAACCCAATGTCTTACTAACTTTAATTAGGAAAAAAAATATCATCTAATTAACCATTTTCTATTACTATTATCATAATCTGAGTATGGCATAGTTTCCCTTAGCATGTGAATGCTTGATGATCTTGCTTTATGTGTAGTTAACTGTGACTGCTACAACTGCACCAAGAACACAGTTAGAACTGTTATATATATTTTACTTATAGACTAATAATGCTTTAATGCCCTCTCCTTAGAGGTCAGACTATGAAGCTCACTGGTAAAGGAGCTTGGATAACTTTGTACTGTTGTATCGATGCTACATTGTAATAATCAATAGGAGAAAAGAGGAAAGTTTCCACTGGCAAGTGTGTTAAAGTCAATGGACTTGGCAAAGCATGTTCATCAAATTAAGAACAATTTAACTATTGGAAGCAGAATTTCCACAATGTGTTTTACTTATTCTGTTTTCAGTACACAGCCATTGGAAACATACAGCATTTCAACAGCTTTGCTGTTGTTTTGAATCCTTGTTGTTAAAGCAAGGTATAATTTGTCACTGAGGAAGAAACAGTTCCATAAGAATAATTCACAACTGGAGGGAATCACATTAGTGAATTAATCCGTGAAGATTAGAATCCACGGTATGACAGTTGACTAAAGTGGAAGCATTGCATACTTGCAGTCTAATGTGTGTATGAAAAGCGAAAACATTTGAAACCTGTTGCAAAATAATTCTGAAATTATTAGCAGTGATAAATTAGAAATTAGCAATTAGAAATTATTATTCTGAATTATTAGCAGTGAGAGGAAAGTTTAAATTAAAAAGCACTTGGAATCCATAATGGAATGGAGTCCACTTCTTTAAACTCATGAGAATTTCATTGATCAGTAAATTCACTATTGATGTAAGTGCTGATACTAAGAATTTGAGCAGCTGAATCAAAACTATGTCAAATAAAAAAATTATTTTGACATCAGCTTTCTAATAATTAAAACTTTATTGGATTTCAGATTTACATCATCTTTCTGTTCAGTTAATCTGTGTTATGGTAAATGTTAAAAAACTGAGAAAATAGTCAAATGAGTGTGCATGTGATACACAACTGTGTGATGTTTAAGTTACTGTATAAAGTCATGTTTGATGAAGGAAAAATAAAATGCTGTTCTTTGATGTGCATATCAGTCTGCATAAAGGAAGATGAATGTTTGTGTCCGGAAAGAAAAAAATTGGTTCATTTTGTCAATTACTTCACCAGGCATTTCTAATAGCTTTCTTAATCCTTTAATGTGACAAGAAAAACAAGCTGTTGCATTGCTTTCTCACAGTTCAGATAAACTTTTCTAATACCTGGAAGTACTCATACATATTCCTTAGTGTCATGTGCTGTTTGTAAAGCAGTCTGCATTGTGTTAGGTGCACACTGTTGAAGTCCTTCATATATTTAACATTTCATGACCACGCTGTAAACTCATATTAACACGTCTAACAAATAGTTGTAAGATACCATTAAGTGTATTTTATGTTTATTAATGGTTTGTGAAATCCTGACCCATGTGGAGTGCTGTCAGAATTCCACTGCCAGTGCAGACTGTCAGACAGCCAGGCTGTTATACCAGTCCTCCAGTGAGACTGCAGGTCAAGGAAAAGAGCATTCATAGCTGTGCTGTCATATTTGAAAACTGTAATTGCCAAGTACAAAAAGCACAGTAGACTTGCTTAGTATTTCTTACTACCAATCTAGAATTTGTTATTGGGTATATATTTTTCTGTTTGACCTGGGAATATTGTTCTCACTGAAGGTGTTTGTGGTCTCTGCACTAGACGTATCCTGTTTAACACTAATTAGGCTGAATCAGCTGACCCAGTATGTTTTCTGTCTTTGCTTTTGTGAACAAATAAAGGTTTAGGAATGTTTGATGGAGGAGGAGAGTGTTTGGGGGTGCTTTACTAATTTGTGAAATGTTTCTGCCTCAGACAACACAGTTGATATTTGGTTTGCAACACTGAGATTAACTCATACAACATATCTGTACAGAAAGGTCTTGTTACTTTTGTTCAAGTTTCACAGTATTTTAACTACAGTCGCAAAAAACTGATGCCAGTTAATAATCCTCTACCCTTAATAACTGGACAACATTTTTTGAATGATCTACTGTTTAGTTTGCCATAACATTTTAGTACCTGCTTCGCTTGTATTTTAATATAACTAAATATCTGCAGCTGGACTTTGTATCTGCAACAGTCTTGAAGAAAACTATCAGAGTTTTCCCTGTCTTCCCTTTTGAGAACCCTTCTGCAGCACTGTCCTGAGGAAGAGTGCATATGAAGTTTTCTCCATTATTAATGCTCTGTATTCAAGCAAAATGAGTCTTAGCCTGTGTTTGCCCATCGGTCTGTGCCACTGAATCTGTTCTTGACTATTTGTGTAAAACAGCAAGAAAAACAAACTCATTTAGATAACTGTTATTTACACTTTCTGACTTATCTGTGCATGTTACTCTATGCAGTAACATCCTTATTCTGCTGATAGAAGTTGCAGAAGTTCTTTTTCCAGAGGCCAAGAAAAATTCAAATTGTTATCAATACTGACTACTACAACTTGGATTTTTATCAAGCTAGTGAAAGGAGAAGGATCTATCACATTTGACAGCAGGAATGTGAAGTGACCCAAGGTGTAGGCTGTAACTGCTTGCAGTACTGACAGTGCTCATCTTAGTAAAAATAACATGAATAGAAAAGTAAAGGGCTATTCTGGCTTTGAATTTGAAGATTTTGTCTCCTCATACTGAGGTTAAACACAGCTTCTCCATATGATACAGAATAAATTCTATTTTTATTTTCTATTGAGATTTACAGTTAGAAATCTGCTTATTTATTTATTTATTTGTGGGTGAACATGGCTCTGAATTCATTAGGTTCACATTTTGGATTTGAAAACAGTTTTATAACATGGAAGTACTGGATCAGGGAGATATGTTCTTACTTTGAAGTTTAATAAAAATATCTTAGAATTAGAAATACTTTGTTTCCATTACAGGTAACTCAGGAAAGAAAACTGGTGCTTGTCCAGTCTGTTAATATTGGCAGGGATTTCAGCAGGAATAAAGTGTTTCAAGCAGAAAAAAAAAAAATATATATATATATATATATATAAATATATAGGTATCTATCACTTTTTCTGGAGGAAAATGTGTGCTGTGAAAAATCGTTTCTGTGGTAACTCTGAGTCGAAATTCAGACTTCATTGAACAATGGGTTTTCTTTCTTAATGGTGTCCTAAGGAGATCTCTTTATCTCTCTTTTAAAAATCTCGTTTATCTGGGTTAGATTCTGTTGAGAGAAGCAGGTTCCCATGTGCATATTGTTCCTACTTTCTTTCCATCTGCTCATAGGCTGAAAACTTAGTGGGTAAATGTGAATTCTCAGAGCAGAAAGCATTTTTAGAATCATCCCTGCAAGTGAGCTTCTGACCTCCAGGAGTGGCTGCTCTCCAGTTCTGCTGGCTCAGCCATTCATTCACACCTCTGCACCTCTGGGGTGGGGATAGTACCTACGAAGTTCTTTCTTGAAAGGTGATTTCCTTACTTAGTGGTTAAGATCTTCGACAGCGTGCATGTCCAACCTTTCAGATTGCCTGGGCCACATGAAGTAAAGAGGGATGGTCTTGTGCTGCATGCATGCTGCTCCAAAAGTAATGCCTCCTGTTTTTTTCATGTATAAGTAACAAAATGTGCTACTTTTAAATGTTTTTTTTTCTTAATACCTTATTAAAGAAAAATGAGAAAGAGGAGCAAAAACATAAAAGTAATGGGATATTTGATCACGTTTTTCTGACAGTAACACCCAAGACTGGTTCGTTGGCAGTGGTTGCATTTCTTAGTGAGGTCTCAAGGTGTTCATTGGCAGTTAATTGTTCGAACTGTGTGTACTGTTGGAAAATGACGGGATTAAGCTGTATTTGTGAAGCAAGGAATATTTTTCTGTGCTAAGGTAAGGATTGTGAAAGTCCAGTAAAGAGTCATGATCAGATTTTGAGTTGAAGTCTGGTTGCAACTCTATATTTCACTTAAAAATTTGCAGATCATGTATTTATATCAACTGAAAAAAACGTAAGTTGATGATTTATTGGGGCAGTCTTGAAACCCAAGTTGTGTGGTGTAATTGACACTCCCAAGGGATGGTCTGCCAATCGTAGACAGACCTCAACAGGCTGAGCAGTGGGCCCAGGAGAACTTCATGAGCTTCAGCAAAACCAAGTACAATGTCTTACACTAGAGTAGAGGCAACTGTCACTATCAGTCACAAACTGGGGGTGGAAGTAGCACAGCCTTGACAAAAAAGGACTTGGGGGTACTGATAGATGGAAAGCTGAACATGAATTAGCAGTGTGGCTTTGCAGCCCAGAAAGCCAACTGTATCCTGGTCTGCTTCAAAAGAAGTGTGGCCAGCTGGGAGAGGGAAGTGATCCTTCCCCTCTGCTGCGCTGGTGAATCCTCACCTGGAGTAGTGCATCCAGATGTGGAGTCCTCAGTACAGGAGAGACATGGGAGTCCGTTCAGAGGAGTGCCACAAAAATGTTCAGAGGGATGGATCACCTCTCCTACAAGGGCAGGCTGAGAGAGCTGGGGTTGTTCCGCCTGGAGATGGCTTCAGTATCTAAAGAGAGTCTGTAGTAAAAAAGAAGACAGACCCTTTATCAGGATCTGGGGTGATAGGACAAAGGTAAATGCTTTCAAACTGAAAGATGGAAGGTGTAGCTTGGATACAAGGAAAACATCTTTTACAGTAAGGATGGTGAGACATTGGCACAGGTTGCCTAGAGATGTGGTGGATGATCTGACCCTGGAGACACTCAAAACCAGGCTGAAGAGAACCTGATAGAACTGTAGGTGTCCCTATTCATTGTAGGGCTGTTGGATGAAGTGACCTTTAAAGATTCCTTCCAAATCTAAGGGTTGTACCATTCTGTTTTCAAATTCCATTAATCAAAACAGAAAGCATGACTGCATATTCTTCACTGTTCAGAACCCTGTGTTTAGTCAGTTTTTTTTTTGTCTTCCTTGCTTATTATAATGGAAGTTTTTCCAAGATGCTAAGAAGGACCTATAAATTCTGACAAGCAAATGTAGTAAATTCTTGATTATTTTCTAGGTAAGGTTTTATTAGCGTCTTCTCCATGGTTGTTTGAAAGATCACTTTTGGTATGAGTGAGGGTCTCTTGTTTATTCTTGTGCCTTCCAGAAGAACACTAGGTAATTTAAAGAATAAGAAGAAGGCATGTTTATTCCCTCAAAGAGTGTACAGTCTCATAAGCTTGTATCACACTTGTTAGCATGTTATAATAGTAAGCTGTATGACTTTGAGCTTAGCTTTACTTGAAACTAGTAGGGTGTATTTAAGACTACCATAACTATACAGGTTATTCCTTCTAAAATCATAATGATATACATAAAATTCTTCTAGAGGTAAATGGAAATATTGTCTAGATACTTGAGATGGCTGATCTGTTAGTCTTTCACAGAAACAAATCAGATCTTTGCATTATTGACACATTATATCAGAAAAAATACCACTCTACTTTGTGCCTGTCTTCCTTCAGAAGTGTTTGTTTGCCTTGAATGTTATCCAGATCCTAACATGTCATCAGTAGTACACAGAACTTTGAGGACTATGTATATTTTCGCACCTTTAAGTACTGATGATTTCCACAAAAGTCTATGAGGAAATGTTTGTTGAAGGCAGCACTGAACGTCGGAAGTGACTGCAAATCTCAAGTCTTTTGTTCCCACAAGGAAAACTATTCTGCAGTAAGATCTGATCTATTCTATTTTCATGAAGTATATATAAATGTAATAAATATTATTAATATATAAAATAATTTTTGGAACCCACACAGCGTTGTCATTTTTGGTGAAGATTTTTGATGACCTAAATACATGCAAGTTTTTTTGTTTGTTTGTTTCACAATGATTTTTGAAAATGGATTTTCTTATGTCCTGCAGGTTGTTTTAGCAGTCATGATCTCTTCAGTTCATCAGAGAAATTCCTTCTCTAACTCTCTTGTGTGTCAGAGATGGAGCAGTTTTATAGCTCTTGATTCTCTTTTTTCAGCTGTTTCCACTGTGGTATTTTGCAGCTTGTGCTTTTAGGTCCTCCCTGATATCCTGCCGAAAACTGAATTCTAGACCTGCCTTCTTGCTGTCAATTTTGTGGAATACGGCATGGAGAATCCATGGTAACAATTTCTGATTAAAACAAAAACCAACAGTGCTTTTGTATCCTTCCAAGCTGTGGGGAGCCTGAGATGACAAATAAAAGCAGAGGGGAGAGAGGGAGCAGAAGGCAGGATCTACAAAATGCTGAATTCAGTATAATTTGTGGGACAAATGCCAAATTGTATTGCCACAGGGTCATGAAATACAGAGATCCATAAATGAGAGGAAGTTGACAGACTTTAGCTCTCTAAACAATTTATGGCCTTCCTGTGAACTCTCCACTGCTTTATTCTCTTTGTTTCTAAGGTTCTCCATGTTTCCATGGGCTGTTGTCATTAATAGCAGATTCCCTAGCCATTTTGTGCTTAGATGTGAGTTCCCTCGACTGAGAAGTATATATGCTGCACTGCATAGTTTCTGCGTGGCCTGCTTTGTCCAGTACTGTTTAAGGATAATTCTACTGAGGCAGTGGTTCTGGAGGGAGTTACTTGATAACTCCTTACAGTAAACTCTTAGAAGGCCCTTTATATGTTTACTTGTCATTGCTGTATTTGTGATTTCACCTTTACAGACAAGAGTGCCTTCCTGCTTCCCATGCATTCTTGGATAACATAGTTACTCGGATTTGAATGACTCCAAGTCATAGATAGCTTTAAGGGTTGTTGCAGGAACATTGTTGCAACATCAGTGTACCTAAATCTGTGGGCCCTGGTGGGATGCATCCATGCCTGCTGAAGGAGCTGGCGTGGGTGATTGCTGAACCACTCTCTGTCATCTTTGAGAGGTCTTGAAGAATGGGAGAGGTGCCTGAAGACTGGAGGATAGCCATTGTCACTCTGTTCTTCAAAAAGGGCAAGAAGGAGGATCCAGGGAACTACAGGCCAGTGAGCCTCACCTGTGTCCCTGGAAAGGTGATGGAACAGCTTGTTCTGGATGCCATCTCCAGGCATTTGGAAGAGAAGAGAGGTATCAGGAGTAGTCAGCATGGTTTCACTAGAGGGAGGTCATGCTCAACCAACCTGGTGGCCTTCTATTACTGGCTGGGTGGATGAGAGGAGAGCAGTGGATGCAGTCGACCTTGATTTCAGCACATTTGACTCTGTCTCCCACAGCATCCTTATAACAAGATTGGTGTGTGGAATAGATGAGTGGACAGTGAGGTGGGCTGAGAACTGACTGACAGGCAGAGCTCAGAGGGTTCTGATTGTTGGTGCAGAGTCTGTTTGGAGGCTTGTTCTTAGTGATGTTCCTCAGGGGTTGGTGCTGGGTTCGCTCCTGTTTGACATCTTCATCAGTGACCTTGATGAGGAGATAGTGGCCACCCTCAGCAAATTTGCTGATGGTACGAAGATGGGAGGAATGGCTGACACGCCTGAAGGCTGTGCTGCCATTCAGCAAGACCTGGACAGGACAGAAAGGAACTAGGTGAGGTTTAACAAAAGCAAGTGTAGAGTCTTGCACCTGGGGAGGAGTAACTGCATGCAGTGGTACAGGTTGGGGGATGACCTGCTGGAGAGGTGCTCTGAGGAGGATGTGGGTGTCCTGGTGGATGACAGGCTGGCCATGAGCCAGCAGTGTGCCCTGTTGGCCAAGAAGGCCAATGAGATCCTGGGGAGCATTAAAAAAAGCGTGGTCAGCAGGTTGAGGGAGGTGATCCTCCCCCTCTACTCTGCCCTGGTGAGGCCTCACCTGGAGTATTGTGTCCAGTTCTGGGCTCCCCAGTATAAAAAAAGACAGGGATCTCCTTGGAAGAGTCCAGTGCAGGGCCACAAAAGGGCATGGAACACCTCCCTTATGAGGAGAGGCTGAGAGACCTGGGGTTGTTCAGGCTTAGAAAAGAAGACTTGGACGGGATCTTATCCACATCCATAATTATCTAAGGAGCGGGAAGCAAAGGGACGAGTCTGGACTCTTCTCTGCAGTGTATGATGATAGGATGAGGGGAAATGGCCACAAAGTGAAGCATAGGAGGTTCTGCACAAATATGCATGGGAACTTCTTCACAGTGCAGTGAAGGAGCACTGGCACAGGCTGCACAGAGAGGAGGTGGAGTCTCCTCTGGAGATGTTCAAGACTCGCCTGGAAGTCCCTTCTAACCCCTACAATTCTGTGATTCTGTGAATGTATTTTCTTACAGTGCACTTTTTTTTTTTTTCCTATTTGTAATTTCATAGGTAAATATATGCCGTGTTTCACATCTAACATGGGGACCAAAGCACTTGTTTAGAATAGAAAATAAACCCAGTATACTCTTCCCAAGATTTCAACTCTTATTCTTTGAATGGAGATTTCATTTTCTCAGCATTTAGAAGTAAAATGGCTAATTAGTGTAAGTGGAAGCTTTTGACAGTATAAGGAACCACCATCTCCCCTGAAGGCAATTTAGCTCCTCTTTCATTGTTCCCAGAGGTAGGCAGTAGACTTGTTGAACCTAGAGCCTCTTCTCTAAGAATCTTTTAGGCTTCTCTTTCATTGAGAACAAAGCAAATAACAGCCTTTCTAATGAGGCAAAACTTCGGCAGAATGATCTGTAGGAGTAGTCTTTAATCATAATGGAACACTAAAAAGAGCCTGCATACAGTGTGTTTAAAACCATGTCAAATTTATGAAATAGATGTTTTCTTTTGCTTAGAAGTAAGACAGAATAAGGATTCGACGAGTTAAGAAAGAGGTGGGTGGTTTAAGAGATAAGTACGGAGTGTACCAGAAGAGATAAAGGTCAAAAGATGAAAGGTGGTGGCTGCAATGCTCAGGCTGCTTTGCAGTCTTCCAGAATAATGTAATTTCTTCAGTGTACAGATAAAGTTTGTTTGTAAGATGATCTTTAAAAGGCTGATAGATACACTGTGAAATTATTAGGTGCCTTTAGTCCATAATAGGTTTCTGCATGGACTTAAATTTCTGTCTTCTTAAGACTGGCATTTACTTTATAATGAACGTAAATCTGAGGTATTTTTGTTGTGACATACAGTGTTGCTTGGACGAAGACTTCGCTGAATGTTTTTGACCAGTTTGATGGAATTCCCAGCATACTGCCATCTTTTCTCTGCATGATTGTCTTGATGTATGGCTATTAACTTCAACCATTTCTTAGAGTGAGGTTGTTAAATATCTTGCTGCAAAACTTTGTGCAGTACCTGTAGTGTATTTCGAGTAGAACTCAGTTTTTCCAAATTCAGATTTCCATTTTTGGTGTGCTGCAGCGGTTTATTTGAGCTACTAAAGCCAAAGTTGTGTTAAGTTTTTAATTCGTTGTGAACTCAAGTCTTTTTAACCAAGTTTGTAATTTATAATTTTTCAATTTATTTCACTTTTGACAGTGAGAATAGACATGCTACTACTAGTTTTACATAGCATGTGCTGAGGAAGGTCCTGTTTCCAACTTTTATACATTCTTGTAGTTACATTTAAAAACATTTATCTTCCCTACTATTGATATACACGTCATTTGTATTCGTTGCACAGTGTAAGCCGTATGTGTTTACAGCACTCCAGAAAGTTATTAAAGAAGGTTAAGTTGTAGCTTAGTAACGCTGGGAATACTAAATTGACTAACAAATGCTCTGAATTTAGAGTTAAAGATCTTCTGGCATTAATTTTTAACACTGATTGTACATAATGCTTTACATCAGTAAAGTATTGAACAAACATTTCATCAATAGAGAGTGAATGTTGGACTACAGCCTCTCAGCTTCCTGTGTACACTCCTTGTCCCCTCTCAGTATTTTTTCTTCATTTCACTTGATGTTTATTATGCTAAATGAGAGTAGTGAGTTCAGGCAGTCTTCTAATAATTTTTTTTCTACTTAGAGGTTCCAATTTATCTGGGGAAATTTCTCTTGAAGGTAATTATGAAGAGGTATTTTGAGAACTCTGTTTAGGTATACGTGTCCTCATGTGCATATATGTAGTGAGACATCCAATCTACTAGAATAATGAAGTACAATCCAATACTACACTGATTTAAAGCATTTTTATTTTTCTGGTAACAGTATTTAGCTAGATTTGAGGCACTTTGCCTGAATATGTTCTTCTTTAGCCCCATAAATTGTAAAAGTGAGTCTTATTTTTGCATAGTATGCTAATCAGAGATTTTGTAACAAGCTTGACTGCTCTGCTAATATCTCTAAGTGACTAATTTCAGACTTGCTTAACACATGCCTGGAAAAACCTAAGAATTATAACTTCCATCTGCTCTCTGATATGATGAAAGATGAGTCCTGAAGATCACAAATTGTGGGAGACATGCAGCTCTTAATAAGAACAGCTGAACAACAAATGTCTTGTGAGAGGTGGTGAAAAATGAAGTAATGAGGAGGAAGCCTTTTGAGGGAATGTGGATATCCATGGCTGACTAGAACTGTCACATCCAAACCTTACACTAAATATGAAATGCACATTATATAACACAAGCCACAGCAAACAGATAACAGTCTGCTTGAATTTTCTACCAAATTAATGCCTTACTATTACAAGGAGTTGTGGTAACATGGGCTCTTGAGCATGCACAGAATGTTATATTTTAGGGAAATGAAGTGCACATTTCCATATTAGGATATCTGTTTAACAAACGAGGTTTTGAAATTAGGTTTTTTTCAGACTTCACATTAACACCATTCCAAACAATGCAAATGTTGTTAACTTAGCCACTGAAAACATGTAACATTTCAAGGTATACAGAGCCTTTCATTCCCATGTATAGTATTGCAGAAAATAATATTCAGACGTGCACTTAGAGAAAAATGGAGGTTGGCATAATCAAGGGGAATCAAAATTAAATTTGGCTTAAAGATGAAAGTTTGTGCTTCCTCATTGTAGACTGTTTAAATGTGGCCCCTCCTTAACTTAAATGAGCATCTCCATAGTGCTGTCACGTTAATGTGCACAAACTAGGTTTGTGCCAGTTAACAAGAAGACCTGTAACAAAACACAGATGTAGCAGCCTGTAACTCTTCAGAGGCTAATGTATTCTGCCAAGAATGCAGTACCCTGCATAATTCACACCAAAAGAAGCGCATGAACCACCACATTTACTCTAGCATAGGAAGGGTAACACAAAGCTTATTGTGAGGTATGCGAGAAATAATACTTTCTGAACCACTGAGAATCTTGAAAATGTTTTCCAGGTAGACTTTCCAATCAGATTTCTATTGAAGTAATGCAAAACTGAAATTTTTAGCTTGTGAAATATACGAAGTTCTTAACTATAGAATAGTTAAGGGGATATAATCTGTGAGGTAATTATTATTAGTATTTTTTCTGAGAGAAAAGTCCATCATGGACCAGTTAAAGGTCAACCAAGGGATCAGGCCCAGTCAGCATGGGTTGATGAATGGTAGATTCTGTCTGACAAACCCGATTTCATTCTGTGACGAGGTGACCCACTTAGTAGATGAAGGTAAGGCTGTCAGTGTGGTCTGCCTGGACTTCAGTGAGGCCTTTGACACTGTCCCCCACAACGTTCTCGTGGAGAAGCTGGCTGCCCATGGTTTGGATGGGTGCACACCCTGCTGGGTGAAACACTGCTGGACGTTCGGGCCCGAAGAGTTGTGGTCAGTGGAGTTAAATCCAGTTGGCAGCTGGTCTTGAGCAGTGTCCCCCAGGGCTCTGTACTGGGGCCACTTCTACTCAACATCTTTATTAAGGATCTTGATGAGGGGATTGAGTGCACCCTCAGAAAGTTTTCAGATGACATCAATTTGGGAGGGAGCATTGATCTGCCTGGGGGGAAAAGGGTGCTACAGAGGGATCTGGATAGACTGGATCAATGGGCCAAGGTTAACTGTATGTGTTTCAATAGGGCCAAGTGTCGGGTTCTGCATTTTGATCACAGCAACCCCAGGCAACCCTACAGACTTGGGGAGGAGTGGCTGGAAAGCTGCCTGATGGAAAGGGACCTTGGTGTGCTGATGGACAGTCAGCTGAATATGAGCCAGCAGTGTGCCCAGATGACCAGAAAGGCCAG
Organism: Oreortyx pictus; assembly: GCA_036925125.1. Classification (NCBI taxonomy): domain Eukaryota; kingdom Metazoa; phylum Chordata; class Aves; order Galliformes; family Odontophoridae; genus Oreortyx; species Oreortyx pictus. The sequence goes on along the minus strand of JAUPFR010000004.1, from coordinate 4,578,091 downwards.
ACTGTTGTGCCAGGGTAAGTTTAGGTTGGATTTCAGGAAACACTTCTTTACAGAAAGGGTCGTTAAGCAATGAAATGGGATCCTCAGGGAGGTGATTGAGTCACCATCCCTGGGTGTGTTTAAAAACCATTTAGATGTGGTACTCGGGGACATGATGTAGTGGCAGGTTGCTAGAGTTAGGGCAGTATGGTTATTAGGTCGTGGTTAGACTTGATGACCTTGGAGGTCTTTTCTGACCTGAGTGATTCTATGATTCTAGAAGTGTACAGATGTTGTATGTGCCTATAGTGGAGTACGATGGTACAGTTAGTAAATCAGTTTTACAGAAATAAGATTTGTAGTGAGATTTGTAAAGATACATGCTTGAATCCCTGTGGAGCACAACCTCACTGGCCGTATCACAGATCTGGTGGCAGGATCAGGGACTCTGGCCCTAATCTGGCAAACAATTTCATGGTTGAGTAGCACTCCATGTGTGAATACTTTCATGTATATGTTTGCAGTATTGGGATTGTAGGAGACAGAAGGGACAAAATAGGCTGTTCTAGATAGCTGTTTTTCCAGTTATTTCTCAGTATAGAAGCCATCCTTTCATTGTAGTCTTTTTTTTTTTTTTCCCCTTTAATATTTGTGTGGAAAGAGGCCCTTCTCTGATTTTGTCTGTTGCAAAGAATCCTGACTTTCTATTTAGAAGTTCATAACTGTTGAAGAGGGATATACTGAATGGCTTGTGTCACTGAAGACAGCATATTACTCAGTCCTAATTGTAATATAGTTATATTATTATAATATAATAATAATACAATATTATATAACAGTATATAATTATACAATATAATTATTGCTAATAATAATTATAGTGTGTTTATAAAAATATAGTTACAGTATTGTTTAATTTTTCCACTATTTTTATAGTTTTAACATTAATTTTAGTATTATTTTGTGAAGAGTTAACTTTTTCTGTCTTCCTTTGCCGCTTGCTTCACTTCTTTTTTTTTGTCTGCTTTTTCCCTTTTGTTACGTGGAGGACGTTTGGAGTACTGAGAACTGATGGATGACCACTTTTCAGTTAGATACAGCTGCTGACTTGGCTTTTACTCATTTAGAACCATTTACATTTTGCATTTCCAGTAACTGTCCTCCTCCCTTGAAAGATAAACAAAATTAAAAATAAACTGCCTCCTACCAACTGCTCATTCTCTCTCTGTGTGATGGACATCCTTTGAGTGTCAGTGGAATCTTATCCTTGATGCTGGAGAAAAGGAACCCTTCCTTTCACTGTCTTCTGGGAAGCTTTCTGTGAGTGCAAAGAAGGAAGTCACTGGTCTGTCAGCATCTTGAATTTCTGTGTTCCTTCTAGCAGTGGGCTTTCTTGATGTTCAGTTGTGCTGTTCTCTCAGAGCTTGGCAGCTAGTTGAATGCTCTTACTTCTTGGATAGTTAAAACTGCATCCTCTGTACTGTCATGAATATTCAGGCCAAGCTTTGAAAGAAAGCTTCTTCCTCCTCCCTCAGGTCTGAGATCCAATCCCAAGCCTTTTCAGCAGGGAGACAGGGGGAAAATGGATGCTTCCTTTTTCTCTTAATAGAAGAATGAAACTCCTCTACGTCCTTGCTTCCTTTACTGATAATATGCAGAACTGTCCTGCAAGAGAAGTGGTACTATAACTTCTTTTTGCTGCAGTATAGTGTGGGAATGGCGTTTTTGTTGAAGCATTAGTTGCCTAAATCATGTGTAAGGAACTAAGCTGTTATTATTATTTTTTAAATATCTTTCCTAGCCTGTTTGATTGTTTAGAAAGTATGGCCTGATTGAAAGATGGAACATGTTTAGATTTCAAAAAAAAAAAAAAAGAGGTCAATCTTGCTTATATTCTGTTTCCTGCACAATAAGAAAACTATAAAAAGAGTATTCAGAGGACTGATTTCAAAAGAAGGCTCTGCTTTGTCTTTTCACACTGGTGTTATGTGTATTCTCATCTTGTAGAGGTAGTTCTAGAACCTTTATAATTAGTAACTATACCATATTACTCTACTTTCCTTTGAGCTCAGTCTGGAATACCAGTATTTCTCTGATGGAGTCATGCTTGTAATGCCTGATTTTGGGAGCTCGGCTGGTAGTAAGTACAGCCCAGGCACCCTCTGAAGACTAATGCTCTGGGAAAGAAGAAGAAAAGTTAAATAACTAGCAGTTTAATCTCACAAAAAATGGACTGTAATGGCAGCTGGACACTTGTAAAGTTATGTGATATCAGAGGTGGATTTTTCTGGATTTATTTTTATTAAATAGTTATGTACTGGTCAAATGCTATGCCAGACTTGCAAGTTCTTCTTCCACAAGACACTCTTACACTCTACAGTAGTCATTAAACTGTTCTTCAGTGATGACACAGGTTAGTCTACATTTCCTTGCATTGGACAGCCCGTGCTAGTATGTAGCTACTGTTTACAAGCCTATGAATTAAAAACTTCAAAATAAACGGAAGAGTAAAAAATGATCATCTTGATGAGTTTGTTTTGCTATTAATTCTTAGTGTGTCATCTTCCTAAGATGTAAAATAAACTACTATATAAAAAAAAGTAAAATAAATAGATTAGAATGACAGTATGTACATTGCAGTGTACTTTGACTATCCTAACTATTCTGTTCTTATGAACCAGCAGGGGAGTGGTATTAATGAGACTGCAGAAAGTTTGTGTGCAGTCAGATGAATTCCAGAGGCTCTCTGCTGTAAATCAGGCTTCCTGTTAAGAAGTGTATGTGTAGGCACTAGGACATCTGTCCTTGTAGATTATTCATGTTTATGTAGTGATATCTTTGTTTTTGAAAAATGTGAATTTTTTGATTCAGGAAAAACAGCGGATGAATGGAAGAGATTCCATAAACTGGTTACAAAACAGACTTTGTATACTTGGGTTCTGTCAGGTACTGCTGGTTTAGAAAAATAGTTATAGTAAAACAGTGATTTGAATGCCTGTTTTATGACTTTAGCAGATTATTTTCATTTTTCAGAGTTTCAGTGTGAAGCCAAAGGAAATATTTCAGGAGAAAGGTCATAAAACATTTGCATATTGGATTTCTTATTTACTACTGACTACAATCCATGTCAGAAAATGCACTGTAACTTTATTTAATGGAGCCTGACAAATGTTGCAGTTGTTGAGATGATAGCAGAAATTGAATTATTATCTCCGTGCATATTGTAAGCAATTATACAGAATCATAACCTAAATATGTGTATTACATGTTCTTCTGGAAAAAGAATTACGTCAATGAAAACTTCATTTCATAGTAATTTCTGTTACATTTTTGCTGAATAAGCAAACCATCCAGCTGCAAAACTCTAGAATGCTTTCATTTTTATTTTGTGGATAGCATATCTTGTTTGAACTTTTAAAAACATCATGCTGTTTTACAGCTGTTATGTAATTCTTCAAACTGATTTTTAGTTTTATTACCAATGCTACTTAAAGCTGTTATCCTTACATTTTTTTTCTGGGTGAGTTCTGACTCCTTCCTTGGCTGAAAGCTTGTTGCCTGATACTGTCTGCTTCTTTGAATATGTGAAGCCTGATCCAGATGCCTTTTTTTTTTCCCCACTGTTGGGAGCACAGCTTTTTTTGTTTGTTTGTTTGTTTGTTTTCAGTTCATCTTCTGAGGGGTGGACTCTTGCTGTATGTACTTCATCTCTTCCCATTCTCAAGCTGAATGGCTTTGCTATGAGGACTTATCTCTGGTTCTCTGTTAGGTTTCTTACACTGTTGAGTCTCAGTTCGTTTCACGCTCAGATTGCTAAGCCTGGTTTTATTGTCTGCTTAGTTTTTTGAGACAACGGTGTGGATGCCTCATTTCTGTGGCTGTCTTGTGGAAGTGGAAATTATTGTGCATCACAAGACAAAATACCCTGATTTTTTAATTTTTTAATTTTTTATCCTTGTTTCTTGAAAAAGCTTGGCCAGCCTTTCCTTGTGCTGATTCACAACCTGTGTTTTAAGCCATGGACATCTGCAGATGACTAGGAGTTGTGCTGAAACACTTTATATTCTAGACTTCTTATAAAATTACTGCAGTTAACACAACTGGTCTTTAAACTGTGATGAAATGGAGTGAGGAAAAAAAGGAAAGACAGTTACAGAACTGTGTTCTAAAAGTGACATTTGTGACTTTTGTTGTGTCATCAAAACATTAATAAATGTGATGGTCTTTTCTGTCAAGTGTACTTAGGAAGAATTATGGTTTTTTTAAAAATATGTTTTCCAGTTGCAGCAGTTTTATTCTGAAGCCTCTCGTTTTACCCAAAATGTCGCTGCAATTTTCAGTCCATTCTGGCATTTGGAAGTACTTCCTCAGTATGAAGGAGGATGAAGTTTTAAAGCTCAAGCTCTGGATTGCCCTGTGGTTCGTGTGGGAGGCACTGAGCCTATCTGGCACCAGTTGCCCTGGAAAGTGGGGAGCAGGGCTTGAGGGGACTGTTCATCACATGTCCATTTTCTCCACTGAGCTTTTTGGATGCGTACTGTGACAGAGGATCTTGCTTCTGTTCTCACTCTGACAGCTGCTGGCACCTTGACATCAGGCTGACTTGAGAAATTGGTCATATGTCTGCCTCTGGAGCAGTTGGTTCTGTACTCATCTATGGACCATCTAGCAGAAGGTTGAGGACATCACTGATACCTCTTGGATTTATAAAATGCACTGGATTCAATAACCTAGTGCTCGTTGAATTCTGACCTCAAGATATGCAAAGGAAACGTGTTACTTGGAAGTGCCAGCTCATTCAAATTGTTTTCATGTTAACTACGCATTTCAGCTTGTTCTGGCTTTTTATTGCTTTTGTTCTCTTGTTCAGAAAAAAAAACAAAAAACAAAAAAACAACAAAAAACAACAAAAAATCAAACAAAAAACAAAACAAAAAAATTGTATGTGAAATTATATAAACATGAGTTCATAAACACATTTTCATATTAGAAGATGTTGAGAAGAGTGTGGTGCTCTGAGTGTTAGTTTTCAAGTATTTGAGTACATAAACAGTTCAGAACCTTTGCATTGGCAGTCCTGCTTCAGGGCTCTTTTCACTCAAATGTCCTTTCAAATATATAGTGCAGGAAGACAAAGTAGGATGCATAATAATAATAACAACAACAATAATAACAACCACCAATAATAATAATAAAAACACCCAGTATTATTCCTTCGTATATGTTACCCATTTTAAAAATACTAAGAAAGTGAGGTAGAACGCTTGCTTATTATTATTTTTTTGCTGTAACTATTATTATCATAACTGCCAGTGTTTATACAAGAAGAGTGTACTGCAGAGCTCAGGAATTAAGCTAGTTATTGTAATTCAGCCAACTTGCACAACATCTATGAGTATTTATTTATTAATTTATTTTCCCTTAGAATCTAGTGACATACTGAGAAATAATGATTTGTTCTGTACATTAAATCAGCTAAGGAGTAACTTCAAGTAATGCTTTGGGATATGAAAACCAAGTGACTTCTCTGAGTGTTCTTTGTGTGCTTGTACATAATACATTATCCAAAGCACTGAACCTTTCTCACGTGTTTAGTGTTACGAGATCTCTGCATTTACTAACCCTTACTCAGGGTAATCTTGAGATCATTCTTGACCTCTCTGAAATGTATTTTAGGGTAAGTCAATTAATACATCTTATCAGCTTTAATGTATATAGACAAGATGTTGATGATGTAACCCATCATTTTTTCATCTGCTGTCTAGCATTATCCACCAATATCAAATAACAGCTAGCCAGTGCAACTAGCATTTTTAGTGATCTATGCTTTTGGGGCTGTGCATGACGGAGTAAATCCTGTGATTCTGTTTTTAATGTTCTTTTTTCACTTGATGAACAAGTGCATATTAATGGTAAATCAAGACTGAAATGTTGCTCTCGTTAATTAAGTATTCTCAAATGTCTTTCTCAGAACGAAGTATCAGCCTTGATGGAACATGGAAAATTTCTGTCTGCTCTCCTCTTTTCAACCCACTGCAACCCTTATTCTGGCAATCCCTTGCTTATATCTGTTCTTTTATGCTTACTTTTTTTCCCCAAATTTCTTTAATGGGAAATTCTTTAACTTTCCCTTTTGGCTCTCAACTGCTATAGGCAAAGATGCAACCTTGCATATTTCTTCACGAGAAACCTTGAGATGCATTACACCTTTCCTCTGATCTCCTTCTAGCATTACTGGCTATTTCAGAAAATTCCTGTCAATTCCTAACACATCGAGACATCTGCTTTTAATTTTTAATTCTGACCTGACGGGAATTCGGTTTCACTGCCTCTACGCACCCTCAAATAAACATATTATTGCATATGTTTAATGAATCATAGAATTGGTTCAAGTCTCTTTTCCAGTTACTTGATTCCTGGGACCTGAAAAGTATTGTCAGTGTTCCTGGTTGCAGTTGCTCAGAAGTTTGTAGTTTCATATTGTTGGGTGGTTTTTGTATTGCAGGAGCTGCCTAAGTTAGACCTTTGTTAGGCAATGGAAGATGTTCAGAATTGAGTCCTATATTTGGTGTCAGGCTGTGGAAAATATTTCTCTTCCCATTTCCATGTTAGGTATAGATTGGGTAAAACCATCCCTTCACAGTTTAATTTCATCTGCGGAACTCTTGGTTTTTAATTGAACAAAAAACAAAAAATTTGTCAACATGTCATTAAATCTTAAAAGCTGCTTCTATTGCTTGAAGTAGCTGATGGCTTTTATTTGTCTATGTCCGAGTTTTCCCTGTTTTTTTTTGTTTTTTTTTTTCTGAACATATCCAGTCAGCACATGCTGCATTTCTATAGTACATTTGTTTTAGATACAACATAAAAAACATGAATTGTGATAAGTAGTTCAGATGCTGTGTTGCTTTAGTGCTGAGTTCAGGATCTAGCTTTTCACCTACTGTGAAGTACAGAAAACCCTTTTACTTACCGAGTTCTACTGCATATATACATTGTACTGAAACAGTGTTTCTACCACAAGATCTAATTTTCAAAAATTTGAAAGAATGGTATTTCAGTAAAATCTGATTTCCTTTATCTGGGCAAAAATTCCTGTGAATTTCAAGAGGATTAGAGAGAAAACAAGGATCAGCTTGTCAGGACTAGGTTAGTTTTCATGTCTGCTAATTTAATGCCAGTGCAATGTGATCTTGGAGCATTCTAGTGCAAAATTATTTGTTGGCTGGGAGGTTTCAGGAAAGACTGCAGTCCAGTTGATGAAGGTCTGAAGTACTCTTTTCCACAGGATGCATAACAATATGGTGTATTCTTCCTTAAAAACCAGCTTTGCTACATCTGAAACCAAATGTTCAAGATGATAACTCAATTAATAATATTTGAAATTGGTTCTCTAGAACCCTTTCTCCTTAATTATTGTTCTTAAAATTGACTGCTAGATTGGCATTGGATTTGCTAGATGTGTAAAGACGTGTAAATGTGTAATTTGATGAATGAAGAGGCTTTTTTTTTGGAGGCTTGCCGATGTGACTCCCATCTACAAGAAAGGCCGTAAGGAAGATCCGGGGAACTACAGGCCTGTCAGCCCGACCTCGGTATCAGGGAAAGTTATGGAGCAATTGATCTTGAGGGAGATCCCACGGCACATGCATGGCAATCAGGGGATCAGACCCAGCCAGCACGGGTTCACAAAGGGCAGGTCGTGCTTGTCCAACCTCATCTCCTTCTACGACTGGGTGACCAGACTGGTAGATGAGGGAAAGGCTGCTGATGGAGTCTACCTGGACTTCAGCAAAGCCTTTGACACAGTCTCCCACAGTATTCTCTTGGGGAAACTGGCAGCCCGTGGTGTGGACAGGTTCACTCTCCTTTGGATTGAGAACTGGTTAGAGGGCCGTGCCCAGCGGGTAGTGGCTAATGGAGTGAAGTCCAGCTGGCGTCCCGTCACAAGTGGTGTCCCTCAAGGGTCGGTATTGGGGCCCATCTTGTGTACTATCTTTATTGATGACCTGGATGAGGGGATTGAGTGTACCCTCAGTAAGTTTGCGGATGACACCAAGTTGGGAGGATGTGTCGATCTGCCTGAGGGTGGGGAGGCCCTTCAGCGGGATCTGGATATGCTGGACAGTTGGGCTGAGGTCGACGGGATGAGGTTCAATAAGGCCAAGTGCCGGGTCCTGCACTTTGGCCACAATAACCCCATGCAATGCTATAGGCTTGGGGCAGAATGGCTTGAGGAGTGTATAGAGGAAAAGGACCTGGGGGTGTTGGTTGATGCTCGGCTCAACATGAGCCGGCAGTGTGCCCAGGTGGCCAAGAAGGACAATGGCATCCTGGCCTGTATCAGGAATAGTGTGGCCAGCAGGAGCAGGGAGGTGATCATCCCCCTGTCCTCAGCTCTGGTGCGGCCGCACCTCGAGTACTGTGTTCAAGTTTGGGCTCCTCACTACAAGAGAGACATCGAGGTCCTGGAGCGTGTTCAGAGAAGGGCAACAAAACTGGTGAGGGGTCTGGAGCACAAGTCTTACGAGGAGCGGCTGAGGGAGCTGGGATTGTTTAGTCTGGAGAAAAGGAGGCTCAGAGGAGACCTCATCGCACTCTACCACTTCCTGAAGGGAGGCTGTGGTGAGGAGGGGGTCGGCCTCTTCTCCCAGATAACTAATGACAGGACGAGAGGGAATGGCCACAAGTTGCGCTGGGGAAGATTTAGATTAGATTTGAGGAAAAATTTTTTCTCTGAGAGAGTGGTCAGGCACTGGAATGGCCTGCCTAGGGAGGTGGTTGAGGCACCGTCCCTAGCGCTGTTCAAGAAGCGTTTAGATGAGGTGCTAAGGGATTTGATTTAATAGCTTGGTGGGTAGGGATGGTGGTGGGAGGATGGTTGGACTAGGTGATCTTATAGGTCCTTTCCAACCTAATGAATCTATGAATCTATATGACTTTATAATCCATAGCTCAACGTGGAGCTTTCTGATTTCTATACTTAATTTGTGAAGCAGTGTTACGCATTTATCTTTCAGCCCCAGTATTTGTGTGAAAACAATTACAGGTTGCAGAGCTTGTATGTACTACTCCTAGTGTTCAGTGAAGGAGGAGGCACGTTTTTAAGCCTGCAACCGTGGTTTCTTTGAGCAGAAACCTCTTGAACACTGACATACTTGGATGTAAAACTGAGATTTGAGAAATCACTGGTTGTGTTGAGAACTTGTTGCACCGAGTACTGGGTCAAACCATTTCTATGCCAAGGAACCAGTAATTTGGGCAACCCCTCAGAAACCTCCTGTTCTACACATATGTGCTCTGTGCCATTGGGAAGCTGGGATTCCCCATATCAAAGGGAGATTTCCTGGAGATAATTAATACATTAATGTTAATAATGTTTTAGTTTTCTGCATGCTCTCCAATCATTTCAGTTTTCTTCAGCTTGCAGACAGGACCAAACCTGTCAAATAACACCTCTGAGGCTTCTGTACAGCCACTGCAAATTCTGTTTTACAGGAGCAAACTCTGCAGGTCCTGACCTCTGTTTGTTCTGACTTCTGAGTTTGCCTTGCTCTAATCATATATTTGAACAGAGCTTTTAGGTAAACTGTCCTGTCTTCTTTTTTCCCTACCAACTGCTGGCCCTGGCGGTCTCCCAACATCCGCTTCCTACAGCCCTGCTCTCATGTAGCACATACAGTATCTCCAGCGGAAATCCTGTGACCAGCCCGACTTCCTTTCAGTACAGATTTATCTCTTAATTTTTTTTATCTCTGCCATCTTTGTAGTTGGTCAGCTTTATGCTTAGATATAACCAGGTCCCCCTTGCTCACCATCTCAGTTGGCTCTTCTTTGCTTGCCTGTTCTCATCCTTCTCCATGTATGGTTTCACTGAATTGTGAAAAAGAAGAAATGATGATGGAACATACACTGTAAATATTGTTTTTTGGTTTGCCCTTCTTTTCATCTCTTCCTTGCTCAGTTTTCTTTTATTACATATTCAGGAAGAAGTTCTAGTTCTCCTTCTCTGATCCTTCCGCCTTTATCCTCTGCTTCAGTCCTCCTTCATACTTCATAGAGTTTCTTCATTTCTCTTGTTCTTAATTGCCATTCCCATCTGATATCAGGCTTTTTTTAAATTTTACTTCATTTTTATTTTCAGTCCCCCTGATCTTTAAAAACACAAACTCTCCTGATTCCATTTTACTTGAGCTCCATGCTGTCTCTCACCAGCTTTTCCTCGTCTGGCTTAATGTGCTGTTCCCACATTGGTAGCACCCCTACTCCAGAGGTCTGAGACTTGGCCTGTCACAATAAATCTAAACTCTGGACACACTCTTGACTGAGTTCACCCTGTCCTATCTTCAGCGTCATTAATTCCCTTGGCTATACATTCACACCTTTCTTCTCCTTTCAGATAGTATTTCCACATGTGCTGTGGTGGTTTTCTCATCTTTTGTCTGCTTTGTTTTCCTTCCCTCTTCTGTTTTTCTCTATATTCACTGTTATTTCATTTCCAAACGCAAAATAAGCTACCTAAGTGCATTTATTTATTTATTTTAACTGAGATCAAAGTGTTAGGTTTTCACTTGCACTTTTTCAAGACCATTTTGATTAGAATAGGGATTTAGAAAATCTTCTCTCAGCCCTCTTATTTGACTTCTGGAACAATTTCTGCTTGGTCCTTAGCCTTGTTGACTTCGTGATCTTATTTGCTAGCTTATCTAGTCATAACCAGCTTTGTTCTTAGAACTATAAGTATTTTTGAGGTACTTATGCTCATTCTAGTCTTTACATACAGTCAAAACTGTTGTCTGTGTACTTTATCAGTATTCCACCTGCTGAATTTTGTGTACTTCTGGCTGTGAAAAACTTGGTTTTGCTGCACCAGTATTCATTCAGAGTACTTCTGCAAAGATCTTTTTTCTAACTTGCTGATTGCTTTCTTTGCTACACACTGGACTTTTCAGCTGTGTTCCTTTCTGTTCTCTTCATAGACCACACCGTTCTGTTTACCAGTTATTTATCAACATTTTGTAACTTGCCATAGTACTGTACTCTGCTATTACCGTATAGATTTTTTGCTGAAGCACTCTACTGCTTTTCCTTTGCATTGAAGACAGTATCTGAATAGGCTCAGATATACCTGGTTGCCATCCTTCAGATTCGTGACAAAACTTCACTTTAGTGAGACGTATTTAAAATGTAAGTTATACATCTGTATTCATCAGGGAATTGTACTGCTGATTTGGTGTGTCTATTGCCTTGGTGGTGGCCAATACTGTCTCATTTTTAGCTTCAGTTCTCCTGGCTTTCTGTATCTGTTTTCAGTTCTAGCTGTTAAAATAACCAGAAAAATAATATTAATAATATTTGTCCAAATTTGTAGTTGTCTTTATGCTAGGAAGACCAATTTTGGACTTCAGAGACTTTGGACTTCTTGCTTACTGTAACGCAGGAAAAATATGGCAACATAGTTCCCTTTGTATTTACCATTGCAAAAAAAAAAAAAAAAAAAAAAGAAAAAAGCTGGTCTTAACTTGACGTTACAGGAGAGGACATGACGTGCAATGCTCGAACAGTCTCTTTTTCCAGCACTTCAAGTGTAAATAAGTAGGCTCTGGTCTACATGTGCTTTTGAAGTGATGCCATGTTGGACCTTAAATTGTGCCTTACAGGCAAACCTGCTGTCACACACAGACTTTAAGATACTGTGGAGAGGGACAGAGCTTGAATTCGAAGTCTTAGGGATACATGGTGTCCCAAAGCAGAGTAAATAGCAAAGTGCTCATTTCACCGTTCTCATTGACTGAACTTGGCTGTAATAGAAAACTGCACGAAAAATGTTCCTTTTGCTCTCCTTCCTTCATACCTGTACATTGGCAAAGACATTTTTTTTCTTTTTTTTCAAACTGTATCTGGTTTATCTTATTAAAGATAATTTTCTTATTTTCTTCACAAGATGAAATTTGAGAAATTTAATACCAGAACCAATTTCAGCATTTGTTATTAGATACACTATGACCTGTGCAGACTTTTGTGGTATCTTGGAATTTACTGATTTCAGGTCTGTCAAGGTCAGACTTATTTGCCAGAAATGTTACAACATCTGTGAGGCAGTTCTGTAGATATGTGTCCGCAAAATTCCATTTTAGTTATTTATTCTTCACATCTGAGCTACTCACTTTCCCCATACTCTCTGAGTATTAGAATATTTCAGATATTGGTATGAGAGATGTATGAACAACAGAAAAACTGATTAAGTGAAGAATGATGGTCGTTTAAGTATGATCAGACAGTAATAGCAAGGCCAAAACTTTTGGCTGTAATTACAGATAATAAAGTCAGTTCTTTGTATTTAAACCAGAATGGTGTAGTGGAAAGAAAATAGGTACTTTTTCAGATATCTGTGGCAATGCTACTTGCACATATTCACGTCCTGTAAAAGGTAGTAGATGGGAAAAAACATAGCTGGTAATCCTGAGGGAGATTTTTAGAGTTTAGTATTGCATCTTCATAGACCAGAGAATAAATAAAGCCTAATGACCAAAGATGTTAAATGGAAGCAGAGCTCACTGTACCAGTAAGGTGATTTTAAATAACTTGTTTTCGTGAGAGGTACCCTGTTATATTAGTATAATATCTGAAAAAAAAGGCTGATTCCCAGATAACAAATACTGAGAAGTAGATGTGTGATCAGTAATATCATAATGTATGACTAATATTTTTAAAAATCGGGTATATATCAAACAGAAGTGCAAGTGCTAGGGAGAGAACTGAGGCAGATATGAGGAAAGGTTTGTAAGATTGATAGAAGCCTGAGTGAAGATGACTTTGAGTATTGCCATGTTTGACACCTAGGAGTATGAGCAGTTTTAGCTGTTACTCTGTTTGCTGTTCATGTTAAGTTCTTGGTGATCTACTGCTGAATTATATGAGGTTCAGATATTGTAGCAATATTATTTTAAGTTTGAATTAACTTTTATTAATAGTTTATCTCTGTTGGTTACAACAAGCATTGAGATTTTATTAATAGAAAGATTAGTTGCTGCCTGTCTGAAATTTACTACATTTAAATGGGACAGTCTTCTTTCAGTTTATTCCTCACAACATTCAGTATCTTGATTAGAAAGCAGTGCAGCAGTATTACTCCAGAGGAAGGTATTTTATCCTCTTTATCCTGTGTCTTTGCCCATCGTACTAATACCAGTGCCACAGAGGAAGCACACTGATCCCTTCGCCTGCTTCCCAATAAGCTTGCATCATCTCCCTTAAAAACAAACTTCAGTGCCCAGGGCTTTGCTGTGTCACAGTAAGAAAAGGGGTCACACATTAGCATGTTTTGGCCTCATTTTCCAAGTAGCATATTGATAACGGGACTAATCCCTGCTGCTTAGAGGGGATGCAGAAGAGCATTGTTTAAAATTTGTACCTGATGCTCCCCCTTGATTGAGTGTGAAGATCAAGGAAAAATAAAATCCCTAAACATAAAGAAACAAGAGCACATGCCTCTCTCCTTCCCTCTTCTGCAGAAGAAAAAGAGTTCACAGCATTGGATCTAGATAGATCTGAGGAAGAAATTCAGGAAGGATTATTCCCCTAGGGTGTACATGTTTGTTTTTTAAAACAATGATTGAGTTATTTTAATACCCTGGATATTCATCCTCATGTACTGTACAGGAAAAAAAAAAAAAAAGACTAAACAAACAAGAAAATATTTTCCACTCAGCATCATTTAAAAAAAAAAATCCCACTCTATTCAGATTTAGAAGACCTTGTCTGAGTAAGAACACAGTAACAATTGACAACTCCATGCTTGCATTTCATCAGAAAGAGTGTTTTAATGTAGCTTTAACCTCTTCAATTAACCACACCACAATCTGAATGTAAATTCTCTCCCAGAGATTGAACTAGCAGAAAGTTGTGCCTAAAACAGAACCACTAAATTGAAGCAATGGTTTCCATATCCACTCTCAATGGCAATTTTACACTAACCAGAAGAGGGAGAGGAAAACAATCTTTCAGGAGAGAGTTGGATGTGTGTTTGTGTTCTTGTATTGTCTGTTCTCTTACTCTGTGTACATATGTCATCTATTCTGTGTCCTGGAGGTGAAAGGAACCTCAGTATTTAGACAATGATGCTGTTGTAAGTAGTGCCAAGCTGTCGTGTGAATCCCAAGCAGAACTGCTGTGTGCAGTTTCTAACCACTCAGTTGGAGAGCTAAGAACTAAATACTAGATGCAAATTGAGCTTTGGGGGTTTTGTTGGTTTTTTTTTCTAAAGCTGTGAAGGAGTAGAGAAATAACTTATTTTTCTAATGAATAAAGCAAAAAATAAACAACAGATTTTGTGCTTTCCATTCTTCTTTAGAAGTGGGCACATCTTAAGACTTGTAATTTCTGAGAACTAAGTAGTCAAACGAAACAGTACCAGTGGTACACAAAGCAGTGATGTTCTACTGTTTATTAAATAAACTGATTGATAGAATTGAGATAATGGCATATTACCAGTGTATTTCAAATAAGAGTTTCCTCAGATTTTCTTGCAACTACAGCCTTTTGTCTCTTTCCTATTTCAAAGACAAGACCCATACGAATACTAACAAAACAGCTTCTCTCTTTGCTGTACTGGAGAAGGAAATAAACTTCTAGTTACTCCTCTAATTACTGTTCTGCAGCAGAAAAAAGCAGTGTCAAAGCAGCGTTTCAATTACATTGGTAGGGCTTTTCAGTTGTTAAATGAAAAAGCAGTTGACGTGACTGCTGGACAAGGATTGAAGTCTCCGTGCACTGCTGAATTTATATACTTGTAAAAGCTGATATTTATGAAAGTTTTTACAGCAAAGAGATGAGGACATCAGATAGATTAGCTATAAATATGCAATTGTAAATCAAATGCAGTGTTTAATACTACCAGTCTTGCAGAGTGAAGTAGAACACTAAAACCTGAAAATATGAGCAAAGTCACCTGGCCGTTCATTTTACAATAGTTGCTTCCCGTGGATGTGCACTTCTGTTGCATAACTGCTGATTCACATCCCTTCTGGGATACCTGGATTGCACAGAAATTTATAATAACGTCCTCTGTGAATGTATTGCTGGCAAGTGAGACAGTGATTTCCAGTTTTCAAAATCAGTGGCTTTGTTGTGTGACTGCTTACCACCTGGCAAACAATGATCAGAGATAGAAGTATCAATACCAGGGTACTTCACATCTTAAAGAGTACAGGGTATTATTACATATCTAACAAGTATATAATCAGAGGATATGATAAATAAATCCAGACAGTAAACAGAGGAAGTGAACGTTGTCACTGGTCTTTTTAAGCAGTGTAAGTGTCAGAATTTCATTACTTTTTCCAGTGGTGAAAAAGTAAATGGTGGAAGCCACAAAAGAAGGCACTGAGCTGTTGCTGTGCATTGTTTTCAATGCTGACTTATGTTAATGAGCTCCCTTCCCATCACTCCAGACTCCTGGTGAAAAACAGATAATGACTTGCATTAAGGTACCACATGCACATCCATGTGCTGCCTGTGACTGCATATTGTTTTGCATTTCTTTTTTTTCTATATATCAGGCGCAGCATATTAGTGAAACATAGTAAAAACACCACAATTATTGTTTGTTTAACAGAGGGTATAAAAATACCTTACTCTGCACGTGTAGAAAATCCAGTTTGGTTCCTGTTTTGTGACAGGTTATCACTGAGTGTTAAACCTCTCTGTGCATATAGGACATGTTTGCAGTGAGGGCTTTAAATTTTATTCCCTCCTATTGCATCCAGAAGTAAAGGGTGTCTTTGTAGTGGAATGTGTAGGTCTGAACTGGGTAGGGCTGAGAAAAGTGGCCAACTTTGAGGCAGGCGTAATGGATGAGGATCATCTAAGTTTTCCACCTTAGCTCCTCATCTGTAAACTGGTCATAATTGTCCTTTTTTTAGATCTCTTACATCTGTTTAAACTCTGAATTATGTATGGTAAGAATGCATTCTGTTTATATAATGTCTACCATAATCAAAATCCTGAGACTTAACTGAATCTTTTTTTATCAGAGTGCAAGTGATCAGTAATAATAGGCATGGGATCTCACTGCAAATTAAAAAAGCCTTAAGGCAAGCTGATGCTTAGAATCCTCTGGAGGCAGAATTTGCCAGAGTATACAGGTTTTTAGCCATTTTCAGTATCTAAAGAGGAGACACCAGAAAGAAAGGCACAGATTCTTCAGTAGTGTGGGTGGTGATAGGACAAGGGGAAATGGTTTCAAACAAAAGGGTGGAGATTTCAGTTGGAAATAAGGAAATGAGTTTTTTTTTATGTTAAGTGTGGTGGGACACTGGCACTCCTTGCCCAGAGAGGTGATGGATGTCCCATCCCTGGAGACATTCAAGGCCAGGCTGGATGGGGCTCTGAGCACCTGAAGGAACCTGTTCATTGCAGGGGAGCTGGAATAGATGGCCTTTAACGGTCCCTTCCAACTCCAATTCAAGGATTCTGTGATTTTTAAAGTTCTATCTGTAGAAGTGAAAATCAAAGTGTGACGGTCAGTAGGACAGATCTAACAGCTTATTTTTAAATTCCACTGATTACTGTGACATTGTCAGCTAGTGGATTTAAAGCCAGTTTTTGGGTTTTCTTTCCCTGCTGTAAGAGGCCAACTATGCTGCATAATCAAATGTCACTCAAGGAAAGGATACTGAGTTTAGAACAAAGAATGCTGAAGAGTCTGTAAAAATGTATCTAAATTACAATAATGGGGACTTCAGTTAGTGGTAACTACAGTGGTTGCATAGCACAATAATTTCCCAGCTTTTTAACACATTACAGAACTTCTTTCAAAACAGGTAGCTCAAAAGCGCACATCCTCAATTTAATATTAAACAGCAAACTGAAGTTAATTTAAGACAGTATAGCTGAGCTGCCAAGTTAATAATAATTGCAATATAATTAAATTCAATATCCTAGGGGGAGATACAGAACCAAGAAGCAACAAAGAAAGAGACTTAAACTTTACAGGAAGTGATTTCAATAAAATGAGATGGTTAGTCAGAGAATCCCTGAGGTTAAAAGTTAAAAAAGAAGAAAGAAAAAAAAAAAAAGCCAAAAAGGAAAGGAAAACCTAGAAACATGGCCTGGGTGTTTGCCAAGAGACGAACAGTTCCTTAGAGGTCAATGTACCATTGAACAGAAAGAAAAGGTAAGCCAAGGTGAATAACTTGTGAAGTGTGGGCTCTTCAGACAACTAGCAAGCAAACATGGAAATCTGGAAAATTGTAATGAAGAGTAAAAGAGAAAGAAACACAAATTTCACTAAGTTGTACTCAAGGAGAAATTAGAAGAGTAAAAATAAATTTTCAAGACAGTGTGGGCAAATGCAGGAAACTAAAATAATGCTTAAGATCTAGTAAAATCAGAAAGTCTGCAAATGAATTATGAGAGTTAGGAAAGCCAAATTATGGAATTTGGATTGCTTAAAAATTAGAATTAACACAGAAAGTCCTTAACTGCCTTAGTAAACTATAGCAAAGGAAAACAGAGTCTGGACCATTGTATCTAGTTTGGTGGCTCACGTATAATTGTAATCCAGAAAAACAGAATAAGATAAAATTGAATCCAGAAGAGGAAAATTGTGTGGATTCATCTGGCTTTCTGCATGGTTCAGACTATGAAGTTTCACCCAAGCTCTCTATCAAGCCACAAAAATTTGTCTAGACTGCATAAAAATATGGGCCATGGAGGAGAGCATTGTGCTTCCAGAGCTGAAGGGCACTGGCTAAATAAGATATTCTCAGAGTGCTTCAGCAGACAAGCCCTGTTGTGAGCTCCTGAAGATAATGACAAAATACCCTTTGTTGTGCCATCTGTCGTGTCCTTTCTGGCCCTTAATGTGAAACTGTACATCTTGAAGATGTAAACGAAGTACACCAGCACTCCTCTGAAAAGGCACCCATACCTTTCTGGGAGCATTGGTCTGTGTCACACACCAGCCTAGTTTGCTTCAAAGAAAGAAAAGCACAAATAGGTAAGCCAGACTTCCATCTTACTTGCTCCTGGACTCTGAAAGGCTACTGATAGAGGTCATTTTGGAGGGGATACCTGATTGTGACTGGTGTCATAACATGGTGTTTCAGGTGTTGCAGGTGTGTTGAGGGCAGTGCGTGCAGTCCAGAGCTCCCCAGGGCTGAGTAAAGGGAGGAAAGAAGCACAGCAACTCAGGATTGCTGGCTGGAAAACAGCATTTAATGTTGAATGCTTTTCGGTGTTAACAATGTAATTTTAACTTCCAGCAATTGGATCTTGTTATGCACTTGTCAGTAAGTCTGGTAAATCCTATGTGATCAAAGATTTCCCTGTGCCTGTATCCACAGGCAGAATCATTTTAAATGCTCTCTGTTATCAGGTGGATTTTTAGAACCATAAACATTTGCTTCATAACGAGTGTGGTTCAGTGGCTGAGTTACTTTTATAATGATCCTTGGGAAATTGTAGAACCAAGTGCTGTTCTCTAATGGTGGGTGTGCCACAGTTTTATCACTAAAAATTGTAATTCTCCTTAATATACAAATAAATCTATGTTAATATAATTAATGCATAAATTAATACAAGCACAAGTAAGAAAAAAATACGTTTCCTTGTCTGAACATGCAATCAGTGAGAAATACTATTTGTTGGTTCACATAAATCAAGTGCTCATAGTTACCAGCTTTTTTGGCCAAGCACTTTGTATTTAACTGCATCCTGTTTCCAGTGCTGGCTTTTGGTGACTTGTTTTGATTTCAGTTTACAGTATTTCTGAAACTACGATTGCAAGAAGTTTGTTCCTTAGCTTTGAAAAATATACCTCAATTTGAAATGGTGTATGATAGCACAGGAAGATGTGCTGCTGTAACATGTACAGTATAAACAGAATGGAAAGCAGTATGAAGGATTTTGTTGCCTCTTCATGAAAAATGAGTGTTACAGCATCATTTGGCTTCTGTGTGCTGAAGGGTTCATCTCATTGTCAGAAAAAGAATATTACCACATGATGAGCAAGAAAAGAGGCAAGAATGATGAAGGAACAATTACACAGAAGAATGTTGTTTGTTTGTTTTCTAGTGGAAATTAAACTTTTTAACAATTGAAGATTTATTCTTTGTTACCAGTGTTTCAGCTGTTCAGTCGTTAGTGGTAGGAAAGAGAACCAGGTTTTTGGGTTTGAAAGGTATAAATTTGTGGCAGTACAGGTGGGATGAGCCTGAGGTTGGTCATAAATTGTGATCAGTGGATTTGGACAAGGATGTCACTGTTTTGATACAAGGATCAGTGTATACAGAAAGCCAATGACTTTCTGACAGAAAAAACAAAACAAAACAGAAAAACTCAAACGCGTAGTAAGTAAAATTAAAAAGTTGTAAAGACAGAATTAATAGAGGAAAAAAAAAAAAAGTCTCACTGTGCACATTTAGGCTGAGCTCCCTGCAAGATGTCAAAAGAGATACATTTCTGTGGGTTAAAGCAACATCCAGAATGATGGGTATCAATCAGAAGGTATGATGAAATTTTAAAGATGAAGCAAACATCTGGCACTAGAAAGCCAGAATGACGTTCAGTGGCATGGTCAAATTACTCCACTTCTGCTTTCAGCTCTTTTGTCTTGTGGTTCTGTCCACGAGACTGGAGATAGGATAGGGTCCCAGAGGGCTCCCTGGTTCATCCCATTTCAGAAACTCTTTTTTTTCCCATGTGGTATTGGTACAGAGAAATGGCTAACATCTGGCTGTACTCTTGTTTTTTCACTATCACAGCGAAGTAATTTTTTTGTTGTGGAGCATGTATACGTTGAAAGATTCTCTGTGTCTCAGTCCAGCTGTTTTCAAAATAGCTCTTCTCAGTTGTGGCAGATGAAATGTTATTTTAAGAAAACAACATTCTCCTTCCCCTCCTCATCATCTCTCTATGAATTCTTGTTTTTCCTTTTCCTTGTTCTCCCTGGTTGCCAACGGACCTCTGTCCTGGCTACACTTTCTGTCCTTTCTTCGTCATGTTTCCAGTTAGCTGTATCTCTCCTCACTCATTGTCCTACATCTTCTCTCTGTATTGCTTGGATGTGTTCTGGACATCCAGTACTCCACAAGATCTTTGTTTGGCTGAAGGCTTTTCACCACACATCTAAGACATTGTTGTAAGTACTTCGCTGCATGCTTAGTTTTTGAATTACAGAGAGGGTTTTTTAAAAGGTCTTAAAAAGCACAGCACTTAAAATTAACTGATGCACTGGGGAGCACATGTGGTTGGTACATCCAGTATTAAAATTTTCTAAAGAGCTGAATCTGGTCATCAGCCAGTCTTATAATGTTATCTAAATGTGGTTGTACATTAGATTTGTGTTCTGTGGAGGCATAAAGAACTCACTTGAAGACGTGACATAACTCCACTTGTTTCGTAACAGTTAAGTTTGGCAGGTTGTGATAAATACAGTTTGTTTGTTCTTATGGAAAACTGACATTTTCAAACACCTCTTACTGTAGGTTTGAATTACCACAATTTTTTATAGTACGGTGAGATGACATTAAAACTATATTTGATTAAAGCCAGCAAAAATGATTGAGTGACATAAACTTTTTTTTAAATGAAGTATTAAGTATGAATTCTAGCATCTGATTCAAATAATGTTCTAGGATTGTTTAAGAACTCTTCTGTTATTGGCATCTTAATTCAGGAGCATGGGGCCCATTATTTAATAGTAAAATACTGTTTCTGTTTATGATAATTATTGCTACAGTTTTACTGAAACAGAAGGAAAACATTGTTTAATTACATGCCATTGTACCCCAAGAGTGCTGTCAATTTAGATTAGTTTTCGTTTGGAAATAGTTTTGAAAAATGGAAAAATACTTAATTCTCCAAAAACAACAACAAACAAACAAACAAAAAAAAACCTGTGATGGAAGAATATGCCTCCTTCAGTTTCAAGCTACACATTGTCATTTCTTTTGATATTTTTATTCCAAGGAACAAAAGATTCCTATGAAGTCTTTCTCAATAGCAGCAATATGTACTCCCTGGAGTTCTCTTTTTTTTTTTCCAATCCAAGATTACTGGCATAGCTGATAAAATTTTTCTTCCTTCCAACTGTTTTAGACGTACCCTTATTAAAAACATGATCTATTTTTTGAATCCTTAATATTTAATACAGGAACAAACTCTTTTTGGTATTTTCTTTTCTTAAAGAAAAGTACTTTCGGGAAGTGAAGTTCATATGGGAAGTAACACAATGAACTGGATTTCATAATATTGGATACTAATAGGGGATAAAAAAAAAAAAGAGGAATTTTTATATTTGTCAACTGACTGGATTTTGAATAGTGAAGGAAGAGGTTAACTTTCAAGAAACTTTGTGTGCAGTGCTTGATGGTGGTGGTGGTGGCTTAACCTACTAAATTATTAAAGGTTAGAGGGCTTGAGTAGGCTCAGAGCTCAAATCTGCTGCTGTACACACTACTGGATGTTCTTCCATGGAGAACCTGAACTACGAGGAGATGTAGACAGCTTCTTTTATGAGTGTAAAGTTATCTAATTTTAGTATGAGATTCATTTTTAATGACCACTGAAGAAAAATGTAACTTCCTAGTTTTCCTATGGCACAATTTTTAATTTAACCCCTTTGCTGATGAGTTGTACGTGCCAGCAATTATTCTCTCTTATAATTAATCTTTAATAAAAATAGAATATGACAACATTTTAGAAAATAAACCATTCCTTGTCATATATATTCCTAAGAAAAAGTGTGTCAGATATTTCTTCACTGTCCAGACAAGTGTCCAATCATTTTTTTTTTCGTGATAGTGTTCATATTTTAAGATACATTTCTTTTTTAAAAGACTGTTCATATATTATACTTGATTTTGTGGAAAATAAATAGATTTCTAGTCAGTGGAAAATTCTTTATTTTCCTTTTTGGCAGTATTCATGCTCAAACCTTTCAGATAACTACAATGTAAATACTGTCTTCAGGAAGAAATGTCTTCCAGAAAAGAGTGGGGGTGAGGTAATGTAAGTTAAGTGAGAGACTCAAGGAAGTAAGCATGCTTAATTACAGTAGTTTAGACACTTTATGCACGATTCAGCTCACTGTGATTTTATTGCAGGGATTTTTTTTGTTGTTTCTCCTCATTACATATAAGTCATGTAGTAAAATACTCTTTCTACCAATAGAATTAATGTGTTACCAAATCTAGTTTTAGCCATAATTATACAGGTCATTTTGAAAGTAATGCCTCCTATTTATTTCCATGGTAACAGCAACAGAGCACAATAACATGATTTGATAGGAAAATTCTCAGCTACGAAACACTCTTTTGGACATAGTCACCACAGTCAGCCAGTTAACATGGATGAGTTGTTTGAGACTCTCTTCATTTTGTGGTGTGATAGCTGTGCATGGGTGTGTGGAACATGGCTTGTCTTTCATGTCACTATTGCCATTGCTGAAATACACTGCCCACCACCTCGCTCTGCTCACATCCACCATTAAGTCTCCATAAATGTTTATAAGCGTCAGTAAATGTCAATGGGTGCCATTTTTTCCACTTGGAAAATTGCTTTACTTATTCTGCACCTCCATTTTGGACACCGTTATCTCACACTGTTTCTCTGCTTCCATCTGTTGCATGGTGACAACATGTAACGTAATACTGTTGAGAAGGTTCAGCGTCTACTGCCGTGCCACCAACATCTGCCTCTAATGTTGTGGGCCAACATAATGAAATAGCAGGCATTACTTTCAGAGCAGTCCTTACACTTTGGAAAATTGCATTTTAAAGTTATACTGAAATCAAAGGGGACAGCATCTGGATTTTTGAACCTGGTTGTCTTTAAACAATTCCCGTTCACTGAAAGCAAATTTTCCTCTTCTATGCATACAGTTAATATATGCCTAGAAAAACTTTTGTTCTAAAGGCCAAATTTCATCTCCTAGCGTAGTAGGTGAAATGTGCCATCAAGGTAGATGCTTGTCTTTCACTGATCAGGATTACCCTTTTCTCTCAAGTCCATTTGATGTCTGCGGGCCCTTGAAAACGAAAGTGTGTTCCAGAGCTCTGTATCTGCCTATAATGCAGGCATGTTCGGTGTTAGATAATAAAAGAGGTGTGTGTGTGTGTGTTACATAGATACAAGGCTGTGACAACTCTTGCGCAAACAGTAAAACCAGTTGATTCATATCTTGCAGTTTTCAAGACAGAATACGTGCATACAGTTTCAGAAGGAGCTAATGTAGTGAAAAGAGCTTGTTGTCAGGATGGCAGGCCTGTGGTCCCATGGCTGCTCCTTGGAGTACCGTTGTCACAGACTTTCTTTGCTAAATGTGTACTATAAGTGAGGGAAATGAAAATGACCACCTCTAAAGGTACTTACTATACATGAAGAAACAATCCATGTACTTCCTTGACAGAAAAATATCTTAAGGTTGATTTTTAAAGATTGCTTATCTTAGTTGTCTATTTTTTTGTTTGTTTCTTTTTGCCTGTTGTGCACCCTGGAACGGGATTTTGACACTGATGTTTTGGGGCAGCTTTTCAGCTATGGTAACTCCATGTCGCTTGATCAAAATCAAAAGAAGTACAACAATATTCACAGTTCTGTTTGTTAGGAATTTATTTCTAGTTGTTTCAGTCATGAGAGCCTATGAATGAGTCGCACTAGAGTGTTACAAAATACAGTATTATAGAAACACAGGCATGAGTGTCTTTAAACATTTTTTCCATCTTTTCAGGTACGTGACGTGTAAAGGAGAAAGAATTTTTCACTTAACTTGAAAAATATGGGAGCTGATAGAAATCAGTATCGTTGTATTTCTTCTCATTTAACTTGCTGATATTTTTTTAACATTCTGATAACAAAGAGTCATATATATTTTTGTTTTAATTGTATCCAGGTGCTTTGTTATGTAACTTCAGAAGATGTCAATGTAAATATTTCAGAATATACACCATCTGGAAATACTACATCTTAAAATAAGTTCCTAAAGTATTACTAATTTACATCATGGGAAGAGACATGGTTAATAAATGTATATATAAGCCTGACTAGATTTGCAGCATCTCTTAATGAATCTCTTTCCCACTTTTTTTTTGTTGAACTGGTGTTTCTCTAATTCTGTTCCAGCTTGAATTAATGTTCTTTAGATGGAATAGTCAGAATTTTCACAGTGCTCATATGGGATTTAACAAATACTTTTTGGCTTGATAATAGTATTTTACTGTGCTTATCAAAATTACTTATTATTTTAGATTTACATTACTTTCGTGATCGTTATTTTTATATATATTTTTTGTAAGCAAGTAACAGGAACTTTTATTTTTTATAACTACATCCTGTTGTTTACACTTACTGAGTTTAGTCCCTTTGAAGGTATCATTCCATCTTTTTCCTTACGTGTTATATATGATCCTTTACTGTTGAGACCTTTCCGCTTCATCTAATTGCCAAATGTTGTTATTACAGTCCTCTACATCAAAATTTCCATAAACATACGGGGCACATCTTCCATTCAACAAGACTTGGACCAACTGAAGAGTTGGGCAGAGTCTAACCAGATGAGTTTGACCAAGGACAAGTACAGAGTCCTACATCTAGGGAGAAATAACTGCAGGTTAGGGGCCAGCATGCTGGGGAGGAGCTCTGCAGAGAAGGACGTGGGCATTCTGGTGGACGACGGCTTGACCACAAGCCAGCAGTGTGCTCTTGTGACAAGAAGGACAGTTGTATCCTGGGGCAGTAATAAAAAGGCTGAGGCAAGCAGGTTGAGCGAGGTGGTCCTTTCCCTCTACTCAGCCCTTGATGAGGCCACATCTGGAGTGCTGTGTCCAGTTCTGGGCTACCCAATTCAAGAAAGACAGGGATCTCCTGGAGAGAGTCCAGCAGGGGGCCACAAAAAAGGGACATTTCAGCCTGAAGATAGGACTGGGGGGGGAACTTAACAATGCATATAAATGTCTGAAGGATGGGTGTCAAGAAGATACGGGGCCAGGCTCTTTTCCATACTGCCCACCAACTGAACAGGGGGCAGTGGACACAAATGGAAGACAGGGTGTTCCATATACATGTGAGAAATAACTTGTTTACAGTGAGTGTGACAGAGCACTGGCACAGGCTCCTTAAAGAGGTTGTGGATTCTGCTTCTCTGGAGATACTCAAAAACCACCTGGATGCTTTCCTGTGCAACCTACTGCAGGGAACCTGCTTTATCAGAGGGGTTGGACATGATCTCCAGAGGTCCCTTTCAACCGCTACAATTTTATCAAATGAATTGGCATAAATTTATGCATCATAAATCACATTCAAATTAAGCAAAAATATGCACACACAGTTCATAAAGTAATGTTTGTTGTCAAAGTAACAAATCCAAATTAAGATTGCCTTAGGCATTTGTATACCTATTTGCTGTCATCTGCTTATACTCTTCAGGTCTCCTTAATAATTCTGTTTGAGTTATGGTGGTCCATACCTGTGTTCTACAGAGTTAGTAGTGATTTGGTTCAACTGTTTATTATATGACAAATGTAAAATAATGCTGTTATGGAAGAACACCAGAACTTCTTATCAGAAACTCATGTTGGCTATTTATATACATGAACTTTAGCAGAGAGTGCTAAAAGAACTAAGATACACTGGTTAAATTAAAGGTTCGTGGTTTAAAAAAAAGTCACTGGCATTTCACCTTCAGGTAGCAGATTTTAGAAAAAGTATCAGCATGCTATGGCTGTATCGGATTGTAGCCACGAAACTTCTCTTGTACATCTGTCAAAATACAGTTGTTTTCTTGAGTTTTCTGCAGTAGGACTTTTAACAATGCTTGGAAATGTGTTTATCTGTCAAAATTTTACATTTAAGTGAAAACAAAGTTCAATTATGGAGTATTTTTCCTCTAATGTAAGTCCATGGAAATTTATAGGGAGCAAAACCAGCAGCATCCTCTAAATGCTGATTTTTTGTTTATTTTTACTTTTATTTTTATTTTTTCAGAAGCAGTCAGGTATTTCTGCTTCTATAATAAATGTCTTTTATTCTGCTTGATTCCTCAATCAAAGACTGACTAGATTCACTCTGAGGTCATGTGAAGGAAAAAAAATAAATTCTGTGAGTTTTCAGTTTTCCTTAATCCTGGCTAATGCGATTTTGAAGCAATATGAAAAGGATGGCAGATACACCATACTGCTCTGCTGAACCAAGTCACTGATTCTGATACAAAACTATCATGGATATCAGAACAGCAAACCCTAAGTGGTTAAAAATATCAGCAGGGACTACCTTGCTATTGCAGTCTTGTAGTTGTAATTGAGGGAAACAAAGCCTACCTTATTTATTTTGAAACATGATTATGTGTCTTCCAAGTAATCATTTATTAGAGAAATAAGCCTAATCCATTGAAAACAGGAGTTTTAAAGATAATTGCTGGAACTCTGTGTGCAGAGAAAAAGTCACTTGCAGTTCCATGTTGTATTGTTTTTTATAATCCTCTACATTGTTTTCATCCTATTTTCTCTCTAGATATGTTCTTTTTTAAAAAATCTGAAGTTTACAGATTAAATTAAATTTACAGCTCTATTAGAGCCTCTTCAGATGTTGTAACTTCGCAATAAACCATTTATAAACTTTGCAGGGGTTATTTGTTTCTACTACAGAAGACACGAGCCCTATGTGATATTGAAACATGCTGCACAACCAGTACTGTAATAATAATAACCTTTAATTTATTGTCCCTTTAAATTTTGGGCATTTTGTCCAAAAGTACAAAAGAAATGCTCTTGTGTCTAAAACTATTCTGTTGGGGCTCTACTTGTGTGAAAATAAAAGCATCACAAAACTCCTGGTAAGAAGTTTAGGTGCTGGGTTTTGTTTTTATACTTGTTCTTTCATTTGCTGGATGAAGGCATGAAATTTAATTTAAAAATCTGTGTAAAAGAATGAGAATTTAACTCCATGATATTAAGTGTTTTTTAAAATTTGTAGCCACTATTGAAGTTAAGAGAAACTAGAAGCAGCATGAATTAATATAATTTTATGTCTTCCCTGGGTTTTGCTAGCTTCCCTACTGTCTCTGTGAGGTTAGTTTCTAAATTCCATCTGCAATTAGACCAGTAAAAAGGAAAATGTTTTGCAACTTACTCTTAGTAGACATGCTTTTTGGTATTGCTGTTTGGCCTCCTGAACATATTCTGTTTTGCTGTACATACACTTCTCACCCATACTCCCCAGGCCCCTCCTGTTTTAACTTGCCTACTTTCTTTGCTGTTTTGCACAGTTCAGTTCTCTATTTGTACAACAAAAAGCTTTTCTTAAGAGACAGAAGTAGCTTGCTACACAAGTTGTAGATTGTTCAAAACTAACCTCTTCTGGGTAATGTCAATTGCAATTTACGAGGAAGGTGTTTAAAGCTTTAAGCACGATTAACACTGGCACTTGTTAGTTTATGTCTCCCCAACCATAATTCAGTCTCATGTGAAGTCCTGTTGGCTTTTACACGTTTTGAAAGTATATAGATAATCTGAAGGGATGTACCCACAAGTACAAAGCAACCAGGCCAGTGTCACTGTGAGCCATTCTTGATTCCTTTCACAGGTCATGGTGATCAAAGCAAGTTCCTAGGGAAAAAAAAAGTTTCTTCAGTTTTTCAGAACATTAAACAGGGTCCATGGAACTACAGGCCAGTCAGCCTTCCATTTCTGGAAACCCTTTCTGTAACATACTAAGGACAAAAAAGTTCGAGAGTAATGACCTGACTTTAAGGGTGATACAGAGGAAAAGGTTTCCCAGAGATGATGTAGAGTCCATCCGTGAGGATACCCCAAGCGCATATGGACACGGGCCCAAGCAGCTTCTTTTACATGAGCACAAGGATTGAACTATTTCATTTCCAGATGTCTCTTCCAATTTCAGTTCTGTGAATTTCTGAACAACCTAAACTCTGCCTTACCTTAGGTGGCACTGCATTGTACATGCATTGATTTTTTTAAGTAATACTTACAATGTAAAAATTCTGTCAGAAACTTGAGGAAATATGACTTCAAAAACTGTTTTATGAAGGAATGTGGTATTTATCAGCTACACCTGAAAATTTCCTTTTTCACTTCTGCAAAACACTGAAGTGACTTTCTGAATTGTTCAACTTTATTGTCCATGGGATAATATGGAAATGTAGCGTGGCCTGTGGAAAAATAGTGCAGCACAAACAAGCTAGGTAAAACCCTGAAAACAAGGGTGGAATCAAAGCAGAAGAGCAAAAAATACATACAGGACAAAAGGAATTTTGGGAGTTCTACAAGCCTGGTGGTTAAGGTGATGTGCTTTCCTCAGTCATCAGAATAGTGCATTTCCTCTGCCCATGGTGGAAGCTACTGCTTTCACCACATTGCTACCCTTTGCTGACCTCAAGGCTGAGTACCAGAACCTGAAACTCAGGAGGAGTATCCTGTCAGAGCTACAAAAACAACTTGATGCCATTAGGCCACTTCAGAATCATTTTGAAAAGATAGAAAATTAAAATGAAAATAATTACAAGCTTGAGCTGCTAGCCAGGTAAAGCACTTCAAACTTTGAAAAGGGGGTTGAAATTAATCCCCAGATTCATTATCACCTTTTGATAATTTGTTTCTGGGTAAGTAGATGACAGCATAACAAAACCACTGTGTTACTTTCTGCACTAATTGCTTAAACTGTCCTGGAGGAGCTGAGAGAAGTATTCATGGCGTAGGCCTGAGCTTGGGTTTCTTCACAGCAACTTTACTTCTGTAAAATAGGTAAAATTCCCTCTGAATGTGAAAGCTCAACTACTCTGAACATTGGGTTGATTTCCTCATTTACATTAGTTGTGGAAAGTTTCAGATGCAGCACAGATCACCAAAATAAATTACATTCAAATATACAAATATATTTGTATAATAAAAATATCTCAATTTCCCCAGCTGCCCTTTCATACATTTGGCTATGACTGATAGGCATTTCAGAACCAGGCAGCTTTCTTTCTTCGAAGGAGGCAAACAAAACACACACTCCTCTGCAATGCCTGATCCCACCACCAGTCCTGCAGTGCTTCTGAAAGTTCTGTCTTCTAAATTCTGACTGCTTCGATGTAAGGCTTTTACACATGGTCATACTATGTGAAGTTACTCTTAAGGCCAGGTGTACTTATTGCACCTTCTGGTGTCATTAGCTCATGTGGACTTTAGCGGGTCAGAAAGAACTGATACCGTATGACTCTTTCACTTGTCTGCATTTTTCAGACCAGAGCTGGTGCAGTACAAAACGGTCTTTGTTAATTTTTTTTCACAGAACAGCAGATATTCTTTGCTTTATGTTCTATGCTGATTTTTTTTTCTTTTTCTAATGCACCTCAGAGTCTTCATATGCCTCTGTTCCTATTTTGCCTTCTTAGCTGTTTAGCATCAGTTTTTTATAGCTCTTCTCCTCCTTTGTGGAAGGAGAAGAACTGGTCCTCTAGAGGAATATTTTTTGAGGTTGTGTCTACATGAGTTGGAATTCAAAAAAGCAATCACTTTCCATTTTCACTGGGTTCTTTATAAATACATCGGTGCACTGAATATTCTTTAGAAAGTCTGTAATTAAAATCTTTTAGAAGCTTCTTTTTATCTATTCAATAATCAGTCTGAAATGCTTTTCAAGAGCTTGTTTTTCTGCTTCACCATGATTTACCTGAACTCAGAGTGCTTTCTGACTTTTTCCTTTCTGTTTTGCAATGGTGCTTTTAGTGCCAAATATCAGAGCAAGGATAACTGAAATAGTACACTGTGTGCTGCCCAAGAGGCATGTTTTCATTTAACACACAAAAATAGTAAGAATGAGAAATTGAGCATAGCTGTTTCATTTTGGTTGGCAGGTAGTACCCTCCTACTGAGACTGCACTTGCAGAGGGTTGATTGTATTAACTCTGGGTTTATTTGATCACTACCCTCTCTACAAGCATCACTCATTGCATAGTCCTTCTTAAAGAAACACAAAGAGAAACTTTATTTTTGACACAAAATTGCAAAATCTGTGTGAGTTGTGGAGTTCTGAATTCATTCATCTACAGTAGTGTTTGAAATAATCCAAACAGAGTTATCTGCAGTGTAGAGACTGTTCTGAGTGAGCAGACAGTCCATCTCAGGCTTTATGGAAACAGAATTAGAAGGTCTATCTATTTGTGTGATTGTAGGATCAAGAAGGTACTTTGTTCCAAGATCAGACAAGCAAACTCTTCTGCTTCAGAGCTAGGTCCATAAGTTTGCCTCCTCCTGAGTCATTTTACACTCTGTGAAAAGCAACTTATTCCCTCAAACTTCTCTTTGGCCACAGGTACAACTGCAAAAAATCCAGTCTTTAGGTGTGGGAAATCTTTTGCAATTCAAACAGCTTAGTCCTCAGGATGTCTATGAAAACAAATGTAAGTACACAGCTGTTAGGGGCCTGGACCCTCCTGCGATGTCCATCCCATGGCTGTGCCTTGAGGTCTAAGTAAAATATAGCTGGTAAGCATAGTGTGCTCTAACACAGTTTTATAGTGAGCATCTAATGGGGAGCTTTCTCTGTAGAAGTACAATCAGTACTAAAGATTTCAGTGTTTGTATTTTTTATATCTAAACATTTTGAACTCCATAGTGCAGCAAATACACACTACTCTGTGGTGAATCTACAGCATATTATGTCCAGAAATGGATAAGAATAATCTATCAGTTTGAAAGTGCTGGGAAAGAGCCAGGGACTAGTACAAACACTGATTCTTTTCAAAAAGCATATTGTTGTGTTTTCTGTCTTCTTCCACTATTTTCCATTCATCTTCACATTTGTTTCAAGATTTTGCAACTTAGCACATTAGCAAATCTTGTAATTTAAATATAATATTTGTTAACATTACTTAGTAATTTGTTTTAAAAACATCCAGTTGTTCATAGGCTTATTGAATTGCAGCTGCATACAAGGCAATATGTGATGTGGCAAAGAATTTAAGTTGTTTCTACTATAAAGGGAAGGATGGATACTAGTATAATTTGGATCTGGCAAAATGCAGGATACCTTTGGGATAGGCTGGTTTCCATGACAACGTTTTCTTATGTGTTTTTGAGGCTAGTAGTGATGGGCAGAAGCTGCTTTATTCTGCAGTGATTAGGTCAGTCATTGGTTTTGATGAAGAAGAGAATACAGACATGTCATTGGCAAAATAAACGTTGACCCTCCCTGTCTGCACTCACCTCACATCCTTGTCTACGGCATTATTGCACACACTAGTGTAGTCTGCATTTCTTAGATGGCTGAAGAACATTTTTTAAGAGTTGTATTTAAAGACATGCTAATACATCATAGATTGTGCTGTATTAAAACGATCAAAATTTTTTGAAATCGTATTATAATTTAATAAAATAAGCACACTGAAAAATGTCTAGTTCATAAATAGCTTTGGGAACTTGCTTCTGTGCACAGAGAGGAAACTAGAGCAGCCTTTCTTTCAGGTTCTTTTAAGAATGATAGCTGTGCTGGAGAACCACAGGTTTTAGTCTTGGTATGTTACCCTGCAGGATGTTAATTGATTACAAACATACAGACTTATGTGAGAAGTTCTGTTAATTGGAATCATTGCTATAGTAGCCTTTGTTTTCAGCTGTTAAGTATAGCCAGTCCAAGGGAAATGCTTATTTTGTGTCAAGAGGTTAAATTCTTACATCATCACTGAGGCTGAAAATTGAAAACCAGTAGCTGACTGGTTAGTGGGAGGTTGTTTCTCTTAGGAGAGACCCTTTTTACAATCTAAGAAGGAAAATGATATTGAAGGTGCAAAGGACTTTGCAAATGCAGCTCAAGTTACATTTTATTTGCAAGGTTAAGAAGGATAAGAGTAGTAATTTACATCTGTACTGTCTTTCTTTCTATGCATCTGCTCACTTCCCTGCTCTTCTGGTGACACGAGTCTGTTTTTACTAATGACCAAATTTTAAGAATGACTTATTGCCCATCTCCTCAGGGAGGAAAAAAAAAAAAAAAGCAAACCCAAAATTTTAAATGAATTTTTCATGAAAAGTGTAAAAGTTAAAACTGTTTTCCTTTTGGGAATTGCTGTACTATTGATGTATTTTTTTTGCATTGAGTACCATTTAGCGTGGAAACAAGTTAATGATCTTCAGCTTTCCGGTTCTGTGGTCCCTTAAACTGTCTTTTTTGATGCAACATCAGGCAAGTATTTTCAGGTATACCAGTTAAGGCATAATGTACTTTTAATTTCAGAAATCCTAATGACCTAAGTTTCTTTTTAAACTTTGGTTATCTGTTGAGATCAGTGAAATGTTTCCACATCCTTTCATAAGCAGCATACCACAGATACTGCAAAAAATAACTAAGTTAAAAATTTTCTCCCAAACTACTAATCAACTGATACATTTTTCTATATGGATGTGAAATTCCCATTGTTGTTAATAGGATTTCTGTATAAGTAGAGGAAGAAAGATTATTAAGAATATTCATATATCTTCTGTAGAGTGAGTTTAAACAATCTCATATAATGGGTACATGATGGTCCAATGCTATAGAGAGGTGCTTTGAATCAGAGAAAAACCTTCCATCTAGTTTGTTTTTTTTTGTTGCTGATCTTTGATTCCCAATGCTATATACTGCATATATGAATGACTCTGCAAAGAGTCACTGTACAAGATTCCTTCATGTAGAAAGCGATCTTTTCCTGGGCATTCTTCACTATTATGAGGGCCCTTCAGTTGTTGTTATTGGTTATATGATTTCAGTTTCCTTTTTTAATTTGATTGTGGAAGATGGGAATTGTAGACATGGTTTTAAAATTGCTTGTTTGAGTGAAAAAGCATTTCATATGTCTTTCATATTTAAGAGATTCTGTAATTGATTTTTGTTCTTGTTCCTATATAGCCATTAGCAGAGCACCTAAACTATGTGGTGTTTTTTGCAGGTTACATTTTAGAATCAGGTAAGGCCTTCATTTTAGTAACCTATCTGGGAGTTATGCTTTTACATTCTTCTGTAGACTTTGAGAAATCAAGACAATAGGTGATAATAAAAAGCCCATTTTTTAAATACTGTGAAAGAATATAATCTTTTCTAACTCTATTTTTAGTAATGCCTATGCATGCCTTTCTGTGCATCCCTAATCAATTAAGGACTTAAACGTGTCTTCTAATTAAACTATTAAATTTATCTTAATTCTGAAGAAAGATACTTCTAACGGTGTAGTAATCTTGGGCAGGTCTGTACTTTGTGATTTATACCTCTAGGGAGATTTTCCTGACATCCTCTCTTTGGAATAGGTTTAGAATTTTCTGTTTCATCTTACCTTCAAGCTTATGTAAACCCTGTACCTCCACAGTTCTTTTCTGAGAAACGTTTTTATTCACTAGCAGGTTTCTTTCTTTTGTGTTTACATCCTCATAGCATTTCATGTTTTTGAAGTGGGACTTCACTCAGTATGGTTCCCATTATTTGTTTGTTTATTCGACTCAAGCCATTGTTCTTCTTTCAGTGGACATTTTTGTGCTTTTTCTTTTTTATGGAAGTAACATGGAGACTGTGAATATTAGCTAATAACTTGCTTCTGTAGCAGTAGGCACATCTTAGCAGCGGATTTGAAGGTTCAGGGTTACACTGAGTATCCTCCTGGTTACGGTGTCAGAATTGACAGGTAGACTTAAAACAAATTAATTTTATCTAATTAGTCCTAATTATTTCATTATTACACCAATGTGATTAGCAGTGAGATAACCTAGTAGAGAATATTCGCAGACATTGAAAGAATTAGGATATGTGCTTGTGGAGTATGGGTATTTATTCTAGATGCTTTCTCAATCCTTTTCCCTTTTACCGTATAGATGTGGTTGCTTTACAGTCATACTCCTATCATCCTTTTGTGCTGAGTGTTGACATATGTATGACTTCTAAAATGACAGGCTACTTCAGACACATTCCGCACTGTCTTCTTCCTCTGTTTTAAGCAGAAAAATGTCTTACGTGGTTTATCTGTTAAAAAGGTCCTAACTCTTCAACAAAATGTCCAGTTTTTTTATTTTCTTCATCCCATTTACCTTGGTAGTCTCCAAACTTGAAAGTGAATGGAGCTTCATTGAATCTTCTTTTGAAAAATTCAAAAATAACAGACTTTGTAGTAAGTAATAAAAAAGTAATCTCATCAGACAACCTCAGTTCCTCAATTGTTTTGAGGCCAGCAAGCATACTTTCTATTCATTAGTCAATTTCAGATATTTTTGTTGGACATCTGGTGAAAAATCTTCTCTTTTCAAAACTTTGCTTCAATTGTACCTATTACTCAAGGAAAGCCTTAAGTTTCTCTTTTTTTTTTTTTTTTTAACCAGCGTTGACCCAATTATTTCACTTTGTAAGAAGACAGACATTCATGTAGAATATAGTAGCTTGACTTATTTTTGTAAGTGACACCACATCATAGATTTGAGATATCTTTTGGTCTTAGCAGGACTCAATGTACAGTACTTACCTAATTTTCATGCATGTTTATTTTAACTTGAATATTGAGTACAAATTGATAGAAGACCGGTCTAGTTGAGGTGAGTTAATATGCACGGCTACAAATTGAAATGAAAGAAATTCCATTTAAACTGTCAAAAGTTTTTTTTTTCCAGTGGCTGTAGTCAAAAACTGAAACAGGCACTACAGAGATATTGCCGAGTCTCCACCCTTTGAAATACTGGAAATCTGTCTGGAAAATATCCTGCTCTAGTCACTTCTGTTGTGAGCAAGAAGATGAATTAGACTTAACAAGAAACCTATTTTTTAAGAGTTTTGTAGAGGTTTGATTCAGTTCATTGACCGTAACCTTGTCTCTGCTGTTTTATTTTGCCCTCATTTTGAGGAAGCTGTGTTGCTTTCCCCTGTGCATTATCTGCTCCTATGCTGTCTCATCCTTACTTTGATGCAAGTCAGTAAAAATTAAGCGTGTTTTAAACACTGTCTGCTTCCAGTAAGGTAGACCAAACAGCAACTCATTTGTTCTTTCTTCCACAAGTCTCAGTTGAATTGCAGGTTACCTGACCAATTCTGCCAGAAGATGAGAAAGCCTATATGTTTGCAGTTATCAACAAATCTTTGTATCTTTTATGATAATTCTTGAAGTTTATTCCATAAACCTCTCGAGGCTGCTTAGGTGTCATGGTCAAAAAATCTGGGGAGCCCCCTGTAGCTCATTCAGTTATCTGTTAGTACATCGTGAAGATCTTAGTGATCTCACTGATCTTACAGAGAACCCTGAAGAGTTGGTGGCTCTTAAGGCAAGGAAAAGCCACAGGTGTCATTTTGTCCAACTGAAGAGATCTTTGATGGTGTAAATTTGCATGGTACAGTGATTTTATTCTTTCCATAAACAAAGGCTTCAAGCACATATCTTAAAAAATGTGAACTTTAATGCTGTCTTGAAACTCAGGAGCTTGTTGTGAAAGGAGATCTCTCTGAACTTGTCAAACCACCATAGGCAAGAACTACAACTTAGAGACCTGTGACAGTCTGCCATTGACAGATTAGCATTTCTAAGAACAAGAAGAACATATAAACCCAGCTTCAAATTTTCTGAACAAAGAAATGTTTCTCAGAGGCAACACTGAACTGTTCTAAAATTAACTCTTATAGTCTACAATTGTTCACTGACCAGTGATAATATAGTTACTTAAATTGACAGAGGTTCAGTTCTTTGCTGTTGTCAGATTTGTCTGCGTAGTACCTGGGACTTCAGTAACTAAGTGACTTACAAGCTGTAAATGAAATAATTTGAATTCCTTTTTTCAGTATAATTGAATTTTTATTAAAATTGATTTGAATCATGTTATGTGTAAGTTAGCTAATGAAGATAGGGGTCCTGTGGGTGGCCGTTAAGTGCATTCTCTTAACTCAAATGCTGTGGTGAACGTTGCTGGAAGGCTGGCTTTTTTTTCCTTTTCTAAATTAACCACAAAAAACCCAAAAAAGTCCAGTCTTAAGTATTTACATTTATTTGGTGTATATGTTTACCTCTTTCCTAAAATGTCACTTACCAGTACAGTAATTGCAGTTCATTTTTCTCTCTACTGAATAAAATAACTTATTTCTGTGTGTGGCATAGATAGCATTTTGTCATATCTGTGATCCCTAACTTTTTTTTTTTGCAGGGCATTTATGTAATGTACCACCCTGAATGCTTCCTTTCCTGCTGCTAGAGGAAGAGGAAGGAGTTGACAGTTTATACACACGGCCTCCTTGGTCCCTAGAGAAGTCATATCCTGCTTGGTCTGGCTTTTTTGCAAGCACAGACTCTTGATTTATATTAAGATACTTTTCCTTGTTGTTACTACACCAACAGAAATGGTTATTTCTTTGAATACATGATATATGATAAATGAGTGGGTATGGTTGTAGCTGTTGGAAGTATGTAGTTACAGGGAGATGTATGCGGCAAGCTTGACTTAATTTTTTTGAAATTACATCTCAGTAAAGTCCCTGTCATGGACCAACATAATAAAACAGAGGCATTACTTCTGGAGTAGCCCACGTATTTATGTTTGAAACCCTGTAAAAATAGATGGTATTAGTTTTAGATGTAAGGATTTTCTATTTCCTTAATGGTATTGAAAGTCGACTGAGGTTTTTAAGCTCAATTTGACTCAATTTTTTAGGAGTGTTAGATCTTTTAGGTTTAGAAACTCAGTTCAAAAGCTTTTGCTGAATCACATAAATCTGAAACGGTGATTTAATGCTCTGTATATGCTTCATGAAGCTGTTAAAGTACTTTACAATATGTGGGTCTGCCCCCTGTGGTAGAGCAGAAAGCATGAGGGTAACCTGAGAACCATTTTAAATAAGGGTTAAAAATATTTTCTGTGCTTTGATGAAATCATTGTGCAGCTCTTATATCTTCTGAAGTAAAACAGTGCACTCAGAAATTCAGAAATCCAAAACTGCCAACTCGAGTTCAAAATATACAATGGGAATGAAACACTACTATCTTTAGTCTTGATGTGGGAGGCATTCTTTGAATATTTGCATTTTAATTTCAAAGATTTTGAATACCTTAAAGATAAACAGATTTCTGTGCCCAGCACTTTCGAGAACTCTAGGTGAAAAGAAAGTTGCTCTTCATATGGATATTAATTGGTAGTGTTGGTAAAATAGGACCAAAAAGAGAAAAATATTACTGAATTCGAATGGATTTTGAAGTAGTTGTGAATTTTTTAGCATACTGGAACAAGTTTTTCAATAAAAACCATGACATAGGGCATGCAAAATGTATGGCAATATAAGGATGTGAGAGTAATTACTCCCTCATTACTTTGTTATTATTAAGTCCTTTCTATCAAGTTGAAAAAACAGCATTTTCACAATAAAATTTTCTCACTTTTTTAGTCCTCATCTTTTTAGCACTTAACAATTTCTATGCGCCAAGAACCCTACAGGTTATCTCTGAGCTGACTGTTAGAGCTCTAGAAATGTAGTATGTGTAGAGAACTTTAGAAAAGAGGTGCGCCATGTAAAATATCAGCTGAATCTGACTCATTTCCAGATGTCTGCTTCCACCGTTTGCTAAGAGAGTGTCCTTCAGCCTTTTTCACGTGTCTTACCCATGGAGAAAATTCACACAGCTTTTCCAGTTTTTAATTTGAATTCATTGTCCTCTGAGAAAAGCCTTTAACATTTAAATGGGTAAAAAAATAAACCAGCCTGACGAGTGTCTTGCGCTTTTGCTCAGACCTATGATACGTATCAGTGTCCCTGGTTCCAGAAGTCCTGCTGCCCTTTCCGTGGGGTACCAGTGATGGACTTCCTGGACTTCTGCCTCCACTGCACTGCTTTTGTTTTCTCTGCAGTTTCCCATGACTACTTCTTCTTTGCCAGCAGCCACTTAAACTGAAAGAAAATTCACACAATTTTGAATTGTTCCATTTTCCTGAGCATGATCTTGCACACAGTCGGCCTTTGTCAGAGGAGGCACTGCTGCTCTGGCATAAGCTGAGAGCACCCAGCCTGCCTGCAGAAAATGAAGAGACGTCCTCTGGAGAAGACTGTAGTTTAATAATGCCCAGGTTAATTAATAACTTCTCCTAACATGGGGTGACCTTTAGTCATCCTTTTCTTTCTGCCTTCACAACATACTAATAGCAGAAAATTAAATGTTTTCTTATCTTGGTGTTTTAATGGAATGCCTGTTGGCTGTTGTATGAACTAAAAATGGTAGTGAGCTGGTGGGTGAGAATTTGGAGATTTGTGAGACATTTAAATTTTGTTTTCTTCCAACTCAACTGATACAAATTATGGCAAAATATTCTGTTTATTTACAGTTTACACTGATGTAAAGAGAATGTGCTGATATCATAAATCACAGATGTTGAGACTGCTATATAAAAACTTCTAACTGTTAGATATGTGGCAAATGATTAATGGCAAGCTTTCTGAAGAGTGTGAAAAAGCATGCTTGATGAGATACAGTTATGCACAAAGTTAGTGCATATAATATTTTGAGTGCTGCAAACAAATAATAATCAGTTTTGGAAAAGAGATATATATAAATTTAACATTAATTATTTGAGGACATAGGTGTTTTTTTTTGTTTGTTTGTTTGTTTTTTGGTGGAATTAGCAGGTACTGAATTATAACAGTTCACTTACATTTAAGTTGTTAAGGGTAAGAGACACTGTAGGCTCTAGATAAGTGTGCTTTATTTTTCTAGGAATCATTTACTGATCTTTTCTATTCACACTGCAGTATCTGAAGGTGATCTGGTCTGAAAGGCTCTAGTTCAGGATTATTGTGAGCAAAATCTGCTCAAAACTGACCACTCGTGTTGGCCTCAGCCATCTTTTCTCTGTGCTCAGTGGAGAGATTCTCTCCAGTATTGTAAAGTTGCTTCGTTGTTCAAAACACTGTTTAAGTTCATTCAGAACTGCTGTAGTCAAAGGCTTATAATTCTGGTTCAGAATAACAGCTGTACTGTTTGGGAGGGTAAACAAACTGGAAGTAAAGATTTTATTTATTTTGCCTTTTGAGTGTTTCACATTAGCATCACAAGTAAAATGTTTGTCTGGAACGTGTAGCAAAAGAATTTAGTCAGTACAGATTAAATGACATATTTTTGTTGTTTCAGACGTGGTGTGGGGACTTGTATGATTTCTTTTTAAAAAATAAGATCCTGTAATTAAATCTTTAGACTCAACAGGCGCTGTGTCATGTTGGCATATTGCCGTGTCTTAATTTCCTTGGAAGACTAAAAGCCAAGTGTCTTAGATACTGGTGAAATGCTAAGAGATCCCAGCATGTGATGCACTCCAGAATGTCTTAGTGTGATTATGGAATGCTGCAATTTTATAATATAAGTAAAATAAAATATTGCATGTATTGTAACACTATATAAAGAACATAGGAAATTTGTATTATGTAAGCTAGACACTTAATTATTTTGTTTTCTAGATTTTAGATGTTTGAAATTAAAATGAACTAAATGAGATGTAAAGTAATTCTGAATCAGTGTTCAGATACAGAAGAAGTCATAAAATACAAGGACTTGGAGAAGCTATAGCAGGTAGTTGCTCACTGTTTATTTATTTTCTCCTTTTTACGTATGGGAACTGATTGCTGCTATGGGTAGGACCCAGACAATGTGCTACTAAGGGCACATTTCTTCACCATTTTTATTCCCAGTAAGAGATAGATAAAAATTTTGTATCAATTTTTTCTTAGTACCTTATAAAATCTCAGAAACTGAAATATATCTGAAGGTAAAAAAGGAAGTAGCAGACAAAGGGAAAGAGAGGAACTTGAAGAAGGCAGGAAAACAACTCATTTATTGAAGAGAAAGGAAAAAGGATTAGGAATAGATTAATCAAAAGTGAAAAAAAGTTGATTTTACAGGTGCTGTCTTAAAAATCTTGGTGTAAAAAAAAAAGAGAAAGGACAAGGTTTATCTGTACAACCAGCTCTATCCAAGATGTCATTCTACGTGGCATGAAATGCTATACGGCAAGGAGGAACACACTCATCATCTTCATGAGAGGCTGTTCTGAAGCGGTCCAAAAATTCCTGTATGTAAACAGCTAAAAGCTCATGTATTTTGTACATCTTTGATCAAACTTCTAATGAACGTCTGTGGAGAATGTTTTAGGGCCGATCTTGTGAGGTTTTTAAACACAGAAAACATCCATATTATGTATTTTACCTTAGAACATATTTGCTTATAGATTTGGAGAAGCGCAACTTGGATTACTTACAGTAATTTGCTAAAAAGTAAAATACAGTGAACCTGATTTGAAGTAACCACAACCCAAGAAATACTGTGTAGTTAAAGTGCATGGCACACTTGATGATTTCCAATTAAGCCTTAATGTAATCTCTTTAACATGAACAAATATTTTCATTTTGCACACTGAAAGGGTTGCCACATTTTTAAAAGCTGAATAATGCTGAATGTTCATGACAGGACAGGGACAGTCACTGAACCTCCATAAATTTGGCACTAGGGGTATTTTATTTGTCAGACTTCTGGTATTTCCCTGATTGAGAAATCCCTCACTTCTTTAAATAACTTCCGAAGTGTACAGAATAAACCAAAGAAAAGCTCAGATTACAGGGCTTTATTGTACTAAACTAAATTAAAGATAATAAAACAAATGAACTGGGTAAGTTGCAAGTAAGCATGTGGAAAATGTTCCTTACAAGTCATTGTTTCGTGGCTTGGAATATTATCCCAGAGGAAGTGATGTGAGCATCGTTGCTTCTGAGCTATTTGTGAGCAGAATGCATGAGGCAGTCAGGAATGCATTATCGGGCGGTGTAATAGTGCTGCATTAGAGTGGCTGACCCAGTGCTCCTTCTCCATCCAGAGACCGTGCACAGTTTTAATTGTGCAGCAGGCTCTGCTCCTGGTTACTTACTGTGTATTGTCGTTCTTTATATTAATGTGCTTCTCCTTTATTCAGGAAGTGTCTAATGGCATTTGGGGGAGGGGAAACTCATTAGCTTCCTTCCTGAGCACTATAATTTTTATTTCCTGTTGTAACAGTGGCCTGAGCCAAAACTAACAACGTAGAAGTAGGGGGGAGGGTTGCCTGCAGAAAACATTTTCCTGTGTGCAGCAAGATGTTGCTCACAGGAAATGTTTGAGGCAAACAAGCAGCTTGAAAGCATCTTTTGAGCGCAATATTTGAGAGGGATTTTGCACTTGATGTTCTGTGTTGCAATTTACTTTTGGTTAGGAGGATAAAGGTGAATCAGAGCTGTACCGAGCAGACCATCTGCCCTCCCCTTCCTGTCCCTTAGACACAGAAGGTCGTGCCATCTTTCCTTCCCCTTGGCTGACCTGTGAAGGCAGCTTGTCACCCCACGTGAACCTCCCTCCTGGCCGTCCCCAGGTGCGGTCCATGGCTACATGCAAGATTCATTGTGCATATATTTAAACCCTGATCTTGTCATCTCTTTACACAGTTACTATGTTTTGAACTTCTTTTCACTCTGGAAATTTCAAGTTTCGTTCTACCTATGACTAGACATTCACAGTCTTGAAATATTTGAATGTTGCTACATTAGTTGAGTGGAGCAGTAGCATGCTGTATGCCTCAAACAGATCATCACGGAGCCAGCACCAAGCTGAGCTCACCTAGAGAAAGAACAAAGCTTTGCATTATCTTTCTGCCATCTGGACTTTGCACTTTCTTGAATTTCAAGACTGAGAGGGTAACATGTTAATAAGGTAGCAGAAGCAATAGATACTCCTTGACGCTCAAAACTTTAGTATTTTTTGGAACCACTTATTACTGCTTGTTTTGTATGTTCATCTCTCCTGACATTTTTTGATGCCCATTCATATATGTAATATTGTCCTGGTTCATACCTCAGAGCTGATACAAAAGTGCTAATAGCTTGGTGGAAATAAGAAAAAGGTAGTAATAGCAGTATTTGTGCTTACCAACTCTGTGCTGCCTTTTCCTCCTGCTCTGTGTGATATGGGCAGTTTTGAGGGTGAAGGTAGTGCTTTTCTTCACTGTTTTAGAAGAAGTGGTGTACTGAGTGGTTAGGAAATAAAGAAAAAAGCCTTTACTGCGTCTAATTTTGATTAGCAGAATACAAGAATAGTGATCACAAAAAATGAAGAAGCAGACTGAAAAGTCAGAGGAGTCTCACTGCAGACACAACAGTTTGCAGTTTGAGTTCCCTGGCTGATGTCATGGCAGAAGCAGACATCGGTGCCATGTATCACTGTGAAGAGCTATTCACAGGGAATTTTAAAACATGGTAGCTCATGAGCTACAGTGGATAAAGGTCTCCAGGCACACAGGTTAGTAGCTTTACCTTTGCCAAGTTAATTTGTCAAAGAACTGCTTTAACAGTTGTGGAAATCTTTATCTTTTTTCCTTTCACCCACTTTTGCTATATAAAGATGGGCCAGTAGAGTGTATTAAGCAGTTAAATGAGGTTCTTCTGTGAAACTTAATCGTCCCCCATAACCTTACACTGCTGGGTTTTGTCGGCTTTGGTACATGACTGTCTCTTCAGTGGGAGCTGAGCAGTACCAAGGGAGACC
The DNA here is from genome assembly GCA_036925125.1 of Oreortyx pictus. Classification (NCBI taxonomy): domain Eukaryota; kingdom Metazoa; phylum Chordata; class Aves; order Galliformes; family Odontophoridae; genus Oreortyx; species Oreortyx pictus. Next base: position 4,535,577 of record JAUPFR010000004.1, on the reverse strand, counting down.
CTCTGCCCACAGGCACCTGCTGGTTTGTGAGCTGGGAGCCACGTTTCCTGGGCAGCAGGAGGCCTGGGGTAGTTTCTAGGGATTTAAAAACTTAGGAGTGGAAGCAAAGGAGGAGTGATAGATGAGCTGTAAACCTCCCAGTCTTGGCTGTCGCTTGGGAAATCCCAATAAATGTTGCATTTCCCTCATTCTGTTAAACAAAATATCACTCAGATGTGAGCCTGATATCTGGCCACTTAGCTGCTGTCTTCTGTAAGTGGGTCTTATTTTGTCAAGTTACCTCAGTTTAAGATTCAAAGGAGAAGAGCGTCAGCTCTCCAAGAGCTGTATAATTTCCCATCAAAAAGCCTGTGTCACCATTACCAGCTTCCCCAGTATAATACAGGCTATTTACCTGATAGTGGGAGGCACAGGGAGAGTGTTGGTTTGCAATTTGCAGTTTGTGTTATGCCCTGGTAGCACAGCACTTTGGAACCAGCTAGCTCTCTATAATTAACCAACCCAGCTGGTAAATTCTTAGGTTAGCTCTATCAGAATGAGGAGAAATGGTATCATAGGAGGATATACTGTAGACAGGGGGATGGGAAGGAAAATAGCTCTGACTGTTGTTGTTTAGGTGTTTAGGATACGAGATGTGATTCAGTTTTGTGGGTTTTTTTCTTTTTTCTTTGAGTTGTGAGTGGCAGGCTGAGTTTTGTTTGTTGTTTTCTTTTAAATCAGTGAGACAGCGTGAAGAAAAGGCTACAGTAATGCTTTTGTTTTGTTGTTTTGTTGCTTAAAGCATAAATAAACCAAGGAAGAGCAAAGTAGTAATAAACCAATCACCACTTCTACGCTGGGAAAGGGAGGAACTGACATCGTTTGAAGTTCTCAAAGAGGCATGCAGATGTGTTGCATAGAGACATAGCTTAGTGATGGATTTACAGAGTTAGGAGATGGTTGGACTTGATTATGTTATGGGTCCTTCCAAATTAAATGATTCTGAAAAATCTGCATGATTGCTAATCTTGAGGATAATCTAATAATCTACATAAAAATTAAGATTAAAAAATAAATACATTAACGAGCTTTAGTGGCTAGTTACTTAGAAACTTCAATTCTCATTATTCCAGCCATGGATTTTCAGTCACCATTGGGTGTAAAATAATCGGTTCCCCAAGGAGAAGTAACCCAAAGGGACTGCTGAGGTTGCAGGCACTCCACAGTGGCTCACATACGACTGAAGGTAGGGCTCCCACCCATGCAGATTGTTTTTCCTGCTCTTGTCTTGAGGAACCCCATGGCTGTGCCCAGCAAAAACAATTCATTTTCTCACATTAGCACCTCACTTCTTTTGCAGAGGCTTTAACCTGTTTATCTCTTGCAACTCATTTGTGTTAAACTTTAGGGACACTGCAGTTTTGCCTGGTGATTTTTGATAGGGTATTAGAAGAGCCACTGGGATGAACATATGAAAGCACCAGTTGCTTGTGATGCTGTACCATTCTTACGTTTTGCATATAAGAAATGAGGCTTCTTGGAGGACAGTAGATAAAAATGGATTGATTATCTTGTTTTTCCTCAGTAATTTTAGTTCCAAATACTACTTACTGAGTTTGAATTTCATAAAGGATTTGATTTGATTTGATTTGATTTGTGTGTGTGTTTTAATTTTTTTTTTTTTTAATATATGTCTGAGCCACATGCATCATTCCAGATGGTGAGATGCAGTCTGTGTATTTCAAATACTGAAGTGTCCAAAGCTTTGCAGAGAACTGAACCCCCTCCCTGTGCTGTCCTTTGAGCATGGCAGTGAAACCTCTTGAATTCTAGTACCTCATGGGGCTGCATGTCAGAATCACTGTGACTGTTAGACTGTCCAGAGTAATTTCTTGATGGCAAACAATTACCTGCAAAAAAATGTTAAACCTTCATAGGCACAGTACTTCTGTCTTAACAATCAAAGGTGGTAAAACTTAGTGCTGAAAAATTTACATTTATCCAAAGGTGGATTTTCAGATAACATGAGAGAAATCAGATAGTTTATAGGCTAGTTTTTTTTGAGTTCAATATTAATCATGTTTTTTATTCAAATTTAAAAGATTTTTCTCAGGCCCCGAAATTAAGAATTCTAGCTATTTTTCAAAGTCCCAGGTTAGAGACAGCTCTCTCAAAGATCTTACTTAGTGGACTTGCTTTTATTGTAAATGTTGTGCACCATTCATTGCATTATTTCATGCCTCGCTTCAGTTACGCAGAAATGCTTGAAAACAGAGGATTTTCAGACAGGTTTAACTTTGGTCTTGAAAAGACAGTCTCATTGGGCAACCTTCATAGCTGATGAAGAAAGATAACTCCAGCAGCTTGCTCCCTGTGCTGGCAGTAGAGTTTGCCTCACTAGGTTTGTCAGTCTTGTACAGCGAGGAAGTATTTGTTAACACTTATTTTCTGTTACATATGATTTGAGATATTTGAGCATATACCATTAATTTTCAGATTTATTTATTTTTTTTTAAATCCTTGTACTGATGTTTCTCCTTGTGAAATTAATTTCATGAAGTTTAGGAAACTGCTTCGCTTAAGGAAAAAAGAGAAGTCTCTTTCAAAGTGTAATAAGATTGCACAGTTTTTGTTTTGTTTTAAATTCCAGTCTCTCGTTGCCTTAAAAAAGTACCATGTTTGTCATGGAATTAAGCACTTGTTTTTCAGCACCTGTATATATGAAAAATACCACTGATTTTTAAGTCACTGTGTTGCTGTACGACGTACAAGAAACTCTGTCAAGAGTGGAGATGATGTTCAAAAGACTTCTTCAGTCAATTTCAGTCAATGAAAATTTGCGGTCAGAATATCTGTGAAGTCAGGCTTTTTTTCTTGTTGTACCAGAGTAACGACATTTACAGTGCAGCCTTGAAAAGGCAGGGATATATCTGTAGTTAGTATTTCAGTAATAGTTATTAATAGTTATTATAGTTTCATGACAATAAGACCCGGGCAAGAACACCTGAATATATCATTTCTTGAGGAAAACAGCATTTTCATGGTGATGTAAATTCTGCACTTCAGCTCACCTTGAAACAGTGATTTGTTTTCACTCTGAATGCGTTCCCTCTCATCCAGCTACCTACCCCAGCACAGCTCCCATTTGGATAGGCAGGGGACTACTGGATTTGTTAGCTTTCTGGTGAAGTTGTCACAAAATGGTGGGATTGCTGAATGACTCACAAATGAACTAAAGATGGCCTCAGTCCTGTCTGCCTTGCATTTAATATTACTCGGACTGTCGATATACTTTAAAACATACTAACTCACATCATGTTTGTTCATTTGTTTCATAATTTGAGAGAAGAGAGATGCTGAGAAGGTTTTATTTATTATTAATGATGATAAAATGGGAAAGTACTTGTGTGGAGGACATTGTCGTGAGAACAGGAAAACAATAGCGAACCAGTGTTAAAATCTTTGGAAAGCAAAACAGGATTAAGAATTGGATTAATTAAGTGATTTAAATACCCTATACCCAAACAGCGTAATTACTAGAGGAAGGCAGGATGTGAGACATGCCTGTCATACCAGCCTAACTACTACAATTCTACCAACTGTGAGTTTTCTGTAGAGCATCAACAGAGAGTAAAAGGGAGAAATGTTTGGAGCAGGAAGCGGAAAATCAACAGCATTCAGCCAACTTTTGTGCAGAATGTTATGTAGGGAACACAGGGATGGTTAATTTGAGCATTACTCATACTCAGTGGAAGACTAAGTAGGAAATTTCTAAAAGTCAGCTTTAGGTACCCGTTGATGTGATTGAAGAGAGTGCTGTATAACTGCTCACCACTTAAAATTATTTGGAATAATAGCTTCAAGAGCTAGCCATGTTCAATCATGAATTTTGAAAACGTGCAGCAATGGTTCTCTTTTTTGCAGTCAAATTATTATGACCCCAGAAGTCACGAGAAAACACTTCATAAAAAAAGACAATCCATGCAGTTTTATATTTCACGATGTTAAATGTGTAAGTAATGCTTTGAATGCCTGCAGATGCATTTAGTGGAGTGCAGACCTGGCATCACCATGAGCAAACTTAAATCAGATCCTCTAATCTGTTTCACATTATCTGCTGCTTGAGTGACACATCTTGGCACAGCACATGAGCTGAAACAAACGCCCTTACTTCAGCAGAAAACTGTCTGAAAACATCATTTAACGTATTACTCCAATTTGTTCGCATCTTTATAAATAAATGGGAAAAGCCAAGTATCTAATTTTTAATTCTGTTAATTTTTTAGTGAGTATACAGAAATTTGGCAATCCTTCTGTTTCACTATCTAAACCTGCATATTATTTTTTAAATAGTATGCATTCTGTTGAGACCATTAATGCCGTAACTTGTGCATGTAATAATGATTTTAGTAACTTCCAGCAAATAGTAAACGCCTATTTCAAAATAAATTTTCTTTATAGCCATACTTCAGAGAATCTGTGCCTAGAAACTGTTACAAATAATCCATAATCCTAGAAGACGTAGCTGGGAGAGAGGATTGTTATGTTGTCTTTGAACAGGAGTTTGAAATGCTTTTATCACTGATAGCAAATATATCCTTAAATTCTTTCTGTTATCCTTAGAATACCTAGTATACTTCCAAACTAATATGTAGTTTTCAGTTCTGTAATAGAATTTCACTATCTCAGCTAAGTAGAGTGAAAATCCAGGATTTGACATAGAGATACAGTAAAACAAACTGTAATCCTACTTAAGATACAGGGATGTCATACTCATACAGAGGTTATTTGGGTGGAGGTTACTCTGTGGGGAGAGAACTGTCTTTTAGGCAGATTGTACTTCCCAGGTACCCCACCTTAGTGAGGGTCCGACAAATTGAGCTGAGGTAGACCCAGTATTTTCCCCCCAGCAGATCAAATGTGGATTATTATTTTTTTTCTGACAAGAGCAAATGACTTGACGATTAGTAGAGTTATTTCTATAGTACATTATCCATTCTTTTTCACTGTTAATAGTGTGTAAGATGGAGCAAACAGAAATAGTGTTCCCAAGTCTGAATTGACTTAAGGAGCTGCAATTTGAAGGAAAAAAAAAAAAGAGCATTTGTGAGGAGTGGCATTATGATCCTTTACAGTGACACTTCCTACTTTAATACTGTTACCAGAAATTAAGCATTTTAAACAAAAATGTATCAGTGAAACATCAACAATCAGGACTTGTGATGCAGATCTTTCAAATGACTTGCACCTAGTAATTGCTTATCTGTCAAGAAAAAAAAATCCTCAATTTCCACCATTCTCTAAATTTATGATCTTGAATAAGTAGTAGTAGATTTTTATTATCTTTTGTCCTCAGCGTAAAACTAACCATCTTTTAAGTGTTCTTATGAAGACAACAGGTTTACATCCAAAATCCTCAGTAAAAGGTATTATGCAGTTTTTGCTTGTCTGTTTCTGTTCACTTAATTACTTCTTTTTGTTTGCATAAAGCTGGAGAATGCATGAAATTCTGTGAGTTAAAGGTATTCTTTAAGATAATAACTAGTAAGCAGGTAATAAGTAGTTAGATTTTGGATATGTTATTCATATCCACACTTCCTGTGAGACGGCAGCTAGAATGCTGGGCTCAACTTGCAAAAAATGTTGGGAAAAAGAGGGTATGAGAAAGTGACAAAACTTGGCTTTTGGATTATTTTGCTGCTCATTCTGCTCTTTTAATGCATCAGAGACTGGTCACAGGTAAACCTGTTGGCCCTGTCATGTTTATTTATGTGGCCCTGTTTATTTACAGTTCTTTTAATATGAATTAGGAGAATTAATAAGCAGTACTGATTTTGGAAGACATTTGACTTTCACATGAACTTGACATTCACATCAACTGGCTATCAGAGTCTTATCGAGACTTAGTAGCAGTGTGGGCTTTCAACATTGACTTCAATGAGATTTCTGCCAAAAATCAAGCATTTTCAGCTTTCCCTCCCAATAGTAGGCTGTGATCACCATGCTTAAATCTTCATACCAGCAGCAGCTGTCACTTCCTTGCACATGCCTGCCTCTGAGGGGGTACTTGCACAAAGTGCAAGAAGATGCAGCTAAGGTGATGAGCCTGCAGCCTGTGTAGGAGCAAGTAACTGCCTGGGCTGTAATCTCACAAAGCCAGCTGTCAAACAGGTGACAGGTCACATTTTGATACTGCAGCACTCGTTGTAAGAGTATCTGTTTGCTGTTCACTTGTGTAAATTACTTGTGTGTTAGTGTCCAATAAGCGTAACAAAATTAGCCTGAAATGGTGTTATTTTAGTGGAATTTATTGTACTGTATTCTCCATGATGGAATGTTTTCACCTGGCAGCTGTATTTTGGTTGCATATATACTATATTTAAAAAATCATATTAATATTCTTATCGTTTATCTAAATTCATTTACATTAGAAAGCAATTTTGAAGTAAAACAAAAATCAGTTTACTGATTGCAATATCAAAATGGTCCTAAACACCAAGTGTCTATTTTATCTATATTTGAAAACTCTAGCCTGAGCAGTGAATGACATCATTCTTACATTAAGGTTTACATGAATTGTAAAATGAGTCTTCATACATTATAGAACCAGTTCGCTGTCTGCTGTGGATTTCCTATGAAAATATCATAACATATGAATACAAAATCTGAATTCCAGAAAAACTGTTATAAATGTTATTATTTATGAAGATCTTGCCGAAATTCTCATGACCCAACTGTGTCTGAAGCTGGATCCAGAGGAGTATGTTTGTCAATCCTTGCAACAGTACAGAGTACATCAGCAGCCTTTTTCTGATTCAAATTCAAAACAACATATGAAATTCTGGCATAATTGAAAGCTTTCAAGTTATCATTGAAGTATTATAATCTCTGCAAAAGGAATATGAAAAGTAGGAGTTCCTATGCTGTATTTTCAGCAAGTGCTACCTACACCTAACAGTTCTGAGAGACAGCATAAACATAATGTCTTTTTGGTTTCTGCTGTTTTTTCTTGATTTTGGCTTCAGAAAAATGATGCATAGATCATGCAGCTTCAGTAATAGAATTCGAAGCCAGTTCAGCAACTGAGTGTTTCTTCTCAAGTCTGTTTGCTTTGTAGGACTTGTGAAGGCAAATTGGAAGTTATTCTTTCTGAATCGCCTCAGACACATTGCTACAAGATTTTGCCAATATGAAAGATGTTACATGTACATTCTTACACTTCTAGGGTTCACTTTCATGTGTGCAACGTGCGCTGCCTTCACTACTACACTCAGTGCATCAGACTATACAGCCAAAATGTGTAGATGCTCTAGGTAGATTGTGCTCTTCCAGAGACCACTGCTTTATCCTATTACTGGGGAGCTAAGAGCCATTTTACAGAGCCTTTCTAACTATCTGTGCAGATCAGGGGCTAGTGGGGAGGAAGCTTGGATAATGAGGGAACTGGGTGACCACAGATCTTCCTCACATAAACTTCTAACGCAATTGTTAGCCTCCTTGTGGAAACACTTTGTGAGATATAGTACTACATTAATATGACAAATTTATTTGTGACTTAATTTTTTTAATTTAATTTGTGATTTCTTTGTTAGTAAACACTATTCTAAACCATGGCTGTTGAAATCTACTTATGAGACACAGTTTAAACTGTGTTTGTGTTATAGTCTTTTCTTATGTTGTCCAGGGTTGCGTGAATATAGCAGTAAATATCCACAGTAACTTTCATTCAGGTATACCATTTTAGTTAATAACAGTGAGAAGATGGCATAAATTCAGTATATTAGATATAAGAGCATATAAAATTTTCATTTTTTTAAGGAGGTTAAATCATATAGAAACATTAGACCAGCTTGCTGTTCCTACTTCATCTATTTTGCAAGTAGAGAAAGAGAATTACAAATATTTATGATGGAAGTATGATAAAGTATGTTACTAATGGAAGTATAAATGATAAGCAACCTGTAAAACATAGAAAAGAAAGACATCATTTTACTGTGGGACTGTGGAAGACGAACTGAATGATGCATCATAATAGAACAAATAAGAATATCTCAATGTAGCTGTTGCAGATTTCATCCACCTGGTATAAGTTTCTGAAATGTTCATCATATGGTGTAAAGTAGAAAGTGTGATATAGCTAAAGCACTCAAAGTGCCATATTTCTGGTTTTGTCAAGTGTGTCAGGGAAAACCATCCCAAACAGACAAACACAGAAACAAAAACAAACCTCAGTATTATATAATACTAAAAAAAAAACAAAAAAAAAACCACTGTAATTTGTCTAACACAAGAGACGGCATTGTCAAGGAATGCTTATACCTACAGAATCTGTAAAATTGTTTATCGGTACTTTGTCAGTAGATCTGAACTACGGGCATGTACACTGAAAAGATCTGTCCTTCTCTCCTCCTCCCTTCAAGTCAGAAATACAGAGGGAAGGTGATTTTACACAATGGTCTGTAAACTACACAGCAGGGAATCTCAGATGGTTCAGGCCAATTAGGATCTCAGAATGGTTTGGGTTGGGTGGGACTTTTGAGATCACCTAGTTCCGACCCCCCTGCTGTAGGCAGGATCACCTTCCTCTAGACCAGGTTGCTCACGGCCCCATCCTACCCTTTTCCATTTTAAAGCCATTTCCTCTTGTCCTGTCAGTACATGCCTTATTTGAAGTCCCTCCCCAGCTTTCCTGTAGTCACTGGAAGGCCGCCGTAAGGTCTCCTCAGAGCCTTCCCTACTCCAGCCTGAGGAGCCCCAGCTCTCCCAGCCTGTCCTCACTGGGAGGTGCTCCAGCCCTCTGATGGTCTTTGTGGCCTTCCTCTGGACGCCCTCCAACAGCTCCATTTCCTTCTTGTGTTGATTGCCCCAGAACTGGATGCAGTATTCCAGGTGGGGTCTCATGGGAGCAGTGTAGAGGGGCCTCCCTAAAGCATCATGGTCCGCAATCAGAAAATAACCAACATCAGTAAATTAATTTAATCTTTAGTTAACTAGCAAGAAGCAAAGAGCTGGCTGTCTTTTAACTTATCTTCTCCAGGAACCACTAGAACTGAGAGTAATTATGCAGATTGCTCTGGATTGCTTGTGTTATCACCTCCACAAGACCTTGTTTTTCTTTCTCCTCCATCATTCCAAGTAATGCCCCGTTGCCAGCCTCTATGATACTGTGTCACAGTAGCACTGTTCAGAGCTTTTGGCCACTTCAGCTCTCCAGAATGTGACATCAGTCCTTAAGCAGGGAGCTTTCTGAGGAGGCCACTGTAGCTCTCCAGCATCACTTATGAGCTTCATCAGGCTCCTTTCTGCATGCCTTCTACATTAGCTAAGGTGTACAAAAAACACCCCCTAAGAAAGGGATTACTTTGGAACTACTGCTCTCAGAAAGTAATATCTTTCTTTACATCTGCAGATGTAGAAGAAAGACTTAGGTGTCTTCAGTGCTGAAAGTGCTGCCTGCTGTTCCTCTGGATGCATTTAGGAGCCAGTCTGGATTCCTCCAGTATTGCTGCTTAGACAGATTAAAAAGTAAAAATAAGAATATATTTAAAAATAACTATTGATAACTTGCTAAGTGTTATCTTAGGGCGACTTCAGAATGAAGCCTTGTTAAGAGGTTTAATGACTAACAGAAATAAACAGATGTGATGTTAATTATTTTCCCCCCCAGTTCAGGGATAATCATTATTTTCTTTTCTTTTTCTTCTTCCCTCCGTTTAGGAATTTTTACCAGTTTTCTTTTTTGAAATTAGTTTTGAAGTGCGATAAGCAGAGCGAACGCTGTGGGGGCAGACTCCTGTGTCCCTAAAGGAGCATCACATTGAGAGAAGTCATTCTCTCCTGCTCTTATGAACATCATTTTGCAACCTGTGGAGACTAGCAGAGGCCTCAGTAGGGAAGAACATCTCAGACCCATTGGGGCCATTCTCCATCGGGCATTGCATTAATGCATAATGTTATTGAAATAATGTGAGCAGGAGGGTGAAGCTTGGATAGGAAGGGTTCTGAAAACTGTTCATGTTGCAGAGGAGGTGCTGCTCTGCACTTTCTCTGAGTGTTTGCAACTTAAAGAATCTTCTGCATCTGACTGTACTGTTGAGATGTGTTTGTCCAGTGATTATAATCTGCTCAAATGCATTATTCTGTAGCGTCAGCTCCAGTGGGCCTACTGCAGTGCTTCAGAAGGCCAGTAAAGAAAGATACAGCTAAGATTGCGCAGCAGCAGTCAGGACTCTGTATGCAAGGGATGATATTGAAATAAAGCACATCCTTATTTGTGCCCCTTCAGTGGGATACAAAGAGTGCAGGCTGTTTTGGATGGTTTGAGATACTCAGGCTTTTAACATCATTGGTATTCTCCATCAGTGATGCAACTATTATTTGTCATTGAGAAATAAGGAAGTAAGATCCACCATACTTCACTCAAACTGTTTCTGCACCTATTTGGGATTTTAATCAACAAGATTATCAGATGTGTGGATTAAACAAGATGTTTTGTACATAAAAAATAAACGACAAAGCTACAAATAGCTGTTTCTTCTGTTTTCCTTTGGAAATGTAGATAATGTATAAGTAAATAGTGGACAACCACAGGAGCTATGCAAAAGTAAAGAATGATAAGAACATTATTTTGCTTCAGGATTTATTTCTATTTTATTGCTGCAGTTTTATGAGTGGGTCTGATTGGCCTACAGGGCCTCCAGCACAAAAGTATTGTGATTCAAATGTGTTTGCTACCTCTGTTCACCTGGCTAACTTTCTTTGTCAGTTGCAATCTCAGCACTGATCCTGCTGTCCAGACCTTCACAAAAATACGAGCCTTTAACACAGAGATTTATGGTGAATTAAACTAGACATCAGTCAGCTCTGATGCCAGTACCTTTTAAAGTCTGTACTTAAAAGATGCATTATAGACTTTTGTTTGAAAAGAATATATAGCTTGGATGCTAAGCATGTTGCTGTTAGAAAAATGATTCTAAAGCACTGTTTAAGCTGCTGAAAAATCTCTGGCAATTAATTTATTATTTCCTTTCCACTTGGTTTAAAAAGGTCAGCTTGTCTTTGTGCCAGGTTTTAGATCTTTCCAGCATTATGCTTTAATTTCCTAGACATAGTGCCAAACATTTGGAAATGCAGTTTCCAGATCTGCGTCTTTTGGACATCAAGCGTGAGCATTCAATGGAGTGATAAGTTAATAAACAGAAGTCATTCATATTCTGTAGGGCAGATACTGTCAGATCATTAGTAAACTGTGAGTGGCTGTCATTGCTTTGTGTGTGCATGAGTACTTTCACAAACGAGTGTAAGCCTTTATAGGTGATTCAGCCTTGTGCCCTAGCAGAAGTGTATGGTAGGAAGGAAGAGTGCTAGAAATTAAAAGTAATTGAGGTTTCAGTACATGACAACAATAACAATTTGGCTTCCCTTTTCGTGGTGATCTCCTGCTTGTAAATTGCCAGAAGCACTATTCTTTACTTGCTTATTCCAGCTGAAGGATTTGTAAAGGTAACTAATTTCATCCTCTGATTCACTTCTTAAAAATGTCTTTTTTTTTGTTTTCCAAAAATATAACCTGAATTCATCTAATTTGTCATGGTGTTTATTTTGAGGGTTCACAAAATCATGAGCACTACTATCAGAACTGTGAGCATTCCTTCTTGTACTGTTCGTAACACATTCCTGTTTTGAAGCCTGGTATAATTCCAAAAGAGTATTAAAGTCTGCTGAAATTATCTCTATGAAGTGCCTGGAAATTGCGGATAAGATGCATAAAATAGTTTCTTTATGCTGCATGTATGTCTGTGCATGTGTGAAGATGTTTATGCACATAAAACAATGACAAAGTGTTCAAGTTACATTTTTGTTTGTATATATATTGACACAGATGCAGTATTTTTTTATTAAGATCTATCTGATTGCTACATATATGTGTATCTGTGCAATCTCTAGCATCCTTCCTCTCAACTTACACCTGTCTTAGCAGCAATTCATTATGCTTGTATAAAAGAAGGCTAGATACTAAGCAGTTTTAATTTACCTTCAGATGAAACAATGACAGTGACATACTTAGAGAATTACTTTCTGTATTTTGATCACAGCAGGTTTTGGTTTTTTTTTCTTCTTTTTTTTTTTTTTTTTCTTTTGGTTTACTGCCTACCATGCAATGACAAAGGTTTATTTTCCCTTTGTTCTTTTCAGAGTGCTGCAGCAGCTCCCAGTCCAGTGCTAGGAAACATTCCCCCAGGAGATGGCATGCCAGTAGGTCCTGTACCACCGGGTTTTTTTCAGGTATTCAGAAAAATTATAATTACAGGAATTTTAGGATAGAAAATCCTCCGTAATAACTGTTTAAAGGCTGTAGAAAAGTCCTGTTTCTAAACTGTGTCTCACTGTATGGTGCAATACTTGAGAGTTTTTCTTTAACAAAAGTAAATAGGTGGAAAGGAAGGGCTCTCTTTGACAAATATTCCATTACTGAAATAGTACAGCACATCTAATTTCAGAATTTCAAGGATAAGAAATGGTACCAATGTGTGAGTGAAGACTGAAATTGCTTGAATATGATTTTATGATGACTTCTCATGATAAAGTATTACAATTGCATTAGAATTTATTTTTTGGCCACTTTTAGCTGCATGCTAAAGCTACAGACCAGATTTTGTAGATGTTCAGCTTTCAATGGGAATTTGACTCAGGCAATTAGGAATATCTCTCTGAACATCTCTCTGCATTGAAAGTCTCAACATTAATGCCTGAAAAGCAAACCAGGGACTTCTACTGTCTGTTGCCTCCAGTAATTTTTTTCATAAATGAATTGAAAAACCCACTTAACGCACTGGGCAAAAATGGTATAGAATGTGATGATGGGCAAAATGGCAGCTTCTGGTGCATGGCCAGCCTGAGAACTGGATGGACAGCTTGCATCTCCTCAACAAAGCTCAGTCGTTTCTCTCCTACCTGACAAATACAGCTTTTCATCTGTAGTAGCGAATGCAGCTCTCCCACTTGAAAAGTTTATTAATACCAGAGGTTTCCACCTCACAATCTTGATCTCATGGTGGGAGGAAACAATCCAGATTTCTGTGATTGTGGTGTGGGGAGAAAATCATGGTAGGAATCTTATGTTCCATTAAAAGCAGGTGTTGAAATTCTAGCCTAGTCAAATGTCTAGAGACAAATGTCTCATTCGTTCTTTCTCGAGATGTGTAGGGAAAAGAAACATTTTTCATCTGGGCAAAGAATGAGATGTTTTACTTAACAGCTTCCTATTCTTCTGTCCAAATAGTGACTACAGAAAAAAACTGTGGGGATATTAGCAGGTTTTACTTTGTTTTTTTCAGCCTATAACTGAGTTGCAACACTATGTGACACTCCATTTCCCATAGTCAAAGAAAGAAAAAATGGCTGTATGATACTTATCCAAAGAGATCCTGAACGTGGCACAAGAATATTGTTCCCTTGATCAGTGTAAAAAAATAGTTGTGATTTTCAATACATGCATTAAAGGGTGTGTGTGTGAGTAAAGTATAAAATATTTTACTGTTGCCAGTGCCTAAATCTTCAGCAGCTAGCAGAATTAATTAATTGTTTTATTTCAGGTTCTCCTTTATTAAATAACTGCTTAGGTAAATACATGAAAAATAGAGGAGAGAATAACAGTTTAAAAACTTTTGCAGAAGGGCATGGTATTTCGGTTTGCACTACATAAGCATGAAAATATGTCTGTCCATTGCAGATGTTTAAAGATATAAGAAAGACAGAGAATTAAGGTTAAGTATGGATAAACTTTTTTCCACGTCAATATCTAAATTCAGTCCAAAATGGCACTGAGGGACACATTTCAGTCAGAGGACTTGGTAAGCCAGGTTAGTGTTTAGATTTAATGATCTTGAAAGTCTTTTCCAACCTGTATGTATTTGAGACAGACTTTTGCCAAGGCCTAGGATTAAAGTAAACAGGAAAAACCATTTGAAGTGTAACACAGTTTGTGACATCAATCAGACCTATGATAACAGGACATCTGGTGAGCTCCTCCAAGGCATGTTCCAAGAGCTGATCTGTGCAGCCCAGTTTGAGCTCCTCCAGATATCACTGTGCACCTTTTTCTAGAATGGCTAGATCCTTGCTGTCATGAGTCTCTGTACTATACCATACTAAAAATTAGTCCTCTCATGGCTTAGTTGTTAGTGATCTACTTCCTTTGCTGAATGGCCCAATTAACAAACCAAGCATTTATCAAGAAACTTCTATTTTGCACTGTTGTCATCTGCTTATGAATGTACATGAAGAAATTGTGTTAACATGGGAGCAATCCCCACAAAGGGAGCTAAGCCAGAATGAGTTCAGATTACACACTGGTGTGCTGAAACACTAAGGTGTGTATAAAGCAAATATGTACAGGTAGACCATGACAAGCATTGTGGGCTTGGAGGGAGTGTAGTCAAGAAGAAACTAGAATCTGACTGTAGTTCCTCCAAGAGCTGAATGTTACTGATGTCAATTTATATGAGGACAAGAAAATACATTGGCAGAGAGAGGTGTATGTGAACCTGAAAAAATGGAGGAACATCATCAGCAGGTGGAAAAACAAGTGAAACTCCTGGTCAGAACTTTATATTAGCTTTATAGATGTTTTCCTTCTAGTACATCTTTAAACAGAAAATCGATTTCTATGTGCTCTTCCACGGCTCTCCTTGTCCTTACATATCGTGTGAATAAACTACATCACAGAAAACATGTTTACCTGTCTTTGAATACTGATACTGTATATGTACTGACAAACTGCAGTCCTTTTCTATGAATTACTGGTCTTCTTTCAAGGAATTTGCACTCAGACCTACAACTTGCTGTCAACGGTTTACCGGGCTGGATCGGCCCGGTTCCGTGACGATCGGTGTGGGGGACCCGCAGACCCACGCCCCAGGAAAGGGAAAGGGGGAAAAGGGAAAAGGAAAAAAGGGAGATGGGCCTAGAAACAAAACAGCAGCAACGATCTGAGGAGGAAAGCTGATTTACTAAATAAGATATCAGAAAGCAAAATAACACAATATAATACAATATAATTGGAATTGAAGCTAATAAATCAAATAAAATGAGCAAGAGAGAGTGTCCGATAAACCGAAGGCCTTACGCTAACGCTGAAGGCGATACGGCAGCGAGCACCCACTGCTGAGTCGATCCCGAAGGAAAGAGAGTGTCCCGTGACTGCAGAGGGTTTTTATCTTTTCCCTCTGAGCAGAAAATACGTAAAAATGCAAAGCATCGCAAAGTGTTCTGGGGAATATAGTTCTTCTCTTCTGAGACAGGTATACCCGGAAATATCAATGATCTGTGGAGTTGGAGTATTAACTCTTTAACTCTTAATGCACTACATGTTGTTATGATGTGGAATACCAATACCAAAAATCATAAAACCATGACACTTGCTCATGGAATTGAACAGTTTGGGTTTTTTTGAATAACAAAATATTATAAAACAGCAGAAGAATGGTACTTCTGTCAGTATTTTACTAAGGGTTTACCCTGCAAAAACATTGCAGGAACTGAGCTTTTTGCAGTGTAGAGTGTCTTGAAGGCCAAACAAAGCCTTCCTGCTTTGCTTGGCTAAGTCAGGTTTGCTGGATGACTTCAAGTCAATTCATTTCTCATCAGTAGTGGGGCTGTATTTACACGTTCAGCATGAAATGCTGGCTGAGATTTAAGCAGAACGATGCTCTTCCTTTAGTTCTTCCCATGACAGGTTGTGCAATGTGGCATTTGGGTTGATGGAAGCCAGGAAATATTACCCAAGCTCCAATTTCACTGCTGGCCACTAACATTAGTTCTGTATCTTCATATAGAAGACAACAGCCTAGTACAAAGCATGGCATGTGGAAGTAGATCAATATGGGGGCAGAGTGATTTTCGGACAGAAAAATCACTAAAGCCTCTGCTGTGCTTTCTAAAAGTGAGGTTTTCATGTGTGTGTGGGCTGCAGCTGCTGACATTACTCAGCAATCCGTTAATTTTATGCTTGGACCATAGAGTGGAGTTCTGAAGAAAGAAGCTGAATCTGCATTGTACCTCTGTCTTTGCATTTTTGAATTTTTAATTCAGGTGACAGAGTTGAGCACTACAGTGCTGAAGGCACTGATACAGTAAAAGGAAGATGATAAGAGTTGTGTACTGCTTTTAGTATCAACAGTACTTCCTTTTTGTAATGTGAAATGATTTAAAGTGTCAAAAATAAGTTCAGAAAGTAAAGAAAACAGGTTTATGTAGATTTAGGATGTGATTCATTTTCACCTACTGGTAGGCATGTATTTTAATGTAACTTTTAATGTCATAGGTTTGTATTTTTTTGTCTACGTGACCTCATCTTCCTTTAGCACTTAAAGTAGGTGATATTCTGGAAATAAATTGGGATTATACAGTAACTGAATTTCCTGCTACTTCATTAGCAGCAAAACTGGGTATGTGGTACTAGAGGAAGACAGAAGAAAAAAAAGCTTGCTGATGTAAAACTGAAATCCCAATTCAGAGAACCTGAAGATATTTTGTAGTTGACTTGAATCAGGCTGAAATAAAGGGAGTTAGGATTAAGTGCAGTTCAATGAGTGGGATGTCAGGAGGGTCAGCACTTCTGATAAGTTGCTTTCTTCAATGTGGGGCCTCAGAGAAGGAGTCTGAGTGCTAGATTTGATGTTAAAATAACTGTGCAAATGACTCTTATGATAGCTTCATTTTCCTGGGAAACTGTGTTTCATCTGTTTCTACCTATAGAATGAATATCATCAGGAAAAATCCTTATAAAAGATAATGAATTGCCTGGGTAATAGAAATCTATGTGAGACTAAGTAACTAGATGACCACACATTTGTCTGAAATTCTCAAGCTGCAGTCCAAGTTCCACGAATGTGAGGTATCAGTTCACAAATTTTCCTCTCAACACCATATCCTGAATTCGGAGAATAAGTTATGAGCAGAGCAGTGAGCTGCTGTGTTAGAAAAATAAAATAATTCTGCACACTTTCCATGCCATTTTTCAGCATCAGAGTTAAGTCTTCTATGAGTTTCGTGTTATGGCCATCCACAGAGATCAGCGTGACCCAATTTTCATGCTTTTTTTTGAGAGTCCTGTCTGATACTGAATTCAGATCTAGGTATTGGAGGAGGCATATAATGTCAGCAGTCAAAGTTTTACACAAATTGTCATTCAAAATGAGTCAGTTAATCCACTTGTGAACCAGAAGGATTAGGTAATAGAATTCAAAGACAGTACGATTTGAATGTGCAGTCTTATTTACATTTTCTGGTTTGGGGTCCACGTTTTTCACAAGAGGCAGTTCCACATATTGCAGAAGCGTTGATTTTGAAAGCTCTATTGGGTAGAGGTACAGTATCTTTCTTATAAATAATCAGCTTTCATGAGCGTGTATACAAATGCCACAGGGAAATTTTGGAGCTTACGTTCAGCAGAGTATTTTAATTTTCAAACAGCATGAGAAGTGTTGGTTTTATAGGATTTTATGTGCCATTTGGTTAGTTTTCTAGTTCTAACACGGGTAAACACAGAGTTCTAGGTTCTAATCCAGCGTATTTCATAAAGTTAGTGTCACTGCTAAAGACCTGACCCAGGTTGCTGACTCTTGCAATCCACTAATGAAAAACATTTAAATGCCTATTTTATTAAATACCAGTTACCTTCAGCCCTTTGCTGCATGGCTGATCAGAAGTTCACCATGTCTGCATCCGTACAAAGAACGTTTCTTTTATTATAATGGCAGTCAGTAATAAAACAACATTGAGTTTGTACTTCACTCACCTGGGAGACATGGCTGAATAAGTAACTAAAATGCCAACTGAGAAATGGAGGAAATAGATTGTTTGAAAACTCACAGTTCACTTTTTAAATTTCATAGGTCTAAAGAAGTTAAAATTTTACCACTGACTGTAACTTCTTCATGGCTTTTTGTTGTTTTTTTTTAAATATATCTCTGCATGCACTAAACCTTATTTCCACTGTACATAGATACTGAAGGAATTATCATGTAGTTTGCTTCATTTGCCAATTTTTTGATCATCAGATATACTTGGATAGGCATGGGAAGAATGTGTCGACACCATGTTTGAAAAACAAATGTTACATATTGCTCTTATATAAAAAACACCAGAAACCCAACCCACTGTAGTAATGTAGGGCTGTCGTGCCATCTAGTG
The DNA here is from genome assembly GCA_036925125.1 of Oreortyx pictus. Lineage (NCBI taxonomy): Eukaryota > Metazoa > Chordata > Aves > Galliformes > Odontophoridae > Oreortyx > Oreortyx pictus. Next base: position 4,517,403 of record JAUPFR010000004.1, on the reverse strand, counting down.
GCAGCTGTTCATCCTCGTTTTAGCTTAATACATGTCCCAAAATGTTATTTTTAGCCTTGTTGTGCTTTGATAGGGCTGACCTAATGCTTTAGGAGAGCATTGTTGTGGTGGGGCACATGAGCAAAATAACTTCCCCATTTCTCTTCCTGACTTGCATTATTATTTGCTATTGAAAAATGAGTTTAATGAGTTTAAATAATACATAATGGTGAAAATAACTAAAAAAAATACTGTTTTGCACGTGGATAACATACACTTCTTAGCTATTCAAAACTTAAATAATAAACTATTCATACGTGAAGCTATATTTATGTATATATTTTTTCCCTAAAACTTTGTGTAAGGCTGTAAAACATCTGCTCATTTTTAAAAATTGGTGGGCACTGAGGTCTCCCAGGTGAATAGAGATGGTTCTGACTGAAAGGCAGCCAGGTGCCCTGCTTGTCCCCTTACATGTTCTTCGTCCCTTGCAGACATCTAGCATGTGTTATCTGCCTGTGGTCTGCTGGATACATTGTCCTCTGTGTTGGCCCCTCAACCATGCACAGTATCTTCCCAGACTGCTAATTTGTGTGTGCATCCAGCAGCAAGAAAGATGAAGAAGGAGAAATTCTCCAGCGTGCCTTGAAAGCCACATTGGAGTGGCTGTGTTGTTTCTGTGAATTGTTCACCAGTGGGTCATTGTTTTTGCAAGGAATGCAGATTCCAAATTCCTGCTGCTCAATTACACGGCAAGAGCTAAAAGATACAGATGTTGCTCAGACTTATCATTGCAGGTCCATAATGAACATCTACATGCATTTTAAAATTCCTGTTTCTCTTTAAACCCCACTGAACTGTTTCAGCTATAGCCTTCCCTCTAGTCCACACAGTTTCCCGATATTCCAGGTCACTACCATTTTTTATTTCCTCCCTCTTCCCCCCCAAATTTTCCTTCAGACAGCCTCATTTAACATCCTGCTCAGTCACTTATCTTTCACTGCTGGTCCTCATGTTTTCCCCACTTCTGTGGCACTGTCTGTCTGCTTACTCTTCCTGAGAACGATTATAAACTTGTTCACAGCAAGCAACTTATGGACAGTAGTTCAGAAATCTACGTTCTCATTGCAAAATCTGCAGCCTGCTTTCTCTTTGCTTCTGGTGAAAGACTGAGACAATCAGCTTTTCCATATTGATTCTGAACCATGGATTTTCAACTTCCCAGTAAATGGCATAAATAAAGCTAATGTTGACACTCAGACCTTTACTTTTGCTAAGTAAAGCAAGGAACTATTATTATTAAGGCCAGAGAAAGAAAACCTCAAGTTTCTTAGGCTGTGAACCTTTTTGTAATGAAAACTTAGAAGTCGTTATAAATGAACTTCATAATGACTAAAATTAGCTAGGTTTGCTCCATGTTCACACCCCACCTCAGTTCCATTGGAACAAGTGGGATAACTGCAGGTGAAGAAGTGAAAAGATAAAAACACTGATCTGTGAGAAGGAGGGATAGATGAAGAAGTATGGAAAACATCATGGACTCCAAAATATTACTGCAAGCAAAGAAGTCATCATCAGAGCTGCAAATATAGCTTGTGAATAAAACCAGCAGGCTTGCTAGGCCTTGAAGAGCTTCAAAAATGGGGAAGCGCATTTCTAAGGATTTTTTTTTCTATTAGTCTCTATAAATGAAGTTAGTAAGGAAAGATTTCTTGTATCTGCAATCTAGGTTGTTCATAAATGCATCCACCCACGTTGCTGCATGAAATTTATGTGTATGTTTGCTTCATTACAGAATTGGAGTATGTGCATTTCTGCCCTTGCCAGTATCACATTACATCTTAAAATATTTTAAAAATTAATTTGACCTCCTAGACTATGTGGGAGGGGATTAGCATCTAAGAAGCTCTCAGGGTAGTTCATATGTGTTCCTTTTTTTTTTTTTTTTTTTCACTTGCTCTCTCTAAATTCCAGAAAGAAAGCCAACTTTTAGAAAGATAAAGGTGTCTGACATCTGCTGGTTTTGATAATTCCATCCTGCAGTTGTGGTAATGGTTTTGCTGCTCATAACTGCTAGAACAAATTAAAACTGCTCAGCTTGAGTAGCTAAATAAGCTTTGAGCCCACATTTCCCCGCCTCCCCATCCACGTGCACAATTTCAAGCAGGCTCAGTCCCAATACTAGCTACAGATTAGGGAGGGAAGGGAGAGTTAGGCATAAGTTATTTGCTTGAATGTCTTCTCTGGACTTCTAGCATTTGCCCTTGAACGTTCATGTTCCCTGTTGACAAAGTAAATGTCACAAGTGAAAGTGTGCTGCCTGTGCACCCAAACTGATGCTCTAACTGCTGCTTGAAGTGGGTTTGCATTTGTGTGTAATGCTTCCTCCTGCTGAGGTTAATCCAGTCTGTTTGTCACTCTTCTTATGAGCTACAAATGCCTGGGTTTTAGACCAAAGTTCTTAGAGGAAGGTAATGCATTTAGCTTCAAAACTGTACATTTACTAAAAATAACAGAGGGAATAGTAAACTTTGGGTTGTCGTTTTCAAAACTGTTCCAAAAAGTTGATTGTAATTCATAGTTAGGGGTAGCTAGAAGACTCACTAAACTTAAGCAAAATCTCAAGCTTAGTGAGCTGAGTGAGTGTTTATTGGTGGTACTTGACCTGTCAGTTTCAGCTTAAATCAGATTTAAAATATTTTATTTTTTGTAGTATTTTTAATTTAATAAAAACTGAAGTCAAAACTATTAACCTGGATTAAAATAACTAATAAATTAAAAGATGCATTTCTTTCTATTTCTAATTCTCGTTTATATATCATATGCATAGTTTATCTTCTTTCTCTCTCACTTGTTCTGTCTTTGTGAGCAAAAAATAGTGATATTCTCCACAAAGTGAGGCAGATGTAGTAACAGTACATTTTCTGAAGATTGTTTATCACCAAAACGAGTGTTATTTATTTTCTCAATAATTTTGGGAGGAATAGCCTGGCTAGGAGGCAAATCCTGCTGTTCAGACCATAGAGAAATGTTTAGCTAAGAACAAGAAGGATTTTTTTTTTAAGAGGTTTTGATTCTCATTTTTCTATGCAGAGTATGCAAATTATATATTCAAAGTATTGCAATATTCTTTCATATTGTGGAATGGGTCCTGTACTTCTTGGCTAGGAATGAGGCATTCGTTTCGTTTGAAATGCAAACATTGTTCTGGTTATGCCTTTTAGGAACTTAAATGTGGAAACACACAGGTCTTACTCTTGCCATTTATAGGATGTCAGACTATGTCATGCCGCTCCTAGAAAACCGTAAACATGGCCAGGATTTTTATGGGGATCTTTATCTGACATATAAAGAAGAACTTGGTCATGAAAATGATTTTTATCATCAGAAAAGGCCAGTGTCTTTTGCTGTCTTCATCCTGTCTTTTGCTGAGGTTATACAATTTTATCTGAAGTAGCGTAGATTAAAAAAACTCTTCTGATTTATACTTGAAGCCTAGAAGATATGCAGTGTGTAACCCACGTTTAAGCTTCAGAATACTTCAGCAGAGTAAAAAGACCTCTAACAATGTATCTGTCTTTTGGGGGGAAAAGGAGGATGAGAGGGTTTGTAAAAATTAATGCCAAAATGCGATTGAATAGGAAAATAATTTCTGTTAAGAACTGGATGATAGCTCGTCTGAGTTTCTTAGAGGATCAGTTAACATGTTTATGCTTATCAGCAGACTGTGCCAGCACAAGAGTGTCAATTTAAGAGCTAATTTAGTAATGGTCCTGGTTGGAATTAAAATGTGTTAATTGTGAGTGTCTTATATACTGTGGTGACTGTGATTGCCAATGAGGATGTCCATAAAGAAATGTAGAGGAAACTAAGTAAGTTAAAATATACAAATTGGAAAGTAACTTGGATACATTCCATTCACACACATTACATGGTTTATCACTGTATTCTTTAAATACAAAAGTATGTATTTTATAATAGAAGCTGTTACACCAGTGGAAATTGTAAAGTACCTCTAACTCACTAATTCTACAAAGTACAGGAATCGTAAGGGGATATATTGAAGGTCTGGAGAGCCTGCTTTGACATGGGGGTTGGACTAGATGATCTCTAGAGGTCCCACCCAACCCCTACAATTCTGTGATTCTGTTACATCCTAATCATTCTTCAGTATCAAAAGTATAATTTAAAAAATGAACAGAATCATTAAGTGGTCTTATTTCATACCATTTGTACTATGAACAGTTAAATGCTGTTGGTCATTGTCACCGGAAATAGAATTTGGAGAAAAAAAAAAAAAAGAATGAGTCATATTTTAGGGATGTAGTATGTAACTTAGCAGTTTGTTTGTTTGTTTGTTTGTTTTTAATGGAAGAGGAGAAAACAAAGATTTAGAACTTTAGAACTCTATTTAGAACTTTAACTTACAAAGTTAAGATATTTGGTCTTTCTGAGAATTCACACCTGGTCATGGTGCCAGTCCCTTTTAGTATAGCTGCTCTTCAAGTATAGAAGTGCATTTAATTGAAAGTAATTCATCTGAGCATGGGCAGAAAGAAAGAAAGGCTGTGGTTCCATTTTCAGCTTCTAGAGATAAGTAGAATTTAGAGTTTGTGCTGATTATAGTGACTAAATTATACAAACCAATGAAGTAATTTATGTCCTTTTTTTATCTTTTATGCCTTGCTAAAAACTGTGCTTCACCTTGTATTTTTTGATTCGTAGTGTGCTTTTAATGTTGTTATGAGGCATTCTCTGGTTGGGAATATCAGCAGCCTCTTGGGATGCTGAGGCTCACAATCTAAGGGACTTGTTCTAAATTTGATGGCACAGATTAAGGAATGGCATGCTAATAAGAAGTTCTTGTTTGCTTGTGGAAATGTGAATGTAAGAGGTGGCTTTGGGAAGCCTTGCAGAGTTCTGCCTGCGTGCCTTGATGCAAGCAGAACCTACTCCCTCAAGCCATATCAAGTGCAGCAGGAGCAGGGCACAGACATCCTCTTCCAGGTCTGGATCCTTCCCATCTTCCATTAACAACCTGCCGGGGCTGATGGAAGAGGAAAGGCCTGTGCAGCCCCGTGGCAGGCCTGGCCACCCGAGCAGATACTGCTCACTGGAAGCTGGTCAGGCCTGGCTGGCACAGTGCTGAAGTGCCCAAGAAGCATGAAAACCTCCCTGTTCATGAGGTCTCTGTAGGGGTACTCTTTCATCACTCACCTTGTCCATACCACGCTGTCACGGAGTGAAAAGCCTGGTAGCATCTAAAGTGGTTTGAGCACCGAGTGCATCCAGTGCATCCCATTCCTGAGGCTGCTGCACATCATGCTGAGAAAAAGCAGCCACACCATGAAGCAGTCAGCCTGGGAGAGGTAATTGGGATAGCTGACATTGGTTTAACTATTCCTCTGGTTAAGCTGCTGCTTACCTCCCTCTGGTTGACTTAAGTGTATTTATTTAAAACAGATGGGTGATGCGCCCTAATACCTTTTATCCTGATTTGACCAGACATCTGCATATTTTTCAAGTTGAAGCAAAGCCTTTGATACACCAAGTTAAGTAAATGTTAATGTGAATCTAGAGGAATGTTGTTATTTTAAGCCACCCTAACATTAAAAGTGCACGTTTTCTTTTTCATTCCATGTAGACAAAGTTCACCTGCTCGGGCACTGCTCATTCCATTAAACACTCTTCAGAGAAACAGCCCTTGTCTTCTCTGCTGTCATTTTGCCCCTTAGTATTTCTACTGTTTGCTGATGTGCACGACCCCACCATAGCTCATACCTAGGAATTGCTGTAATTCTTTTCAAACTGCATTTAATTGTTTCTCCTCATGTCCATTTGTCACAGAAAACTGTACTATGCAGTATTACAAGGTGTGGGATATCATATAATATTGGAATACGTACAGCTATTTATGGTAAATTCAACCTCATTAAGCAAGGAATAGGAATTGAAATATAATCAATATTGAAGATTGGTTATTTGAGTGTGGATTATTAAGTAATTTGCAATTTATGTGAAACAGTGTGTAGTTGTTGATAACAAATGTCAGTACAAGAGAAACCAGTTTAGCCAGATTGGGAAGAGAGGTAAATTTAAAGAACAGTAAATTTATTGAAACCTGTGCTGCTTATTGAATTTTAATCTTTTAACTTCGTGTATTCCACTAGTCTTAGGTACAGGTAGACTGAAGTACATCATATTGGAAAGTCACCTACACAATGAAAAAGCAAGAGTGAAAATTATTTAACAGGCACAAGCTAGCTTCCATGGTTTTATGTCATCAGCTTCCCTGTGGATATTATTTTATGAAATCACTTTTCCCAAATATCAGAACCAGAATGTGGCTCATGAGAACTACTGACTGATGCTTCAACATCAGTTAACTTCTCTACTAGACACCTATTATCTGTTTGCCCCCTTGTGTTTTACAAGATCTTTATATACTGTGTGTTCACACACACGCACACTCAACAAATGTTATTAAATACGCAGTTTGATTTCATTCTCTCTTCTTTTTCAGCATTTCTTTTACTTTAAGTTGATGAATATATGTCCTGTGGTGATTAAATGAGAAGTTTTACCGCATCACATTTTGTTTTCACTCTGTTTAGTAGAATTTTCTTTTTGCATGCCTTTGATCTCAGCTATTTGGCAATAGCCTGCAAAATGATTCTGTGATACCAGATTAATGAATTTTATATCTGAATTCTTTAGTTACAGTATACTGGTGTTTGCAGATGTGTTCAGTAAGCTGATTTCCAAAAACATTTGCCTCTCTGGTATTGCTGTAACTTGTGTGACACATTTCCAGATGCTGGTGGCACCTCCATCAAGGGCTGTCTTCTCAGTTGTGGCTTAGATAAGACATATACTTGCCTAGCATTTTATTTTCTTCACATTCTTTTGGGTTGGGTTGGGCTGTTTTCTTTTTGTTGTTACTTTTCTTAGTACATTACTGAAGTTGTGTGCCAGTTCCTGAACTCTGTTTGAGAAGTTAATTGTAGCTTTGGGTAATGTGTGAAGGCATTGTTTGTACCTCCTTGTACTCAGCATAATGTCTCTGTTGTGGATTCAAGCGACTTGAAGGCTGCACTAGTTACTGGAAACGATCAAGAGCCGTTCCAGAATCTGGAAATTACTGCTGAATTGAGACACTCCAGTAATATCCCTTTTCCCCAGGCAGATCAGCTTCTTAAGAGGTTATATGTTCTAATGCAGTGCTCAAGGTTTTTCTTATATTACTAAGATCTGGATGTGAGATTCCTCATGTTACTGCATCCTTCTGCATCGGGAGGGCTCTAGGAGGTAATGTCTTTTGGCCCTTTTTGCCGTAACGTAGGAAGCTAAAGAAGCTGAAGTTAGCTCAGCATTATCAAACCATGTTACCTGCCTTTTGGCTTATTCTTTGAGTTTAATTATTTCTACTTTGACATTTCTGTCACTATAGTACATGCCAGTAAATCCTCTCTGACTGTAAATCACCATGGAGGAAATCATCTTGTAACATGTACACTGCAGACATTCCACTCCCTCCTTGCCAGCAGGGGTAGACAAGGAAGCATTTGATTCCTTGATGTGGCACCTACCGAGTCCCCTCTGCTGACCTCTGTGGGGATACATAGAAGGTTTTAGGCTATGATGATGCTGAATTCTGCGTTGACGGAAGGATAGGTTAATGGGCAGAAACACTTGTCTGTCTTCAGCACACAAATAATTTGTATTTGTCTTCAAAAGACAAGCATCATATTGACCAGTTTAAAATCTATGGTCACTTGTTTTCAAATCAGTGCACATGCTTTGGGCTCATTGCCTGTACGTATGGATATATCTCCTGCTGCAACATCTCTGAGGGAAGAGAATCAAAGAGCTGGCAAAGAAGGAGAATGCTGCTAACTTTGAGAAATAAAGTCCCACGTTGTTCCTCCATAAACCATGCACAGCTCTGAACAACAAAATAAAAGTAGATAAGAGACTGAATGTCAACTGTTTCTCCTAATTACAAAGAATCCAAACACCACATATGACCAAAAAATGCCTGCTGCTTGAGTTCTTGTCTTAGTGATGTCATGTGTGTGTCAGACTTAAAAAAATTGCTCCTAATGCAGTGAAAAGCTGTATTTTATTTATTTTCCATCAAACATTTAACAGAATTTCTTTCATGTCTTGATATGTCTTGTACAGTTCTTTACTGGCAAACATAGCATTAGTTATGGAGAGGACAGGATTAACAACTAATACAAAAATTAGTTTATTTTTTCTTATAGTGAATTTTAGAATTTTTCTGGTAGCCTTTAATACTAAATGCTTATCTGAAATAGTGTAAGATATTTTAGAATTGTCTTTGACATTAATATTTCACCATTTTATGCAATCTTATGGGACACTTCATTGGCACTTACATTCACCAAAATATTATTTATACTCTCCAACTGTTTATATATTTCCCTGCCCCTGGAGTATAGTGTTCTTTGTGTACATTGTTTATATCTGTGAAAAATCAAGAACTATAACAACTGTCTGAAATTTACAATTTCATTGCTCTTCTACTTGGATTCAGGTACTTAAAAGAATGAGAGAAGATTTAAACATTTCCACAAATGTACTGAAGACAAATACATACGTACATTAATATTTATAGCAAATAAAACTTCTTATAAGACAGAGTTGTATCAGAGAGGCTCCTATGGTTATTCATGCAATGAGCTAACAAATCATTTATGATAAATGCACTGGCTCAAATAAAAATCTACTTTAATGCCTATGTATCAATGATAAACCTTATGTGAAATTTGTGATTTTTATTAAATGTGAGTTGTGTTGTGCAAAGTAATTTTTGACTTAATATGAAAAAAATAATCTGTTTTAGCACTTGTTATAAAATTCAGGTTCTAAACAGAATTTTTTTTTTTTAAATATTTGTATACAATGAGCAGGAAAGTAAATGTGTTGGTAAGAGAGGGGACAAGCAGCCGTACCTCCTGCCTTAAAGGAAATCTGGAAGGGAGTTTTTCTGCGACTAACAAACAAATTATTATGCACAGACACAGTATTATGCACTAATATTGGTCATGTGGTTTTACATTGTATGCCTGACTTGCAAGATGTTCTTGATTTCCATTTTACAAATATAAATGAACTGTAAATAAGGTATCATTCTCTGGGTACACCTTGTAAGTCAGTGTGACACAGTTACTAGAATTGCTTCACACTGTAGACTGCAATTGGTTGTCCTGTAAGGAAATTGTTGAAATTGGAATTTCATCACACATTTTTAGTTTTTCAAGGATTCTTGTGTTTACAGACTTCACTACATGCAGAGCTGTTTTTTTCTCTTTCTGTAGTGGAATCTCACCATCAGGTAGAGGACACAAAGAAACTTTCTTTTCCTTTAGAAAATTTCAAGTGTCTTTTTTGTTAATGCAAACTTTTCACAATTGTCGTTTAACCTTTCTTCTTCTATCTGTAAACCATTTGTATTTAGAATCACTGTCTAGTATCTATTTCAAATATGTTTGTGTTGGAGGTTATTACAATTTTCATCTGATTCCAACATTAAAGGTTCAGTTCACTTTTTTTTTACAGGTCGTAGGAAAAATACCATTGCTAATTTTTAGCAGCAATTACAACTATGCTGCTAGTTTTGCTTCTGTTATTGCATGCTTTACTGATAGTTATGATCACTGGCATTGTATTGTGTAACACAGCACAGCTGATGACAGTTCAGACATGCCATTCATTTGTGAAATGATGTTGAGCACAGGGTTAGGGTGACCTGTATGTGGTCCTTAGCTACAGCTGACTAGGTAATTCCTGTTTAGGTGTATTTGTTTCTCATCCAAGAGACCCCCAGGACTGAGTTTGTGCAGTAACTCATTTGTCAGGAGAAATTTCTCGTGGGTTGTGCCAGGCGACTTCTGTCTTTCATTTCTCTCTTCTCTGTGATGACTGCTAGGCAGGGTCATGAATAGAAACAAGCTCATGTTTCATGAAAGAAAGTGGCATGGCATTATTGCTTTCCAAGTGCCTGACAGTTCAGGCACAGGAGATAATAAGCTAGTGTATTATTGGAAGATTTGAGAAGACACCTTATGTAAATACTTTTTCTCCAGCTCTTGAAAGAATCAGTCATTTTTGTCCTTGTCTTCACAGTCAAAGCACACACTTCCAGCTTCTCATTTTCTTCTAGAGTTATAATTATTCCTGCTTGCCAGAATGATCCTCTTCATCATCTGTTTAGTCAGATGTTTGTGCCTTTTTCCTGCTAATCTCCCTGCTTTTGAGATTTCTAGATTACTGTCACACTTCAACATGGAATAAGTAGAGATGTTAAGTGTATTTGCTTGTACTGCCATTTGTTTATCATTTATTTATGGTCTTAGTTTAAGGGACTGACTTTATTTCTGGGTTGTGAAATAGCACACAAGAAGCCAAAAGCCACTAGAAGCTTTGAGTGCAGGATTAGTGTGTATGTGGTTTTGACAAAGGAAAAGTTGTAATGAGTGTGGAGTTGTGTATGGAGGGATGGAAGGAGTCAGTTTTAGTATGGTTCACATTAACCACTAAAGTTATAGAAGCTTGTGGCATAAAATCATCTGTGCCCTCACAGGTCAAATCTTGTGTGATATTTTACTGCATTATTATGAAAAAGTGAGGGGAAATTACTTGTGAATCATTATGCTGGTACTTAGCTCTTGACTCTTCCAAGAACATTTGCTTTTGTGTTCCAGGGTTACCTCTCACACTTCTGCAATGAAGAGATTAGATGTGTGATAACATGAGCTACTTGGCTTATTCTTCACAGTTAAAGCATTAAATTGTTTATACTCACAATAGCTGCAGCAAAATAAATAATCTGTCTTGGTAGACATTTTCAGTGAGAATCTCTAAATTTATTTAGCCCTGCTAAAGGTTGTAGAATAATCTGCATACTCTGTGGAAGTATTTAAGCTGCATGTCTGAAGTCTGAGTACGGCAGAAGCCATTTATCCAGTGACTCAATGTGATATTTACAATCTAAGTTGAATTATTCAGCAATATATATATATTTTTTTTTAGCCTTTCATGTCCCCTCGGTACCCTGGAGGTCCAAGGCCACCTTTAAGAATACCCAACCAGGTAAGAATTTATCACTCCCACACAGTCGTGGTTTAGGTCATGGTGCAGTACTGGGAGCAGGGAGCACTGTACTGAAGGCTGTCAATGTATGGCGTGCAAAAATGCCTCAGCCCCTCTCCACTCCATTTTCTCTGACCACTAATAGACACATCATGCCACTGCTGGCTCACCGTCCCGTGCTTAATTGCTGTGTACACCTCAAAGTTTATCATGCCCTCAGCCTCTGTGCAGAGGGAGAACACAGTGGACTTGTAGAGAGAAAGAAACTTGTTAACCTCAGCCAGGCTGTGCTGCCTGCCCAGGCTGAAGGCAGTACATCCCCATCCGTTACGTTCTCTGAGCATTCTTAAACATACTACACAGGTATCTCTTAGAATTCCTTTACTTCAGTCTACACAAAATGCATCACTCCTTCCTCTTCTTTGTTGGATGTGTGAAGTATTACAGTAACAGTGGAGTGTATTTACTTCACGGTAAACAGGAGATGATTGGTGAGAAGCAGTTATCATCAACTGTTCCATGCCTCTTACGGACACTCTGAAGCCTTTATAAAAGCATTGTATTACCACTTTTTTTTTTTTAGTATTGTTATTTTCACAAAGAAGAGGAGAAAGTGAATGCCAGCAGCTGACATCTTAAGAGAGAATGAGATGGAGCACTAAGAAAAACGGCATCATTTTCATGATTTGGAAAGGCTGATAGGAAAGCTGGAATATCATTTTGTGCAACCTAGACTTCCAGGACTGTCTTTTTGGTCACCAAAGCTGAACTTTTCTGAATTTGTGTGTCATAATGCCAACAAACTTCTCTTGACCATTGACACAATACTGTCATAAAATTGAACGTCAAATTTTAGTGAACTGGGAACATTTTAGCTTGCAGGATTTCCTTAGGTCACCTGTTGGTGATCTGCAACTTAGCTGCTTTTTCACAGAGGAAATGTGTGACTTAACATTGCTAATGTGAACATCAAGGGAGGATATAACTGCAATGAAATGCATCCAGTGTTCTTTGTTCAATGTTAGTTAGCAACAGTATACTGTAATGCTTTACAAAATGTATTCCAGAGTTTTGCAGCTTTCAGTGATATCCTAGCCAAGGGTACACCAGTACTGGATATCCATTATTCTTTTGTTTCTACATTTCTGAACTGTGCAAATGTAGCAGCTAGAACCTGGTTGTGGTGAATGCTGTGAAGTTGCTGCCAAACCACAGCTTTATTTCAGAAGTGTTTTTGTGTACACAGTACATTTTCAGTGTAGAATTGCAAGGTAATGTTTGTGAATTACAGCTCTTGCAATTCGTTTACATTATGCTGCATTCATGAATTACTGCTCTTAGCACAACTGCACTTTTTGGAGGGACCTTAAGGGCTACCACTGGAAGTAATGAACTACTATAATATAGTAAGTCAACATCTGGGTTACAAGGAGATAGTTTATCTGATGTTTATCAGAGTTTACTCTGACTTTAAACCATCATACCTATACCTCCATCCCTCAACATAGGTCATTTGAGTTGTATTCTGTAGAGGGATGTGTGACATGAAGCATGCATGCCTGGTACTTATAAACCTGTCTTGGCATGTGTGAGCTGGATCTGGGCTCTGTGGTTGGGAACATTAATAAATACTGCATGCCACAGAGTATTCCCAGGATGTTTTCAGGGCTCCATCATCATACCCTGCTAGATTCAGTCCTGTAAGAGTATTTGCTCTCAGCATTGCCCATGCTGTGCTGTGTTGTTGGAGAGTCCTTTGGTGCTTTGGCATGAAATTGTAATGACCACATGAGCCAAGTGTCAGTGAAATATTGCAGCAGCTCATCCTTATTCGTCTGATATCCTGAGCAGAAATGACCAGTTCCTCCCTTACAAGAGTATTTGACACTTCCCTGTGTATTTCATGTCTTGTTTTTACATTTGACCTTAGGACAATCATGCAATGGAAGTAAATGTAAAACTCCGTTTTAAATGACACCACAGATTATGCGTTTATTATGTAATACTACATTAGAACACCTTTTAACTTGGTGCTAAAATAAAGTAATAATGTGCAACTTTATTTTGAATTTCCTTCCTTTTTTGGAAATAAACTTAAATATTTACAGATAAATTCCCTTTTCTGTGTACCCAAAACTACCAGAGTACTTTCAGATCAGCAGTAGCTTATCCATCCCCTCAGTTACCTATGCTGCCTGAGAAGATTATTTTCTTAACACAAGAATTACCCATTCCTGACACTTTTTAATGAAAAAGTATTATTATTTTGGAATTTTAAATGGCACTTTGTGGATTAGCTGCAAAAAAAACTATTCTAATTGACTAAACTGCAGAAGTTAGCCTTAATCCTAAATCAGTTACTGTAAGGGGGACATAAAAATAAAAAAGATATTGATTTGGACCAGAGGTGAATTAACACCACAGTTTTTCTTCAGACTTGAAGACAAGTTGTATCAACAAGTGCTGTGACTGTTGCTGTCTCCTGTAGCTGAGTAATAAGCTAGTGCTCTTCAAGGGTGAAGCAGGTAGAATGTCCATCTCCCACATTACAGCCCTGCTTTATCTTACTCTTTGAGTGCTGTATCCATCTGCCCTGGTTATAGCTCACTCTTATGAAGTGTGACATTGTGTCCACGCTGAGGCCTGTTAAGAGAAGATGTTAAAACTGGAATTAAAAGGGAAAACCATAACAACATGAACTTGCAATAAGTTGCCATGTAACCAAGAAATAGGCAGTGATTTGATGTTAAATGGTAGGTTAACTAAAGCAAAGGAAGCATTGGAGAAAAGAAGCTAATTGGATGAGGATCTGTTTTGGAGATCATTTATCATAATTCCAAAGAATTGCAAGAGTTTGGCCATACAAATCCATAGATGGTGTCGTTAGACATTTAGGACATTTAGTTGGGCACTCGGGACATTCAGTTAGGATGTTTACGTATGTTAACTTTTATGCATTACTCTTGTCTCAGAAGAAATATCTAGAAATTAAAAACTAAATATTACCTGTTATCTATTAACCATGCCTTTCAATGTGTTATGTTCACGTTATGTGATTTCTGTGCCTGCAGGCACTTGGAGGTGTCCCAGGAAGTCAGCCATTATTGCCTAGCGGGATGGACCCAACACGGCAGCAAGGTGAATGGGATAAACATATGGATCATGTAAAGTAACTTCTTCTCAAACTGGCATCCTTCAGTCGGTGTTTCACAGTTTACTGGTTGTTTTTGTTTCTTTGTTTTGTTTTGTTTTGTTTTTATCTTGCTTATTCTTAATTTAGAAGGAATCTTAGAGTCATAGAATGTATTGGGTTGGAAAAGACCTGTAAGGTCACTTAGTTCCAATCACCGTGCTGTATGAAGGAACACCTCCCAATAGAATGATCAATTAAAGTTGCCTTGGAAGGTGTCTGTATTTCACATAGCTTTTAAAACCACATACTTTTATTTCCAGGGCATCCAAACATGGGTGGACCTATGCAGAGAATGACTCCTCCAAGAGGAATGGTTCCTTTAGGACCACAGGTACATTCTGTAAATAAATATCCATTTTTATCGGGAGATCTGTGTTTGTACTTAATTACTTTGATTCTGGTGTTGCATAGATTGAAGCTAGAATGTGCTAGGAGTTATTTTAATACCATTTAAAAATAAATTTTATCTATTTAAAAAAGAAAAATCTGATTTACTGCTTTAAAAAATCTGAAATTCAGAAATCATTTTTTTAATATTTGAAATTAGAAGGAAATCCTTAACTCACTTATTTCAGGAAAATTACATTTTCCTACATCCAGTGTATGTTTTAATTAAAAGGTAAAGGAGTCCAAGTGTCAAAGAAGGTTCTCTCAACCTATTATATTATTCTGTCTAGGAGGGTAAAGTTCATCTCATAGTACTACTTAGTACTGCAGTACTACTCAGGCAAACTGTAGCAAAAAGAAGAGTGTTAAGCCACTCAACCACTGTTGAGATAGATTTTTTTTTAGTTTCAAAGAGATTTTAATGTAAAATTAGGAGTTCATGCTTTTGTTTCTGCCATGCATCAATCATAAACATCTCTCCAGCTTCAGTTCCAAGGAGTAAAGCAATCTTGGATTGCAAGAGTCCACCTTCTCCAAGGTGCTGATCTGTTCCTCATTTTGTACTGATGCTTTCCTCTAAAGTGCAAAACCACTATTTGTTGGCATTGCATTATAATAATAAACTGAGGTAGAAGAGTACCTCAATTGTGATGTGTACTTGAAACATGAATCAGAAAGGTTGCTTTGTATTTCAGCGTTCTTGGTGAGGGAAAATATAGGTAGTTGTGTTTTATACCATGTTGCCAGTAATTTGTTCTCTGTGCATTTTTACTTCTCAATTTAGATGGTCTCTCTAGTGGCTTATTTGTTTCTTGGAAAAGAAACTGAATTTTAAACGATTAAATAGCTTTGCCTTTCAAATCTGTTCATAAATGCCTTTTCAGTACCCTTTATGTTGGGTCTTGGTAGAAACCAGTTGTGTGGTTCTACACGATGTCTGCTGTGTGACCAACAAACTCTTATTAAATGAATTTGTTGTTCCTTCTGTAGCATTGATGTTTATTTACCACTTGTGTTTTGGAGGTAGAAAGAGAAGCTTTGCAGTGCTGCCAGATGAGATTGAGCTGATACTTTATGCAGCACCATTAGTCACACAGCAGGCAAATCTCGTGCCAGTTTTTATAAGGGTGCTTTTTTTTTTTTTCTTTCCATTTTTGCTGTCTCTTAAAATGCAGTGTTTTTGTAAATTTCTTCCTTCTTTTTCTGAACATCCTCTTAAAATGGGGAAAACATAGTTTTTCTACACAACTTCAAACTTTATAAATAATTTTCTTCTGTGAATGGATCATCTTCACGTATTACTCTTAGGATCATCTCAGAGTGCAGTTCTAAGACCAAACTCACTTTGTTTTTCAAATCTACTTTTAAGAAACTCTTGTTTCAGAGCTGTAAATTTGGCCCTGGTGTGCCCAGAGTTCAAGGCTGTGTGCTACCGTGCTGCACTGGCAGTTAAACCTGGGAAACACTTAATGTGCTAATGTATAAATGCTTACCTCAGTGTTTTGTGCTTTATGATTCTACGCTGTTCCAAACAAAATAGCACGAAGCTAAAAGCAGTGTTACAAATGCTTGAATCTATGAAAAGCTTCAAAGAATCAGGTTCAGTTCTTTTTTTTTCAACACAGTGCACACTGTGATAGACTACTTAATCCCAGTCCCTCAGAGTTGCTGGTGAGCTTACCACGTGTCCCTTGTGCACATAAACAATAATTATCTTAAATATTTAAAATCATGTATCTCATTCTGACCCCCTGATCTTAGGGAGTCCTTCTATAAGCAGCTCAACACCAGATCAGCAGTGGTGGTGGTGTCTTTAAGTCAAAACCTGTGAGGAACAAATTAGAACAGAGAGGATAGCTGCAGCTGAAGGAATGTGTGTATTAGTAGCCTTAATCAAAGTGCTCTTATTTTAGGATGAAAGAGTACATTTGATTAGAATTATCAGTAATTAGAGTTGGAAGTACATTTGATTAGAAGTATTCTAGTCCTCAGGATTCCGTAATGATCTTTAACCCTGTCCTGCACAGATGATTCCTGGACTAAAAAAGAGATAGCCCAAAAGGCACAAATTACTCAGCCCTCCGAATCAAGATAGGAAAATAAAATAAAATAGATATAGAATCACTATTTTGTTACAGTTAGCCTGTGTTTTCTTTCATTTCCAGTAGTACTGTCAGATGATGTTACTGTACAAATTTGCTTTGACTATCCATCAGTTCCTGCCCTACAATTCTGACAGAGGAGTTGTTGAGGCAAAATTATCTGTGGTAACTTAGGTTAAACAAGATGTTTGAGTTGATCTGTCTGATTTTTTCCTGAGCATGCACACCAATTGATCTGTGAGCTACACACAAGTTTAAGAAATGAGTAGTGATTAGTGTTCAACAGCTATGGCTAATACTATCTTCAGATGGCACTGTTGGATCATTGTCATGTTTTTGTCTGGAAAATGGCCTCTGTTTGCAGCTTTTGGATGTATTCTTGCAAATCTCTGTATGATACGCTTTCAGGAGTGTCTAACAGTGAGGAAAATTAAATATTTGGGGTTTCTCTTTAGATCATGGGACCTCCTCTCCAAGTTCTATATCAATTTTCGATATCTAGATCCATCAACATATGAAAAGCATTAGACCAATACTTTGAATATCACTGTTGGATTTTTCTCATGTTTTCATGGCATCATGAATGTGTTCACATGCTTTGTGAATGAGGCTGACACAGAGAATGCCCATAAGCCTACATTATGTAGATTTTGTAGTTGTTAGTACCGTATACACCAATTGGAGCATATTAGTTTTGTTATTGGAAAATAGACAGTGACTTAGATTTTTAAAAATAAATTATTTGCTTATCTCTCTAACTTCTTAAATGCAGAACCAATATGTTTAAGTCAATAATGTTCATTTTAGAGAATATTTTTTTTTCCATTCCTTTGCAATATCAGAAAAAATAAGTTTTAAAAAAAGTAAGAAAAATCAACAGACCACAGAGTGCATTATGAATGTGAGCTGTGATGATAGACTCTTCTGCTTGTAGTCATCTGAATTAAAATAGGTACCATTTAGTTTTTCGTATAAAACTGTACAGTTGTTAGTCTTTCGTCATGTTATTGGAGCATAGCTCTGATTTCATGGGCATTACATGATTCATTTTTTGGCATTGCTATGACATTCATTATCTTATTAAATAATTTTCATCTTGCTCATATTTCAAATTAACTGATTTGAAGGGAAATGTGATCGTTATGCTGTATGTTGTTGAAGTGATATCATGTGGTGCAATTTCATACCAGAATTCACTGGTACCCTAACAAAAACTAACAAAAGAAATTTCATTTAAATTCTGTAATGTAGAAATCTCAGAGTCAAAGTCCAGGATTCTGATTTTGAATGAGATTCCTTGGTTTAAAAGCCAAATGTGTTGTAAACGTTGACTTGACTGTAAATAACTCCTTGAAACAATTCACATTTTAAAAATTCTTAGTATATTTCTAATTGAATATTACATGTAATTCTTTCTCCTTGGGGATAACAATATTATTTTTTTAAGTCAACAATGGAAACTCCTGAAAGAATGAATTACATTGGCCTGTCCCGTCAGCAGTTACATAGGGATATCATTAACCTGCTGTCCTTTCTTTCCCCCTCCTCTTTGGTTTTGTTTTTTTGTTTTGTGGTAGTCTGACCCTTGGTTATCATTGCAGAACTATGGAGGTGCAATGAGACCCCCACTGAATGCTTTAGGTGGCCCGGGGATGCCTGGAATGAACATGTAAGCATAATAATAAACCTTATAATGTTTAGAAAAATCATTATTTCATTGTAGAAGTGACATTTGGGTTAAATAAGTTAGGGGAAATGTGCTTTGATAAGTAGCATGCTTTGATGTCTAATACCTGCAGTTACAAAAAGTAGACCCACAGCAGCTTCCTTGTTCTGCATGCATCTTTCCCAGGTTCATTTGCTGACCCTTCAGACCTGTACAAATAATGAGTTTCTTTCAGAGGCCGAAGTAAAAATACTGAGAATATTTTGTCACTAGAGTCACCAGTATGTCCTTGTGTGCATTTTAATCTTTTATGTTTTTATTTTTCTTTCGGTAAAGATTGGTACAAGTATGATCTGTTACATAATTTTAGCAAAAAAGAAACCCTCTTTATTTAAAACAAAAACACAACGGAACAATTTTTTTGAAATAAGTGTTGATTATTCTCTGTTACTGCTTTTATTTCCATGGCTACATTTATTTTCACTTTTAACAGATGGAACAGATTTACAGATACAAGTGCAAGTTTTCCAGTATTCCTATGTACTTCTGAGGCTGGATTCCTATTTAGTAAACCTGATGTCAGCTGAGTTCTTCTGAGCTATCCTGAATTATCCTAGGCTTGGAGTTAGTCATTGGAGTGGATTATTCATTTTACACCTGTAGACAAGACCCTTCTTAAGGGTGTAGAACAATTTCATATGTATAATCACTGTGTCTTAAGTAGACTAGATTTAAACTATGGATTTTAACAAAACAAGTGACTCACAGTGAGGAATCACTTCACATAAATCTTTGCTTGTATGGAGTTGTTACGCAATCAACAAATCTGAAAAAAAAAATAAGATGCTGTTTGTTTTATTTAGATTTATTTCATAGGAGATAAAAATATTTAAGGGGATATTAAAATTCCAACTACCATAATACAGACCAGAAACTGCGTGGTCATTCTTGTATCTTGATCCTGATGCTACTGACGTTACTACATTTTCTCATAATCAGCATTTTGTCGTCCCTGGAGTAGTCACTGAAGGCAGTATGGTAGTGAGTGTATCAGGACATAAAAATGACTTTACAGTCTAATGTCAGAGAGCAACTTGTTTTACACCTTTTACACCTTTGTTTTCCAAGAATGAGTTTCCAGCAGACAGACACAGAGAAAACAATCAGGACTTGCATTTATTTGTTACACCTTAGATTCCTATTTCTACTTTTTTTTTTGGGGGGGGGTGTAGGGGGAGGGTGGGGACATAAATGAGAGTTGGCAATTTGCATTAAAAGTAAGAAGTTTTGCACCTGAAAAAGAACTACTGAAATAGTACCGCTAAGAAAAGGTATTTAATCTATTTTACCCTTAATTTCTTCAGATCTCCAGACATACTTCGAGTTCTTGAAGCAAATAAAATAAATGCTAAAGTTGGGTGTTACTTTGTCGTGTACATGATATATTGGAGACCAGGCAATTATAGGAGCTTTCACAAGGAAAGGCAATCAATGAAATTCATTGTGAGTGTGAGCACAACAGAGATGTATTTTTAAGAAAAGAAAATGTAACTTCCTAAAATTAAATGTTCTAGAAGTAAAAATGAGGACAGATAAGGCATTTTAACAACACTTATCCACATAAATGAAAGTTTACCTAAGAAAAATAAATGGGATTCTGGATGACAAAAAGAACTCCTTGTCTGTCCCTTTCTATAGGAAGATGGTTGAAATACTGACACTTCCGTATCACATTTCTTAAGCAAGCTTTATCTTGCATTGAGACAGTAAATATACGTAGGTCGTGTTCTTTTAAATCAAAGTACGCAAGGAATGCATTTTCTTTTGAATTTTTATGTCCCGTTGAATTGGATAGCATGAATTGAAGAACTTTGCTTGGTGTGTACAAGAGGTCTGATACCATTCATAGAAGAGCACAGTGTGAAACAACAGTTATGAAATACATAACCATAAATGTTTCTTTGTCTTGTCAGGCATGTACGAGACTCGTAGGTTTCTTACAAGCTCATCTTCCCTCCAGCTCAGCTGGAAGTGGGACAGACCACACCTTCTTGGTTCTGAGCAAGACAACCTGCTGCCTGTTTGCATATTACAGTGCACACTGAAAGCATAGGGGAGTCCAGAGTGCTTGAATAGGAGTGTTATGCTCTAGTATACTTTGAATTATGTCACATGCTGAATTGCAGACCTTTGGAGTTCCCTTATTGCATGCCTTACTACATAAATGTTGGTTTTGTTTTTTTATCATCAGACGAAATACATTTTTTGGTCATCAGATGGATTGACATACACTTTTATAAGGATCAGAGACATTACTGAGCTCTGGACTTCTAGTGGTTTTTCCAAGACACCGTGTTCATTTCGTACTGTAAAGTTGCTGCTGTCAGGTTTGCCATTACCCTGCAGCCACAGTAAAGACTTGTCATGTCCAGTCTAGTTCAGAACCAGATAGAGAATCTGCAGATGACCTGCAGGCAGCAGCACGTGTGTTGAGCTCATTCTGTTTTACTCCTTGCCTCTGTCTATTTCCTAGGGCACAGCACTAAGGAAGAACAGTGTAAACCATCTCATGTTCTTACATTTCTAGGGAAGGGGATAACTATATATAAAACTGCTGCCTTATGTTAACTTACATGTGTCTTCACACAGCCATATCGTGCATTAAAATTCTGCACTGTTGTATTCAATGTTTTTTGATTTCTGGCAATGTTAAAATATAAAAGCATGCATTCTACAAAAGCAGATGCCATTTTAAAATCCAGCTTTTTCTCCTGGGAAAGCTTCAAAGGAAGCTGCTCTGGCTAAGAGCAGAATATCTGCCAAATATAATTTTACATTTCTCTGGATGAGAAAGTGTTCTTTATTGTCAAAAGCTGCAGCAACCAGCCTGAGAGCTCATAGACAGTATTTCAGTCCGTGAGCATATACTCCTTTAAATGTAGCATTGCTAAATAATTCCTTGCTTCATCATAGCTAATGCATATTAGATTACTTGAAACAGCTGATACATATCCTAAGTCTTTTTCAAAATCATTTTATTTTAGCTATAGGGTTTGGGGCTGAAAGTCAGTAGAGCCATTTTTAGTAAGATCTTTTTTTTTTTCTTTGTGGAAAAAAAGCTCTCTATAGGACCAAAATGACAAATTTCAGGGAGCATTGTTGGATTTCTCTGGCACTTTTTAATGGCCTGTGTGACCTGCAGTGCTGTTCGAGTGCTAAGAATATCTCAGTCATACCTGAAAAGAAAAAAAATATGATTTTATTTTTTAACTGCAGTTCCCAGACTTGTATCTAGAGGTTTAATTTCTGATGGAATGTATTTTCCTATTAGGAGGCTGAAATATGAGACTTGATTTTTCCAAGTGCAGTATTTCCAAGGGTACAGTGTAAGCCTTAAGAATAGATTGCAGCTTTATTTAGTCGTAGCAGCAGATACTTTGTAAATTCATATATTCAGAATGATCTAACTATTAATATTTTCAAAGTAAACATTTTTATAAAAGAAAAGAAAAGCTTTCATTGCGCTGAAAAAAAATATCCAGGTAACCTTTTCTAATGTGTTTTATAAGCTTACAGCATTATGCTCTGGGTAAACCATATGGCTTTCAAGCAGAATCTGCTACAGCGTTTTCTAAGTCTATACTTAGAGCTGTCCATGACTTCCAGTAAATTTGCAAATTCCAACAGCTTTGTAGATGAAAGGTGAGTTTCCTCTCTGGAAGCAGCAGCACTGCAGCCTGCAGGATAGCACAGGCATTATCAGGGTTTAGCTTAAAACTTGTGCACTCACCTGAGGTACTGTGACACTGAGAGGAGCTGGTTTCCCAGTCTCCTTATAAAGCCTAAGCTTCCATGTTGCTATTGGTGCTGCAGCTCACCTAACCACCTACCCGAGGCAGCTTTTTCGTAACTCTGTACTTCTTCATATCCAGCAGGATAGTCACAGCCACTTTCCGTTTGATATTTTTCAATAGGAGTTGCACAAAACACGTGCAGGGTTTTATGGTGAACACAGACTGCTGGTGCTGATCTGAATGCTGCTGGTTTCTCGTAAAGAGATGTGCCAGCAAACCACACACAGCATGGGACGTTTCAGAAAAGAAAAAGAAACAAAGACAGAACATCTAGCATTTCCAGTGTGGTTATTAGCAGAGAAGAAATTGCTGAATGCGTGACCCGAGTATTGTGTCTGTGAAGCCCACTTGTGTCGGGCATTGCTTGCATGAGGCAGTGAGTCCATTTCCTGGCTAAAAGGCAGCTGCAGGCCATTGCTAAAAGCTTTTGTGAAATCTTTCAGTGAATGTGCTGCATGAGGTGACTAGGGAGAGGTGTTGGGGTGGTGCAGTTTTAGCTTTCATGGAGGGACCACCAAGGCACAGAAAAACACCTTTAAACGTATCGTCCTCTTTGGTGGGGGAGTGTTTCAGCAAGAAGACCCTCCTACGTTTCTGTTTTCCAACCACCTGAATATGTCAGCAGCACAAAATGGAATGATTGTTTTAATTTTCACTTGATTTATTTCAGTTGGTTGTTTGAGGTAATTTTTTTCTAATAGCCTTGCCGACAATGCAATAAAAAATAAATTTTATATTAAATCCCTCAGGCAACATATCTACTTGATAGTTTTTAGTTTTGTAAAACTTTAAAATAGAATACTTCCTGAGCTCATTTATAAAATCTACTTTTCTCTCTGTATTTAAATAACTCCCCCAAGTCTCGTAAGCTGTGGTGGCTAATGTCCCTTTTCTAAAGCTAATGAGGCCAAAATGCCATTTTAAATGCAAAGGCTTTGTCTTCTGCTCTGCCTTTCAGTTTTCAGGGCCTTCAAATAGTGATTTTGTCTTATTTATAAATAACAAGGAATTCCTAATGTTTCCAGGGAAAAATTTGATTTTTCATAGAGATTTTGCTTCCCATATGGTATAGTTCCCTCAAGACTGTCTTTGTACCTACAAGACAATGTCTATCCACCAAAGTATTTCTCTAATCTCAGCTAAGAATAAGAAGCTCAAAAGAACATCAAGAGTTGTGAGAAAAAAAGGTGCTCTATCTGGAAAGTTGTCCTTTTTCCTTTCTCCATTCCACTCTGATGTTAGCATCAGCCTGATATTTAGTCTGAGTGAGCTTTATCAAAGACTTCTTTGGCCTGTTGCACTCTTGTCCCTCCTGCTAGGAAGCTGCTACTTAATCATAAATACGCCGCTTGAGCCAAGTGTAACAAGAATGTCTGAGAAGTCTGAAATCTCCATTTTGCCTGGTTTATGATAAATCTTATATTTCTGGGACTTCTGTGGAGATAGTGTATCCTTATCAAAGCAGCAAAAGATTTGTAGGTGCTTATTTAGATATGTTAAAAATGTATGTATAAAATAGCATGCTTTCATTTTTTAATAAATGGGAAGTATACATGCACTCTTTTATAGTATAGTATAGATATATACTACATCTGCTTCTCAGGCACATTTTGGAGCAGCAGATTTTCTGTGGCTTCTTTTTGTGAAACATATTTGTTACCAAAACTTTTTTAAGGAGGGCACTACTGCTAGTGAAACTGCATTATGCATGCAGTATTCTAGAGCAGTAT
This sequence comes from Oreortyx pictus, assembly GCA_036925125.1. Lineage (NCBI taxonomy): Eukaryota > Metazoa > Chordata > Aves > Galliformes > Odontophoridae > Oreortyx > Oreortyx pictus. The sequence goes on along the minus strand of JAUPFR010000004.1, from coordinate 4,493,374 downwards.
CCAACACGTTCATATATCCACAGTTCTTCAGAAAGGAACTTCATTGCGTTATCAGGAGTAGAGTTCCAAAGATGATATTACGCTTACAATTTAGTACTTTTCTTCTTTGACCTGTAGTTTATCAAGTTTTTTTGTGGAATGTGTGATACTTCCTCGGAATGTTACAAAAATGTTAATAAAAGTGCTAGGCAAAGGGTGTGTTACCAGTATTGTCCTAAAAAGCACGCGTGCACAGAACGAGTTAGGACCCAAGGTGTCTGAATTGTAGGTGACAGGGCAGCTGTCGTAAACCATCTTTCAACAGCTCATAAACTGATAAAGTGAAGAAAGTTGTGTTTTGCTTTAACACTGCACCTTGGTGCAGTTATGGCTGATAATCACATTGTAATGTAATTTGAAAAAAGCCATCTCCTAACTTATTCTGGTAATGAGTTGCTTTGAAGTATTAGCTTCCTCAGAATGGGTCTAGAAAAGGGAATTGTGCTGTGTCTCATCTTTCATTTTCTATTACAGGGGCCCAGGGGGTGGTAGACCTTGGCCAAACCCAACTAATGCCAATTCCGTAAGTAAATATTTAAATATATTAAATATCATTTTACATTCAGGGAGTTATTTCTCATCAATACTCCAGGGAGAAAAACAAAATCTACTTCATTCACCAATTAAAACACTGCACGTACGTTGTGTTTTTTCCCACTAATCCTACTGCAGGTTAGGTACAGTGATGAGCATATCTTAATAGAGGACTCAGTGACCTGTAAATATCTAGCTCTTTTCATAATCACACAGCAGCTCTACATCTCCGTATCAGTTACAGACCCTCCTGAAGACGAATGTTACCATGGAGAATGTTTAAAATACATTCTCGCTTCCTTTAGTGCAAGTTGGAAGAGTTAGGGCAAAACTGTCTGGCTTGCAGGCTCGGCAGAAGTTACAGCTTGGGCAGATACAGCTTAATGTGTGCTCCCATATTTCATACAACAAAAGCACATTTGCTCCTGTTAACTAGGGAATGTGAAATAGCAGAAATCAACCATTTTTTATAGGCTTTTTGTAACAAGCAGTGCACTCCATTGAATTTTGAGGTAGTCTTACAGCAGGTTGAAGGAAGAAGAGGTCAGTAAGGATCCCATATGAACTACAGTGTCTGCTTTCTCCTCAGAAAACACAAAGATGGAGTTTTCATTCAATAGTTGTATATCATTAGTATAAAAATATATCCCTTTTAGGTGCTTATGGTGGGATAACTGTTCTCAGTTTTGAATTAATGCTGAATTATGACTGAAGAAAGAAAGAGCTGAAACTCTTCCTCAGTTTTCTTTCGCATGGACTCAACTAGAACAGAATATTTTTCAACTGGTGGCTGAAATATTTTCACTCTACAAAATTAATAGAGAAATTCAGTAATAAATATGTGTAATGATATTGGTAGAATGAGTTGGATTGTAAGTTGTTTACACTCATGTTATATCGTTATTCTACAAAATAATGTGTCTTTTGTCAGTTCAGTCAGTTACCTCCTATAATGGCATTGTTCCACGTTTCTTAAGGGAGTCATTGAAAGAAGTGTTGCATAAAGAAGAAAACTGGGTTATTCTTGGCCGACTGGATTTCTGAAGATATCCTTTGTAACAAGGACTGTAGTTGTATTTTATGTGAAATTAGGACACTGTCCTTTAAAAATAAAAAAGAAATAATAATGGTGAGAAATTAAATGAGTAGCTTCTAGGGTGAATGAAACGAGTCGCTTTCCTTTTGTGGTCCAGATTTTAATCAAACTTAAGTATAGGTAAGAACATAGAAATTCAGTTCATCTCAGACACCAGACCTGAGTTTACATACATCTAAATGTATAAGTTGTTTGTATTGTTTTCATTAATGTGGCCACGAGGACACAGTAACCTTAAATGCAAATATTTTTAAGTATTTGTTACAAAACCCAGTATATGTCTATATTGCAAATTTTAGACTTCAACAGGCATAAAGTGGCAAGTCGTTGAAAAGGTGTTTATGTTTGATGACAACAGTATGTTTCTGTCATTTTTCACTGTGTGTTTGAAGCTAACAAAAATACATTAACCTATAACTCTTAATAAATATTGGCAAGAACTTCATGTCACTGCAGAAGAACCTACTGTTTTCTTTCTGTTGCTGTTACAGATACCTTATTCTTCAGCATCTCCTGGGAATTACGTAGTAAGTACAACTCAATGTATTTACTTATTAGAATAGATATTGCATTTGATTCAGGCAAAGAAATAACAGTCCAGATGTTAAGAAGACTGTATTGGTTGAGAACTGAACATCTGATTGACGCTTAGTATTTTGTCTACCATCTATGGTGCGTATGTTGACGCTGATTACTAGAATCATTATCAGGCAGGTTAAAATGAGTCTGTGTGCTGTTCTGTTTCTACATGTTTATAATAACCAGTACAATCTATCGTCTTATGTAAGGCAGAAAAACACAGCTATATTGGAAACATAATATTGTGTATGAATTTCTTAACTTTTTCAGGGGGGAAAAGAAAGAAAATATCAACGCATGAGTGCAAACTTATATCTCCCCAAATAAATACATAAATGGGTGACACTAGCTAACATTCTGATATAAATTTTTATTCTTGTAATTACCTCCTGGAGACTTGAAAAATCTTTTTCTCCAGTTTATTGTGCCTTTATTTCACATATATTGTCTTTATTTATTATGGATTACTCAGTGATTTTGCTGTTTCTTAGGCTGTGCTTTAGAATGAAATAGTTAAAACACTGTAACTGCCCAGCATTGATCTGCCATTCCGTGGAACACAAAATGCAAACCATCTCTCTGGAACTTCACAAAAGCATTTTACTTATCAACAAAAGTCTTTGTTGGAGTGTGTGCTGCTCTTATTTGTTCGCATCCCAAGAGATTAACTTTGTTTACTCTTTTAGAGCTTTTATTGCTGTTGTTATTGTTGTACTTGGGTTATTTGTACTTCTGTTGTACTCTTCTAAGGCACATCATTTCATATATTCATATTATATATATATATCAACACTGGAGCTGTGGTGTAACGGGGAGAGAACTTTGTCTCCTTTCTGTAGCCACTTGCCATTTGTCATTCTTGTTTGCAAGTTGTTGGGTTTCACTTTTTGACCAGTCTGTATTCTCATTTGATTTTTCATATTCTGTCATCTGAAGGTCAGATAACCGCAGTATTTAGCTTAAGACAACAAAAACATAGAAATATCAAATCTTTCACCATGAGGACAGTATACCAGTAATCTTTTTTACCTATTTCTGCTCCATGTAGGTTTCTCTTTATGTCTTCATGAAAGAGAAGATCCTTCAGCTCTAATGCTTGAAAGATGAACTCAAGGATGAGCTTGTTAAAAACAATTTCTTTTGTCCTTTAAACAATTAGCTGCTGAAAAGATGAAGTTTCTGATAATTGCCCATAATTCTGGGGTTCATTTGTCAGATTTATACAGTCAGGCTCTGCTGATGTCCAAATGAGTTCTTGTAATGAACTTCAGAAAGTTCTCTCTATTGGGAAAGCTGTTTTTGCTGTTTTTGCTCTAGATAGTATTGATCACTTACTGCTGCAGATTTTGGAAATGGAATACTGGACTTCATATTCTAGTTTCTGAAATATCTGAAGTCCTGAGAAATTAGAAAAGGAAATGGCGTAGAAATTAATTTTAAAGAGGTAGAACTAAGTAGAACACACATCATATGAAAGACTTCGTTGCACTCATATACAGCCAAAGGTCAGCCAGGGTAAGTGACAAAAAAAGATGTCACCATATTTCAGTGTATAGGTAGCGGAGAAGGAATGAGTGTGACGAGGTGATTTTACTTCACTCAGGTAACAGTGATGGGACTGATGGTGGTGTGTCATCTCTAACCTGTAACATTGATGGGAAATTAAAAAAACGTGAAGATGTAAGAAGGAGACACAGAAAAAATTAAAGTTCTGGAAAAAAATGCCTTAGCCTCTGAGCATGTTTGCTCTGTGAACTCCAGCTGTGCCTGTGGGAAAGGTTGCAGCCTAATTCCTTGTCCCCATCCTTCTGCTGAAGTTGACCAGTCCTTCAGATCTGCCACTGGAGTTCTGAGGATGAGTGCTCCTCCTCATTCAAAACAACTAAAGTTGATGTGTAAGCGTTTGGAGGATTCATTCCTTTGTAAAGCTGTGCGATTGACCAAGAAGACATTGAGGGGCTCTCACCCATGGAGCTCCAAACAGGCCTGAGTTTGCCTCTCACAGAGGATGCTGGTGGAGCAGTTGAGGTGTGCCAAGGGTTGAAAACTTTTGCCAGTGTGAATGCTTGCACACTGTATGTCTTGTTGTACCCTGAGAGAAGCAGTCGTGCTTCAGAGAGGCTATGTGCAAGTTGGAAAATGGAACACATGATGGCTACCATGCAGACAGTTAAGTAAGCAAAGCTGGTGGGCAGGAGTTGGCATAACAGAACACTAGCAGTCATAGCAGGGCTGGTGTGAGCTGGACTGCTCTTAAAACAGCTTTCTAGCCAAAGGGCTCACGCTGTGGAACTACGTGCTTTGGGAGCTTATTCTGTCTACTCTATCAGACAACTTTTTGAGAAATAATTTATGTGTATAAAAATAATCTGAGGGAAAAAAATCTGGATACTAGTGGTCTTTTTTAAAGAGGAAGGTATGTAAACTGTGAGGGTTAACACTGAACTTATATTAGATGCAAATATTAACAATGAATATGAGTAACTTTTCTGATAAATGACCAGATAGTGGTTTCTACAACAAAATTATATGTACCTAAAATCATGGAGTGTGCAAGCTTAGTATTCAAGGTTTCTGTTTTGTTTACAATTAACTGTGAGTTAATCATTCACTCGCAGATAGATAAGCTTGCTTCTGATGTGTTAAGCGTTTTGTTTGAATGAGCTGAGGCGGGAATGGCATCAGTCAGAAAGCTTCTACATTACTGATTTTGATTGCCTCATTTCTGTCTGTTTTGTAAGAGATGTTAGTTTTAGTAGATCACGGAGAAGAAGAGCCTTCTGTTTTAAATCCAAAACGTTGTTGCTTCTTTCCAAAATATCTCAGTGATTTATAGCATATCCGAGCAATGGTCCTTTTAAGCAGACAGGAGCAACCAGACCTGTATGTTCAGTATTACTGAATTGAAGTCATTTATAAGTAAACTAAACAGCATGTTTAGCAACCAGAGATGTCGGTGTACAGCGCTTATTCGTAAAGACTGTAACACAGGAATACCTGAAACCAAGGATATAATATTCCTTGCTGGTTCTGTGGTTTTGTTGCTGTTTGTAAAGTATGATTTAGCAGTCTAGACAAGCGATATGGCTGTACCCAAACTCAAGCAGCCACTACTAGACTGACTCTTTTTTATCCATTTGTCATTAATTTGAGAAGGAACTGTGTATACAGATGTTATTTTTCAAAAATGTGGAATATTATACAGACTGAATTAAGTTGGCTAGGGCAGTGAGATACTAACTGTTGCAAGGAAAACCTTTCTTAAGGTGGCTGCGCTCCTTGCTTTCCAGAAGACACCTTCACTTCGTGCTTCGTGCAAACAGTGGCTACTCACAAACAAAGCCTGACAGAATAGAAATGCCAACTGAAAAACAGTCCTAACAAAAGTCAGCTGAGGGAACTAAATGTAGTATCTTAAGGCCCTGAACCAGATACTTCTTTTGTCTGACTCACATCATGATACAAAGTTAGTGACTAATGAATATTGTTGTGTCAGTATACCTATGTGCCTAAGTTTATGCCAGAACTTGCTGAGCAATTGTGTTGCTTTAGTCTGTTAGGAGCTGTTCTGCTAGCTCATCAGAAAAAGTGTGTGTTTTTATCAGAGCAAATTGGGACATTTATATTGTGTTTTCATTTGTACTGTATTTGCTTTTTTTTTTTTCCTGTGGTATTTTTTCATTTCATGCTAACAGACATTTTCTACCCTCTCTAGGGACCTCCAGGAGGTGGAGGGCCACCAGGAACACCCATCATGCCTAGCCCAGCAGGTACTGAAATGTGCTCAGGAACTATATAAGAAAATTATAAGGGATTTTAGGGAATAAGTTATTGTTATAAACTTCAATTTTAATGGGAAATTGTTAGCTTTGTATGTTCAATATAACTTTTTTTTCCTGCTTCTTAACTCCCTTTCTGTCCTCGCTATGTTGCAGACACACAAGTCATTCTGTCTGCACAGTTTAAAGCAGTTCATTTCTAGCCTGTCCTTTCTTGCATGATTCCAGCAGTAGAAAGGAAAACAAAAAAGGAAAGAAGATGCAGTTTTTATCTGTTTTTGCTAAAGTTCTTTGGGACAATTCTGCAGGTTGGAAGTGAGGAGATTTCTGAAGTGGTAAAACTCCATCGTAGTGTCCTGTGGGACAGACCTGAACAACCTGTGAACCTTGGGTGAAGTGTAACTCACAGGCATGTGTGTGTCACCTGGCTGGCAGCAGGCCGTTCTGGGCACATGGTTCTCCTCTATCCTGCAGTGGAGGAGTAGAACTCCAGAAGAGCCGTTCTTGTGTCCTATCAGCGATCTGTTCCCAGCTCTTCATGTCCCATTGTTCTCCAAGTCGCATGGTCTGTATCTTGAAATTCTGACCACTCGGCATCAAAAGACTGGCCACACTACCACTTCAAGGTTAGAAGAACCAATGAGGATGGGAGGATTCAGAACAGCTAACCAGCTTTTCAGGGCTTAAAGTTTGCCAGATAGATACTACATTAACATTCTGCAAAGAAGGGAAAAATCACAACGCATGAAAGATGCTGTCCTCCCCTATGGACAACATCAGAAGTCTGCTAAGATGAAACTAAATACATAACGCAGCGTTTAGTGGTTACTCAGACTCCTTTTGGACAACATTTGTCATGGTAATACGCTTCACCAAACTAAGATAGACCTGTCCACTTGAGTGACGGATTAGAATCCTTGTATCCAACATGCTCTTGCTGTCCTCTATAGTGTAAGAGTGCAGGGAAAGTTACATAATTTCCCAAGAAAACTTCTTGCACCAATATACTATTTTCTGTAATTACAATCCTGAGGCTTTAAAAACACAAGATAGAGAGTGGGGCTTGCTCACTCATATCACTTGTGGAAAAAGATACATAGTCCAAGCTGGCATTTAAAAGTTAGAATTTATTCTGTCATAAAACAAACTTCAAGACAGCCTACACTTTTAAAAATAAACAGCCCTGCAGTTATATGGTACATGTTAGGCTGTCCGTGTGCATTTCAGATAAAGCTTCTGTGGAGAAATTTTTTGTCTTCTCAGTTAAACATACTCAAAGATTTTTTAACACTTTGTTTTCCAAAATATGCAGACGCATATGAGCTGGCCATCAGAAAATTTTACACAGGTACTTACTTGAGAAAACCAGTTCCCAGTGTTCTCAAAGCCTGGGGAGAGCCAGGGATTTATGTCTGAAAAGGATCTGGTGGTTGAAGAACTTCTTGTCTACTTCATCAAACATTAAAATAGCTTGCTATATGCTACTTCTACTTTGACAACTTGAGGTTAAAAGCTTGCATTTCCCCTCTTCTATAAACAGTACATTTAAATGTCCTAGTGATGCATAGTGTTGTGTATGTAACAAAATTATTCACTTACCAAGGTTGATTGAAACTTAAAAAGCTGCATCAGAAGGGCTGGGAAATAGGCAGAGATCCTGATTTTAACTGCATGTGTACAAATATATTCTCGCACAAGGTCAGACCATATTCCCAGTTCCAACACATTTCAATCAGATCTAGGCTTTCTCACTCTCACTGCTTCAGTCTTAGAAGACACCCATCACCTTGTCTTGGAAAAAAGATTTACAGCTCAGTATTGAATTTTGTATGTGCTTGAGTTCATAACTCTGGTTCAAAGAGATTGAATGGTCTTTTTGAGGTCTTTTTGCAGATACTGGGGAGGTTACATTTTCCAGAGCTGCCAGTATTTTTTTTTTTTCATATGTTACGCTGTCCCCTTCAGAATGTATTTAAACCTTACCTAGGACATTCACCTCTCAGTAAAATTTTTCATTATATGGCCTGCCTCTTGTCAGGTTCCCCTGGGAGAGATTTTTGCTATTTTGTCCACCATCTATTGCATTTTTTCCATTCTCTTCCTTTGATGTTTTGATGAAAAAATCTAAAGTTAAGACTTTGTATGTGTTAGCAGATATTTCTGAGGTCAGAAGGAGTCATTTATATCTAACAGTAATTCTCAGCTATTGTTTTCTTAAGTTCAACCAGACGATTCCTTTATGCCTTGTTAACTGCATCTTGCATTTCATGCTGGAGGTGCTCCACCAGAGAAGAAAATTCACACACATTAACTGGAGAACAAGTGTTGTGTCAGCAGCAAGGCCCAGTGAAACTCTTGTAATAACTCAGAACTAACAGCTGAGAACTAACACTATGCTGCTACGGAATGGTTTTGTTGGTTTTGGACAGAGATTTGTTTTGAAGCATTGCACCACACTGCACCTTGAAGACCGATCAACTAAAGCTGTTCTTAGAGAGAGAATCTCTGCACTGTGCTCTGTTGAATAGCTAGACATGTTCAAAATCTAATGGACTGACACAGATGAGGAAGAATAAAAGATTCCATTTACTATACTAACTTGAAGTCTGTATAACGAGAAAGTATTTATCATTTATTACAGATGGAAAACATATTACGGAAAGTATCAATAAGAAGGAGACTCCTGTTTTACAGAGAACGTTGAAGATGACTGAAATAATTTGGAACTCTGAGAGAAAGGGTTTATGGAATTAAATAGTTAGATACTCGGTGATTTAGAAACCTTTTAACAGTCATGCATAAAACTAGAGTCTAGAAATAGTCACTCAGGGACCACTGCAATTATTTCTTTTCATAGCTCTGTTGTGTGGTAGAAATAGAAAGGAAATGAAATCTTCCTTTATATTGCTACTGTGTATCAGCGATTCAGACACAGAAATAATATAAACAAAATGACAAGAAATGTCTTAGGTGAGTAGATTCATTGAAAGATACATATTAGCACTTAAAATAATCTCTTATTACAGATTCAACCAACTCTGGAGACAACATGTACACTTTAATGAATGCAGTACCACCTGGACCCAACAGACCTAATGTAAATATGAATCTAGTTGTATACTATTTGAATTATTCACGGTTGTTATGTCCAAACTACTTCATTTACATCAAAGACTTTTAATAAGTTTTTTCCATTATTATGGAATTTTTATTGTTTCTCAAATCAGTTATGCCAATACATATAAAATAATGATTGGGTGCACTTTTTCTACACAGATGAGACCTTAAACTTGTGCTCGTCAATATTGGAGATAACTTAGTTGTCAGATTGCAATGTAAAATGTACTTTATTTGTGAAATGTCATCATCCTTAGAGCTGCCACGAGGTAGTAGTTTCTGAAGGATTCAAAGTTCCATATTACCTCCAAGAAAAAAAAAAGTTGAAAGTAACACAGCACAGTATTATGTTGCCTGTGTGTTCTGCAGTAATAAAGGGATAAGATCAGTATTTTTAACAGAACACAAACTTCTTTTTTAGCCCCAAACTTCAGAGGTTTAAGAGCTGATGAAAATCTGGATTCATAGGTAGAACTTGTTTCTTCCGTGATCTCTATGCCTTCAGTTTTGTAGTATTTCTTTATTGCAACCATATTTTACTTCAGCCCTTTTAATGGGCCTTATGAAAAAGATAAAGCCAGTAGAACTTGAAAAATCAGACTTCTAGATATTCCTAGTTCACTACTCAGTGAATTGTAGAAAATATTCTATGACATCGATGCCTCTAATTTTTGAAAAACTGAAATTAAGGTTAATAACTGCAATTGGACAGAAGCTACTCATTCTGCAGATATAGCATGGAGTAGTTGACTGTCAGTGTAGACAGAGTTGAGTATGAAAGCTGTTCATGAATCAGTTACTTGTTGAGAGAATAGTAAAATTCCCTGTAACTTCAATGCGAGTAGAGCTAGGTCTGTGCTAGCAGGTTTGAAAGTCGTACACAGGGTACTGAAGTAAATAATGAATTATTCCTAAATATTATGCCAGCCTACAGAGGTGAAGTTCTCAAATAGTCATGAAGGCATCAATTAGAAAAAGTGAACAAAAGCAGAGATGCTTTTTCAGTCTTCACGTATGACTTCTACTTGACTGTGCACTTTTCAACTTCTGTCCTGAGGAATATTTTCTTTTTATTAGACGACATACAAAAATCTGTACAGTAATACCAGTTTTTAATGTCTGATCCTTTTATAGTTTCCAATGGGGCCAGGGTCAGATGGACCTATGAGTGGACTGGGTGGAATGGATTCACATCATATGAATGGATCATTAGGTAATAATAGTAATATCACAGACATTGTGAATTTTCAATGACCAGTGCCATTTTTCTGTGTTCTCTGAGTGATGTGGAAGACTGTAAGTAAAAATCTTGTAAAAAATAGCCATAAATACATCAGTAAAAAGGTATTTGGATACTATTTATGCCCATGAACTGGCATACATGATATACCTCTGGAAGAAACCTGCTGTATTTTATTTATGTAACAATGTGTAGTTTTATCCCAGTTGATTGAAAGCACTCTAAAAGCATACATAATATGACAGTTAAGTGGAAATGATGGCTTAAGACCCATTTTTACATCCCCTTGTCTTTCAAAAACTTGAAGTTTTAGCTGGTGCAAGTTCATACTGATTACCTGGGAGTAAGTGATTATGTATATTGCTGCACATGTTAAACTGTTTTTATCCCAGCAGTCGGATATCTTCGTTTGTTCTATAATTAGCCTTCCTTCTGTTAAGAATTAGTATTACTACTCCATCCCCACAAGCAGCTCCATACAGGAGCCAATTTTAATGCAGCAAGACGGAGCATGCTATCTTGTCAGAGTGTGCAGACACAGGAAAAGCAGCATACTGTTTTGACTTTTGACACCATGATTTTTGAAGGACACAAATCTAAGGGAGAAGCCTTGCACAACTGTACAAAACATTCATTGCTTTATCTGTTGACTAGCAAGCTCTTTGCTCTTTGCTTTTACTCTTTGCTGGAAGGATGATAGACACTTGAAAAGGATGTAAGAAACAAGGGACAGTTAAATGAATTACATTTCTGCCTTACTCCTCCATATCCACAAGAAATAGAGACAAGGAATTTGTTTCTCTTCACGCCAGGGCAGTAAGGCTGAACACAGTTCATATGTCTTACTCTTCCATCTTCCAGTGACAGAGGAAACAACTTCTGTCTCTGTTGTTCACTAGCAAGGTTCTCTTTTATATTTGAGAGCTGCCCCTACAAGGCACCTGCAGCTTTTTCCTGAGTGGCCTTTTCCTTTATGGGTAAAAATGCAAGCAAGCTAAATACACATCCAGCAGGTAGAAGCCAAGCTGGCACTGACTTCTGGCTTTTATCCCTGGCAAAAAGCTCAGTCATGTTCACAGCATGGACGTGGATGAAGCTCAGCTTCATCCTGCAGTTAATAACATTTCATTCTGTACTGTCACAGCAAATAGATTCCTGTCATTCCTAAACCCAGAGTTGCAGACTGTGAGACAGAAGCATAAGTAGGCAAAACAAAGGGAGAAATTAAAGATTATAACAAGATGAGAAATAGCTATGCTATCAAAACCTATGTAGGAGATACATTATGAACAGCTAAAATTCAGCAGCACACATATAATTCCTCATGGATCTGTCTTCTTTTTTTTTTTTTTTTTTTTTTTTTTTTGCAGGAAGACATGTTCCTAAAATGCCTAGATTACATTACATAAGGGCACTTTGTGAGTTTACAGCCTTTCTGTACATATTACAATCCTAAAACGGATTGTTGCTTTAATTAGTAATGATGTGCATTACATTCAAATAAATGAGGAACAGTGTAAAAGATAATCACATCTTTTTTTTCTGTTAGTTTCATTAGCTGTAGGATTGTTTCATAGATAAAATAATAATAATAAAAAAAATTGAAACAGTTATAGAAGAATTTGGTATGTATCTAGCATTTGCTTAGTTACCTTCAGCAGTGAAAGTGATTGCATGTTTAGTCAAATTCACTATGACTTCTTCATAAGGTTAATTTTGAATTGAAAATGAAATTCTCTCCACAGAGGAGGGCTGCTGGAGATCTGCTTTCATTCCCATGCTGCAGTAGGCAGCAGTGTCTCACAGTCAAAGGTGTTAATTAACCAAGCTTCATCTTGCACTCCTCCAACTTCTTTGACCACAGCTGTTGCACTGGATATCAGTCAGAGCTGGTAGTTAGAATTTTTTTTGCTAATTTCCACCAACATGTTTTCTTTTGGCTAAATAGCTCTCTCTCTTCACAACATTCATGAATTTGATTCATTTATGGAGAGACATCTTACTCTTTCTCAACCTTTATTTTTTGTGGCAAAGTCTATTTGAGCTACTTTAGTCTTCCCACAACTTCATTTTCTTCATTGTTTTTCTCTGACACTCTTCTGGTTGGAATGTTTTTTCCTCCAGATAGGTGAGCAGACTTTGTGTACTGTCTGTTGCTGCTAAAAATGGTTTCTGTGATACATCCCTCCTAAAATATTTCCTTACTTCTTGGCTTTACCAAAATGTGAGCATTTAAAAAAAAATTAAAAAATCTTGTTGATAGTCTTTCATTCACTGTAATGAAATTTATTTGTTTTTTGTTATTCCAACCTTCAGGATCACCTGCTTCTAAATAATAACATCATCATCAGTGTTTGTAATACATTAAAAGTGGGTATCATCTCAGCCAGTTTGAGTGTACGTTTCTGCTTTTGGAGCAAAGATACTGAAGAGCTTCCCCTACATGACTTACAGATAGAGCACTCCCTAAAAAGAGGAGTTTTGAATAACTGAAGTTCAGTAAAAGTAATGGTCTGTTTTATTTTTTAGCCCCAAGAATGTTAGCTGCTTGTCCATGACTTTGCTTTTATTTATTTTTTTATCTTGGGCTGCAGCAACATTTTCCTTATTTTATGTATCCCATATTAATTGCATTACCTGCCCTGGCTAAGAGGACAGGGAGGTTAGACATACTCTTCTTCAACTTGTACTAGGCTATCTCATTCTAGCAGATGTGATTCACATCACCAACACAGATGAGAAATTTGTCCTACATTCTTTTCACTCTTTTTATACTAGGTGCATACACAGAACTAACATTATTCTGTACTGACTGTAATCTTTTACACAATGAGATTCTGGGAAGGAGGGAGATATTGAACTGCTTTATTATAAATACTACTGTCATACTGTATATCCAGTATGGAAAAAAAAAAAAGCTCTTTGATTAATTTGAGCTCAAAACTAATTGTGTAATTATTTATTTTAATTTAAGGCTCAGGAGACATGGACAGTATTTCCAAAGTGAGTACCTCGTGTTTGAAATTCTTTGAATATTTCATTGTAAATATATTTTCTTTGTCTTTGTTATGAAGCTTTTTATTTTGTGTCTACATGTTCTGCTTGTCAACTATTTGGAAGCTATGCAGACAGTTAACATTAGCTGAAAATTTTAAAGCAATGTGTGTGATGGGTAGGGAATATAAATAGAGCTTCTTCATACTGCATAATAATGTGTACTAATGCATGTGATTAATATATATCCAGTCAGATACTGTGATTGATCATGACTGTTAAGATAAATGAACACACAGTGAGGCCCTGGCAGAGCTGCGCAGAGAAGCTGTGGGAGCCCCATCCCTGGAGGTGCTCAAGGCCAGGTTGGATGGGGCCCTGGGCAGCCTGAGCTGGTGGAGGACAGCCTGCCCATGGCACAGGGTTGGGACTGAGCGGGCTTTGAGGTCCCCTCAAACCACGAGCCACTCAAAGATTCTATGATGACACAGTTCTAATAATCAAATCTAGTTAGGTGCAAGTTGGGGAAAATGCCTTTAGGATGTTACTTTTATTCAGTGCATGATTGTTTTTGTCACCTCTGTAAGGCATAGCTAATATCTTAATCATTATTGTAAGTCTCTAAAAGCTAGATTTAAAAGTACTTGTGAAAGAATCACTGTTTTGATATCGTAACCATTGAGCAGCTTACTCTGAACGAATGTGAGCTTAACCTGCAGGGGTTTTGCATCTACAAAAATAATATTACGCTTTACTGTGTCACTTCTTCCATAATAATAGAAGTCTACTATATATGTGATCATTATTAATTTAGGAACTTATTCAAATAAGGAATTAATGAGCTTTTTTGGCATCGATAAAGCAGCATAAATCTGTCCCTGCAAACAACTGTTTTGTACTCAGTTTCTTCAGGTGTAACTGACTAAAACTAATAAGTATATCAGTAAACCACTCCACTTTTGTGCTTTTGATCTACAAATATAGAAAAAGATGAGTAGCTTGTTTCAGTTAAAGTTCTTTTAAAATTCTGTAGCTTATTCTTTTGTTGGAAATTTCTTAACAATCTTCCCAAAAAGAAGCATGAGCCTGTGGTGAGTGTATGAACTGCTTGTGCACTTTGGCTGGCTCAGGACTGAGTACCACAGCACTACCACCAGATCCCTCCCAGTGCAGACTTTCTCACTTCGGATGTGTCTGTGGATGTTGTGATCCTACTGAGGACATCACTGCTGATGCACCCTCAGGCTGGCCCTGGGCTATGGTGAAATGCAAACACATAGACCCCTAAATTTCTGTTGAAATAGAACTCTGTAGGCTGAGAGTACACCCCCAGCTGTCCAAAAGGCACATTCCGTTAGTGAAACCTACTTGTATATCTAAAGTGGAGAAGCTTGAACAGCTCCCCAGGTGGTGCTCAGGTGGGGCTGTGGGAGAGGGACAGCTTGTGAAGCGTAGGTAGGCATGTGGCACAGCGTGCTTTGGTGTTTATAATGGATTTGCAGTCACTGCCAATATAGAAGACATTATCTTGCATCAGAAAAAATTCACCACAGGCGAACAGCTTAATTTCAGAATTGCACAGGTGGTTATGGCCTCACAACAGCCCTCTGTGGCCTTTCCTGAAGAGAAGTACCTCACCAGTGTGTCTCGGAGCTGGCTGCTGCTCCTGTGATGGAGTAGAATGTACAGCAGTGCTATATTTTTGTAAGCCTTGAAGGTCTGCATTGTGTTCAGGCCCTGCGAAGTGTAAAATGAGGGTCTGAAATGACCATGGTGCCCTAGATGTGCTGTGCAGAGTGGTGGGGGTGGATTCAATGATAACAAACACACAGCACTTTAAAAATCAGTGTTGCTGTTCTTTAGTAATGTTTTGTTTTGCAAACTGCAGCATTTTCAAGAAAAAAAAAATGAAAAAAAGAAAAAAAAACACAAAAAAAGCCATACCTAGGATTATTTTTAAAAGGCTATATTAAACCAATTGGTATTAAGTGTTGGTATATGTACTAGTATGACTATCAGGTGTTCTGAAAACCTGGATCCAGACATTTATCTGGAACTCCTGTAGTGTGTTGAACTTAATAAACACGTCACGCAAATCAGATTTGAGGCATGCCTTTTCCAAATAACTAAAAGATAAAAGCTGTTTACTTTGGAAGTAACAGAGGTGTCTTGTTACACCATTCTGTATAATTGCTTGTTAATGCCTTTTTCTGAATAGCACAGCCCCATGTGCAGCCTTCACTGGTACCAGTAATAGTGTGTGGGCAGAGCCTTGTGTCCAACAATGACAACTTCATGCAAATAATACTGCGTCATACTTTTGAAACTTGGCTGGAGGTTCTGCTTGCAGGAAATTGTGTGTTTATGGAGTTGATGCATGCTGGACTGCTACATGTCTGCCTTCCAGTTTTGTACGCAGTTACCAGGACTGTTCTGGATACAGTAACAGCCTCCCTTTACACGTCGCCCGCTAGGCCTGCAGTTGGCTTTTTCACAAATAGATTTCCAGATTACTAATTAATATGGCAGGAATTGTTCAGAGGAGTTAACAGAGTTTGGTTGGGTGTTGCTGGATGCTCACATGCAGCCGTAGAACTCCAGTGGATTAAAATGCATATTAGAGTAGCTGATTATCTTTTCCCAAGAGATAAAGGAAATTAATCCAGCCTTGGTAGAGTCAGTGCAGCTCACGGAATTCAGAGCTACGTTTTCCATAGACAGAGATGATTCTACTTTAATTGGCTGAATGGCAAAACATGAAGCTTTTATGAAGTAGATTGAGATGGAGGAAGTAAATGAACTGAAATTATGCATATTAAATAAACATTAATAACCAGTGTTTCTTTCAGTGCCCGTGGAATTTGTGCAGTCATCAAAGAAATACTAGCATTGGAAAAATTCAGCTCGTGCTACAATGTGAAACCCCACACTGGCCGTAAAAGCCACCCAGGGGAGTTGCTATAAAAGCATTTATGTCAGGAATTTGAACCTTTGGGGCTGGCATACTGTAGCAATTGCAGAATTTCAAAGCTTTGTACTACACAGAGCAAGATAAAATAGGGGTAAATCCCCAAGGAATGATCAGAAGTACAGGAGCATCATATAAAATAAATGTGACAAGGCCTTAGTGGGTTTTAAACTTTATATTCATAGATTTTAAAGCCAGAAGGGACTGATATGATTGTGTAGTATGACCTGCTGCATAACATAGGCAACAGGGCTACCCTGAATTAATTCCTGCTTCAGGTACAATAGCTGTGGTTGAACTGAGGCAATAGTTTTCAACCTTTTCCAAACTGTGGATCCCTAAATATTTGCTACAGCAGCTTCACTGAAGAGCAAATGTAATTGTCTACTGTTAATCAACTAGTTAAATTGCAGCTGTTTTTGATGGTGCTGCTGTCCCGTGATTCCTGGAGGTCTCAGAACTACCATTAGAACTAGAGTGAATGAGATGCTAAAGAAAACAGAAGGCCAAGGTCTCGAGCCAGCTATAAGCAATATTTCAGGTTGCTTATAAAAACAGTTATGCCTGCATGTGGATTATGTAATTAATTTAATAATTAATCTGTAGTTGCAAATAAATACATCGAACCGAACCCATAACCATTCAGCTGTAAAACGGGGATCGGGATTGTGGTGAAGACTTAACGGCAGCCTTTCATTAGCTGTGCAAAAGGCGTTTCAAAGCAGATGGTTATCTACAACAATAAGTTATATTAGTCTGCTCATTTGGTAACAAAAGGTAACTGATTTAAGCTTTGGAGAAGCTAGGTACAAATTACATTTTGTTCTCGTTGGAGGTGGAAGTAAATAATCCTGTGGGAGTCTGTAACATTTTATAGTATTTAAATTATGGGCAGAGAGCAAAATGGAGCCTTTGGAGTGTCAGTAAGAGTGTTCAGAAATAGGGTTTGAATGGGAGGAAGGCATAGCTATTCAATGAACTCTCCAGAATATGTTATTTCCTGCCATTGACCACCACTGAACGGAGCCCAGTAACACAAGAGGCACCAGGTACAAGCTGGAACATGGGAGGTTTCCTCTGACCATGGAGCAGCATTTCTGTGCTGTGCAGGTGATGGAGTACTGGCACGGCAATACAGAAACTACAGAAGCTCCTCACTGGAGATCTGCAAAAGCCACCTGGATGTGGGTCTGGGCACCTGCTCTGGGTAGCCCTGCTGGAGCTAGGGCTGGGACAGAGGGACCATGAAAGCCTCAGCCCTTCTGGAATTCTTTGAAAAGCTGCTGTGGGATGAATAGTCTTTGTAGTAGTGAGGAATACCAAGGAATTAGGGTTTTTTTGTTTTGTTTTTTTTTCTCCTTAATTTAATCTTTCCTATTATTTCAGTCATAGTTTAACCTACTGCAGACTGAATGGATGAATACTTTCTGCAGGTATTTTCAGAGTACAGTGCATCTTTTTTTTAACAAGCCTTATAAAACTCTATGCTAACAGGCAGTATGCCTGTTATTCTAATTGAGAAATAACATCAGGAGAGAAGGATAATTTCACTTAGGATTGTTAGAGCTGTTGTTGTTTGGTCACAGAACAAAATCTCTACTTGCAGTTGTATTCTGCCAGCTTGCTCTTTGACTGCACTGGGTTTTTATTAAGTTCATCATGGCCTATCAGAGTTGGATTTGTACAGGTAAAATCCAACAGCAATAACATTCAATTTTTTTGGGACCTAGAGACACAAAGGGAAAACAGTGACAGTCATGTTAAACTTGTATAATGAAGGACCTGGTTTCTTATTTCCATGACTACTCCTTTTCCATCACCTGAATTAACCGGAGTTCTAACGGTGATAGAAATAGAAGCATCTGTGCTCCAGGCATGACAGGTTGCCACAAATGAGCTTTGTGAAAGCACCTAACGTATTGTAGTGTCTGACATAATCGTGTATTAGCTGTTGACTGAATAATTTCTGTGACAATTAACTAGTTTCATCCTTTTTGTAAGTTACTGAATTGGTTTCTGAGCCCTGCTGATCTGATTGTGTAGTACCTGTTTTTATAAAAATAGACATTTATCTTCAGATGCCTTTGTTTTGTTACTATTAATCAGCATCTCAGTTACAACTAGACACTGGAAAAGAAAATCAAGACAGTCTTGCAGCAGGCTCTGTGGAAGCAAATACAACAGTACAGCTGCTCCTGAAAGCCTGATCTGGAGGCTGGAACAGGAGCATTTTGTCTAAATTCTCCTGAACACAGCTGCCTTTAAACTCATTATTAGCTGCTCACAGTGAAATGGTTTAGCACCTCCACGTCTGACTACATTGCTGAACTACTTGCGAAACTATTTCAGTTAACTGCACACTGTGAGCAGGCACCCCAGATTTGGGCCTTGATTTGTGGGGTGCGTGCATGCTGTCCACATGCTGACCACGAGGCATGCCTTCAGAAGTCCTGTATGTCAAGATGCATGCTCATAGGCTTCGCTAGGTTTGACCATATGAATGAATGCAGTGCAAGAGCTTACTCTTAAACCTGCCGAAGTCATTTATAGTTTTTCCTGACTTCGGCAGGAGAGGATGGTGGCCATAAACGTGGAAACAAGAATTACAGGTAAATAGTTGTTCCTTCAGGGCCAGAAACGTGCCTGTATGGGCTGAAATTAGTGACATAAGCCTGTAGAACTCAGCAGTCTCATCTGTCTTTGTAAACTCAGTGCATTGCTAAGTATACCGTGCTGCTCTGTGTTGTCGTATCAAGTGTGTGACTCTTCACGAAGCCTGGAAATTAACTGATGTTGGACATTTATTCTGTGTTTTAAAATCTTATTTAACAGAACTCTCCCAGTAATATGAGCATGAGTAATCAGCCTGGCACTCCCAG
Source organism: Oreortyx pictus (assembly GCA_036925125.1). NCBI lineage: Eukaryota > Metazoa > Chordata > Aves > Galliformes > Odontophoridae > Oreortyx > Oreortyx pictus. The sequence continues at coordinate 4,474,149 of JAUPFR010000004.1, read as the reverse complement.
AGATGACGGTGAGATGGGTGGAAACTTCCTAAACCCTTTTCAGAGTGAGAGCGTAAGTATGTTTTTGTTTTGTTTTTATGGAGTTGTTTTACTTTGGGAAACTTTGTTCCTGATATTTTGTTTAAAAGGAAAAAAAAAAATGCATTCAGTGTTCAGTAATGCAGAGTGGACATTTATCAGGCAGTATCAGAGCAGCTGAAATACAAAGTTAACAGATCTTTACATCTGAGTGTTTCAATTTGTGGTTGCTCAACCTTCCACTCCTAGACAATGTGTTCTACACTGCTGGAATATCTTCTAAGACAAATGCACACTGAAGTAAATGAATGAGCACCAGATCTCATGTTGTCAGGAGGTAGTATGCTCAGAGATCAGAAAAGGCAAAGGTGCCCTCTAGTGTTCGTTCTTGGACAAATGGTGTTTTAAAATGGAGACCCTTTAAGGCAACAAAACATGGTGTACGACATGTTGCAAAGTATTTTCCTATCCCGTGCCTGAAGCTGGGTTTCTAAATCCACATTTAGGTTCCTAAATAGAAGTGGCCTGATTTTTCAGAAGTTCTGAGTGACTTCAACACTTCTATTCTTACTGGAAATCACTGCTGCCAGAAGTGAGTGCAACTTCGTTAACTATGCCAGTGGTGAATAAACAGTTCCTCTTAGATCACAGAACAGACAGATTCCACGGCAAGTTTAGTGGGAATCAGATTTTGGGGTGTTTTGTTGTTATTTCTTACTTCTTTGAACAGTGAAAAGGAAGACAGAGCAGTTTCTACATGTTAGTTGCATACCTTCATAAAGAAGGCATGTGGTCAGATTGTTTGGAGTATTGGAGGAAGTCGGTTTTTACCACCGAAATAGATAGATGTTTTAAAATCTGCCAAAAAAATCACTGGACACAAAGCCTCCATAAACTGTGATTTTTGGTCATGGAAATCTTTCAGTTTGCCTTTGCCTGAATTGAAGGCAGAACCTCTCTGCCATTTACCATTTTTGACTGGGACTGGGGAAAAGCTTTTAGCTTATGATAAAGTAAAACTGACAAATAAGACAAAGTTTTGTCTTTAGATTCCTTGTCCAAAGTGGTTACCTTGATTCACTGACATTTACTGTGATACAGGAGCTCATTTCAACAAAGGCTTTACTTTAAGCATTTGAGTTGGTCTCCCTCATTGGCTAACATAAGCGTGCTGGCTGACTGTGAGAGTGCTCAGGAAAAGGGGGGAGTAAGCCCCAAAGTGTAAGGAACATCAGAGATGTTTTACCTGAGTAGTCCATTCTGTGCAGTCTACGTGACAGAGACCCGTGTCAGGTATTCATGGACACTTGGAAGCAGCCAACTCAAAGCTCCAACTTGGGCAGCTATTTTACTGCTTGCCTTGTTTTTGAAAAGGCAAATAAATCTCTCCATTTCTTGTGTCAGTTTTCATTACAGTAATATTTCTTGAATTTGAGCATTTTCCTCTACTTAGATTTTAGGCCGATTGAATTGCTATAGTCTGCAAGTCACAAATTAGGTGTACAGATGTGCAGGTCTTGTAGGCATTGTGCTGTGCCGTTGATTATTTGTAATAAAGTACTGCTAAGTTGAGGGCATGTATAACTTCTATAAGGGGTGCAGTTCAGCTTGTGTTAAAATAATAAGTTAAAGTGGTGACTGAACTTTTGGTTCACATAAAGGAGAGTGGCCACTGATGCAGCTCCTCTCCTAAAGTCAATATCACTGAATAATAGAGACTGAAAGCGCAGCTGAATTCCAGTCAGGCTTTTCTGAACACCCTTCTTCCCATCAAGTAATAAAAAGCTCTCCAAAATATTTAAGTGGTTGAGCTTACCACAGATGCAGCTGCTCTACTTGAGGCTAGCTCTCTGACTACCTAAATCCCCAGTAGCCAAAAACAATCAGGTAAAGGTCTGGAAAGCACCACTGACACATTGGCTCATCCCGTCACTCAGGTAACACTGAAATAGTCATTGAGTGAGCTGACTCAATCAGCAAGAGCTGTATTTTTTCATAATGAATGAAGGGTAATAGAAATTATGACACTGCAAATTGAACTACAAGCCTTTGCATGAGCTATTGTATGAACGTAGGAGAAAATTCAGAGAGCATGTTGACATTTGAACTCATTGATCCTGAAGTGGCTTTAGTTACCTGGGTAAAAAATGGTTGTTAAAATGCGACTTCCTCTTTTTTCAGTACTCCCCTAGCATGACAATGAGTGTGTGATCCGTTAACAAGTCTCGTCCTGAAGACCACAGTGAGTTGGCCCTCTCCAGAGAGCTACTACAGAAGAAAATTATTCATCCCAGTGTACAGTCTTAACAAAAAGGATCTCAGACACAATCAGACCCACCATTTTTTTTCCAACCATCTCCCCTGTTTTTTCAAGAAAGTGGGTCCTAATCATGATTGAGACAACTGAGTGGCATAACAGAACTGCCCATGATGGAACTGCAATTATCTGTGTATGTACATGCATGGCATAAATGTATATGTATGTGTGTGTGGCACAGAAATACACACATACATATATAGCCCTGCAGGACACTGTAAAATATTATCACGTGACATCTTAAGTAGAAATGAAAAGTAGGGACATATATTCCATCATTATTTTTTTTTTTCACGTTTACATTCTAATTATTAAAATTTGCTTGCCCTCTCCCCTCCTGAACTGTTTTATGTTGCATATATCATTGCTTTATAAGTTATTTTTTAAGGTGAACTCATTTGATAAATTCTGATTTTGTAAATGTCTGCCATTATGGATAGGAATAAAATTGCTTATAAGAGCTTTCATTAACTTGTGTTTGATACCAGTTACATACCCTGTGAATCACAAACTGTGTTGTCTCAAGAAATAGAAGAAAGCTCATCTTAATTTTTTTGGAGAAATTTAGTAATTTTCACCTAGTTGGTGATTTTTTTAATACTTTGCCTTTAAAAAAAAAAAAAAAAGAAGCACTGAAGGTTATTTTTCTTCTTTAATTGAAGCCTAATATCTGCAATATCTATTTTGAAATGGAAGCCTGAATTTGATACAAGCTTCTCAGTATATATAGAGTACTATAAGGTTGCTGTATGTGAGCTCCCATTGCTATAGAATCTAGCAATAAAGTGTCAGGGCTTATTCTGCCATTGGGAATGGATTTTCTATTTAGCACGATCCTCCATAGGGGTAGTAGCTAGTGGAAATACAGTAGAGTCCTTATTAACAAAACATGTTCTAACAATTTATGTTTACGTTTCCCCTTTTCAGTGATTCTCAACTGAATTGTAACAGTCCATGGTCTTGATGACACAATCTCCCAAGCCCATTGAGAAAATCAGGTCACTCTGGTACATGAATTCACCCCCAAACCTTTCAGTAAGCAGCCATTTTTGTGAAACAAAATGAGGGAGTAAACTTTTTATGACTACGGTGTCATGTCAGGGTCTTATCTGTTGCCATGAACAGAAGAGGAACAAAGCTCTGGGGCATTTTATAAGGTCAGCATATTAGATGTGAAAGCAGGGGACAGAATGGAAAAAAGGTGTGTGGTCTTTAAGGAAGAGTTTCTGGAAATAGTCCTATTTCTCTTTAGGTAAAGCTCAAAAACCAAGACTGTAGTAAATTTAGTTCCTAGTGACCTCCAGATCCTCCAAGAAAATGAAGGTTTTTAATTGTGTTGTGGTCAAAACGTTGACGATCAGCATTATGAACACAAAGTGGCTGCACTAAAATTTATGCCACAGACAAAAAACAGAGTCCAGTTTGGACTTTGCAGATGGAGGAGCCACGTAATAGGGGGAGCACTTCTGGACAGACTGTGTCCATACAGTCTTGTAAGGGGATATTTTTTCATAAATCTGTGCTGAAGAATTGTATGTAGTATGCTTGTTGTGATGGTAGATGCACATAAGAAGTATCAGAATCTCATAACTCATTTTTATTTTTATATATGTTATATATATGTGAAAATAAAAACATAGACATATTTTACTCTCCTGTTAGGGCTGTTAAGGATGAAGCTCTTGGAGGCTTAAAATTATGTTAAAATATGAAAGATTTTGGTAGCGTTATTTTTTAGTAATAATAGCTACTTTGATTAGCTGAAATCTTGAACTAGATTGTCATTATATAGTTTTGTGGACTTTATTCCCAGTGATTATGAAGGCTGAATTAATTTGCTTCTCTTTGGAAAACATTTTGTTGCTGTCTAAAAAGATGCCAGGAGCCCCTATAATTTACATTAAAAAACAAAACAAAACAAAACAAAACAAAAAACCATAAAACAAGATCTAATTTCCTGAGATCCATCATGGTTGTCACTAATAAGTTTCCCTGGTTATGTCCACAGTGCAGCCCAGCTTCTCCCAGAAATAGTGCAAAGTCCAGGCATCTTTGCAGCTTGTATTTGTCATCCTTGTTGGTAGCCTTCCAAGAACGATTCTAGGACTCTTTTCTGCCCAGTTTCAGGCACGTGATGTCACTGCTGCTGGACTAAGATAGATGAATATGTCTGGACATCACATGCCAAAGCCCTTTCATGCAGCAGGTAAGTGTGTCCTTGAGTGAGCTTGTGGCCAGAGTCCATCTGGGGTCTGCTGGGTGCCTCAGAGGGAGCCCCTGCAGACCACCACTGAGATTGCAAGACAGTGCATGTCGCTGCCAGAGCTTCTTGCTCTGGCAAAGTTAAACAGAACTGTGGCTTTGTATTCATCCAAACTCCTTTTTTACTTTTCCTCCTGAATTTGGCATTGTCTTCAATAGTTTAGCTTATTGGCAGCTGTTCAGGATAAAAGTCTGACCATTAAATTAAATCTATGCATGAAGCAGTACCCTTTAAATGGAACTGCCAGCACATATTGAATATTATTATCAAAATATGTTGGCCTAATGTATATACATGAGCATAACATCCTTTCAGACATATTCTTTCTTCTCTAGTTCTTTTGAACCTCCCTTCTATGCAGTTTTTCTTATTGCCAGCAAATCTTTGTTTCCCCCTTTACATTTTCATTTCCCAGACATTTATATTCAATTAAACACTTGCATCAATCCTGCAGCATGGATGTCAGCACATGCACTGCTGGTTTCAAAAGGAACAGAACTGGGTTGTGCTTCTCATTACCTATAACTCTGCGCCCCGGTACTTCAAGTTAGTAGGTATGTCAGCACTTTTCATAGCTATAGACTGGTGGGACAGAAGATGTGCAAGCTTGCAAAATTGTAGATTTGGGACATTTGGATTGAATAATCGATGAACATCTTGTTATTAGAATTTTAATCAGTTATAAAGTAGCCTAATCATCTTGCTTTTTGTAAGGAATGCTTGCATTCTGTGCAGTACATGAGTGAAGTTGTAAATAACTCATTGCTCATTGCTAAGATCAGGTGATTTCAACCATTCTGGATCTGAACCTGTAGAACACAACTGTACGTGCTAAAAACAAGTATCCCATTATTTTCTAAATTTGCATGGAGATTTTTTGCATGGTCATTTGTTTTCTTTCTTTTGCTTATGATCCTTGTAGGATTTTCATCATATAAAGGAGTATTAATATGGAAAGAAAGATTATTTATTTCCAAGCACTGTCTGAATACGCCCATTTATGTTTCTAATGCACTAAATATCAGTGTGTAAACGTAACTGCTGTTTTTATCTGTCCTTATGCAACAGCACTGTTGATTATGTCAGAACTTGTCCAACTCTGGAAGAAATACTTTTCTCAGTGATGCCAAGTAGTTTTTCCACACTGTGTTTTTAGATAGATTTCCTGTTTTCATATAGGGAAAAATAGATGATGATTTAGAGGAGGGATCTTCCAGGCAGGGTTGAAGTAAAGCTTTTTTAGGGGTGTTGGACTCAAAGATCTCTAGAGGTCCTTTCCAACCCCTGCAATTCTGTGATTCTGTGTTCTTAAGGGATGAAATCTTAGAACTGTAGAAATCTGGGAATAATTTCTTGGCACTGCAGAAATAGGGTCTCTCTTACTATCAGAACTCTGGCAAAAATTCTGGCCTTGTAGAATTCAGCTGGAGCTGGGATTCATTTGTGGATTTCACAGTGAAATCAGTTCTTAAGCTTCCGCATAAACCCATGAGTAGGAGCATCCATACCCAGATTTTATCTCCATGTCTGAATCTTGCATAGACAAGAATGGGGTTTATGGCAAGGAAGAAGCTGTATGAATCACTAGTAAAACATGCAGCCTGATGTAAACAAGTACCTTGTATTTGCATGCATGAGTTGCATTGCTTTCTTAATTGCCTGAGCACAAGAAAGAATTGCAGTTGCACTTGACATTTTGGGAGTTGGTGCATGCAAGAGACAGCAGTAAAGGTGAGCCAGATCTTTGACACTCTGCAGGCTGCCCACATGTGCCCTAGCTTGCCTTGGGATGACTGGCATCTGAACGACAGGCGAGTCCCCCAGGAGTCTCCTGTAGCCAGGCCACCCATGTATCAGCTCCTCAAGGAGAGTACTGACCACCAGAATGACCAGGGCTTGCTCCTGTCTCGTATCTGCAGTGCACAGTGCCCTGTGTCACATCTCTTGTCCTCTGGAGGCAGTCCGCCCTTGCTCTCCCTGTAAAACATGAGGAGAGAGATATAGGCTAATCATTTATTTTAAATAATTGACAATAGGAAGAAGGAGATATAGCCTTGCCTCTGGAGAGCAGTTCAGAATAGCTGCCTTGGGGCAGCTTCATGAACTGGACAAAAGTCATTTGAATTTTCCCCTGTTCTGTGGTTAGCAAATGAAAAACTGCATTTAAAGAGGATTTGGAATTAAATGGGCAGTGTAATCAGAGACCAGATGTTATAGTATCAGAGCTGAACATTTTACTTTAACAATTGAAGTGAATTTTCAGTTGATAAATGTTGCAGTGATTTCTACTTCTGAGTTCAGTTAATTATTTTTGAGCATTACCTCCTGTTCTTAGTCATCTCTGATCCAGTGTTGTTGTTGGTAAACAGGGACTCAATCTCCAGAATATGACCATATACATTTGCATTTGCTGAAAATAAAAGAGGGTTGAAAGATATTCAAAACAAAAACAGAACAAGGAATCAAAGAAAACCTAGTAATTTTTTTTTCTTTGTTTCTCAGTAAGTGAGGATAGAACCACAGCTTCTGTCCCAGTGTGCTTGGGTTTGGTTAGGCCTTCAGGAAGGGAATCCTGGCAAAGCACATCTGTTAAATTAACCCCCCCAAAAAATACTTTTTCAACAGTGACAGCTCATTTTTCTTTAAACTGATCGCACTAAGGATCTGATTCAGGATGTAATGACACACGGCATCTGTAAAAATTGAGTACACTCAAATGTAGATGACTTAGATTTAAATTTCAGTTTGTGCAGCTCCCTCTGCTCTCCAGACATTATTGGCTCCATCCTGTACGCTGCTGTTTGTGCCAGTTGTCCTGCTGAAACTTGATGAAACCATTCAGTGTCATTTTTCTTGTAGGATTTCACCCGGACTTTGGTGAAATGTAGAATTTGTCTGAGGTGTGACATCATTTTGCAGATCTATACATGGAGAAAAATACAAAGTATCTACTGAAATTACCAAAATGTTGTTTCAACATGAAAAACAGGAAAAAATCCTTAGCTAAATTACTGATTCGAGTGCATGCATGCAAGTTGTTTGCCAGCACTGTCATCTTGGAAACAAATTAGAGTAACAAATTTAGGGAAGACAAATGGACTGTCTACTCAACAATTGAAATTCTGATCCTGCAAACACATGCACATTTGTTTGAAATAAAGCCTACACGGGCTTAATTTTAAGCAGATTTAACAATACAAATAATATCCTTCAGAAGAGTGAGACTGTTAAAATGCTAAACCGATGCTGAGCGTGGACAGTCTAGAAGTCTTCCCCAAGTCAACATTTTATCTCATTTTACTGATTTTACTGGTGCATGAACATGTTTATGTGCCGACAGTAATGATATTTGGAACAGATATGGCTTTCTTCTGTTTCTTATTTTATTTCTTAGAGCATTGTTCACTACTATATTAAACGTTTTTGTGAACTTGTCCTTTCGTTTTGCTTTCAGTCATGCAGCCATAGTTTCCCTCAATACAGCTATCAGCTTTGCAGTTTTAGTCTGAACTTCTTTTTGGTCACTGTTCTTCATCTAAGCCTAAAATATGTAAGAAAGCCTCTCATGTAATGGGAAAACTTGCCATAAAAATATGTAAGGGTTTTCTCGGGTACATGTTTTCACGTTTAATAAAAAGACAATTTTCAGTTATGATTTGAAATGGTCACTTTCTAGCCACTATTTAATATCTATGTGTTAAAGAAATCAAGAAAACAAATGACTTTTTTTTTTTTTTCCTCCTCCATTTGAATTCAGCATCGCAAACACTTACTGAGAGACATGCATTTGGGAAGCCAGACCAAACCAAAATTTACTACATAGCTGCTATGAATAAAACAGGCCTTCACACTGGAATCTTCCCTCCGTATCCCTAAGAGCAAGTTGCCTCACATCCGATGCACATGGCTCAGCAGGCCTGTGTGGGGCCTGGCCATGGAGGGCTGGGTGGCAGATGGCCTTCATGTCCAGCCTCACCTCTCCAAGGGAACTGCTGCACTGCATCTGGCAGCTAGGCCTGTGGGAAGCTTGGAGTTTTGCAGGGCTGGAGCAAGAGGCTTGGATTTTGTAAGAGAAACTTCTGGGAGGTTATTGGAATCAGCGCAGAACGTGTTTGGTGGGGTTTTTTTTGTTGTTTGGATTTTTTTTTTTTTTTTTTTTTTGATAGACACATTTCCTCAGTACCTTGGGTGTGCTAGATCGTACACTTTGGGCGTGTAGTTTGTTACGGAAATACATACAGCTCTTCAGAGGAGGAGGGAGTTATAACAACACCCACGGCCAAACCTTTGTTTGTCCCCGTAGAGTGAAATCATCAGCACTCTCTTTTGGTGTGAACAGTTGTTAGTACAGAACTTTGCTCCTCACCACAAGGAGCCAGCTCATCCTCTGGATGAACTGGAGATTTGTAGGCTTTATTTCTGTTGTTTTCTCGTCATGTTTTCTTCCCTCTCATTTCGATTTTTCCATTAGATGTACTCTGCCAGATGTTTGCACAAAAACAAGAACAATTTGCCCAATAAACGCACAGAAAGTTGCTCACATCCGTAACGAGAGTCCCACTATAGAACATATATTTCATTGCAAACGCTGTGGCTGTGCAGCATCCCGAGAGCTGTTGTTAGTGTTCAGCATTAGGAAAGTTAGCTTCTCACAGTCTTATTATGCATTAGGCAAGATGACTTCCAGCAATGATATAAAATAGCTTGAGACAGAAGTTGATATTTGCTGCGCAGAATAGAGGAAAAACAAAATCCAAACAGAGCCTACGTGATTGAAGTAGGGGATTACTAAAGCTATAATTTCTAGAATTTGAAAAGTACATTAGCTGGCAATAAGTTTTCATTTACACTGATATTAAAAGTTAAGGAAATGCATACAAGTTCCTAAATGAAATAAGGAGAGGGAGGAGTGGCATGAGGACAGTGTGAACTGGAACTTTCTGCTGAGAATCAAGTAACTTTTTTTGGGGGGGGGGAGGAAACAAAAGGAATGCATCCAAGGAACCCTTTTAGCCCTGCAGTGGCTGTCTGAGAAGTGTGTATCAGCATGCCCTATATGCTTAATGACCAGTTGTGAAGCCTTTTTTTTTTTTTTTTTTTTTTTGTGGCAAGTATCCCCTTCCAAAAATGTTGTAGTGCATCTATTTTGTGCCTGTTTGCTTAAAACAAACAAACAAAAAAAGCAACAGCAAAACAGCTTTTTACGGATTGCCATACGTGCAGCTGGAAAACACTTATTTCTGGTGGGGAGAGGAGGAAGATTTAATTGTATTACTTAAAGCGCTGGTAAACTGTTGTTAACTTGGTTCACGATGCACACATTCTGTGTAGCCAACTGCTGGCATTATTACCTCAGCAACCCTTGGTCTGTAAACTCCTGTAGGTTCTGTGCAAGAAACCTTGTCGCTATTGCTCAATACTATAAATTCCTGCCCTGAAGCAAGAGATGGCTTTGACTGTGCAGCCGTGTGTACTGTGTACTACAACAGTACCTGTTCTGTCATCAAAACTTGCTGTTCACGTCTAGGTAAACCTCTGTTAAGCACGCTTAGTGGTTTCAGGACTTATTTCAGACAGCAGGACACACAAGCTGCCAGCAGGAATATTAAATCAAACATTTCCTAAGAGAATCTCGCCCGGTTTGCAGCCTGGGTGAGGGCCTGTGGCCAAGCGTGATTGGACAACCAGTATCATGCAATGCCAAGCTGGCTGTGTGTGCAAGCTGCGGCAGGGAGTCAGACCCTGTGGGCAACACACACCCGGTTATATCACATTCCCCTGGTGTATCAAAGCCTCTGCAATGGTGCCAGGACAGAAGCCCAGAACTGGCAGTTGCAGTCAGGGAATGCTCTCTGTGCCGTGTGCCCGTCACCAGCTACAACTGGCTTTACCTATGGTAGTTTTGTTTTTAAGGAGAATTTAATTGTTTACTGAGAAAGAAAAACTCTGTATAATATTAATTGGCATTTTATAGTGCATAGCAAAGACATGAGAACATACACACATTCTTTGCTGGTTTCTGACATCAGAAATGCAAATACTGTCAGATGGAAAGGCTTTGACATGATGGGGAAAAAATGACGAGCTGGCAATGCAACTTGACAAAGTTGAAGGGGATCCCATGACACTTATTTCTTAGTTCAAGTGACTAGGCTGACCTTTTGAATAAAGGCAGCCTATGTTAGTGACTCTGCACCTTCATCCATTACATGTAAAACTCGTGATTACTGAAGAAAATGTTCCTCACACCTCCTAGCCTTTCTGTAGATAAAGCCCTTATATTTCTAAGGCCAAATTTTTTTTTAAGGTCAAAAAATAGAGAACAGGCCATAATCGCATTTAAAGAGGAGTGCTTGCTGGCCACAAATGAACAAATAGGCAGGTGTGTTTTTGACAGATTGATTTTCTATATCAGAAGTGTAACGAACACTCAAACTCTAGAAGTAAAGAGAACCTCAGAAATTTTCCAAGTCATCAGGAATTAAATTTGACTGTCAATCTAAATATTATTATAGAAAGTACATACAAAACAGGATGCTGCCTCTGACCTTAAGCATTAATACTGATTGTGTCTGAGGTCTTACGGATTTTGTGTAATTCATTGCAGCTGTATTTCTCCTCAGTGAGTGCTTAACTTCCATTGCTGATAGCTACAGCGGAGAGCTAATCCATGAGAGTTCGAAAGCATGGCAATACAAAATTCCCTCCACATAAAATGCAGATGTGTGCGTGTTGTATTAGGGCAAGTAAAAACTCCTGCTAGAAACTTCTGTAGGACTTGCACGTGATTTTTGAAGGCCATCTCTTGGACCATTACAAAAGGACAGCAAGCTGCACAAATGAGAGGTCCAGCAGAGGCTTGACAGTGGTACATTTCCAGATGGTTTAAGGTCTGTGGTTTGGGGGATCATAACTAGTCCAGCTGCAGCCTTTGGAAGCAGTTACACCACAGATGCATTATAATTTGAAGCTTATTCAATGTTTCAGAAAACAGACCAGCACCTGAAGGCCTTCCTTCTTTAAAAGTACTTTTTGTTCAAAATGTCCAGCTGTTTTTTACAGCTGTTAAGCTGCTGAGAGGTTTGGTGGAGTTAGTTCTGTTGTACCAAGAGACAACCACCTGTGCCTGTGTGCAGAGAGCCTCCCCACAGGAGGTGCCTCTGGCAGCCAGGCTGGCACGTCTTCGGGAATCCCTGGTGCCCCAGGAAGCCTGTCCAAGGACCCAACATGGGAAACAAGGTCGTAAATCGAACTTCATTGCTTTATCTTTAGAGAGTTCCTGGCAAGACTGGGAGCTGCAAAGTGATGGAGTACATGGTCCCTGTCCATAAGGCATGTCTGAGTTGAAGCCTCAGACAGTGCTCTTGCATACTTGTGTTTGGTGATGGCAATTTGATACCACCACACCAGACTTAGTTCTGTCCCACACCGGCCTGACTCGATCTACCCTAACTTCAGCCACTTAAAAATTACCAGTCTGTTTCCAGTTTAAGTCATAGGAAGGGCAGAAGCAGAGATGCCTCTGGAAAACTGTTATGATTGCATTCATCACCCTTACCAGTTATAAATCCTGATTGCTTTTAAGAGCATACGATTGGGTTTAATACTTAACTTCACATCCCTGGAATGGGCTGAAATGGGAGAGAAAAACACAGCTCCTGAGAATCTGAATCCGCATGGCTTCCAGATGAGTTTTTGAATCCTTCAGTCTCAAACATGTGATTTCTGCCCTGTAGTTTGCTATTGTCTCCTTCTGTACTTCTTTTTTTTTTTTTTTTTTTTTTTAATGTATGTACTTATAAGCAGGGGTAACTTGAATTAGCTTGTTAAACATTTCTGAAAGGTTTATCCCTGCCCTCCCTTATTTGTTAAATGGGCTCTCTCATTCTTTGTCTGCACTGATTCATTCATTTAAAGCAACATATGAAGAAACCATTGCATAGATGAATCAACACCAGCAATAGCATATGCTGCTTTTAAATTCAGCTGTGAGGTTGTAACTAAGATATTAATGTATATACTTAATAGGGATGACTAGATTCCTTTCCTAAGAGCTTTCAGGAATGAATCTAGAAGCTCCTAATTTAGGATTGTGAAAATTCAGGTAGTAATGGCAGTATATGGGGATTTTTTGTACGCTTTCTGTAAATGTATATAATTTCATATGCTGGTTTGGAGATAAGGAAGGTACCCAGTTTCAGATAGACCAGATTTTTGCAGACAGCGTTACTGTCTGGGTTAGCAAAGCCCATCTAGGTTCCACCTCAGGCTTGCACCATACACCTACCTTAATTCTCACCCAACTTGGTATCTGTCTTTCTTCATTCACCATGGGTACCAAGTCAAAACAATCATACTACTTCTCGTTGCAAGCTGAGGAACAGCTGAGGTTTAAAAATATGAATGTTGCAACTTGCGCCTTTTCACCTTCGTGAAGTGTCCACATTTTCTCAGCTGAGCCTCCAAAGAGCGGCTGCCTCCAAAGTTGCCATATAATTTCATCACACAAACGTAGGTGTAATTTATATTTTATATTTTAATGAGTCTAACAGCAGCGGTATTAGTATGTTTGCTATATTTTCAGAGTTGTGGGTCATTCAGTGTTGAAAATGATAAGCATCTTGTGTAGCTATGAATAGAAAAACTGATAAATGCTTCTTACGATAACGCTAGTACAATCCCTGCTCTGCTGTTTGATATTTTAAGTGCTGAACTGAACCAAAATTTTATCTCTGAGAATTACCCTAGACTCATCCCTCCGTGATTATTCCATTCCTGCTTCTGGGTCCTCAGTGATTTCTGGGCCGACAGTGAAGCAGTGGCAGTGGCACAGGTAACCGTGGTAGCCACTTACGGACAACTTTTCAGATGCATACAGCCATTCTGTTGCCTGATACACTTGCATTTTTCTCAGTGGATCACCATATTCTTGAACATCTTGATGGGTTTTGTCAGCCATGGAGGAGATGTGGACAAGATTAGCACCCTGGGAAGTGTTGAAATGTAGCAAGTAATGAGCTATCTTCTCCAGCAAGCATTTATTTTTAGTGCTTAACTTTCAATTAATGTTTATATTTTCAGTTATATTTTATCATTCAGTATCTTGAGGTGGTTTGAGCAAAATATATGAATATATATAATTTACAAGAAATATAGGCTTGTATTGTGCCTTTGTAATTCTCTTCAGCTTCAGTATCTATAAGCTACGAGCGGACAAACCTTTGGGGTATTCTTTACTACATAGTAGCTGATGGCTTCATTAATACTGGCTATTTGAGTCTTCTGGGTCTAATGTTTATGTTTTCCCAGGTGAAAACGCCATAGTGTTCTCCACCAGACATAAGCACAATGACATATCACTGCAGTGCATGCTGTCTCTTAGCTTCTCTCTACATGTGCTTGCATGTTGAAAATTTAGAAATGCTGCTGTATAAATTGCTACCTTGTTTACCCAATACAGGTGTTTTCCTGCATCCCTTGTTTGCTTGAAGCTTATAAACACAAAAGTTATCGTTGGCTTGAAAGGGAGTTGTGGATGCACAAAGGATGCAGGGAGCAACTCTTCAGTAGTTTACAGGCTGCTGTGCATTAATGTCTTCTCAGCAAAGAAATGTAGCATTAGCAGTGACTTCCTAGTGAAAACACTGAGCGTGCTTATCACTTAAGATTTTAGGAAAAAGCGTCAGACTGTGTAATTGTATCTCATCTAACTTAGACACCTAACCAGTAACATTTGATGAGGCGTGAGCCTCACATTTAACTATGTTTGATCACGACGTACCAACCAATGCAGAACTGAAAGGTGAACAGCCATGTTTTAGTATCACAGCTACACAAGAAATCACGAGTTTTCACGAGGTTCTGTTCTGATTTTGTTTCCTTATCTCTAAAGCATTTTCACTGTGGAAGTATTTTTGCATCCAGTTACCTGAGGCTTCCTTTCACCAACCAAAACAGTCCGTAGCCTTCTACACTGTGAAAGGCAAGCTCTGTGGAGAAACATGGGCTTTCCGCTTGCCCAGCAAATTCGAGGAAATTTCATCCAAGCCATAAAAGCCTTTTATGTTATTCTGTGTTTGTGTAATCAAAGCAATTAGGGATAGGAGCCTCGGTAATGAAGAGGTCTCTCTGTCCTCCGTTTTACTCTCTCTCTGTAATTTGTAGGGATTTAAGAGTTATTTTCTCAAGGCTCAGCTGTGTCTCTCTAAACCAGCGCAGTCTACGCATCATGTGAGATTCAACTTAATGGGGATAGCATTTGAACGTTTAAGATTTACTTTTCATAGCAAGGAGTACTGTTATGTCCCTAGGGACATGGACTCTTGCAAACAAGTCTGATACCAAGGATAAAAAATCAAGATGGTACCAGTACATCAGACTCTGTACTACAGTGGGTTTTTTAGCTTTTGTCATTTGTATTTTATTTTGCAGGAGAGGAGTTGGGGAATCTCAGATCACATGGGGGATTTTAGAAGTATATCACTCAACAATCATTTTATAAAGTCTAACTTCAAAATGCACTATGATTTATTACAAAAATATATTTTCTTCTGTTTGCCGACATGGTTGTTCCACTTTGTGATAAGTTAAACTAAGCAGTTAATTTGTTGCACTGCCTAGCTGCATGAATTCATCCAGTGTACGTATGTACCTGTGCAGCATTACTTTGGGTTTTGTATTTGAATTTGCAGTATTGATTATTATTTTTGTATTTTACTTTGCCTCTGTTATTGGAATTGTAGTAAACATAATTTATACATATGATTTTACAACTGTTTTGCAACTGAAAAGTCTTCTTTAAATTGTAAAGTTTTATTGATGGATACTCATTAAAATGGTATAAGAATTATATTAACAATTGTTTTGTGTTTTGATGCTCTCTGTACATAAATATATGTCTATTTATCTGTTTAATGGTGCTTGTGTCTTGCAATTTTGGATACATTTTAGAATAAAGTTTCATTTTACAAGAAGTAGTTGTATTTTCCAAAGCTGTGTCAAAGAAACCCCACTTTTCTCCAGGAGCAATTAGGGTGATGGGAGAAATGTTTGACTCTCCAAAACAGGCATGTGTAACTTCACGCGGAGGCATATTTGTTTCAAGAAAATGGAAGCACAAAACCTACAGAGATGCACAGCTGTGTATTCTACTCAATTTACTGCAGTAACTGATGTCTGTATCGAAAGCATTACCCGAAAGAGTCACTCCAGAGGCATGTCCCAGTCCTCCTGATTCCAGTGGTAAGAAGAGATCTGTGAACATGCTAACAATGTCAGAGTTGTCGCATTAGGCTATAGTTTCCCATTCAACTACACAGCTCTCCCTTCTTGCATAAATCTGTTTAATCATTGACAGAATTTTGGTAGGCACCTGAAAACCAATTCTAGATTATAGGCTTCTGTGGAATTTTGGCACTAAATCAGACCTCCTTTGTCCTACAACATTTCTCAGAATAAGGTCTCATTTGGCTGAGGGTCAGATCTGGAGCAGCTACATTAGTTCAACTGTCTGCTACTTGTACTATTGAGTAATACTTCTTGCTAGCTCTAATGGCTTTATTTTACAGAAGATTTATTCACATCTAATATTGAGCTCATCTTTTATTAATAAAATGCCTTACCTCTTCTGGAACAGTTCCTTTACAGGCACTGCACTGTGTTCTGTTCACCACAGCACCCATGATATGTGCTACTGTGCCACACGAAGCCTTGAACATTGTGTTTCCTCAATTACAAATACACGTTATTAGGAAGGAATAATCTAATATCCATTGGTGTCTTTTTTTTTTTTTTCTTTTTTTGCTTTAAAAAATATTTTAAACAGTACTGCACCTGTTTCCTTTCTTGTTTTTACTGTTTCTGTTCAGGCCTCAAGCCATTTACGTAAGAATCATTTCTCGAGAAAAAGTTTGAAACTGCCATTAGCAAATAAGCTCTGAAGGAAAGCCGATGTCTCGGGTGGTTAACCAGACCTTTGAAGTTGAGCTCATTCTAGTTCACCACCAGTTCTCATTTCAGAATAATGCTTTCACCAAAGACGGCAGCTCAGGGATGTGTGGGTTTGGACTTAAGGGGTCTTCCATCCACCCATTCCTTTCTCCACAATGGGCATCAATAAAGAACTTCTTCACTGTAGGGTTGAGAGAGCTCTGGCAGAGGCTGCCCAGGCACGTAGTGGAGTCTCCTCTGGAGACAGTCAAGACACATCCCGCTGCAGGGAACCTGCTTTAGCAGAGGTCTGGACTCCCATCTCAGGTGCCTTCCAAATGCTGCAGTTGTGCCATTGTGAAAGAGAAATGGGCCTGTTTACAGCCGCCTTCACCTGGCAGGCAGTCCCACCAGCTTCTTCTAGCAGCGCAGGTAATGTTTGCTGTGCCTCAAAATGCAATCTTCTGCTGGGAAACTGAATGTCTGCCACAGATCTCTGTAGACTTGGGCTGGTAACTTCATCTCCGCATTCTTCCATCCGTGAAGGAGCACAGCACTTGACTCTGCCAGGGTGTTTTTTGAGGCCAAGAATACCGACGACTGCAAGAAGCTAAAGGACTACCGCTCTGAGATTTCCCCCTTTCCTTGCCTGGGATACCACCAGCCCGATATCCCTCACACCAAACCCGCCCCGCCGAGAGAGGGCGATTCCCTCACAGGCAACGGGCGCTGGGGCGGGACGGGCCCCGCCCAGCCCGGCGGGGAGCGGGGATCCCGCGGCGGGCCGGACCCGGCCGACACCGCTCCGAGCAGCGGCATGGAGCGGAGCGGGGCTGCGGGCGGTTGGGTGCCCATGTGCCGCAGCGTCCTGCCGGCCCACGCCAACCACCGCGGGGAGCTGAGCGCCGGGCAGCTCCTCAAGTGGATGGACGCAACCGCCTGCCTGGCAGGTAGAGAGCCCGGGCAGCGCGGCCGGGCGAAGGGGAGGGGCGCCCCGCCGCCATTTGCCGCCCGCAGCCCCTCGCACGGAGCTCGCCCACAGCGAGCGGCGGCTGCGTGAGGCACGGGGACTAACGGGGAGCTGCGAAAGCGGGGAGAACGAAAAGAAGAGAGCAGTGGGGGGGAGTCAGGGATGGAGCAGTGAGGAGGATTAGAGGATTAGGAAAAAGAACCCCTAGCTTAAGGGGGGAAAAAAAGCCACCCGCTTCCAAGCCCTTGAACATCTCTCTGATGGCTTCTCGAGATGGTGATCTGCACACGAAGCCTCGTAGACAGTGTGATGTGGGGAGCGTGTGTGGGCGCGTCCTGTGCTGGCAGCTTGCAGCCCTTACGGACAGGCTGGACTTAAGCTCCGAGCACCTGGTGTAGCTGTAGGTATCCCTGTGCCTTGCAGGGCAGTTGGAGGAGGTGACCTTTAGAGGTTCCTTCCCACTCACACGATACTGTGATTCTGTAGCTCTTCACGCGGAGAAAGCAGTGGGATGCAGGAGGAGCTGCCGGCACGCTTCTCAGGGCCACTGCAGGTTTGCTAAGAGGTGTGATGCAGCACGAGGGCACTGCTTCGTCTTCAGCCTTTTGGTGATTTCTTTCTTAAAAATGCGCCTTTGAAAGGCTTCTTGCCTCAGAAAGCCCCTGACCGAGTCCCAGCTCTGCAGCAGGGTTGATGCTTGCTCCCTGGCCTACAAGTGGATCTGCAGTCTTCACCAGCTGCAAACTGACTGCGGAGCTCGCTTTAAGTGCACCTTCCCTAACTGTTTTTCGTTGGTTTGTCACTCAGCAGCAGCAGTTATGCCACTCATCCCATTGTACACAGAGGGATTTAAACTTTTGAGTCCAGTGTCACGGCACACTGAACATGCCAGGCATGGATTTTTTGGCTTTAGTACCTTTTTGCACTGCTAGTGCAAAACAGCTGCTGCTGTTGCCAGTACTTGCTTCACGCTGCCTGTGTTCTGGGTCCAGCTGCTTTAAGCTTGACCCAACTGGCTGCTTGCTCCACTTCTGAGACGATGAGCTATTACTGTCATGCTCATCATCTTCTACTACAGCTCCAGTCTCTTAGTAGAAAAGGTCCTCTTCACTCAGCAGTTTATTGTGTTCGTCATGAGTGCCTTCATGTGTTTCACCATCATATTTTAAAAAGGAATTTCTCAGGTCCTGGGGTAACTCATGCATCATCCTCTGCCTTACCCCTCTGAGCTTATTCTTGCACAGATCAACAAAAATATTGTTGGGCTGCTTGCAAGTGGGAGCCCCTGCCTGCTTGACAGGCCACTACCATCCACATTTCCTCGTACTCCTCTATTTTTAGCCAGTGTCAGCCTGGAAAATTTTTGGAGCGAGAGTTCCTGGTGCTTGCACAACCCTTGGGTGCTGGAGGTTGAGCCTGTGACATGAAACTATAGGTGCAGTTGTCAAATAAATGGTGAACTGCAACAACTTGCTATTAAAAGTTGAACTGTTATCTATCGAATATTAACAGTGTAGATGTTTACCTTGTTAAAGTTAACTTTCGTAACTAATAGAAATAGATTGTATTTTTCACAAGCAGTGATGTCCCAGGGAGACAGAGAACACAGTACAGATTTTGCTGATGGTGTTTTGCACTTGTTACACAAAGTGATGACTTACTTCAGTGTTTGAGTCTCGATTGTATTTTTTTTTTTAATACTTAGTTCCTGCATTTTAATGCAACACTGAGGGCATGCAGTTACCTGCTTGCCACTGCTGTGACCACGCTAACAAGGCATGAATCTTTTTCCTTTGCTCTTGGAAGTTTCTGTGCAGATTTAACATAGCCAACATTCACAGCATCCTGGTTTTGAGGTGATTGCTGGGATTGCTGTAGACCTGCTAATACTATTTGTCCTGGAGCATGCTCATTAGCTTTCTTATATCAGAAGATACTCATTTCTAGAGGAAGACCTTAAATAGATCTTTCAAACTCAGGAGAATCACTGTAATCATTCAGACTCCTCTCTTGATACTACCCTTATTTCATGGTAAGTATTAATCTTACTCAGCTCCCTTTTTTTCTAAAGTGTCTACTGCATATTTGCTTTGGGGTGATCGTGGCACAAACTGGGATTTGCTGTGTTTCATCTCTTGTCTCACACACAAAAATGAGTGTATAGGTGAATGGCTTGCTGCTGGAGCAGTTGAGTAACTCTGTCCTGTGTCTCTTTTGAAGCTGAGAAACATGCTGGTGTGTCTTGTGTGACAGCATCTATGGATGACATACAGTTTGAAGAGGCTGCCAGGTACAAAAATAGATAGCAATCATCAAACATTTCCACTTAAGAGTTTCTTATTTGGCAGAGATAAACTGAGGCATTGTAAAATTGTGGTAAAATGGGCCGATGAACCCTCCAAAGTGACAGGGTTCAGTCTCCAGGTTGCTCTTTTCTGCCCGTGATAGCCTGACGCAACTGGAAGCAGATCAATTTCAAAAGTCCGAAATAAACTGTACTTACTTTGACCTGGCAGCGTCAGTGCCAGGTGAGAAACCAGTGGCCTAGTGATCTTTGGCTAAAGTTTATGTGAATGCTGCACAACGTGACTTATCTCGCTAAATAAGGAATGCACACCTATTAAATACACACTGTATGATTTTTTTCTATTGTGTCTGTGACATATGCTTTTTCTCACCATCTCTCAACTCTCCTTAAAAAAAAAATCTTCCTTTAACAAAATGAATGTTCTGCATTTGTGATTATTTACTAAGTCTACGTAGTAATGTGGTGCTTGAAAGGCAAGCAGATTTCTTTTAACCATTTTTCATAATTTTCCAAGGATTAAAACTGTAGGAGGAAATAATACATTTTTTTTTTCTAAATGATATCTTGCCATTTACTTACAGCTATTACTTGTAGTTAGTTAATGGTGTAACAAACCATTTACATGACCACGGTTTACTCACAACTAAACTGGTAAAACTATATGTGAAAGTTTGCTGTGTTACAGAACCTGAGCTAATGTGGCAATAAAAGAAGAAAGATGTCCTATGAACTTCTCATTTGTGTATTTGCCCCTTACGAACTAGAAATTAATGAGTACATAAGTGATGGCACGGGTGGGATAGAACTGCTTACGTACCTGCCTACAAGCGGGGATGATCATGATAGTAAGCCAAGCAGTGCTGCCTGATGTCAGCTGAAAACGGTACATGAATGTCAAATAAGCATCCACTCACTGCCAAACAACAGATATTTAGCCTGGTGGCTTCAAAGATGAGAACCTGAAGCAGTAGTACGCTGACTTAATATGGTCATGCTGAAATCACAGTGTGTTGCTGGTCTGTTCTACAAGAAGCTTTAAAATGTCTGTCTTAATTGTAATTGTTTTAAACTTCTCCTTAGGAAGAAAAATCTGTATGCGAAGCCTGTCATCACAGGGTCCTACAAATGAAGTCAGCGCAATGTTTCTCTTTCTGCCACAGTATTTCAGACTTCAGTTGCTTTGGACTTGTTTCTGAAAGCAGACCCAAGCTTCTAAAGAAGCTGCTGTCCTTCCCAATTTATTTCTGACTATGTTTCTTGTTCTACTTCCATTTATAGTGCCAGTTTTTCATTATTAACAAGAATTTATGCACAAGCCTAGTAGCTGTGAAGTTGTTTCAGTAATTTTTCTTCAGCCTCAGGTCAGCCCTAACATTTCCAAAGCTTCAGCAGATTATACAAACATTTTGAGTAGGAGAGCTCTTTTATTTTCTAAGTTTAAAGTTACCTGCTGTAAGGTTTCGTTTACCTTACTCAGAATACCAGATGTTCTGTAGGGATTAACTCTTCTGTGCTTATTTATCATCAATTGGCATGGAAATTTTCAATATACATTCACCTGTTGCAAAACTCAGCTTTATGCCACGAGAACAATTAAATCCTTATTCCTCATCTTTAAAATGCAGCAGTTCAGTGGTAGTAAGAACGTCTGATTTTAAATGACTTTTCACTTTTGCTAATACTCTGTTTGTGAGTCGTTCTGATAGATTTCAGGCTCCTTCTGCCAGTTACAGGAGAAAACGTGGTGTTCTGTGACTTCTGCCCAAGCTAATCAGCTGTCTAGGCTTAGATAAATTGGTTTGTCCGAAGACAGAATACGTGGTGCACTGCAAAAAATTTCATTTTGAAACAGCTTTGGATAGTACATAGAGACATTTCCTGATCATACTGTCTTACAATCTTGGTTCTGACATCTTTATTTTCTGATATGGACAGGGACCCCAGAGGACATGCTTCTGCAATGAAATGTGAGCTCAACTAGATAGACTTCAGTGCCAGGGGAGATGTAAGTCAGTCAGGCTGTCTGATGTCTCTGAAATCCAAACCTGTCCTCTTGCAGGGCTTGCTCCTCAGGTTGAGTGAGATCACATCCAACTTTATTATATACATCCCTCAAGTTCTGCAATTCCCTCACATCAGCAGACCCAGTCTTAACTCTCCAGCATCTGTTATGCAGTCTTCTCAAAAAGAGGAAGAGTAGTTACCAGGGAGGCACTACTGACAAAGGTCTGAAACAATCTCTTTGTGGAGAAGAGTAGTGAACTGCTGTTGGGGTAAAGACGCACACAGTTCCTGTTGGGCAGGGGACCTCAGGGACTGTCTGACAATGTGACTCACACAGGTACCACGATTTTGTCCACAACTCTCTGAACTCTCTTTAGAGGAAACCGTCATACTCACTCATAGTGTGGGCCATAGTAGAGTTTACCTACTGAGTTTATCTTCTTTGACCTTCTGCTTCTCATTACTTTTTATTACTGTATTACTGTAATCCTCTTGGGAGTTTGTGGCAGATGCAGAGTCTTCAGGGGTGTTTCATGGAACGTGACAGTTTAAGCTTTCTAACTTTTTTTTTTTTTACAAGGCTGTATTTTTAATTCTTTTCCAAGCGTGACTGTCGATACTGTGCTGCTGTTCTGAAAACCATTTCATTTCTGTAAATAGCCTGGTGGTTCCCTTTGTGTTGCAGTTCAGAACTGTTTAAGAGTCACAGAATCACAGTCCCGGGTTGGAAGGAACAAACCCATACGCTTTCCCCTGCAGACCTCTGTCCACGTTCGCATCCCTCCTCTGGACACGCGGCTCCGCGCCCTTCTGCCTCCGCCAGCCCGCACAGCGCGGAGCACGGCGGCACACGTCCTCCCCTCTGCCGAAGGCAGCGCCCAGGCACTGCTGCCCTCAGTGCCCCAGGGCACGCTGCCGGCTCTCGCGTTCACCTTGCTGCTGCCACAAACCCCGGATCCCTTTCTGCGGGGCTGCTCTCAGCCTCTCATCCCTGAGCCTATGCGTGTGCACTGTGTCAGGTGCAGAATTCGGCACCTGTCTTCTTGAATGTTCTTCTTGAATGTGAACAGGACAGAGAAAATTTCTCCACAATTTGTTCTTCTGGGCTGGTACTATAAAGGAACAGGTTTCTTATGCGTTTTAGTGTATGAGTACAACTCACTTGAAATTCTGGCAGTAAGAGAAGCAGTTTAAGAAAAGCCTTACCTTTACACATCAAAACGCTATTCATTAATTAGAAAGAAACACTATATATATATTAAATAAACTGGGATCGTGCAGTGCCAAATTCTTAGTTGTAAACTTCCATTTTGTCTGTAGTCAAGTTACATCTAGCAGTCATGGATGTAGATTGCTGCAGTGTGCTCTGGGTCTGATCCTTAGCAGCTTTAAGTCAGTCTGATTTCCGTGAAGTCAGTGGCCTGTTATTTTGGCTGTGTTTCTCATTGTGCCTATCAATAAGATGCTGAGTAAGACAGCTCTGGAAAGTCTGGCTTCTTTCAACTTTGCCTAGTAACAGGATTTTAGAAATAAGAGTTAGTCTTGCTATAAGTAAATAAAAAGCATTTTAGAAATTATGTAAGGAAAGAATATATTTCCACAATCATTTGATTTTATGTGCGTGAAAATATATAATTCTGTTTAGGTGCTGTATGTAGACAAATGGAGAAGGGGAGTAGTTGTTCAGAAGAATGCTGCTTGGACTGAAGGGGCATGCTCCTGCCCTGCTTGTCCAAAGCACGGGAAGCGAATTCCTTCCATGCCCTTCAAAAACTTAAAAGAGAGTTTGGGAATGGAAGACAGACTGGAAATATTTCCTTGTGTTTATATATGGGATAAGCTAGGAAATGTATGTAGAGCATATCTCATGCAGCTTTGTAGCTGGATATATTCAGTAGTTTGGTGCAGCTTGTGGCAAGATACGCCTTTGAGCAAAAGCAGAATCTAGGCCAACATTTCTTGAGGACTTGGGTGTTCAGGTTACCTGATGCCATACAGGGACCAAGGATGCTGAGTGATGAGCTTACACTGCTTTTTGAGTGTCTGAAATCATTATTGAGAATGATATTGAGTATGATTGATGCCTGACTTAACAAGTAATCATGTTTAACCTTTTTCACTGCATTTGCAGTGCACAATAGAAGTTACAAACTGATCACAGCTAGTGACAGTTTCTTCCAGAGATTTTCTTCTCTACTATTATGGATACCTAGAGAGGGAAGGACATGCAAACCATTATTAAGCTGCATGGTTACACACCGTAAGAAGATTTTACTCTTCTTAACAGAGTTGGACAAGTTATTACCATCAAAGCAAAGGTGAACAGAGCATTCAAAACCAGCATGGAGGTAAGAGGTTACCACTTGTATTTATAGTGACGCTTCAAGTACAGAGAAGAGGGTTGGGTGGAGTAACGCAACAAGGGCTCAGGCCTACTAGTTTCAGAAGGAGCTTTCTGCACACGTATAAACAACAACACTGCCTAATTAAACTCTAGTTTCAAAGTGACTATTATAATTACATACTGCCTGGTAAAATATCCGTGTCAAAGTAGAAACTAGGCCCTGAAGATCTGGAATATTGGGCAGATAATATGGACAGGATGGGGTAGATGGTATTAGTCCAGTACATAGCTATTAACCTCTAAGGAATCTTTTGATCAAAGCCAGGGTCTGCTGAATATGTGGAGTTCTAAGTATTCTTGAAACTTATGATGTGGGAATATTTCTTTCAGTGGAGTGCGTGTTATTAATATTCATACTGTAACAATGCATTGCCCAGTCACTTGAAATGAGAATTAAGCCTTAATGATATTTTTTTCTGACTTCTGCCCATGTCATTTTTTTTAATATCAATGGGAAATATGGATATTCTAGATGTATTCCACAATTTAAAAATAAAGCACCAGAAAGTTTGATGTACATCAGACTTTTTTCAGAGGTTCACATGAATTTCTTCAAGTGTTCTGCATGTTTATGAAGACTTAATTGTTCATGCAGATAGTGGATTTGGATGAGAACTCAAAATGGTACACAACTAATTAGATATCCATAGAACTAAGTGCCTTTCCTACTTTTTATTTTACCCTGCAACTGATAGGAAGTATCCATACATACCTGCACTAAAAAACTTTTTAGAGGACAGAGAGTATTGATATTTCTAAATGTTGAGAGCTTTATCAGCGATAGCAGATCGGTCTTTTTACTTTTGTTCTTTTAGGTTTAAGAGATGGGATGTGATTAATTTGATACACAGTGCACTGCTTTATCTCAATTCAACTGACAATGGTGTAATTACTTTTTTTTATCCCTTTGTCTCACTACCTCCTTCCCTGTAGGTTGGCATCAAGGTTACAGTGCAGGATGTTTTGACTAATGTTGAAAAAATTGTGAGTGTGGCATATGCAACATACGTAGTCAAGCCAGTCGGAGCTAAAAAGGTATTCTCTCTGTTTCATTCTGTGGTTGAAGTTGGGACTATGTTTCTTTGAAATAGCCCAGATTTTATACTGTGAACTTAGGAAAACACAGATAAGTGTTTATTTTCTCCAACAGTAGAAAAGCAGACTAAAGTCATGACAGTAAGGAAAGTGGTTTTTCCACAAGTATTCTGAAATTCTTAGACTTTTTTACATTTTTTTCCACTTTATATTGCACATTTACTAGTAGTAGAGCTGGTGCCATTATAAGGGCTCAGTATTGACAGAGGTATGTGCTGGAAGAGATATTCAGGTGAGTCTGCACCACCTCTCTCCATTTCAGAAACTTATTTACCTACATGCAAGGGTTTGGGGGGTTCATGGTTTTTTTTTTTTCTTTTTCACTCTTCACCTCTTTTGAAGAGATTGTTTAAAGTCACCACCATTCCAGTATAAATTAATTCTTAAGCATTCATGTTAAATAGCTTTC
This sequence comes from Oreortyx pictus, assembly GCA_036925125.1. Lineage (NCBI taxonomy): Eukaryota > Metazoa > Chordata > Aves > Galliformes > Odontophoridae > Oreortyx > Oreortyx pictus. Next base: position 4,448,433 of record JAUPFR010000004.1, on the reverse strand, counting down.
ATGCCACTGTTGTTTTATTCTCCTCAGTGTCTGTCCCCCTGGAGGTGTTCAGCAGTCAGTCGTGGTGCTGTTTGGCCTTTCCATTGCTGTGCTCAGCAGGCTCTGTTCTTGTAATATTTTCCTGTGTGAGAGGCTGTATATTCTTCATCTCTTCTTAATAAACTCCTTCTGTATGTAGTCTCTTTCCTAACACTAGTTGCTAGAATATTTCATATCTGACTTTCTTGATTCTTTTAATGCATCGGCCTTATAAAATATCCACTGGAGATTGACATAGAGTAATCACAGAATCAAAGAATCATAGAATGGCTTAGGTTGGAAGGGGCCTTAAAGCCCACCCAGTTAGAGCCCCCTGCTGTGGCCGTGTTTGCCACCCACCTGATGGCCCAGGACCCCAGCTCTTTCCTTTCTTTTCTGCAACAGTACATCACAACTTGCTGAAGAAATAGTTCAGAACACTTTTACCAAATACGAAGCTCAGTTTGCTTCTGAAAGGTTAATGGCTAAATTGGTTAATCTGAGAGCACTAAAATGTTATGAAGTAAGGATTGTTTATTAAACATTTGATATCATAGCCATGGCATTAACCCATTTAGCTTTTGCCCTAATTTCCAGGGAGGTTACTTCAGGATTAAATTGGTGATGATTAACTCTGATTAGGTTTAAGACAGGACTGCACAGAGAGAGTTTAAGACTTCAGTTCTAATTCCATTGGAAATTAAGGTCTTGGGAAAATTAAAGGACAATTTTTCAAGCCCTTTTTTTCTGAGCAGTGGTTTGCAGAGAGCTAAAGGATGCATTCACCATCTTAGTCTTTCAGCTGAGACATTTGGAAAAAGCTAGGAAGACGGGACAAGGAAACTGAAAAAGCATTTTGAACAAAGACTCAAAGAGAAATAATAGCAGCACTGCCACATGATGTTCCAGAGCCTGTGCATTATTTTAGGGTTTCTGGAGCTAGATCTTGTAAATAAATCACACAAGTGATACATTAAGGTCTTTTCTTTTTCTTATTTATTTCTTTGTGTGTTTATTTAAACTGCATGTTATCATGGATAATTATATATAAAAGCTAAAAGAATGTTGTCACTGAGTTTTAACAAATGACTGAAAAGATGCAGAATATCTTGAACGTGAGCTCTGCGCTTGCTTGTGTAAATCAGATTTGTCATCTTGGACAGTTGATAATAGAAGATTATAGAAAATGGTGATGCTATTTTGAATTCGAGTGCACGGTATGATTCTGGAACTAAGAGCCTTCTTTTTTTTTCATTCTGATAGATTGAATTAGAACCTGTAAAGCTTCTATCTGCGGAAGACCATCTGGAGCATGCTCTGGCTACTGAAAGGAAAAGAATCCGACTGGGCTATCAAGGAATCTTTCAGAGCCTAATGCAGGAGAGTAATAAAGAAGGTGACCACTGTGGTCAGTATAGAAGATGGAATAAATAACTTATGGAGCAGTTCAAACAGCAATACAGTAATAAAGTCCTATAGCATTAGTCATAAGGTAGAAGGAAGGATAAAATCTACTCATGAGCATTACTTTCTTGCAAAGCACTGAACACTGAGAACTGTGCTCCTGCTGTGAGGTATTTCCAACATGCAGAGAATTCTTCATTATGTGATGTTTAAAACAGGTTAAAAAAATCGAAACTCCTCAGGACTAAGTTAGAAAAATGCAGTCAAGAACCAAGTTAATCTTTATGTCTAGTAGAAATATCTTTTGTTAAAGGCAATTGCACTCTGAAGTTGCTGTATAAAAGGAAATTACTAACAATTTTTTAAGAAATATGCTGGCATTTTGAAAGCCTGAGCTGTAGCTGCCTAAAAGCAATGGTCAGCATGGGTCTTTATTAAGGAAAGATGAAACATCTTAAACAATAGAAATTATAGTCTTAATTTAATAAGATTGTGTAGGGAGTATTACAAGAAAAAGAAGTATTTGGTCTCATGGTAATTGCCTCGTAGAAAGTGGCTCAGTCCCACGAAAGACAGATCAGAAATGCTGTTTTTTATTTCACTGCTTGCCTAGAAATTTCCTGGAAGGGCCTTATCATGGTGAGTACAAATTTACCTACTTCAGGAGACAGAATGAGCGAAATAGGAGAAAGAGAGAAGAAAATACTGCACTAGAGGCTTCCAGGTAGCATATTCAGAAAGTGAAGTTTGTTTTCTGAATAGATGTTATGTAACAACTTAAGTAGTTCCAAAGTTCAGGTTAGTCAAATGTGTCCACAGAATTATATAATCATAAAGCTAGTTAATTAGGGCAAAATTCAGAAGTACACTTCAGGTCAAGTAGCATGTATTACTGTTGTGCACTTTGTAAGTTACTGACATCACCTCATGCCTAAAAGCATTCTTTAAGCGTATAACTGAAAAAGTAAAGTGGCCATGCACTTGCAAGTGGAATTGGAAATGCTTTAGTAACAGAAGGTGGTTATTAATTCAGAACTGTATTCTTTCCTTATTTTATGCCTTCTACAGTGTTTCTAATAATGAAAAATTTCTAAGTAGAAGGTTATGAAATAATCATGCCATACTCCAATCTTAATCAGACACGTTTGCACAGACACCTGTCATTCAGAATGGTCAAAGTCTGTGAAAGGCATTTGAATAAGTGATAAACGGTTTTAACAATATCCATTAGAGGTCATGCATAGCAACCATGGATAACGCAAGCACAGGCTTTGACAGTTGGCTGTGTTCTCAGCTAACCAACCTTCACAGTTATTGCTTCTAATGCAGCACCTTCAGAGAAGATAGCCTAGGAAAGAAGGGTCGCTGTGATGCCATAGTCATAGAGCTGGGGGTGCACTGTCCACCACCTCTAGCTGGCATGGTAGAGCAGAACAAATCATCACTGTCTTTCTACCCTTAGAAAGAACAAAAGTCTTCTCCTGTCTTCCATTTTTTTTTCATTTTTCCTCTTCAGAGTATCTGAGGCAAATGGCACACTTCAGTAACTGGGAGTATTTTCTTTTTGTTCATCAGAGTTCACAGCTGAAATAATTATACACTGCTGCTGTATTTCAGATGTTTTTGAAGAGGAAGATGCGGTTTCAACTGACCTTACTCATGTACAGACTATTGAGCTTGTCCAACCTCCTCACGCTAACCATCATGGAAACACTTTTGGTGGTCAGATCATGGCTTGGATGGAGACAGTGGCAAGTATTTCAGCAAGGTACTTTTCCTCCTCATAGTCTTTGTATATGTTTCTAAATGGATACGTTCCTCCAATTTAATATTTAGGGTTTCAGGGGGATTTATTATGTGAAAAAAAAAAAGCAGATTCAAATCTTCTTGCCTTTTCTTCTTAAGATTGCAGGAGGTCTTTAAGCAGTTTATGTGGTACATTTACCACAGCATGCCACACCACTGTGGGAGTCATGTTTTGTGCACTCTGTTACACATGCAGGCCCTAAGGCAAAAGAGGCTATATTATTTGCCTGAAACTCCCTGCAGAAAGTCAGCATTAGAAATAGGAATAGAAACCCAGCCTGTTTCTAGCTGGTGCAGTGTTCTAACAGCAGAGGAAGTTGTTAAGTCAGAATAAAACTCATACTGGTCCTACATCAATGGCTAACCAAAAATAGAGAATTCTAAATGGTGGTCTACAAATCCTTATACCAGAGGAAACGGTAAGTCAGGGAAGAAGAATCAGAAGAACCAGGTTATTTTTTATTTATGCACACACTGAATGGATGCTTAACCTTCACGAGTTGGCTGTCCTTTTAGCCCCTCCGAGTCCCACATCCTGTGGGTTCCAATATTTTTAATAGTGCAATTCACCTTATTGAGGTAATAAATACAAAATATTTTTTGTGAAACTGTCTAGCATTACTTGTCATGGGTACTGTCGTGAAATTCTTCTTCTGAATTTGAACTGTTTTTTGTTCTTCCTCCTTGTACTTGGACAGTACACAAAGCTTCTTTGTAAGCAACGCTTGAATTTCAGTTTGAATTCTTCTTGCATACCAAGTGACCTAATTCACTGTAGGAATGTTAGATTTGTTTTCGTTTTTTAACTTCAATAATTAAATTACTTTCCCATTCATTATTCATGTGACTTGGGGAGAGCAGTTTTATCAATAGGAACGTACGAAGTATGCTCTGAAAGTAATGCCTCGTATTTTATTATGTTGCCTGTGTCACCAGAGGCAGATATTGGTAGTATGGTAGTAGAGGCTGAACCTTCCCAACAATATTGTTACATTTTGTTGCTGTGCATAGATGTCAGCAGAGGGGTATCTGACATGGAAGTGCATATTTAGCAAAAATGTGTAACTGAATTCTTCAGTGTGGAAAAAAATGGTACCCACTGACATTCATCGATGTCTGCTGAATGTTTATGGAAACCAGCCAGTGGATTTGAGCACAGTGAGGGGCGGGTAATGCCTTTCAGCAGTGGTGACAGCAACATGAAGTTCAAGCCATGTTCCAGATGTCTGTGCAGATTGTTAGGAGTGCTGCTTGCAGGTTCTTGTTTGTCGCAGTTGAAAATGTGTGGTGACTGTGATGAAAAATAGTGTTTTGTAGCTGAGAATTTGCTCTGTAGTGTTGTTATGCTGTTTATATCTTTCGCAGTTTCCATCGAAATAAATAGGAGGCATTACTTTCGGAGCAACATACATACTTTCCATAGATGGAACAGATTGTTTTATTAACACGAGAACGCACTGTCCTCACTGTTGCGTAATTTCACTGATTTCAAAGGCTTCATATTTGTGCCATAATTTGACCCCAGTTGTTTTTTTTCACTTGCTAGGTTTGGCCCACTGAGAATCACATTTATATTTAAAAAAACGAAGGGAAAGCAAATACTGAAAACATTTTCACTGGAATAACGAATGTCAAACACGCTTTCTCATGTTGAAAATTTCAAGGTTAATAACTGATGACAAAGGATGGTTGAAAACAATGATGCTGTAATTTCTGCTTGAGAAGCAGCTAGTTTTTCTAGAAAGCTTTTTTGAGGGGCCACTTGTAATTAGATGTGACCTTTGAAGATGCCAGTTAGGGGTTGCTGTGGCCACAGATTTTGACAGAGAAGTGGAGCAGGAGGGCTAACCCTTGAAAAAGTAAATTTGTAGGGACATTTTAAAGGTTATTCACCTTCTCCTCCCTCTTTTTTGCCTGGATGGTAGATGAAAATCTTACAGATGGTAGTAAAGCCATCTGAATATTGGTTTGAACCAGATTAGTCACTTCTTATATCTTAAACTGCCAGAAGTATTCAGGCCACAGCTTTCCAGGAAAAAAACAGAATATTTAGACCAAATTTCTGTTTTATTACTCTTTTTATTTTCAGTAATACTGTATTTGCAGCTTTATTGTGAACTTTCTGAGTAAGATAACCATTGAGTGTTTTAAATCAGAAGAGGAAGTTATTCGTAATGAAATTACAAAGTCATTTGAATGTCTTAGTCTATTAAAAGGATGTACCAGTCAATTAATTAGCAACAGATAATTATGTGCATTTAACAGTACTGGAACATTAGCTTCCAGAATGAAATTGACTTGAAAGCTAAGAATGCTGCAAAACTGTATTTTCACTGCACAGTGAAAATTTACTCTCAGGATGCATGTGCAGTTCTTAATTGAGGGGTTTTGCACACATGTATGAGAATTGAGCCTGTTTTCTCTGTATGAAAATGAATTACATTCTTACATAGTGTTCATGTGGTACAAAACAATGTCTGCCAAGAGTGTGATCTTTCCTACACCTTAGAACTGCTGAAGAAACCAAAATCTTGCCCACTCTAGAGTGCTTGCAAACTAGACACCCCTCACCTTGAAATTCCAAACTCTTAAGCTCAACAGAGTCACAGGGCATTCCGGGTTGGAAGGGTCCTCTAGAGATCATCAGATCCTAGATGTTGTGGGAAAGGGCATCTTAGATGAGGTTGTTTAGTGCCCTCTTCAAACCACATCCTGAAAGCCCCTGGTGATGCTGGTCACCATGTCCCTGAGGATGTTGTTCCAGTGATTGATTATTCTCACTGCAAAAAAAAAAAAAAAAAGTTTTTTATCAAGATAAAAACTCCCCCAGTACAACTCATACTTCTTGCCCTTTGTCTTATCAGTATGGCTGCTTGTGAAGAGAGGACCTCTGTCACCCTGGTAGCTGGATTGTAAGAATCATATTTAGGCTTTTTTGAACACTGTTTGTGGTGCAGAACCATTCTGCTCAGGTTTCTTTAATTGCTTAAAGACTTTATGATCTAGCTTTTTTACATGTTGAGCATCATCCTACTCCCCATGCAGTAAAGCAGAAGTTAATGAAACTGTGAAGTAGGTGGTTACTGAGGGTAAGATATTCATGGTCTGGCACCAAAAGAAGGTAATAACAAACAGTGAGAATTAATTAGTCAGTGTTTGTGAAGTGTGTTGAAACAGCATATCGTAAGTAGTAGTAGTATGTTCAAAGCTTGAATTAAATGCTGTTGGAACTGAACACATTAACTGCATTTTGTTGAGTTTGGGAGTGTGCTCTAATCACTGACAACTAACACAGGAGGTTCTTTAATATGACGGATGATTTGCTCTCTGCTTCTTCCATTTCTTTTTCAGCCGCCTTTGTCATTCATATCCCATCTTGAAATCCGTCGATATGTTTAAGTTCTGGGGACCATCTCTTGTGGGTGACCGCCTTGTCTTCAATGCAGTTGTGAACAATACATTTCAGAATAAGTAAAGCTTTTTATATATTTATTCCTATCTTTTGAAATTGGGACTTTGAAGGCTGTTCCTCTATGTATGTGCTTATGTATGTGCCTAAGCCACCCCAGCGTACAGTTCTACTTTCAGCTGCCAGGGCACACTGTTGACTCACATTCACTTTGCTGTCACCTGAGCACCCAGATTCCCTTCTTCAGGGCTACTCTCATGCTCTGGTCTGTGCATACATGAAGGTTGCCTCTTCATGCTATTCTTCTGCTGAATGTAAAATAAATGATATCCTGCTCGCTTTTGCTTTGCGATCTCACAGCTTTCTCAATGGTGTTTATATTTCACCATTTGCCTTACTTTCTTCTCTTTTACTCATGCTATTTGCCTAGTGACACATTTTTTTATTATTATTTTATTTCATTTTATTTATTTCATTTCTGAAAATCATCTGTCCAGACTGATAATTTATTTTGTTTGCTGCAGGAAGTATTTGAGCATCCGGAACACAGGAAAGTGTTCAGCCGTCCTTCTTAGCATGTCTTGGGGCTACTTCTGCATCACTTGTGGTAGTTCAGTGACTAATTTAAACTCTTATTTCAGTGTGGAGGTTGGTGTCCGCGTCGAGGCTTATAACTGTGAAGAGTGGATCAAGAACCAAGCACGACATATTAACAGTGCATTTCTCATTTTTAACTCCGTGAATGACAAAGGCGAGCTGCTCACTTTCCCCAAAGTCAAACCTACTACTAAGGTCAGCTGTTATCCTTATATGAGGATGAATGTGTAAGTGGAATGATGTGGTCCTGCCCAGCACACTGTCTCACAAGTGGCCCCTGTAGTCCTTCTGGGAAGCAGGGGCTAAACAAGGCTGTCCACTGGAAATAATCATTAGAACTAATGTAGTTAGTGAATGGAGAGAGAAGAAGAATCTGCTATTCGTGTTTTCCATTTTTCTTGTTTAGTCTCCAGTAACTGTATAAGATGCCCAGACATGTTAGGAATGTTTAGAAATGTTAAATGAATAGTTATTTTTAGAAACCCTTAAGGAAGATGAGAAATAGAATTAGCGTGAAGACTTTGGGAATCAAATCTCATGACATGGGCAGGCTTTCCAGTTCTTCTGGCATGGAAGAAGAAGCATAGGTTTCTCTGGCATTATCATCATTAAACAGTGAGGGCAGTGTAAACACTGTTGTTGAATTATTTGTTGTGTTATCACCTGTCATTAACTAAATGCTCCAACTAATGAGATTTTTAGAAGCCAGCATAAGAAAAAAAATGAAGTCATTCTTTAACATCGAGGCATCCTGTGTATTAGGTGAAATCATGCTTCACTCTTGAACTGTTTCCAGAGGAAAGACTGACTCCTACTCTTTTAAAAAATAGGGGGAAAAAAACCCACAGCTTCTTAACTTGTGCCAGAACAGTGGTTCCCTGTAATACCTGACTTAGAGGGACATCCACAAATTGAATGTCAAGATAAGATCTATACCCTTTCCCACACAGTCAAGCAGGCAAGTCTAGGAAAAATGGAGAATATGCTCAAGGTTGTTTAAATTTTCAGTGATTACTAGACTGAATGGGTAGCTGAAATTATTAATCTGTGGTATAAGAAAGGGTGAGATGCACTAATCTGGAGATTCTGCTTATTCCAGGAAAAGTTGTGTGTCAGCTCCTTAAATGAAACTAAAAGCTCTTTCCAGGGTGTCTTGTCCTTCAGAGTATTGAGTCCTGTTGTCTTTTGGTACAGTTTGATTCAAGCTGCGCTTTTGCATCACTTCAGAAAAAAATACACCCTGGCAGAGCAATAGTAAATGAAGGGAAAAACCTGCTGCCTTGAAAGGCAAGGCACATCTGTTAGTGCTGTGCTTGCTCTGTGCCCTGGGTCAGTGTGCTCTGGAACAGGAATTCTTCCATGTGTCTGGCATGCTTTGAACGCTAGGTGGTATTGAGTTGCACTGATAGTTTATTTCATTAGGTGACACTTTCAGGGGGTAGAAGGTATTGCAGGACACTGCTTCGCTGCCCCTGCACCAGGACCAAAGTGCTAGGAGTGTGCTGCTGAGATACAATTCTTTTTTATTGGTTTGATTTTGTAACTTAAGGGAATATTACCGAGTCAGAAGTAAACCTCTGAATCATATTAATGTGGGGGAAGTCCAACATAGGGAGTACAGTTCTATATATAATGAATTCCTGGCCTTTGTCCATCTGTTAGCTTTTTTAGTTAGTCTGCTTGTTTAGTTGTCTTGCGTGCATAATCAGATGTGTCATTGTCTGGTTGACTTTTTGTGAAGGATGGTGTGAGACGATACCATGGAGCTGTTGCCCGAAAGAGAATTCGACTAGCCAGGTACAGCTCAACAGCAAGGAAAACTTGATTCTGAGAAGTCATTATTTTTAGTATGAATGTCACTAAAAAGTGGTAATTTGTGAAGTCTGCTCAGATGTGGCTGTTATGTTCCTTAACTATCCAGACTGTTTTGCCTTAGTTGCATCAAATTATTAGGGACTACTCATTCCAGAAGCGTTTTGTTCTTGAGGTTATTTTTGTCTCCCCCATGTTCTTTGCGAAAAATAAAATAAAGTAAAATAAAATAATAAATAAATAAATAAATAAATAAATAAAATAAAGTAAGATAAAATAAAATAAAATGGAGTTATTGCAAGCCTGTCTTGCAAGGAGGAATTTTTAAAATATTTCTAAAGCATTTGGAAGACATTTAAGTGTATAGAACTGGTTGATTTTGGCACATATAGAAAAAGAAAGTGTAAATAACTGTTCTCATTCTGCTTTTTTTCTTTTAAACTCTGTTGTAGAAAATACGTGCTGACTACAAAAGAAGACAGATCTTATGATCTGTGGGAGAAAAGCAACCAGGTGATCTTTAGGCTGTGTCCTACCCTCTACCTGAATAAAATGGTGTATGCTTTTTGAGTGTGTAAAAGTTCTACAGACCATGTCAGTCTCCACACTGTTCGTACTGTACCTAAGTGTTCTGTTATTCGTGGAAGAATGGATTCATGTGTGATAAAATGAGTATTTTTTAATTCTTAAAAGATTCTTTCCTATTCATTTAGGGGTAAGTTTTGTACAGAACATAAGATGTGTCTATAAGATACAGTCTTTTACCACATTGTCCCTTAAGCAGCAGAGCTGTAATGAAGACATGTCTCCTGAAGATTTATGTCCCATTGTGCCTATCTTTTAAAAAGTTCTCAGAACCTGTGGGGTTTTACTATACCTAGTGAACTGGGGGAAAGTCTTGGCAATGCCAGCAGACAGATGCTTCTGTGGGAAATAAAGGTGAAAATGTGTTCATTCCTAGATGCACTGTCCGAAGTGGTGTGTGTTTCTGACTTGGATATGCAAAGACATAGAATCTGCCAGTGCCATAAACTAAGAAGTGGTGAATCTGAGCTTAGATAGATCTGAGCACACCCAAAATGTTTTTTCCGGCATGGAACTGTGGTTAAATTTTCATTGCATTTAAGTTCTCCCAGAAATTTTTTCAAGATCCTTTTCCATTAAATCAAAGTAAATAAATAATTGAGAATTATAATCCAGGAAGTGATTTACTGTTAACGGTGGAAGCTCTGTGTATGGAGTCTTAATCTTGCACAGCATTTCTTTTCTGCAAGATAGTAAACATAACTATGCACTCCCTGTTAAAAATGAGATATTTAGTTTATTTGGTTTTAAATTAAAACCTGTCATTAAAGACTCTGAAGCTCCGTTCTCTTTTTACAAAGCTTTAAAGAGAGCTCTATCCAGTGTAGTCGTGCATAAATAATAGATATGTTTGCACTTTCTGTGTCCTCAGCCTGCTTTGTAAAGCAATTGCCATGGTAGACCACAGCTTGATAGCAATGAGGAGGTTAATTTTCTAGTAGGTTTTAATTACTTAGAAGAAAGATGGACAAAACCATTAATTTAGAAGTCTCAGAGGTTACCTGTATTAACTCTTGGGTGGTCACAGTTTTTCTGCAGTGATTTGTAATTGGAGAAGCCCAAAGTGGTACTTTATAGTAGTTCAGTTAGGACTATTTTGCTATCAGCTATGTGAGTGCATAATCTAGCTACTGAAGTTATTTAATTCAGAAAGTGCTGGACTGTTTATTGTGGAAGGAAAACTCATGGGAAAAGGTACATTTGTTTGTGATTCAGGGGTAATGAGAAAACAAAAGAGTGTCTCATTTCTGGAATTTTTTATTGCGGCTTCACCATTCATTTTCAAAAAGATTTCTTAAATTGCAGGCATATATGAATTACAGCAATATTGCTGCACTGACATACCTGGCAGCAAAACCAGGATGGGAGATCATCAGAACACTGAGTAATGTAAGTATGCAGTTGCTAAGTACATAGCTGCATGACCACTTAGTTACATTTTACTGTAAGAGATGGGTGGAGGAAAGCAAGGAGTAAGGAGAATGATCAGCAGTATGTGTGGCAGTCTGTAACGTGCTGCCTTTACCAGCTTTATAGCCTGGTAGATTATCTAAGTAGCAGGCATTATCTTGAGGTAAGTTTAAGTGGCTACTGCCAGCTGGCAGGTGACAGCAGTATATTTACTGCATTATTTTTCAATCTCTGTCTTTTCAGGAGACCATTTGACTCTTTTTCTGTGTACTTTTCCTTTCAAGTGTCCTTTTTCCTATCTTTTTCCTATAAAAAATACAGAAATAGCAACTCTCTTCTACTGTTAAGATTGGTGTCATAAGCCAAAATTCCTTAGGAATAAAACTGGATGAGCCAGTTTTCAGTTGAGATTATCCTGTTTGGAAAAACAACAATAAAAACTTTGGAGAAAAATCTGTTGAGGTTTGTTTTCCGAAATATATTTAGTGACTGGCAGTTTATTTAAAGATCATGCAGATTCAGAGATGTTTTGGCACAAGAACTGTCTCACATCCTGCATGTCACAGACTGTGAAACTTCTGATTCTTGCATCTGGTCAATGTACAGCTCATGTAAGAGCGTATATAAATCAGAAGGAATTCAGTGGTGGCAAAACTACTAGTTCTGTGTGTACGTTGTTCCAGTAGTTGAGAACCACCAGTAGATATACTGCCCAGATGACAGCACTTGTGGTGAAGAAACGAACTGAGACATTGAGCATTACTTTCAAAACTCTTCTAAGGCTTTATTAAAAGTTACCCATGTGAAAATGCCTTTCTGCTTCCACTGGAACTGCCACAATCTCAAGTTCTTTCTTAATGCTAAATGCTGGAAACCTGTAATAGAACCAGCAGCAAATGACAAAATTACTTAATACAGAAAATAAGCATGGATCCCAGATGGCATTTTAAGCATGATCTGATTTTAAACATGATGTGATTATTCTCTGTCAGCAAGCCACCGTGTACCTTTCATTGCTAGTGATACTGCTGCTGCAGTTTGGAACTTTCTCTCCATTTCGGATCTGCCTCTGAGACAGGTATTTTTCTAGCTGCTCATTCAACTAACTGAAGTAGGTATCTGAAAGCCAAATCTTGGGTCAGGCAGCGTGCTGATGCTGTCAGTGAACAGAGAGCACCAGTTCCCATTTTCCTGGACCTTTCTGCATAGTTTGGCGTTGTCAGTGGTTATGTATTCCTTAGAGAAGTGGCAAGGATCCAGGGCAGCACAGTGCCATTTCTTTTCTGGGATGAATGCGGTGACCGTGCTTCTGGTTGTAGGACACTTTGACTGTGGTGTGCTGTTTATTCCATATATATGAATATATGAAATATATTGTCTTAGGAAACGTTGGTTGGTCATTTGTTGCAGTTTCATGTTCACTTCTGTAAACACTGACACTGGGAGTATCCCCTATGAAACTGTATCTCACTCAGAACCTGACCTCATGTTTCCTTAGAAATCAGGTGGTACTGTGTATCAGTGCTGTGCATGAAGACAGCCCTATTATGGGAAACAAGATTTTCAGAGGCTGAACAGTATTTCGGGTTGAAATATTGCTGTAGGTATATTCTGAAGCAGCATGTCCTTCTATATTCTCACTTTTTGCTGGAGTGATCCCAAACTGACTGAGGTGTTTTGAAAGTACACGGAGGCACTGTGAGCTCTTTAACACGCAGCCACAAGACTTGTAGGCCTGTATAACGTGCTGTCCTTACCATTGTTTACTTTACAGAGAGAAGTTTTAACCGTTGCTACTTCCACTTTATTTTGTTGTTTTGAAGTCTTGAAGAGTGCCTGACTTTTCTGTATCCTGTAGCAGTACTGATCTGTGTATCTTGTAGCTTCTTCCTGAAGAGCTTAGCTCTTTTGTTTTGTCCCTAAACTTCAGGAATATGTTTTCAGGCTTACTTCATTTTTTTGTTTGTTTGTTTTTTTTCCTGTTCCAAAACATGAAAATAGATAAACATACAGAGTCTGTGTTGCATAAATGCTCAGTAAACCCAAGGAGTTTTAATTTTTAACTTGGCAAAAAGAGCAGTTGGGATGATGAAGCTTGTGAATTTTGTATCACTTAGAAATGAAAATCTGTTAAAACTTCCCAGGATTTGAGAAGCTAATTAACAGATCTAATATTAACAGTTCTAATATTTCTCTCCTGCTCGTCTTTTTCTTTTATAGAGGACTGTGAAACACTCAAGCCATTCTTGGGCAAGAATTGTGTGTACTTTTTTATGTACAAGTTATTTCTTTTGAATTCTCTTTGACAGGGTTCAGACATACAGAACCAAAATAATAGGACTGTATACTGCAAACATGGGACAGTGCAGGCACAACCACATTTTGAATGCTTCACTGTTGCGTTAGCTCCAGTTGCTCTGTTTCATGTTTTAGACTGAAAAAAAAGGAGATTTTGGAAAGAGAAATATTAAGCCATGATAGGGGAAAGTTGCACAGGCCAGTGTGTGACTGATTTGTGTGTAGAAAGGGAGCTGCAGTAGTTGAATTTAATTACCTACCTGTTCTAACATCTTCATATGCTTTAGAAACAAGTTACTGTCCTTCATAGGCTGGGGAGATGTCTCAGGGAAGTAGGGAATTCATATATTGTCTAAAGCCATACCTGTGAAGACAAGCAGAGTGCTTTTCAAAAAATCTGCTTCCATTTGGATGTCTCTAGATAAGACTTCCAAAGCTTTAGTGCCAAAATCCCAGAGGTGGGGGGGGGGGGGGGGGGAGTTGGTTCTTTTGTTTTATTTTGCTGAAGCCTGTGTTACCTCACATGTACTACAAGGATGCCCAGTTCATCTACTCTAGCCTCACTGCAGCTTGGTTCTGTTCACCAGTGCCCCATGCCATGGATGCTGCTCTGAAATCTGTAATTTCTGGAATAATTCCTACCTTGATGCAGTTGAAACTGTGTGCGATGACTCTATGCTATCTGTGTATTTGATTTTATGTCGTTCTGTATTGTAAGGTAGAATTAATCATGTTTTTATTACATTGTGCACTTTTTCAGATAAAAATATGGACTTGTGAGGATGGTGATGTCTTGTCACTCAAAGTAGAAATGCAAGTGAAGACAGCATCACATGTAGCTTTCTCCCTCCTGTCTAACTTCACAAACCGCCAGCAATGGGACAAACATTTCTTGTAAGAACTTACCTTTATTTAAAACTGTTCAAATCCACTGACAACTAACCTTTTCTGAGACAAATATTTTTTGAGATGTTGACACTTTTCTCCCTAATTAAGAATAAATTGCTGTAGGAAGTTGTCATTAAAGATTCATTAGTCAAAATATGGATTGGGTTTGTCCCTTAAAAATAAAATCTAATTTCTCCAAAACCTAATTTAACAATAAGTTTGCTCTGGCCCATCACAGAAGCTGAGATGGAGGTTACCCTTCTCAAAAATGAACAGAATTACATGCCTAGATTATTTTATGTTAGAAAGGTTAGCGAGAAGGTTATATATAGCTGGAGGTTCTTACATGGTAAACACTGTCTGTGAGAAGTAATACAGAGCTGAAAGCTCCATTGTAATTTATCCTGTTTGGGATGCTGATGCCTAGCTTCATCACACAGAGAACACCATGTATGTTTTAAGGGAAGTAGCATCTTCCAAAGTGTGTCTGAATTGGAATGGGTTTCAGAATGTCTGTACTGTCTTAATTTACCTTATGTTGTGTAGAATGATGACCAGAGGCAATTGAGTTGATATGATACTAGTTTGCGTAGGTGAACGTTTGTATGAATGTGGAAGCTTTTCAGGTAATTATTCTGTCTTGGAAGATTTTTATTACAGAGTGAAAATAAGTGGAAGTATAAGAATATTTAAAATTTGGCATTCTCTGCTGCATTAATGGCTTGAAAAAATGAAATATGAAGAAATTTGATGTTGCTTTTCCATATGTAGAATCAGAATTTTGGGTTTCTGACAGCTGTCATGAAGCCCAATTTATGAGTCAAAATGGAACCCCAAGTTAGTGGTGTTTATTGCTGAGGCAGTAGAGGCTGAAGCAAAATCAATTACTGCCAGTGCAAAGGAAAATTCTGGAGTTTAGTTTTTTTGTAGTGGAAGCTTGGAGATAGTGATCAGTAAGAAAGAGTGTGTCCTACTGGGCAGACCATTCGGAACACAGCAGAACACAGCTTTGAATAGAATTCTGCTCATGCTTCCTAATTGTTGCTCCTGTGATATGTCAAATGGACAGTGTTTGGTCAGTCAGCAAGTATGGCACAAAAGCTAATTCACTCCAAAAAGGAATGAGTAGTATGCAAAATACAGGCTCTTTAGACCTTGTTCCAGCATTCTGCATCACCTTTTGTAAGAGACTGTTATTATTACCATTGCCTCAGAGTTTGCTGATGAACAGGTCTGAACATGTCCAAGCTAGTCCTGGACAAGGTTGTGAAATCCTTTATCTAAGGGACAAGCAGATGGGCACGTCCTGGGGCAACGAAAGATAAGCGGCAGCTCCACGGCCGCTGAACACTCTTTTGTTTGGTACTCATTTCCGTGAGGAGATTGCCATCTCAGGAGGTGCTTGCCTGGCACACTAGTATAGGATTTGTCACGTAGACTGGAGGAATCTGGAACATAAATATAGAGGTCCTGCAGCCACAAAGTTGGGGTTTTCTCTTTGGAGAGACTTCCCGAGCTGATCACTGCTGCTTCCTGGAGAGGCCTTCTCTTAGGAGAGACCTCACGAGCTGATCTCTGTTCGCTGCTGCCCCTCTCACGGTTGCCTCCCTCGCTGCTTCTCCGGCGCTCACCCCTCGCTGTTTCTCCGGCCGACTGCTTGCTGCTCAAGGCTTCCTGTCGCTGCTGCTGTTTTCCCCACTTCTGCCAGCCCTGCCCTTCTGCCTCAGACCATGGGAGCCACTTGCAACCGGACCACACGTAGGATCCTGGCTGGTGACTTTCCCTGCGTTGTACAAACCCTTCCTTCTTTCCTATCTTTCCTATCGCTCGCCTTCCCTTCCCCATCACCCCTATTGGTAACAGTGTCCGCCTTCCCCATCTCCCTGGTAAATAATGGTAATAAACTGGTCGGACCAACATTTGAACCGTTGTTTCTTAATCTCACGCTGGAAATACACATAATCTTAAGAACCTCGTCTCCCTCCTTTATATTGGAGCGTGACACCTTTTCCACAATTTTGTGGACCCTAAATGTTGTGTCAGGTAGGGCACTGCATTAAAACTCAGGTTTTCACTCTGTATTTCAGTTACATTTGCTCCGTCAACAGGGAAATCGTACACGAACTTTAGGCTGTAATATATGTTGTTCATTTGCTTTTCATAAGAGATACTGTTACATATGACAGGTACTGCATGCATGTACTAAATGTGTTTGCAGAACTTGCCAAGTTCTACAGGCTATAAGTGAAGATGACAAAATATATTACATTACCTCTCCACCCATGACTGGCCATCAGCCCAGGGACTTCGTGATTCTTGTGTCTCGAAGGCAACCCCTTGAGCCCAGGTGAGCACAGAACTTCAAGTTGAGCTGTGAGCTTTGGACCTGTGGTTTAGATTACTGCCAACCTCCACCAGTGCCTGGTGGACAAGTGCCTGGTTGACAAAGATATTTTCCAGAAAAACTGGATGAGTAGCTGATTTAAAATGTACATTGATACCAAAGACTACACAACCAGCTCTGCTCTCTGCTTTGCAAAGTGGAGATACAGTGAGGTAAATTAATAGCATTCCAGATTGCTAGCATATTCCAGAATTGCTTCTGTGATAATGACTCTTCAGGAGTGGTGTATCATGGGGGAGAACAGGCCAGAGTTCCAAACAGCACCAAAAAGCATGTCCGTGTGCAGGAGTACATGACTGAGGGATTTTTGTTTTGTTTTGTTTTGTTTTTTCATTCCTTTGCAGTCCTATTTAATGTAATTTTGGAGGATTTACTTAACAGAAATGCTTGGCCTTCATTAATAACTTGGTGTGATACATTTACTGTGTCAGAAAGTGTTGCTGCTAAATGTTTTTTGAAGAAGTCTGCTGATTGATTCAACATGGATTGATATTTCTTTTTTATTAGATTTCCCTTTGTTCTTGCATAACGAAGCACGGATAAATGGTGCTATCTGGTCTGTTTTGCGTATATCATTACTTATTTTCACTATGGTTTCTTATATTCTGTAATTCTTCACGTTACTGGTACCTCACTTCTAAACTCTGTTCCATACTTTGCTTGTTTTTATTCCCCCCACATCTGGGAATTGGATTAGGTCTGTTGTTGCTGGCGCCGTGTCCATGTCTACCTTAGAACTAAGGCTCTGGTGCTGTAAACTTTGTGTATGGAGGGTAGGGGAAGTGGGAAAAAAAAACAACCAACAAACACAAAGCCGAACAGAAAGGGAACCTTGTATGTGTTGTATGTAGGTAATTATTCTGGACTTTTCACACAAGTCTTCATGATTGGAGTCTGTGATAAAGCGTTTTCAAAATAAATGAGCCTTTAAACGTGTTGTAAGCATACAGGAGTGTATTTACCTTAATATAAAAAATGACATCTCATAAAATAATTCTGTTTTTCTCCGTGCACTGCAGTGAACCCTACATAGTAGCTGTGAAGTCAGTTAACCTCGCATCTATGCCACCTTCTTCTGAACACTGCAGAAGTGAAATCCTTTGTGCCGGATTCCAGATCTACAGTGACAGCGCCAGCTCCTGTAGGGTGAGTTGCTCTAAAGGCCTCATCTGCAGCTCCTTTCATGTGGCACTACAGGTGCATGTGATCTCATTTGAGCTGACAGTCTAGAACAGTAGTAACAATACAGGAATCAGTTTCACAGTATCACAGAACCGTAGGGGTTAGAAGGGACCTCTAGAGAACATTGAGTCCAACCCCATGCCAAAGTGGCTGCCTAGCCCAGGTTGCACAGCTAGGCAGAATATCTCTGGAGAAGAATCCACAGCTGCCCTGGGCAGCCTGTTCCAGTGCCCTGTCACTTTCATTGTGACATTCCTTCACATATTGGTGGGGAACTTCCTATGCTGAAGTTTATGGCCATTTCCCCTTGTCCTGTCCCCACAACTGCTGAAAGAAGCTGGCCATATGTCCCTTTGACTCCCACAGTTAAGATAATAATGAACATTAATAAGATCACCTCTGAGTCTTCTCAAGGCTGAACAGACCCAGATCACTCAACCTTTCTTCACAGGGGAGATGCTCCAGGCACTTTAATTATCTCTGTGGCCCTCTGCTGGACTCTATCCAGGAGATCTCTGTCTTTTTTGTACTGGGGAGCCCAGAACTGGATGAAGTACTCCAAGTGAGGCTGCACCAGGGCAGAGTAGAGGAGGAGGATCACCTTCCTTGTCCTGCTGGCCACACTCATTTTAATGTACCCTGAGATCCTTTTGGCCACCTGGGCCACAATGGCACACTGCTGGCTCGTGGCCAGTTTGTCCAGAAATCTGTTTAGTTATCTTTATTCCACTGTGGGGAATTCGTTTTGCCCAAATTCAGTCGGTTTGCAAGTTAGGAGTGAAGTCAAACTCAGCACTGAATAGAGAATGGCAGCTCTGGGGGATCACAGAATCATACAAATGTTTGGGTTGGTAAGGACCTTCAAGATTTATCTAGTACCAACCCCCTGCAATAGGCAGGAACACCTCCCAGTAGACCAGGTTGCTCACAGCCCCATGCAGCCTGGCCACGAATGCACGCCTGTGGGAGGCGAACTAGGTGATCCTCGTGCATCCCTTCTAACTTGGGATATTCAATGATTTCTGTGATATATTTAACAGGTTAAACAGTGTTTCCTGCTTCACTGCTGTGTATATTTACCTTTATGCTCAAGGTCCTGGCACTCTGATTACTGTAAGACTGTAAGAAGTCTTTTTGCTGTGCCTTGCCTCCACTTTCACACTGCGTCTACTGTTTATGTGCTTCAGTTCTCATCCACAGATACTTCTAATCCTCAGGTAGGCTCTGAAGTAAAAGGGCTACTAACTATTTCAGGCCAGGGCTGTTAATTTCTATTGTTTTTATTTAAACAGGTGTATTACTTCAATCAAATGTCATCAGGTGTTATGCCTTACTTATCTTCAAATCTTGCTGGCTTATCAAACTCCGCTGAAGACACAGCTTTGGAGTGTATTAAGTTCTTGGAGCTGAAAGGCAGCAAGTGCTGAAGTTAACTCAACATTGTGAAGAGAGTGTGAGAGATCATCAAGCAATATTAGTTTAATTTTTTTCGTATTTGTTAATTGTTCTACCCTTTGAGTCATGCAGCTGACACTGGAGTAGAGCTGGATTTCATGTCAAATTAGGATTAGGCTTTATGATCCAAACTCAAGTTTTTGATTACAAACAAAAAAAAAAAAAGATCAAGGCACAGATTCTGCTCTTAAATGTATATTTCATTGTTGTATTGGGCCTAGTGGCACCCAGTCAGCTTAAACTGGTAAATACTGGTCAGTGTAATATGCAGAGGAGTGGCACAACCAGCAGTGTCCAGGTCCTGGCATATGCATTACATGTTGATCTATTACACCCTACAGTAAGTTAGCGTTTGAAAATCTTTATCATCCGTTAATGCTTGTAGTTTATCTACAATAAATTATTCAGTGAAGTATTGCTTTTCAGGTTACATCTCCATCATAGTTCTATTAGAGCATCTCTGGAAGGTTTTGAGTGTTGGTGGAGGATGCTGGTCTCTTAGGGAAGTGCACTGACCTCCAGCTGCCGACGTCTGTGCAAGACTCTTCTGGCCTTGAATTAATGCAGAGCAGGAAGAATCTTGAAGCCATTCCCACCCAGGTGAAAAAAAGAAAATGGTTTCAGAGGTTTCATTGCAACGCATCTTTTGTTCTGTGCTTTTGTTCTCTGAAGTCCCTTGTTCAGAAAACACTTAAGATCATCGGGTGCTAATCATAACATGAATAGTGGAGTGGGTTGAAAGGATCAAAGCGTGAGAACTGTGGCAGTGCCACTTAACCTCACTATAGTTTCAGAACTGATAAGAGTGAGAGCTTCTAGGGGTCTGAATCCAGTTCCCACTTACTTAAGCGCCTAAAAGCAAATGGAAGTTTTTGTTGGTGGTCTGTAGGTGATAATATACCTGCATGTTTTGCACGATGTGAAGCGCTGGAAGCCCTCCAGGTGTGCTGTCACAGTGAGTCAGCTGGCTGAGGCTGGTTTCACATGGGCGCAGCATCAAACCGAAGCGTGAGTGAAATCAGCTAGTGAAGCTGGCCACTGCCTGCTGTGCTGCACACAGATACGCTGTGTGCAAGGCTACTGATAAAAAAAGCGACCTGGGGCATGATCTTTGGCTCCGAAGGAGTCTTGGGATCCACACCTTACTTCGGATCGTGGTTTTTATCACATGGCTAAGATCCAGCACCTAAGTCTGCGATGTGAGGACTGCAGCCTCGGGACAGCCTTTTCCACAGCACGAGAACCACTGCAGCCGAAGGGCAAGCAGCCTTTTCCCTGCTTCGGCTGCTGACGGAAGGATCGTTGCCGGCGGGAGCTGCGCAGGACACGGGCTTAGCTGTCAGTCGTGGTTGTGCTTGCCGTGCCCAGAAAGCGGTAGACAGATACTGGATGGGCGTACGCCTCTGCAGTCCCGATTTTTTAGTGAGCAGAGACACCTAGCGTTCAGCTGTGAGTGCACCCGAACTCCGTGCGGGGCAATGAGTGCAGCACAGCTTGTAGCCTGCCTTCAGACACGCACTGAACTGTTGGGTTACCACGAGGACTGTCTGGAGAACGTTGTTGGGCATTTCTGAAGTACTGGTATTCTGCTGAGCCTGATGATGCCGGCAGGTTCTACCTTCTCAGCCTGGCACCTGAGCACTGCGCAGCAGTGCATGCAGCCACACATCTTCAGCTGTGCAGGGAATTTTATGTCTTTTTCACATCCAGCCTGGCCTTGAATGCTCCAGGGATGAGACATTCTCAGCCTCTCACGTCAACCTGTTCCAGTGTGTCACCAGCCTGACTGAGTGAAACTGCTGTGTAAGAAAGCAGTGGGTAGGCATTCCACCTCACAAACCCATGCAAGCAGATGCTGTGCGTGATTACTTGAGAACCAGAGACTTGCTTCGTCATTTCTGTCTGAAGAAGCCTGCTGTCTCTTCCCAGGATAACAAAGCAGTGTTTAAAAGTAGGATCCTGACGAGTTTTTAGAGTGCGAGTCAGGCCGCAGCAACAGGATCAGCTGTGGGAAGGCAACATGGAATTTGCTCTACCTGCATGAGGCAGAAGCGACACAATAACTCAGCAGTCTCTCAGCAGGTGCTTCTGCTTACAGGAGCACAAGGCCACAGGCCCTGAGCTGCCTCTTCCCTGGGAGGAAGGACCACACCACAGTCTATAACAAGGGATGACATTACTGTTGAAGGGCATGGCTTCAAGTTTCTGCATTATGTTCTAAGGGAGATTTCAAACAGAACTTAATCTAAAAGGATCATGTTTTCAGGCCATATACCCATTCATATTCTAGAAATACCTTTTAAGCTGGGATAAACGTCTGTTGCAAAAGAAGAGACAGTTCTGCACTTCAGAGTGAATTAAAACTGCAGTAATTCAGTGATTTCACCCAAATCCATTCTTCTTAAATGTGTGCTCTCATTATTTTAAACTGAATCTGCATAGCACGTTAGCTGCCTTCACACCCAAAGCAGAAACCTAAACCCCTACCTATTGTGTTCTTTAACAGCATTTCACACATGAAAAAAAAAAAACCCACACATTTACACAACTACTTTCAGACGAATTCTTTTTTATTCTGTAAGAAGCGCTAAGTTCCAAACACACAGCTGCAGTGCCTTGTCCTCGAGCACCTCAAAACCCGGTTCCAAGCTCAAGGTTGTTGTCTGGTGTTAGTTCTGCATTCTCAGCAGGAGATGAGCTATCTTTAATGATACTAATTCTTCAGAAGCAGCACCTTTACCATTTAGCTCTCTGTCAAAGCCCGCTGCTTATTACTAGCTGAAATTTTTAGCAGGCAATGCTCTCACACATTGGGTTTGGATTTCGGGTGGTCCAGGGGTTAACATGACTCTGAGAGCTCCCTTCCAACTTGGGATATTGTGTTCTTCAGGTGAGTTTCATTACACAAATCAAAGGACATGATCTGGCTTATTAGCGAAGTACTCAGGTAATCAGACATACATAAACAGATTATCACACGTACATAATGACAGATCCATCACGTGCAGCACAATTGAAACCCCAAGCTCTCCAGACAGAAGGCATGAGTCCCATAGGTTCTAAGTTTTACCTGATAACTTGCTATCAGACAGCTTAAGTGTGCACATACAAAGCACAGAATGATTCTAAGGAATAAAACCAATCTAGAGTCCAATTAGTATTTAGAAAATGCCCACAATCCCTTTCAAAGGAATGCAGGAAGACTTAAGATCAGCATAATTGCATTCATCTCCGATACAGCATCACCTTAAGGTGACACTACAGACCACCTAAATCCAGTGGTCATAAGGTCCTTTTCCTTGCAACCACAGTGCACGTTACCAGAGGAAACCAACTTCCCTCTTTAGAGAAGCAGCAGAAGGCAAGCTACATTTCTGCAAAAATACATAAAAATAAAGTACATTTTTGATGCATTTCTGTTGTTCCCAGATCGTCAGTAAGCTGAGTCTGTGAGCTGAACTGCAAAAATCAGGGACGTGGACCCAGCAGCAGAAGTATGCTTGGTTTTCAGGAAGCAGCAATCCACTCTATGCAGTCAGTGCACTGAAGTGAAGCAGCACACAGCCTCTGCAGTTCCGCCCTGAAAGGGGGCTTTCAAAAATTAATAACTTTAAGTACTTTCATTTTGGGCTTCTGTAGCTTCGGCGCTTCTGCAGTTTCTTCATCATCGGCACTCATTCCTGTGGCCCACCGTCCAACCGTAACTTGGTCTGCAGAGTAAGACACAAGAGTTCACGGAAAGGCTGAACGTCATCAAAAACAGTTTGCTGTTAATGTAGTGTGCAGAAACCCTGCAAGAGACATCACAGACTTGCAGCAGTTATCTGAGCAGGCACTGCACAAACCAATCTGCTGCTAAGTTCAGCAAAAAAAATGCTAGTTTACACACTAGAAACCTCTGAGACCAGTTAAGGCTCAATCTCACTCCAAACTAGCAAACCAGCACACTTCTATAATGGTACAAATGCTCTCTCAAACAACACCTAGATTATTGTATCTGCATGAGCACACAGAAAAAGCAGTTAAGGACAGAACTCTACAGCCTCTCTAAGTGTTTTCCACGTTAAATCCTCAGAAGCTGATGGCATATTCTTAACCCAGATATTCTGCAAATGGAAAAACTAACCAATGTTTAATCATTTCAGTAACAGTCATCCTCCAAACCTTAGACAGTTCTGCCTCCCTTAACTCGGGATTTAATAAAGAAAAAGAGATACATAGAGTATCTTACGTATGAAACTGAAAGGAACAGATTTCTTCTCGCTGAAGGTTTAAGAAAAATAAATGCCCTCAGATCATAACCTGGGACTCAAATTGCATTTCCCTGTCATAATGAATACATGACAAAGATGCATTCTAACATGTGACACATACTGAATTCAGTGCAAACTGATTTGCAAGGAGGTAAAAAAGAACTATCGGTGAACAAGGGAAGCAGCTTACTCAAAATACTTCCTATGTGCCTTAACACAAGGGAGAGCTCAGGTAAAAATTACACATCTTACTAAAAGCCAGTCAGCAAGGCAGAGGTATAATGTATTTCTCTACCTGCTCAGGTAAATGGCAGCAGCTTGGTGGCTGGTAAATCTAGCAGGACTGGCCTGCAGTCTCCCCTGGCAGCCCTGTCCTCAAAGACTGCAACGCCTGCTTCGGCGCTTGTAGCAGCTGCCAGAACCACCATGCTGCGATGGACACGACGTTCAGCTTCTTCATGCAAATCACCTGAAGATGAAACCAGTTCTGCACGTTTCCTACTGCAGCTGCTAACATTGTGAACAGCCACATAAATACACAACTGCTCGTACCACCTTCAGAACTGAAAGTTCAACTTCTGCCTTGCAACTCACTGTCTCCACCACCTACACCCCGTAAAAAAGCACCTGTTCTTAAAGGGAACATGTTGTCTTCTTATTTGAAAGCTCTCTACCTGCACTCATTTCTTCCTCACCAAAGTCAAGGCAAAGCTGTAAGTAAACACGACTGTGCACTTCACTCTGCAGCACCCCCTGCATCTCACCTAAGTTCTGGTTTTCTGGACAGTCTTTTCTGTAGTGCTCCACAGAGCCACAAAGTCTGCAGCAGCCACCTGTTAAAAGACAAAGTTGGAAAACAAAACGATGCAAACCCACTCTTTAGATGTTAAAGGTACGTGAACAATTCAATTTCACCTTTTCTATAATGACGACCTGTATAAAAGATACGTATGCACAGACAGGGCAATGCCTCTAAGAATATAAAACAAATTACTGCCATGTGCAACTACAACAGACCTGTTTTTTGTTTTGTTTTTTTTTTTTTATGAACAGGTCTCATTGCTTCTGAAGTGCTAAACTATAAAGGCCAAGAAGTCCCAACACAGACCAATGTTTTTATCACATTCTTGGGTGTACGTGAACTTAAACACACACTGACTGCATACAAATAGGAATTACAGTTTCTTTGTGATTCTCTTGAAACTGCGAGTGCAAGCAAATTCTCATACTTCACCTCCTCTTTAAGGCTAAGCTTAAAATTGAAACAGAAACCTCCAGACAGCGAATACTAACGAGAATAAAATACTCTCGGAAGCTGCTTTCAGGAAGATCTGTATTAATCTGAAATGTTACTTAGTTCTGTGTCATTTTGTAGGAAAAATATGTTTTGGTTGGAGTAAATCACTGCACTCACCTTCAGCGTATAATCCCTTGGGATTGTCCGGACACGACCTTGACAGATGTCCCATCTCACCACAGATGAAACATTTTGCATACGGAAATGCACCTGCAAAATTCCATAACTCATGACAAAGGTTAAGAACATCACCTAGTCCCAGAGAACCTGTGTGACAACACATTAGAATTACGCTATCCTTTAAATTCCACACTGCTTCTTGCAGCGTCAGCTTCGTTGTTACAGTACTGTATTCCTTTAAACATATTCATCTCCACCTTCGGAACAGATAAGGACACAAATCCAACATATCCGCAGTGAGAAAACTCAGACCAAAGCACTCTAAGCAATGCAGATTTCTGAACCATACCAACGGCTGGGTCTATCTTTGCCTTGCATTTGCTGATGTCATGCTCTGTGGATCCGCACCGGTAACAGATTCCTGTACCCATATCTTGACTTTCCAGTACAGCTGGGCAATCAGCAACACCATGGCCAGGTTCCCTGCAGTGGAAACACACCTTTGAAAATAATAAAAAAATAAGTTGCATGCATTTTTGTAAGCAGTTCACACAGCATAGCACAGCACCTACAGGTGGCATTACTACAGCGTTTGCTTACTCTTATCATCTGAATATCACTTTTTATTTGCCAGATTTCCACTAAGTCAGAATGTGTCTTGGCTGAAGCCTGGGAAGTGCTAATAAATACGTACCTCTCACACTGACATCTGAAGTTACTCCAATGAGTAGAGCAGGTTCAGAAAAAATGAAAATAATAAAAAAAAACAGCCTAAAAAAACTTCTAGGCTTTCTAGAAGGCAAGCATATCAACATCAACAGCTTACCTTCTCGTGGAGAAAGTTACAACAAAAGAGACATTGCAGCACCCACAGAATAACTGTCAGCAGCCTCTAAGCAAGACTATTATTGGTGCTTTTTTCCTTCACCAGCAACACATGCAAGACTTTTGTCCCAGACCACTGGGTACTGAGCACTCCAGTTGAGTGATGACTTGTCACTCTGACTGAAGCAGTTAGTTCCCCAGGTTTGTTTCGGATGTATTAAAAGTAAACACAAGCAGCGTGCCACTACTGACGTCTCAAAAGCTGCTTACAGTACTTCAACTCATTCATAAGCAAAAACTCAAGATAGTTCATATTAATGAGGAGCAGACACTCTCTGACACTGCGGACACATTTAAAGTAACTTTATCAACAACTGCTTTCAGGTGTTCTTATTTGGAGTTTGCTGGAGACCTCACTCCAGTTCTCAGTCAGAAGGTGCTACAAAAAGAGGTCCCAAGACACGATGAAATTGCAAATGCACTCAGGAACACCGCACAGTCACACAGAGATACACTGCAGACCCATTTCACCCAGGAACGAGGCTGGCCATTCCCCGGAAGTCGGCAGAGCTCTGTATTTCAGCACAAGAAGCACGCCGAGGGTGAAATTCCCTTGAACGGCGTGCGCTGAACGCGGCCCACTGAGGCTACAACTCACGTCAGAGAACCGCCGAACCAAAACTTCAGCAGGGACTCAACCCCGCTTAAGGCTGAGGCGCACCGAGCTCACCATAGCGTTCTTCCTTGCCTCCTGCCTCCGCAGCCTCCTGCCCTCCCGCCGTCGCTCCTTCCTCAGGGCCACCTCCTCCTCCTCCTCCTCCTCCTCCCCCCGGCCGCTCCCCGCCTGCTTCACGTAGGCCGCAAACCCATTGACGTCTTCGTTCCGGTACGTTTTTTTCCTTTTACTCTTCCTCTCCGGCTCGCTCTCCGCGGGCCCCGCCGCCATCTCCTCCCACGGGGTGGATTTCAGCGCCCTGCCGCCCTCAGCGGGGACTCTCCGGGCCCACCTGGTCATGGCCGCGGCACGAGCACCCACAGCCCCGTCCCTTCTGCTGCGGCGGGACGTCACTTCCGCCCGCCGCCGGAAGAGGGTTTTCCCGCCCGATGCTGTCCTCCGGGCGGGGGGAGGGGGGGGGGGGGGGTCCGTCCCGGTGTCTGTTTGCTCTCATGGAGGAGAAAATCTTCCTGAGGCCGTTCACTGTTGTCCTAACACTGTTAGGTGGGAAGCAGGTTCCAACCCCGGCCTTGCTGCATCACCACCGGGGATGCTCATGGCACCAGGGCGGTCCCTTTCCACATGTGCATGAAGTTGACAGCCCACAGCTGAAAGACTTCAGAGAGTCTCCTGAAGTCTCCTCTCTGCAGTCTCCTCAGGGAGACGTTAAGGTGTAATTTGTCACATTTCTGTCTAAATTGCCCTAGTAAAATCACTAAGTGAAATCTCCGGGACCGTATTGTTGTAACTCCCAGCAGAGCAACGATAGAGACATTCCAAATAACTCGATCTGCTCAAGTCAGCCTTCGTACCATTGCACTAGATCTCCATTGCCGTTCGTCAATGGACAGAACCGCTGGACACCACCCTTTATTTTTCAGTCAGCTTCAATGTTTGTGACTCCCTCGAGAAGCCGAGTTGGTGCACTTCGCTGATTTCCAAGGCTTTGCTTCCACCAGAGGGAGATGCATGTGCACAAAGAGGGCACTGATGCTGCATGTCGTCGTCAGCGCACGTTTAGGAAGGAAAGCATGCTTTCTGCAGTTAAAAATAATTCCATTTAAATGCCGCTTTTAATAAAATGGGAAATAAAATCAGAAAGACGCCGGATTTGATTTTAGAACTGAAAAAAAAAATTTGCCAGTGAAGTTGCAGTTCCATTTACAACATGAGGTCCTGGCTTTTCCTGCGTTGTGCAGCCAGCGAATCTGTAGATTGGGAATGTGCAAAGCTGATTCCTGAAGGCAGAACGGGCTGCTAGAAACTGGCAGCACTGGTGCATGGTATGGAATAAAGAAAGCAACTATGGATCCTGTAGGTATGTAACACAGCTTCTGATCTCTTCCACACCAAGATCACAGCAGACACACTTGCAGCCACTCTGCTTCACCCTACTGCAGACACTATTCAGATAAAAGTAGAAGAGCAGCATCAGCAAGAGCAGCACAGTTCTACTGAAGGACAAGTGCTGTCTTTCCTTTCTTCAGTCTGAAATCTTCTGTTCTGTCTGCAGAAGATAAGTGTCCCCTTCCAGGTTTACAGGCACTGGAAAAAGGTGTTTAATGCCTTTCAGCTGAACCAATAAGACAGCATTCCCCATGCAAATAGTCTTTAGCAGTGACCACACCTGCACTGTTTTGGGCTTTAGTTCCTACTAAACCATTTCAGTCACCTGGGAGCTCTGCTGCTTACAGCAGAAATGAGCAAGGCAGCAACCTCAAAAATCATTGTAAAAGCGTATTACTTTCTTTTTTGTTCCACATTATTCAGAATGCTGACAGACCTCTGACTGTCCACAGCACAGTCAGGGCGGCAATCTAAAACATGGTTATCCAACCTTTTGGCTTGCTGGGCTATGTGGAGTGAAGGGGAACTGTCCTGGGCCACCTATACATTTGTGTATATAAGAAACAACAGTTTTTAATGTATGTTCTAACATTTTGAAACTTGTGCTTTTATATGTGTTTTAGATTTTTTCATAAAGCGTGTCACTTATTATGTTAGATTTTCACACACCAGAAGAAGAAAAGTAGCAGTTAAATACACAGTTTGGTGAATTTATGAATTCTGAAAAAAAATAAATAAAGAAGGAATAAATGTAGGTATATTGAGACAAGGAGAAGGTACTTATTTTTATTTTTTTGCCTCAGTCTTCCCTGATAACTGCTTGCTGCACAGCCCTCAAACATTTGGTTTGGTATGAATAGACAAGAGAAGAGCCACTGACGTCATCTATCTGGACATCAGCAAGGTCTTTGACACAGTACCCCACAGCATCCTTTTCTCCAAATTGTAAAGATGTGGATTTGATGGGTGGACTGTTCAATGAACAAAGAACTGGCTGCAGGATCAAGTCCAGAGAGTGGTGGTCAGTGGCTGAATGTCTGGATGGAGAATGGTGACAAGTGGTATCCCCCAGGGATTGGTGTTGGGTCTGATACTCTTTAATATCAGTGACATTGACAGTGGGGTCAAGTGCACCTTCAGCAAGTTTGTGGATGACACCAAGCTGTGGGGTGCAGTCAACACACCAGAGGTGTGGGATGGGATGCCATCCAGAGGGACCTAGACAGGCTTGGGAAGAGTACCCAAGAGAACCTCATGATATTCAATAAATCAGAGTGCACCTGGGTCAAAGCAACCCCCATTACCAGTACAAACCGGGAGATGAAAGGATTCCAAATCGTGGGCTGCATCAAAAGAAGCAAGGCCAGCAGGGCGAGGGAGGTGATCCTGCCCCTCCACTCTGCACTGGTGAGACCTCACCTGGAGCACTGCGTCCAGATGTGGAGTCCTCCATACAGGAGAGACATAGAGCTGATGGAGTCCGTTCAGAGGAGGGCTACAAAATGATAAAAGGGATGGAACACCACTCTTATGAGGACAGGCTGAGAGAGCTGGGGCTGTTCAGCCTGGAGAAGAGAAGGCTGTGAGGTGACCTGATTGTGGCCTTTCAGTATCTAAAGGGGAGCTACAGGAAAGAAGGGGACAGACTCTTTAGCGGGGTCTGTGGCAACAGAACAAGGGAAAATGGTTTCGAGCACAAAGAGTGTAGATTTAGGTTAGAAATAAGGAAAAAGTCTTTTACAGCAAGGGTGGTGAGGCACTGGAACAGGTTTCCCAGTGATGTGGTTGATGCCCCATCCCTGGAGACTTTCAGGGTGAGGCTGGAAAAGACCCTGGGCAACCTGATGTAGCTGTACACGTTCGTTGCAGGAGAGCTGGACTCGGTGGCCTTTGGAGGTAAATTCCGACTCTAAGGATTCTGTAAACCCACCTTTAGCATTCTTGGCTTACCAATTGGCACGTGTTTATTTAGATAACTGTTAGTTGTATATTGCCCTGACACAGGGCTGCATTACTAGCTGTTCTGCTCCCCATATGGCCCGTGGGCCATGGTTTGGTCCCAGTCTAAAACCTCTCTTAGGAGAGTTTTTCCAAATACCAATCACAGACATGAAATACTTATCTGAAGCAACAGGTAACAAGCTGAAGTAAATGTAGGAAGCATAGATTCTATAGGCATGCTAAGCAGCAAGGGAGGGTGCTTCATGCTTTTTCTAATCATTTCAGTCTTACTTATTGTACACATCCATCAGTAAAAGTGCAAGTCCTTTGTTTCTACAGAGTACTATTCAGTGGTCTGTGCAGTTATTTGCTGAGTTCCAAGCAAAACAGTCAGTTGCTTTTAAGCCCAGAGGTATTTGGATGACTAGCTCTTGTCTGGCATCTCTTGTTTGACTTTCAGTGGGAGCTAGATAAACCTTTAAGATCTTGTACTAACATTTTTTTGGAATTAGTAATTAATCTTTGCTTTCTTGAGTAATTTGAGTTTGGGATGGTTTTTCTGGCTTGGAAGAGGGAAAGCCAGCTCCACATATACATATCCATATCCATACTTGGTGATTCAGACTTAACTAGCTGGACAGTTTCACCAACATGCAGGTCCTTTTAGGCTTTAAGAATACATATATTAACTAATTGTTATGTGGTTGTTATTGGTTTCCATGAGGGGCATACATTTTCCTTATAATTCTGAACAGTCTTCTCATCAGGGCTTCTGTGGTGTATCCAGTGTGCTTCAGTGCGGACTGTGTCTGCAAGCATCTCTGCAGGCAAAAGAAATGGCTGTGTAAAGTCTTTAATCTGTTAATTAAGCCTGAAGCTGAAAATCAGCTGTAAAAAGGCATTAGAGTAGAAAGACGAACATTAATTATTTTGGCAGGTCTTAAATTACGTTTCAACAGATAATACTAGTAAAGCAATGCAAATATTAGCTGTAATTCACTCCCTGTGTCATCTGTCACCTTTTTTTATTCTGTTTCCAGAGAAAAAAATGTATCAGTTCTACTCAGGTGTGTATCAGTATGTAAGAGTGATGGTTTCATGAACTTTGAAGGTCTGCCTAGTCAGCTTTTGTTAAGACAGGGAGTGATGTTAGGTGTAGAGTATCATGACTGAAAGCAATTACAGCTGTCAGAGCTACAGACCTGGCTTTTAAGCTGTTAAATCACAGTTCAGAAAATGATTCAGTTCAGCACGCACAGTCCCACCCACCATCATCTTCCCTACACAGAGCTCGCATAACAATGATTGAATTTTTTTTTTTTTTGTTTGGTCCATGGGTTATGTGAACAGCAATGTGTGGAAAAAGGCCAAAACTCAAAGATAGCATCGTAAGTGAGTTGTCAGCCACTCTGATGCCCATATTTTATTTTTATTTCTCAGGAAAAAAAAGAGATTGTTACTGTATATCCCCCATTGCATTGCAGTTTTTCTGTACTAACAGCCCATATTCATCAGTTCAGCAGTGGATGGACCTTTATAACTCACCAGGAAACTGAACAGCTCCAGGCAGCGTAACTGTTCAGTAGCTTACTTAGTCGCACAGGACCTGACTGTTAATACACGGAAATCAGTCATTTGCATGCGGTGTAGGAATCTATCTAGCAAGCAGAGGAATGTTTTACACCTCTTTTTCAATGAATCAAAGAATATCCCAGGTTGGAAGGAACCCAAAAGAATCAGTTCCAGCATCTGGCTCAAAACAAGACCACCCAAAATTCAAATTATGTCTGAGAGCAATGTCCAGACACCCCTTGAATGCCATCAGCTCAGGGCTGTGCCCACTGCCTGAGGGACCATGCCCACCGCCCTCTGGTGCAGAGCCTGTTCCTGATATCCTGAAGGTGTATATGTTGTATGTGTTCCTCTCACTTTGCATACCCAAACTTGAAGTACTCCTTGCCACTGGTGAGCAGTAAGCAGACATACACTAGCAGGGGAAAATCTTACGAACTTGGAAGGACTTGGTTCATTATAAACAAATGTCATGTAAGGATAGACTTACCTTGCTGGGATTCGCACTGCCTGTTCGTGAAGGCCTTGAAGACCCTGGATGTCAACAGGGAAGGAACTGGCTAGGAAAAGTTTACTGATAAGAGATGGTCTGGAATGTAAGCATCAATCTGGTGGGACTGTGCCTGTGCACAGCTTGAGTTCATGGAGAGTGCACGAGGAAGGTGAAGATTTCTTCATCCCTGAGAACCCTGCCCACCACCACAAGGAGGCACTGCACAAGCATGAGCATGTAGAGATCCTTCCAGAACTCGTTGTAATAAAAAGTGGGGATAGGTTATAAATATGTGTTAGGTGCTTCTGTGTTTCCATGCCTGTAAGCTGTAAGTAGCTGTTTGCTAAGGGACACAGTGTGCGAGTTGGGCAGAATGATCTCCCTCGCACCCGCTGGCAAAATACATACCTGCTTTATAACCCTCACTCGAGTTACAGAGTTTGTTCTACAAATCACTACATCCCCTTGGCACTGCCTCCAGGACCACTGCTGGGCTGCGACGGGGCATGGCTTGGGAGTTTGCTTTATGGTGGTCCTTAGCTGGCAATGAGTTCGTCAAGAAGACTGTGAAGCTACTTGAGGCATGGCGTATAGCTCTTCTTGGACTACTTAATCAAGTAATTTCTGAAGATTTATGGAGAATCAGTGGCTGAATTTGTCAGGAAGGAATTTTATTGGCAGAAAAGGATCTGAGCACTGCAGAATTGGTGACAAGGGAAAACTAAAGATGAGACAGAAGAGCTATCATCTTATGTCTAGGGCTAGAGCAATCCAGTATTTTAAACCCTTAATATCTTCCTATTGGATCATAATCTTTATGACTTTTTTTTTTTTTCCCTGGGTTTTTTGGTTGTAGTTTGTCTTTCTGAGAACAGGTGTATTCAGTGTGGTTACTGTGTAGAGTATGTTTCAATGTGCTAAGAAGCGATGGGGCAGTTGCTGTCTGCTGTTCTTTCCACCCAGCTGCTCACCACATAAATAGTACATTTTAAGGCATCTCCTAAGTAAATCCTTAAACATCTTATATAATGATTAGCATCCCCTGGCAGCCCTTGTGTTGGGTGCATAATATCAGCAAATTGTTTTAGCTCTGGTTTTTTTTTTGGCCAGCTTGCTACAGCCCAAGGCCATAAGCCAGATGGAAAGGCCTGAGGGAAATATTTGAAAGGTGACCTGGTGAATTCTCTGGAACTATAGAAAGCTGAGGGTTTGAGATGACGTGGTAAAGAAGTTTGTCTGCAGATCAGTCCCAGGTGGAGAAGGGACAGCTTCTACACGGGTGAGCTCCTGATGATGAGTCAAGTGCTAGACTTCTGTTACTGAAGCCATTGGATTAACTATTGAAGTGGTCATTGTGTCAAAGGAAAAAACAGCTACCGCTTCCCAGCACCTGCCTGAGTGGAAACTGGAGAGAAGTGTATCTGAGAATGAAAATTAAGTGCTTATTCAAGACTTCAGAAGTAATGTTCACAGGTGCAAGCGCAGGCTAGAATTGAGGATTTGTGCTTTTTGCATTATTCAGCTAGAACTTTCCTTATCGTTAGTCAAGAGGGAAAGGGAAGCAGTCCTCGCAGAAGAGTGCACCACCAAGGTGGTTGTATTGGGTGCTTCCTACAAAGACTGCCTGCAACCAGACACTTAAAGAGACATTTAATATCAGGCAGTGCTTTATTACACAAGCTATTTATAGAGATATACAGAGGTGCCATTCTGTCAGAAGGGCAGCCAATTACGAGTCATCAGCAGCACGATCATTTCCTGCTGAACTGTGGCAGTGGTGGTGGCACCTTGATATCTTGACCTTTTTCTAGTTTCTTCTCACAGTCAACAAGGTAATTGACCCCATCAATGACAATCTGGACTAGTTCCACCTATAACAAGAAAAAAAAAAAAAAAAGGTAGTAAGAGCTTTAAATGATGCTGTTAATGCAGAAAGGGAAAACTGACTTGTTCTGCAACAACGATTATAGCTGGACGCAAGGAGAGCACAGAGATCACACAGGCTTCGTGATACCAGAGGCTTGTACATCTTCACAGGCATGGATCAGGACCCTGCATTCCCTTGCAGATCACCATAAGCTCATGTCCTGTCACAGTAATTTGTCAGCTTTCTTCGTTCAGGGAAAGATTTCCCACCCACCCTGGCCCGCATGCTGGCTTTGCTGTGATGGTTCGTCAAGCCCAGAAGCCACATTTCTGAAAGAAAAGACCATCATCCCAAATTAATGCTGGCTCTACACCATCTACTGCTCCTTTGTTTTCAGCTGAGGTGCTGGTGATTTACACTGGCAGCGGTGGGATTAGCTCCAGGCCCAGAGCAGCACCGTAACTGGCAGTTCTGTGCGGCTGAGTGCAGTGGTGTCTTTGTAATCTTTTCAGATTGTAGAAGCATACCAGGAGCCTCACCCTCGTCAGACTTTCTCCAGGCCCTGGGGCACAGTTAGTGCCACTGTAGCCAGCAAGCTATGGTACCAGTTCTTCTTAATTTTCACAAGATGGTCCATTAACAACCTTTAACGGCTTTTGTTAAAACTGAATGCAAAGACAAAATCCCATTGTCTCTTGATTTCTACAGTCACTGATTTTCAAGGGATTTGTTTTTGCTATGAAGCATGTCAGTGGCTTAGTGGTTTATTTTATTGTCTGTTATAGACCAGCTGTGTTGGGAAATCAGAGGTCTGAATTTGCAGCCTCCAGGAGAACAGAAATTTCGTATTGAGTTTGCATTGACCAGTAACTGAAACAAAACAAAAATACAAACAATTTTATCTTGCCCTTTTGGGAACGTAATTCAATTCTGAAAGCAAATTTACCACGTAATGGAATTTATTTACTATAAACTGAAAAAAATATATCTTACAATAAAATATTTTTTATCTTCTTGAGTTTGTCTTGTCTTATTTAGATTTCAAAATCTTCAAGGTAGGAATTGTATTGTTTCTCTTGGCTTAGTTCTCTGAATGCTTGCTTTATGAGGCATCACTGACTTCAGTGGATGTCTTCATATAAGGAAAAGTTTACAGTGCATATACAGTAGAATCCCTCAGTTATTGTGTGTAATCCTTTCATTTTGTTGTGTGTGTGTAAATTTAGTATAAAAAGCACACACAGTGATGTCTCAGTTATTAATAAATATCACTGCTGGGTACTGTTTCTGCATATAACAACGCTCAATAGGTTTTTACTTTTTAATGTTTCAGTTTGGACACATAGGAACTTAACTGCTTACTAAAAAAACAACTTTAATTTTCATTGTCCTGTCCAAATGCCCCTTAAGGACATATGTAAATAAGGAAGTAAGACCTGACCTGACCTGGCTCTGTATCTGTCACTGTCTGGCTCAATTAATACACATCTGAACTGAAATAGCTTCAAAAATGCTTCAGATAAACTCATCATAGACTGCAGCACAGCAGGGGGAATTCGGAGCTGAAATTCAATGTTTTCCCCAAGTTGAAGCCCAACTCTCGTGTCCTCTGCTCGATTTGACACAGGACATGAGAAGATACCAACAATTTCTCCTGTTATTCTGGAGTGAAAGGACTGACCTCATCCTGTTCTCACAGTGTGGAGAACGTGCAGCACTGTGAATAGCAAAAGGAAAACAGTACATTAATCCTGTCTTGTTTTCTGTACCAAATTCCCTTGGTGGATAAGGACACAGTCCTTAATCCTCTCCTTGATACTTTGCAGTAGCTCGCATTTCTGCTGCCTTCTCATAGCAGTTTTCTTTTTTTCTCATTACCGTTAACAAGAATACTTGGCAAACACTTGATGCAAATATGTAATGTTTTGTTCTATAAGCATCTCCATTGGCTCTAGAAACACAAGCCACCACAGTTCCATTGAGCTGACTAAGACCAGAGTGAACCCAGTTGAAAGGAAACTGATTTGTATCATTTCAGATCTCTGTAACAAGTAAGGGATAAAAAGGAGAAGGAAACAGGTTACCTCTGATCGACCCATGCGGTCCAGGTTGGAGATATCATACACATCTGCTACGGCTGCAGTGTCTACTCCTCCAGTGCCACGCTTTTGCAGCCTCAGATTCTCCAGGATTTTTGGAAACCTGGGATCCTAGCAGAAGAAACAGATTTGTGCTTACAGCCTTTTAACCTGTGCATTGTGCTGAACCCTTTTAATGCTCTTATCCATGACTTCATGTGTAGCATGTCCAGATGCACGGGCAGAGACAGTTTTCTCAGTCCTTGGATTGCAGCAGGTACATCCAACCTGCAGGCTGCGCGTGTCCCAGCTGAACCCCTGCTGTATCCTCTGCCCCACACCATCACAGCAGCAGCTCAGCCCCCCCAAGCAGCTTGGCCTGGCCCTGGACATGCACCCATTGCTCACAGCAGCCACTCAGCAGTGTGTCATCAGCCCTGTCTGGGCTGAATCCAGGACACGGGGTGCAGTGCAGTGCTGACTCAGTGATGGCACGCAACTGTGTGCACTTTGTTACACTGGCTGAACACAGTCCTCTGAGCAGTGAAACATATGCAGCCCCGCTTTCTGTTGCGATAAAGGAATTCGAGAGCAGGCTTCAAGACTGCTAAAAGAAATCATCAGTTTATGTTTGTGACTCCATTTTCAGTCAGCAGAAATATACAACCTGCATATTTTTTTCAAATGGAATGAACAGAATTGGAATCAGAGTTTGTCCTATCAAGAAATGCTCTTGTGCTCTTTGTATCTGTTGTAGTTCCCGTGGAAATAAATAGGAGGCATTAATTTCAGAGCAACCCATGCATATGCTGCCCAAGACAATTCTTCTTCACTCAGTGCAGCTCAGGCAAGCCAAAAGGTCTGACACCCATGGATTACAGCCTGTCTTGGCACTGTTTTCTGTGCACATTAATTTCTGTAACGAATACAATAATTTGCAGAATAAAAAAGTTTGCTCAATTAGTCGTGCGTTATCCTTGGGACCTTGTTACATATCATACTAATATGGAATCTCTGTAAGCTGTCACTTTGCATTTGTTCCTCTGTAAGTCATTTGTTCCTCTGTGAATCAGAGAAGCTGACTTATGTCCCTGGCCTTTTAAATGACTTCTGTACCTTGCTAAGCCTGGGCAGCTTGACATGGACTCCAGCACGTAAACCAGTTCCCAGGTTGGAAGGGCAGGTCAGAATGTACCCAAGGCGTTCATTCCACATGAATTCCCAGCCCCGTTCTTTAATTAATCTTTCAACCTACGAAGATAAAAAGAAAGTGAAAAGAAAGGGTTACATAGATGTCAAGTTCTAAGGTATTTCCTCACACCTGAGATGCTTCTCATAATGTGCCTGTGCTGCTGATGAAATCCACTAACACTGATGCACAAATACACCCCTGATTACAGAATGCTCCGTGCCTGATGGGAACATTTGCATACACCAGATGCCAAGGTCTTCACTGACTAGAACAAGAATTTCTTCATTTTCTCACTGTCACTTCCTTGCAGATTCTTGGTTACTTCATCATAAAGCTCCCTGTTGTGATGGTTTTGTATAGCCTTAGCCCATGAGTTCATATGTTCACTCCAGAATTATGACTTTTGCAATGCATTTCTAATCTTGGCAAGATTGCAGTTCACAAGCCTCAAAGCTTCAAACACTACAGAGTGAAAATCAATCAATCAGTCAAGCAAACAAACAAACAAACAAACAAGTGGAGCTACAGGTGAGTTTTGCGTCAGTTTCTGAATGATGCCTGATTCTCAGGGGAGGATACTTGAGTTGCATATTCCTAAATGTAAATCTGTTCCTCTGCAGTTAGATGAAGTGAGAGTGACAGGGACCTCAGTGGGGAGAAATGACTGTCTTCTGTGACATTGTTCCAGTTTTGGAGACAACTACGTCCTTCAGTGTTTCACGTGCTCTGGCAACCCACCCAGGAAGGATGGAAAGGAGTAGCACAGAAAAGCCTTCAGCCACCTTGCCCGTCCCACTGCACCTTTTTTTGCTACTTAGCTTCTGGAACTAAGTATAATCCTTTTTCTCAGTTAAAGAAACTTGTTCTGTGTCTGAGCAGCACATGGGGCTAACTAACATGGCCAGCTTGAAGCCATTCCCAAATTGTCTGGTCAGAGCTGTTCTAGCCTGTGTACCAGCACATGATGGCTGGTTTTATCTTTAGGAGTAGCTGATTGTTTATTTTCTTCACACCTCAGCTACCAGTTTCCTTTTGTTCCCTTCTTTAACTGCTCCAGTGTGTTCTGTTACTTCAATGTGTTGTCCCTGGAAATGCCATTTCATTATGAGCCGTGGTAACCAGTGCTGACAACAACCCAATAGCAAACAGGCAGCAAAAACAAACTCAAGTTCCTACCTCTTTTAAGCCTCGGCAGAATCTTTCAAACACCCGTTTCATATTGCCACCTTTCTCCATGGAGATCACTCTGGTATGGTCCTCTTCATTAATCCAGATGAGAAATGTCTTGTCATTGTTATGCCTGGTTGGGAGGAAAAATGTTACTTTAAAACATGAGACAAATGCCATTCTTGTTACCCCCACCTTTATCACAGCCATTCAGGAGTGCAGCAGAGTAACACTGCTCTGTAGAGTGAGGAACGAGACAAGAGGAACATGTCTTCCAGCACAAGCACAGCTGGTGGAGAACAGCCCTGCATCCACTGTCAGTGAGGACGTCTGTTACTGATCTCTGCAAGCTGTGCAGCTAGGAAAGAAAACTGATGTTTACGCCACACTCTGTGCCTTTAACTGCGTTCTCTGCCTCAAATCCCTGTGCTCACTTTACTGCTTGCACTGTATGGCCACATCTGTCAAGTTACGTGGAGAACAGCATCTACCTGTGGGCACTGCACTGGCTCTGCCAGGTCATCAGTCGAGCTATCAGTTACCCTGAAGTTACCCGCTCCTGCTTTAAACAGTTCATTGTAGCTAAGCATGTAAAGTGCCAGGTTAAACATGAGGCAACTTTTAGTGGATTTCCCCCACTTATCTACCTTCCTTTCTACCTTTTCTATCCACTTGTCTGTCTGACCTGCAGTCTTTCTTGCAGCAGGCAGGAGGTGTTTGGTGGGATCAGACTCCTTTGTACATATACTGGAATACTACCAAGTTTGAAACATATGAAACATAGAAGTTTAGTTCTCTAAGCATGATTTTCAGTTCATCTGCCACTGTAAAGTCTTTTGCTGACACAGTACTGTGCAAGTGCAGACATCCTGTGCCATGACAGTAGGGCCACCTGAGATCCAGCAACCTCATTTTCTGCCACGTATGAATATTCAGAGAAGGTTTTCCCAGAGAGGCTGGTGTTGTCTCCTCTGTTACTAGTGACCTCCTCAAATTTGTGGGACCAATGGCATTAAAACTGAGCCTTTGCTGTTCCTGAGGCTGGTGGGAATACTTCCAGAACAAGGACACCTTGTTCTGGGCTCACCTTTTCTAAGCAAGATAAATTCCAGAATGGAATTCTGGACAATTTCTTGCAGGAGAGTGGTGTATTTTCCAATTTCCATTGACATACTTTTCAGTTTTACTGATTTCTTTCCATTCTAATAAATGTTTTACATGTTTCACATGTAAAATAAGCCATGTTATATTCAACTTGGGATCACTGGATCATGTCTACATTGCTGGTAGTCTTTCTGTTTGTGGAAACAGCCTCAAATTTATCATCTTGTTGGAGCAAGCCTCTTTCTCAGATATGAGGACCAGGGAACAAATTTGAATTTCATTGGAACGAAAATCCTCACAAATTTCTAACTGTCATCAGTATACATGAGTGGTCAGGTTTCACAGTGCCTGCTCCCGAGCAGAAAGCAGCTTTAGTTTGTTTCAGTAATTCTGGATGTGCTGAACATGATCCAGTGTTCCCAGGGTGGAGAACAGATCTCTATTCTTCCAGTATCAAAACTCAACATCTCTGAAAGTCTTGACCGTTCCTAGAGCAAGGAGATAAGCTAGACGACTTCTCATAGTCCTTTTCGCCTAATTTTTCATAATTTAAACATCTGGTGATCCATAGACATTTACTAGTGGAGATGCAGGTGCACTGCACAGACACCCCTATTGTCTTCTTGGCAGTGAGCTCTGATTTGGGAGCTATTATTTCAAGATATACATAGAAAATTAACTGTTGTGAAAGGAGGAACAGACCCAGAAGAAAATGGGAAATTCAGCTACTGCTGTATCCCATCTTTGCCCAGATTGTTTGGAGAGAAACTGTTACTTTCAGCTCTGTGAGCTGATAAAGCACCCTCCCTATTGGGACAGGGGGTAGGAATTTGTGATGCAGTGTTCTGCAGCTGTTATGGACAGTGGTTCCCAGCTGTCAGTATCACTGCTGACCGCTGTTACAGTTGCTTTCCTTTCCTCAGATCTACTTGTTCCACGGTGACTGACAAACCTTTCCCCAAATGAAATTTTTAACTTGAAATAGAAAAAAAATGGAGATAAAACCTGAAGAAGAAGCCATGCTTATGTAGCAGTGTTGTGCTGATATTATTAGGGGATATATGACAATATTCTACACGTATAAAGGTCTTACTCCTTCTATTGTTCTTTCGTAGATACATACATGTTTTAATTAAGCAAGAAAACTTTCTTTTAAAAAGCAACTGAATATGCTGTGACTATCAGGACAGCATGGCTGCAAGGCTAATACAAGCAAGGGGAACAGTAATACAATCTTTAAAACACAGCAGATGCCACACAACGTACCAGATTCCTCTGGCATCTGGCCAGTCACGAGCCATCCCAGCACATGTCAGCAGAGGGGACACTGGCTTGTCAAAGAGAAAGTGATCCTGGCCACGGAAATGGGGCCATAGCGAGAGAAAGAAAGAGAGAGAGAGAGAGAAAAGAAAACAAAATGCAAGTTTATTCAGGGAAGCATATAATGTTGTATCAATATTTTTTACACGAAGGCGATCAATGTACAAGTAAATGTCATAGCATACCCTGTGTTCATCTGGTTCCTTCTGGAAGCTTAAAACATATCACTCAGGTGAATTTTCCTGAATCTTGCAGGCTCTTGGTGGTATTGGCAATGTGAGAGTGTTTTCCCAAAGCACTTCTTGCAGGAGAAGGTAATTACCCCTTACAGTCTGCAGAATATTCAATGCTAGTTTTGAAAAGAGGTAGCACTGCGGTGGGCTCAGCCTCTGGCATCACAGCCTCGTGTAGCTCCTCAGCAAGTGATGCTGTTTCCAGTGTTAATGAACTTAGCATTCAGTGTGCCTCCAACTTGTCATATTTCAGTTTTCTTTTAACTGAGATTTCTGTTTGTTCCAAAGCAGGTAAGATTTCAATGTGTGTGCTGAAATAATTATTAGTTCTCAATTCCTCAAACACTGCCTTGCCAAATGTTGTATGTGGTTGATTTTTTTTTTTCCCCAAGAGTTTAATTAAGATTAATATTGAGGCTATCCAGGATAAATATGACATGGTAGACAAGCTAATAAACTTCATTTTCTTTTCATCCTTAGTGGAGAATTTTAGGTTTTCATGTCTGAACGCTCTGTGATAGGGACAGTGCAGAGTGTAGTTTAATCATGCAGGAGAAAATGATATAGAGTTCCATAGAGATAAGACATTTATTTCCTCTACCTGCCCTATTCTGCACTTGTGCCTGAGAGAAAAAGTCATCCTTTTCAGGTAAGCAGCTGAGTGTCATTACTTTCCCATGCATGCCTATAGCCCAATGCCTCTGTCCTGAGTGCACTGATTTGGTCCTACAGAGATCAAACAGTGCCTTGCTGAACTCTGGCACCAAGCTCTAAGATACACTTTGGAGTTCTGAGGTCCTAAAGTATTCTAGGGAGCAGGCAGTGTTGTGAGTACAAGATGAAACCTGCGGTCACAACATTCAATCCCCTGATTTCTACAAATTTGCACTACTGTAAAAGCTGGCAAAATAAGGCAAAATGTTGAATGAATGAACCTCTTGCACTTAAACCCAAAAACTTAAACTTCAAAGTAATTTTATTTTCCACAGCCCTGTTTTGATCTCTGCTTTCTGAAGAGCTCTCTCCTGTTGAAAAGAGCAGTGGAGCAAAGCCCGCAAAGTTAACTAACATCTTGTCAATAAACCTGTCACCAAGAACGTTAAATAAAAAACATTTCTGACCTTACATAAATTCATAACTCCTGGCTAATCCAGACTGTGACACCTGATTGCAGGGTTATAAATAGTTATGCTACTTCATCAGCTGCCCTTGGGTTGACGTAATGAATGACTATGTCATAAGTATAGCTGGCAGGGTACAG
Source organism: Oreortyx pictus (assembly GCA_036925125.1). NCBI lineage: Eukaryota > Metazoa > Chordata > Aves > Galliformes > Odontophoridae > Oreortyx > Oreortyx pictus. Next base: position 4,406,380 of record JAUPFR010000004.1, on the reverse strand, counting down.
ACCTTCCTTTGGATATTTCAAATTCACATTCAACATTTGTATCGCTTGGTTTTGTTTTTATTTTTATTTTTAAACAATCATGTAGATTTTGTTAATGATTTTTAAAAATCTCAACATCCCTGATACGGGTTTTCAAGATGGTTGCTATTTATGCCAGGTTAGCACTTGGAAACTTTGACCACCTCAGAACAATGATATACTGTGGTGAAAATCTTTTTCTTTCCATCTGCATGACAATGAAAATGTATTTTGACCCCTCAAGTTTATAAACACATTTGTAAGACTGGAAAAAGGCCATCAGGGTGCAGTGGGCTACAACCATTCTGGAGAAACTAGAATTCGTGTAGTTTTACATAAAGAAATTATAGCCAAAAGCCCCAACCCAGACAGTCTGGAATGCAAACAATATGTAATGCTTTAATATGTAACATTTTTAGTTAGAATGGTTATTAATATAGGAAATATCGATCTTTCATCAAGAAAATGATCAGAGTAAAGTCCTGAATTTACTCATTATTTGTCCAAAGAGGTGGCAACAGCAGCCAGATATATTTGGTTTGACACAGAGCTTGTTATCTGGAATGTAAGTCCGTATGCCTACACGTGGAGTATGTGTACAGCCAAAACACAGACCCTGGATAATTTGCTATTATGTTAAAAATATTGCTGGGCCAATAACCACTGGATTAGCACTGTGCTTATCATCCTTAACTACACAGGAAGGCATGTACCCTAAAGGAAGGTGAAGATAAAAATAAACGAGAGTAAGTGTAGACGGTGTCAGCTCTGGAGCTATACTTACATCAATAAGCTGCTGCTGATCCCTCTCAGACATGTTGGTCAGGCTGTAGTACTTTCCAGAAAGGTCTCCTTTCAGCCCAGAGAGGGCAGTGACCACGACGTTTTCCACCTCTCTCCTCTCAGCCCTGGTGCAGGCAGGAGGAAGGCTCAGGCCACGGATGCTGCGGCCAGTGCGCACACGTGACGAGAGGACATAGCGCTCATCAAATTGGCCGTGGGTGATCTGAAGGAAGAATGTGGGGTTTTATGGCTCATACATGGTGTTGTGCTCCACTGTTAAAAGAAAAAATCCATCCTACAAAATGAGGGACATCCTTCTGCTTGGGGATTTTGACCTAGGAGGTGGCAGAGTAACCAAATGGTCCTTCAGTTTGAAGCCCAACCATGGATGGAAGACTACAGCAGCCGTACGATAATTCTGAGGAGCAGCCTTGATCTTTTTCCCTTATTATTTTGTTTCAGTCTTACCTTGGATGCATCCAGGTCGGTGTGATGCTTCATTGTACGTGGATCGTAGCCATTATGTCTTGCTTTAATGACAGGGTCAAAAATCTCAGCAAACACCTATGGAAGTCAGAAAAATCTACTGAGAGTTTGCAGCACCACAGAAACAGTCAAAAGCATCAGCCTCAGCCACAGGAGAGACACCTTGGCATAGACAAACAGGAAACTCTGCAAATGTGGTACATATGAAAAAGGTCATTTTGACCTAGACAGTGCTCTGTAGCAATTGCTGATCTTCAGAGCAAAATGAAGGTGTAATTGCAGATTACAAGCCTGCTTTGTCTCCCACTGACAGGCATGGCGTGTGGCGACAGCCAGGATATACAGAGTATCTTGGCAGCTTGCCTCCTGCTTTTAGGTCACGCAGCACCAACAGCATGGTCCTTGTTGGAGTCATGTGTGTCAGCTGCAGCCACAACCACACCTTCATTCAGTCGTGGGTCAGCAGCCACAGGAGCTTTTCAGAGCAGCCACCACATCTAAAGGAAAAAAAACTGAACTGCAGGAGCTGGTAACCCAGAATGCCAGATGTCCCAATCCATCTTCCATGGCCCAGCATTTGGGATGCTGTTAAGAGCCTGTATAGGAATAGGTAACATTTCGTGGTAGGCTGAAGGAAGCAGGCTGCGGAGGTCAAGAAAAATAAGCATTTTCTTCTTCTTTCCTATTCTTACTACTTCAGTGTTAAATAAACCTGTCCATCTTAATGCGATTTTATTCTTTTGTCATGGTCCAATAGCGGTAGCTTAAAGGTGTCTGGCAGTTCCCAGAAGACATTTTCATTTCATTTCTGCCTCAGGTGTTCCACAATGCAGTTTACACATTACCTTCATTTTGTGTGTCTCAGGGCTGCATAGTTTTGCCATAAACTAAGTTTAGTCGAAGGAGGAAGGGCAGCTGCTGGAGGCAGGTAGAATATTGCTGTACAGCAGCTGCACTTTATTGGCTTTGACTGCAGTAGAAAGGGCACCTGTAGCAATGCCTTATGAGCGTGCATTTTCTAATGTAGAAGAGTAGGCAAAACACTGTCTTTATAAACACGGCTTGCCTCTTATGTACTCTCTGAAATATTATTTGTCTTAAGAGCGCCATTCTCTGCCAGGAAGCACTGTTCAACTATTGACCATAAGAACAGCAACAAACACAGTAATTTTCTGAAAGCATTTTACCTCGTAGGATTCTTCATCACCTGCAACCATGCCGACAGTTTTAATGAAAGGATGGCCAGGGTTATCCACCCCAGTTTGTATGCACTGATCCAGGCTGTAGCCATTGGGAGTCAGCTTGTCCCTTAGTTTAGCATAAATGGCTGGGGTGAGGCACTCAGCCATGCAGTTGTTGTGCTTGCGAAGATCCGGATAGTCTGCACTGGAAATAAAAAAAAAAACACAACACCCCAAGGAATTAATACTGTAACTTTGAGCAGCGATCCTTGCTAGTTCACAAAATTATTAAAGGGTTCACGACATATGGAGTATACTGCATGATTGAAAGTAAAATTAGTTCTTGTTTTATACATTGCAACAAGTTTTAGGAGGGGAGGAACATTCGGGTCACTCCAAATGCCTCAAACAGCGCGCAGATGAACACATTGAATTGCAGCTTTCTGCTACCTGGGGCAGCCACGAAATAGATCCCGATGAGCTTTGAAAGTGTACTAAACCCCATCAAGTCTCTGCTGAGACTCTCCTAGTCAGAAATAAATAAGCTCTAACATCGTTTTGTTAGGCAGGAAGGGAATTAAGTGCAGCTGAAAAAGGGTTTGTAATTTTAAGACAAGGTATTCCCACAGCGGTGTGGATAACAGTGGGACTGTCTGGTCTCTGTCAGTTGGGAAGCAAACTCATCCGCAGTATCTGCTGTTTTTGTACTTGTATTATTATTGTTTATGTAAAGCTGAACCATATTCTAAGCCAGGGGAAATCATAGAATAATGAAATTTTTGAATGGTTTGGGTTGGAAGGGATCTTAATGCCCACCCAGTCCCAACCCCAGCTATGGGCTGATTGTCCCTTGTCAGCTGAGGCTGCCCAGGGCCCTATCCAACGTGGTCTTGCGTACGTCTAGGGATGGAGCACCCTCAGCTTCTCTGGGCAGCTGTGCCACACTGCCTGTGCACTCTCTAAATTAAGGAGAATTTCCTCCTAACATCTAACTCAAATCTCTTTCATTTTAAGGCCATCACCCTTCAGCCTGCTACTCCCTGACACAGAGCCCCTCTTCAGCTTTCCTGTAGGACCCCTTTGGGTACTGGTAGGCTACAATGAGGTCTCTCAAAAACCTTTTCTTCTCCAAGCTTCACAACCTCAACTTTCTCAAACTCTTTTCACAGGAGAGGTGCGCCAGCCCCCTCACAGCTCTCCTCTAGACTTGTTCCAACAAGTCCGTGATCTTCTTAGGCTGTGTGCCCCAGAGCTGAGCACAGTACTCCAGATGGAATCTCACAAGGCCAGAATAGAAGGAGAGAGTTGCTGTTTGCACTTCTTTTGATGCAGCCCAGGATATGGTTTTCTTTGTGGGTTGCAAGCATACAGTTCTGGCTTGTGTTGAGCTTTTCGTCCTCCAGCAACCACAGGTTCTTCTCTGTGCTGCCCTCAATCCATTCTCCACCCAGAATATTCACATTTGGGATTGCCCCAACATAGGTGCAGCACCTCTCAAGCTTGTCAGTGCCTCTCTGGAAGAGATACCCTCTGGTATCACTTCTTTCAAGCATTTTAATTGCATCACTCAACTCAGTGTTCTCCATACAATGAAGGCATTATGCTTATTAAGGCATTTTTGCAATCAAATCAGATACCCCACCTACCTTGTAACATTTTTGTCTGATGCATCTTTTTCTGTTATTTCTATTAGGATTTATTTTAACTAATGTCTTATCCACTACGTAGGAAAAGGAGACTGGCAGGGCCTGATTGCTATTGTTTTTCACACACATCACCAGCAAAATCAGCCTGTACATTAAGGTCTGTAGCTAGTTTCTAATTGTCAGCCAACCAGTTTGCAACAGAATTAGGAATATTTCAAATGCTGTAGTTACATGGGGGAACTTTTTGCTACTTGAATGATGTAAGTATGCTCACAGTTCCTAATGGTAGAGTCTGTACAGTCAGCCAGTCCCATCAGTGCTATATAGCCGAGGTGATAAAACAGGACTAATTTAGTGTTTCGCCAGAAATTTGGAGTATTTCATAGGCTCGTCACTGTTTGGCAGTGCTTTTTTTTGAGTGCACACACCCCTGCTTTCTTGTCTTGAGAGTCACTGTTGGTGTAAAACTGAGGCGACCAGCAAAGGGTGCTGTTTGTCAGGTTGTCGGTCCTCAGGCACACAGACGGCGTGGCTGCATGAGGACTCTGCCGCTCAGATGAGGATCCTCCTCCTCCACGGAGCCCACCGTGATGCCTAGCCTATAGCGCCCACCTGGGAGGGAAGAGCTTCCGCTTCTCATGCACTGTGGCCTTCACATTTTGCTGGTTGAGGAGGTACCCAGTGGTGAGGACCCCTGTGCCCGCCGCTGCAAAAAGTGCAGCAGTGGCACGGCCAGCCAGGAGACGACCAAAGGTGCCAGCCATCCCTCTTGGAGGACACGATCTCTGGAAGAGAAAACAGCCCCGCATCAACTCAAAGCCCTCTCACAGCCTGCATCATTTTTAACAGTATCGCTGTAAAAGAAGCAGTTTTACTTTTATGGTAGGTTTGTACTGTAATAGTGTGTTCAGATAAATGGTTAGTGTTCACCGTGTTTCTCTAGCTAGGTAGCATTATTGAATCCTAGAATTATCTAGACTGGAAAGATTCCTTTAGTAGAGCTGGAAATCAGTTGGATTTTAGTTCTGTATTGAGCACACAACTCTAAACCAGTGTATTTTAGGGGTTTTTTTTTTCATGACTTAGGGCTTTAATTAAATCCTTTAGTTTGCTCCATAGCCACAACACGTTATCTGGAGACATCTCTTTGGTGACCAGTGGGTACAGTAAGGTGCAGTAAGGTACATGTGATGGGATGTGACAGTAATGAAGTTCCTTACAGTGCTGTCACTTACAGAACCCCTGTGCCTTTTCTGCACTCCCTTGACCTGTTAAACACTGTGCTTTTTCTCCCGTAGGACTAAAGTTGGAGTAGGCTAGAAATCACCACAGGAAGGGGTGCTCAACGTGCTTGAAAAAAACCTCTGACTGGCACTGGAGTGGGAATAGAGGTCAACTCTTCACTATCTTTCCCAATGTAAGAGCACATTCCATCAAGTAGGAGCAAAAATCAAAACAAAGGTAGGCAGCTCTGTACAACAGAGGTCATGGACTCACGGGACTCCTTGTGAAAGGACAGTGTGGGTCCAAGTGGTGCACGTGTCTGGCAGCAGCTGAAAGCCTTGGGGACATAGAGGCGAATTGCATAATTTGTTCTGCTCTCCTCAATGAGCTATTGGGCTACATAAATTTTCCCCTGCTCTGAAACACTATCATCATTTTTGACACTCGGAATGCTACAAAAAATACACAGAAGTACTCTGTACCTACTAGGCATCTATGACAGAAGCTTTCAAATCAGCAAATACAGCTGGATAAAGCCAGGTATAATGACTTCTTCAAGCCTCAAGGTGCAGAAGCACACTACAAATAGGAGTTTCTGACTCCCAGTCTCTCAAGAAATGGAGACTTCTCTTCCTTCAAGACAAAGGGAGACACTCTTTTGTCTTTACACCATGTGTCCTGCACAGATATCTAGAATAAGAACAGGTGTGATGGGTACTTGAGTCTGTAGTGAGATTATCCAGGCTTTAAATACCTCTTAGGAATCTGAGTGCCCAATTGATTCCTGATTCCCAGCAACGCGTTCAGAGCTCAGCCTTGAGTTTGGAGTTAAGTTTGCAGCACAAGTGATATCTCAGTCTAGCAGAGAAACTGGCATGTTCTGGAGCTCTGAGGAAGAGAGCGCAGGTTTTTTCCTTCCCAGAATCAGAATGCAACTTGCAGAGTGCAAGTGACTGAGTTGCTGAGAAGGTGTATGTCCTGCTTAAATCAATAACACAAATTTCAGTTTGTGTTGGCAAAGGAAACTTTTTCTTCAAAAGGTGCTCGGACAAGTCCTGCTTGGGAAATTTACATAGAGGAGTTCCAGAAGATGTGCTGCTGTTGTTTTGTCAAGGCTTTATAAATGCAGTTGTTTGTATAATCTTTTCATAATTTTTTCACATGAAGTTAAGCACCTCAGAGCACTTGGTTTTCTTTTCAGTGAGCACAGCTTTCCAGCGGGTCAGTTCCCTTTGGGTTCTGTGTGTGAGCCCCTCTGACCTGCTCCATCAGTGCCTTCATTTTGGCGAGAGCTGCAGGACAGGCTCTCACAGCTGTACCGAAAACAAAGTGGGATGTGGCAGGAGATCAAAACTAAGTATTTGTGGTAGAGATTTTTGCACTGCTTTTCTGTCCTTTTATTCAGCAGATGGTTCTTGCAACTTCTTGCAGTGCAGCTTCTGTATGTAGCCCATGCTCTGGAAATATTTGCTTGTGACTAATTTGAGGAGAACTATTAGTGCTACACCTCAGCGTCTCAGAAACAATGATGTATTTTCATAACAACGGTATGTACTTATAGTCCCATTTCACACATGCCTTCCCTGCTGCATGGAATTAGCCTACAGTCAGAACGTTTCCCTGAAAACCCAAAGTTGTGCCTATGTCCCTTTGCAGAGGGTGACCCCCCATCCCTCCAGCAGCCCCAGGCACACATCAGGTGTGAGTCTTTTTGGTTCCTTCTGAATACTGCATCGCTTCAAGGGACCAATCTGATCCACACACCTTATTAAACCATACAAATTGCATGAGGGGTGTATTTAGAAGGCCACGTGAGCGGGTGTCGGTGCACTGTGTTTTGGACCATGTTGTCATCCACCAAGTGTTCCTGTTCCCCACGACACTTTTTTTTTGTGGGTCATGGAAAAGACTCCCACTCCTCAAGGCAGGCTCTGATTTACCTTACAGATGCTTCTCTAAGAGCTCCTAAAGCCTCCAACACTGGAGATGCCACAGCCTGCGTAGGAGAACTACCTAAAAAAAAAAATAAAATAAGATTGTTTAAAATTGTCAACCTGCACACCTGTTGGTACAAATTCAGCCCAGTACGTCGCCTCATAACATTTTCCTCCCCAGACTATACAGTGCTGTGAGCAGTTTGTTTACTGTCCGAAAAGGCCATGGCCATTTCAGCCCTTGGGAGGCTGTGGCGTGGCACTGCTGTTGCAGGGACTGCTGCTGGTGGCTGGTGAATGAGAAGGGACTGGCAGAGCAAGCGAGCTGGATTTTTGTGTCAGAGAGAACAGTACCTTCTGGGGTGCTGTGGAAAGAGGTCTGCAGTGTTTTCTATCCAATCTCCTAATTCGATAATTTGCCGTAAGGGAGGGCCATTGTTCTGAGTATAAATGCACACGCATAACACTGCAGCACCAACCGAACCCAGGCCGTGTGTTACATGGGCAGTCCACATGTGATAATGGCAGCACAGCTTGACTGACTCGAGAACCTGGTGGGCAACTTCAGCACTCAACTCAAAGAGCTTTTAAACAATGAGGGGACACAGAGAGAAGAACTCTTCACTTGGTAAGAAACAAGGACACTTTGTCTTGTTTGCACTTATTTTCTCCTTTAGAAATAGTGGGGTGTCTAAATAATTCAGTTGTGATTGACGTTCCCTGGTGTGGATTGGGCTCAGAGGAGCACAAGAACTATTTCTGATATGGACACTGGCACAGGATGAGGCCCAGCTTGACAGTGGGCATCTGCGACAGCAGGCACCAGATTAGCTGAAGTCACTGCACACCCATCCTTTCTTTGTACTGATTAATTTTGCTTTCCCCATAAGCGGGAATGCTATCCAGGAACCAGAAGAGCTTGAATAATAATAGTAAGACAGAATAATATTAAGAAGGTAGAATAATTATAATATAATTTTTAATTAGTTTCCAGTAATCATTTACATATTTCCACTTTAGTTTATAACTGCACCAGCAATGCAGAAACTTTGGATTCTTTCCATGCACCATAAACCAGATGTAAATTTGGACTTTATTTTAGTAACACATAGGACAGAATGAGGTGCATCTGAACAAGCTCTGGATGTTTCTTCCTCAGTTTCCAGACGATGTCTAATTTTTATGGTTCCGTACACAACTACTGAGGTAAGTACTGACTAATATTATTTTGTGTACTTCAAAACAAGTTTTAGAATTCGTAACATGAGGCTCCGTGTAGATGTCACTCAGATAGTTCTCAGACAGTAACAACACTGTCTTTGCCTCACAGAATCATGGAATCATCAAGGTTGGAAAAGACCACTAAGATCATCCAGTCCATGTTAATCCCTACGGCGAACAGTTTTAATCAATTCTTACAAGCCTTCTTGAGAGCGTAATTGGTGATTGTGAGGGGGAATGCAATAATGGCACAGAGTTACAGGCATGAAACCATGCAGCACATATCACTCAGTGTCTCCAAACCCAAGTTTTCTTCACAGCTGAGCAGAATTGGTCCAATTTCCTGCACATAAGCACCACACAGCGTAAATGAATTCACACAGAGTGTAGACTCAGAACAGAAGCTGGCTGCAAGATACAGCAGAAGTCACTGCTGCAGTGCTGGTGCTGGAGGAGAAACAAGTGTCATTCCAGGAGCTGGGACCATTGGTGACCAAAGAATGAATGCTGGGGTGCAGAAATTTGGAGAGTGCCTACTTCAGGGCCTTGAACCAGAAACCATTCTTTGTTGTGATGCACCTAGACTAGTGCCTCTGCTAAAGGTGAGGGTCCTTTCCCAAAAGAAGCGTGGCTTTCACAGACCAGGTCCCTAGCCAATATTAAAATACATTAATCACATCTGCTTCCACATTCAGTGGTGGCAGGCCGTGCTACAGCTTCCATTGTTGCTGGGGCCAGAGGCTGCAGAGCACCCCTTGAGTTGTGCTGACGGTCAGCCACACTGTGCCCAGCTCCCAGCAGGTCACCTTGCACACGGCCGCCTTGTGTCCGGCGCACAGGTGAAGCTTCTGCAAACTTCAGAGGAGTGTAAATTATGGAAGAGGCACAAGGCACCTTCTTCGCCTCGAAGGAATTTACAAACTTTAATGCTGTTTTAAATATAGACAAATCTAATGCTTTTGCTATTAACCCCTTGGTTTCTTGAACTTCTAAAGAGGAAGCATCTGGTGTGTTTACTCCTGCACTGGTTATATCCCTTACTTCACAGCGGGCAGCACGTGCACAGGCAGCCAGGAAGGGAAGAAGGTGCAAGGGTTACAGCAACAGTGACATTTCCAGAAATAGAACAAGATTAAATATTTGGACGGGTGGTGGGTGGTATCACTTGCCACACCATGTGACCCCGAGCGACATTTCAGAGGAATGGCAGAGTCGTAGCCAAAGTTCATACAGGTAACGTATATAGTGCCCCTCAAACTGCTAAGCTGCTGGGTCGCGCTGACACGGCGGGGAGCAGAAAGTTCACACGGCGGAGATGGGCATCGGCGGAGGTGGTCTGTTATTTCTGAGAAGCTGTGCCTTTGAGTCATCCCTAGCTAAAGCCTGCAGACGCCAGGGGAAAGGTTGCTCTCTGCCCTTCTATGGAAGCTGTGGGCACCTCAGAAACTTCTGCAATAAATGTCAGGAGACACCATTTTTAGATGCCCAGAAAACAGCTGACGTTGCTCTTCATTTGCTGCCTCACTCTACTTGCTCGGAGCATGAGACATAAATTAAAACATTAAATCTTTATCAGCAGCGTCAGAGGTGTTTTTACCCACTTTCCCATTGCTCTTGGACTTTCTGACCAGGGAAGGCTTAAGTTTGGATGCCCAGAGTGCAGAAACAGCAGCGGCGCAGGCATCTTCCTGGCTGCACCTCACCACAGCACACACCACCTCTACAGAGCCAACAATTCAGCCTTTCCACTCCTAATTCCACAGCCCCGTGAGCGAGTATAGAGATCTCATCATCTTAGTGAAATGAAACAAAAAGCACACCTCAATCCATTGCTACGAACAGGGGAGGTACAGAAAAGCTGTGTCCCTTGCCTGGCATGCAACCTGAACCGCTGTTTCACATCGGAGGAACCGATTTTGCCCTAGTTCAAAACCGCCACCGAAGGGTTAGCCTCTGAAGCAGCTGCACGGTGGGCTGATGCATTTCCTCCCCCACCGAAGAGCTGTGTGGATCAATAAACTATAGTTGTGTTACGCTGTGTCCCGCGGCGCTTCCGATTGATGGAGCAGCCCCTCGTGTCAGGAACAACTGCGAGAGAAGCGATGCCATTAGTGGGACTGACCTTGCAGCCGAAGGGAGAGAGGTCCTGCTGCCCGCAGCGAGCCCGGCGTGTGAGGGGAGCCACGAGCTGGGGCTGACAGGAGTCCAGGTAATATGAGAGGGGCAGAATGAGGTGAGGGAAGGGAAAATAATTGTGGCGGCCAATCCTACAACGCTCGGTTACGCGAATGACATTTGCGCTCAGAAGGATGCCCTTGGGGACGGGAGCAGGATGTGGCAGGAGGGTGTGTGTGATCTGGGTGACAGCTACACCATCTCTCACACGCTTCTCAGGCAGACAGGACCGTGGCCTCAGCCGAGGGGCCCAGAAAAGAGATGCCACAAAGCCTTTGAGCCAGGCCCCTCACCCGGCCTGCCCAGAACACTGCAACCACACAGTGTGGTTGTGGTGACGTCACAATGCGGGTGACAAGACACCACAGCAAGCATTCTTTTTTCCATCCTTTTCATCCGCCGCCATAATTTTGGGCTCTTTGTAACCGTCCATAAATGTGAAATTCAAAGGTGTTGCTGTAAGAGAAGCACTAAGCCTCCAATTCGGAGTTACTGCAAAGTGGTGAAGTACTGGAAGAAGTAAGCACATCAATGAGGGAACAGACAATTGCATTGGCCCAGTTATTTTCTCACGGGTGCTCAGCATTTTTTAAGGCTGGCAGAGAAACATAGGGGCGAATTGCAGCTTTTTAAAAAGTCCAACACTTAAAAATAATTTTTTTTCCATTGCGTGCTTACTATTTCTTGAACTATGCAAGGCGATTTCCTAAAATCAAATCTCAGCTTTTTGAAGCTTGATAAAATATAGAGATTGCATCCCAAAAAGATCGTAACTTGTTCAGGTCACTGAGAACCATGCATTCTTGCCATAACCATAACTAAACCAGACACCCCACAGTATTGCACCTGGACTGCCCAGCACGTGCAGCACCCCCTCTTTAACACATCTGCTTTCTATCAGACCAGCACAGTGTTTCTGGTTTTGATAGAAAAAAAAACAAAACCAAAAAAAACCCAAAAACCAAACAAAAACCAACAACAAAAACCCAATGAAGGATCTCCTGTGGTAACATGAGCATAGAAAAAGGAGCATAACAAATCCACCCCAGTGCAAGAACTGGCAAAGAAAACAGAAAGACACTCTTCCTTCTGCACTCAGCAAGAGCGCCGTGGTGATTGCATCACTTCTGCTCTGGCAACGAGCCCCATCTCCAAGCAGCACAAAGCTCTGTGTGCTGATGCCTCTGTGCTGGCTGCAACCACTCTGCCAGCAAGGCAGACTGAAGCTTATACCTCATTTTAAATGTTTGCCTTTTCTCACGAAGGCCTTGAAGGCACAAAGATCTCCCCTTCAAAGTAGCTGACACCATGAGCGTAAGCACCTTTATGACATACTCCAATGTCTAAGCCATTTATTAGAGCCTGGCAGGACAGAAGATGCAAAGAAACCTCAGGCTTCTAACAAACATCACAAGCAGCTGGCAGAGTTAGTGGGTTCCCTTGCAGTTTCCGAAGAGTGCATCGCTCAGTACTTAATAGCTTTGTCCTTCGAGCTGTTTTCTGAGGAACTCAGCTACAGAAGCAGTTGGAATGCTAAGAACCACCTGTAAATAATGCCCTATTTTCAGCTCTATCTAACCTCAGTATTTATGTGAAACCTCCCAGTTAAGATGCTACCTTGGTTTCTGTGCTTGTGCTGGTGACGTAGCAGTAGGTGAGTGAAAACTTTACTGCTACTCATATTAATGCCATCTGTCCCTGTGCAGGGAGTTCAGCTGAAATTCAGCTGTAATTTGTGCCCTATTTGAGGAATGTGTGGAAGCTGTTGGACAGAGAATCTATCCATACAGATGACAAGTTTCCAATTAGCACATTTCTTTCAGTGAAAATTCCTATGAAGTCAGATTTCCATACATGTGGGAAATAACTTTTAAGTTATCAAAGCAACCGTGACAGAAATTGTTAAGTCCAGTTGTTGCTTATTACAGGGACCGAGTAAGGAATTCTAGGATGCCAAGTCTGCGGTGAAGAGCTTGCAGGGACACATCATTATTAGCTCTCCTGCTGCTGGAGCCAGAGTCACGCCCCTCCTCACACTGCTGTCAAAAGCTAGCAGTCAGCTTGCCCCAGTGCAATGAGAAGGTCTTTATTTGTTCAGATTCCTAAGGCAGTCATACGACAACACAGTGAAGCACACAGTCTTGGGAAGAAGCATTTTTGTATACCAAATGATTACCAAACGTCTTATTTAGATTGTGGAAGTTCATTATCCACTTGCAAATTGCAATTGCAATTTACTGAGATCTCAGACAAGAAAAATATTCTGTTTTGAGGTGGCAAAAAAACACTTATATCCCATTGAAGCTGATGGAATTTAAGCAAGTACTTGGTGCTAAGCACGAGCAAAAATTTTCCATTGACCAGGTGCTCAAGTAGGCACAGAGCAGTCCTCCTACAGCTGTGGCTGCTCAGCTTACTTTTAAGTGCTAAAACATGTCTGCTAAATAAGAAGTTGAGCTGAATCCAGCCAACTAGTTAAAAATAACCCTAGCTATTTTAAGTTATTAAAGTTGCGCTCGACAGGACATCCACCACGTTCTATATGAAAGGTACTCTATAATTAGCAAAGTGTTTTCTGGTCTGAGGGGAGAAAAGACTTTTCTAGAAATGAGCCTGACCCCATGGGAAAGTAGGAATATCCATGATCCTTACAGGAGAATCATGTGACTGTCTAAAAATTGATCGTGCTATTTTTTGCCACAGCCTGCACTGCAGAGTTCTACAGTGCGTGTGTTTGGACCAGAGCTGGAAGACTGAAGGTAGAAATAGTCTAGTGTAGATTCATGTGTGAAAGGGGCAGTAATTTAGTTTCAGACAACACGGTTCTTTCTTTCTCCTGTCACTCCTGCACAGTCAGTTGGTGATGGTGATGGAAGCTGCTTCTTTCATTTCAAAACACACCTTAATTAAGGACTTGAGTCTGTAATATTCAAAGCGAGATTCTTATTCTCCTCATAAAACAATACTCAAAATGCTGAACTTTTAAATGATTAATTAAATCAATTCTGAGATCATGACGGAATTCTGAAGAGAAGTGCAGCCAACACATTCAAATATGGTTAAGTCTGGAAACTTCCATTTTTCCACCATGCTGATTCAATACTTTTTGTTCTGGAAATTCCAGCAGGTGTGGTGAGGGAAGTGTCCTCTTTTCAGATGCATATCCAATCAGAAATTTTAACAATAAGCTGGCAGGAATAAATGTTTAGACTTACAACAGCATAAAAAGCACTGGCAGGACTTCGTGACTTCTTTTTGTCTGGAACAATTGGTAGTTTTTATTTATGTGAAACGTACTCAACTGGCTCCCAGTTAAATGAACAGCTTCCAGGAAGAGCAGTGGGAGAGAATGTATGTGTTTAGGAGCAGCATCACTGCCTTGTTTCCAGCATGTGCAGCCATGTGCACAACTGTTGTGTGACTATGGCAGACCAGTGCCTGGTTCAAAGAATCTTACACAGAGGAATTGCTACCAATAGGAAGACCAATTTTAAATAGCTTCTGCTAGAACACTTAGCAAGGCAAGCATGCAGACTTGGCTCGAGTAGTCAGAAACTGGAACAAACACCAGGGATTGTTTCAGTGCCCATTGAAACCTGAAATTTCAAGCTCAAGTTTTACTTCTAGGACATACAGATATAGGGCCAGAATATTCAAACTTGGCTTCCAAGGTGTAGCTCAGTCTTTGTGATTCTTGTTCACTGCCTTCACTCAATCAAGATCAAGCTCAGGTTTTTCTTTAAAGAGCTGATGATTTCAAAGGGGAGCTGACAGCTTCCCTCTCTTTCTTAATGCCCAAGATTAATAAGGTAGTTTGCTGTTGGATTTTCTGACCAGTACAGCAAGTATACCACTCTGGAGAATATTTAGCAGTTGCTTTCTTGCAACATATTAACATATTTCTTAAACAATCTGTGATTATGACAGTAGGAGAAAAATACAAAAGCAGCCAACTTATCAATATAAGCTCAACGAAAACAGTAAAAATTGAAGGGAAAACTACTTCAACTGATTTTGTGAAAGCCAGGATATTTTAAAAGAGCTGCTTGGCAGGTTGATTTTTTTTCTTGAATGAAAACATCTGACATCGTCAAGAGTAAGCTGCTCTCTCAGATCAGTTTCAGTTTTCATATGGAACACTGAAAATATAAAAAGATTGTAGAAAACATGATTGTGGGGTTGCAGAACACTGTATGGATTCTGATTTTAACACGTCACTTTGTGCCCTGTTTATGTATTTAAATGACGTTATTTCTTGAAATAGATTTAATAGGCATCTTTACATCCAATTTAATTCAACAAAGGAAAGCAAACCTGCTCACAAACCTGAAATGTTTTCTGTTGACTAGTGTTGAGTACGTGGCTGTATGACCTTTAAGACCAGAGCAGAACAGGAGCCAAGGAAAGGTTTGGGATGTTTAGTCAAAAGGTCAACAACAAAGCAACAAGATGTTAAGGACAGTGCTATTTTCTGTTTAAGTAACTAATTGCTTCTTGTTTCAAAAAACGCTCTATTTAACTAGGAAGTCATTAAACACCTTCTGAAATGCTATTTAAACTCCAGCTCCTTGTAATTACCTACAGGAGTACAAAGAGAATAGCGGTGTAGAAGCACAGAGGATTTCCTCAGCTGAAGGTGAATGAGTCGTGCAGCTGGTCCTGTTTAATCTGCTCCATGTCTAATTTAGTTACTCTGCCATTACACATCACAATGGATTAGTGTGGCTTGGTCTGTATGAAACTGGTTTCATTCTTTGCTCCAAGATAAAATCAGCTTTCATCCCCACTATGCCCACAATTGCAGTGCAGCATAAACAAGCAAGGAATAAAATGGAGAAAAGTCAAATCCAAAGTCATGCACCCAGAATTTGCTCTGATTTTGTCCATATTAATGGCTTGTCCATTCCCGTCTCACATGTGTCTAAAAGACTCAGAATTCAGACATAGGGGATTTAAGATCCCACTTTTCAACCACCAGGAGTTAAAAACAAACAGAAACCAGCAAGAACTCTTAAAATCAGGAAAAAAAAAATTTAATCAGCACACAGGCACAACATCTTGCCTGATATGCCTTACTAACAATACAAAGCAATAACCTTAGGTAAAAGTTACAATACATGCAAAAACATCTGGATGTGCACCAAGCAGTGTTAGATATAGGTACATCTGTCAAATAAACATACATCTATTCATCTAAAGAACAGAACTTCAGAGACGATTGCAAAAATAAAGGTACAACAAAACCACCATAGGTGAGCAGCATATTGGACAAAAAGCAAACTACACAGACGTTTGACCTTTGGAGGCAAAAAACTGTTAACAGGCAAATAGCTGAGAGCCAGATCCCCAAAAAACTTACTTATGAAAAGCTCTCAGTGAAGCCTAATGTACTGTCAAGAATGAGGTCTGAAGGATTTTGCCTTTAATGAAAGCAATGGTGACTGGGTAAAAATGTCTCTATCAATGAGAATTTAAAAATTAGATATCTAAATTTAATGTTGTTGGTAAGAGAGAAAGGAAGAAAGACTGAATCTCCATACAAATAAAACAATGTTTTAAAAATCCCTTAAAATAAATAATGGTAATTAAGGAAAATTTGTGAAAATGGACATGTCCTGGAATCAAAATCAACATGACTAAATTTAATAAATACTTTTAAATAAAAAGTTCCTTTTTACCCTACAGAACAACAATCAGCAGCAAGAACTAGAAAAAGAAGGAAGAGGACAAAGATTTCTTTCTTGCTTTTAGACAGTTACCAGTCGTGGCTGAACCTCTCGCTACTAAGCAGCATGTTTGCGTGCTGGAGGACTAGCAGAAAGAAAGGGGCAGAACACACTGCAACTGTAAGTTCAACAGATTCACTTTGCTTCCACACAATGTCTAATCACGGCCTCCATCCACTGGCTGGTGTGGAGTGCCATGAACAATACTGGTGAGCTGAGCGGGGAAGGGGAGGGAAAGGGGAGGGAGTGAAGGCTGGGGTGAAGGCATCTCTAACCCCGTATCACATGTGCTGGGTGTCACACACAGGGTCAGTGCCTGTGCTGCTGCCCAGGCTCCAGCAGACTGCAGGCGGACTGTGGGATGCTACTCGTGCAATAAAAACACTGCAGAACTCCCCTGGACTTTGCTGGCAGATGTGCCCACTGCAGAACCAGTGGGTGAAATACGCTATCCCCTTTGCAGCTAGCCAGACCATACGCCCTGAGGCATTTTTATCCAGAGAGCACTGAAGGGAGAAACCCCCCACAGTGCAAGAACTGCTGTTGCATCTCACTGGTGCAGCAGTGCTGAGGAGCTAAGAAAGGCAAGTAGAGAGATGTTCCAGCCCTTCTCTTTCTCACAGATCCTAAATCAGATGGGCTTTTTCAGCTCTGGTTCCTAAAGAGTTAAATCCACTCTGCTTTCCGCGGCATAAAAGCTACAACGGACAAGATCCTAAAAGACAGCAAGGCCCAAATGCCAAAGTCCTCACATGGAAGCATCCTTCCTGAAACACCAGTGGCAAACGGGGTGTTTGATGGACGGGATTTGCATCTCCGTACACTACATTATGCAGCTGTGGCAGAGTGGCAGAGAGAAACTGGCAGCAATGAGCAGCACAACCCCCGTGCAGTTCAGGGAGGCAGATCACTGCACTGTCTGGGTTATATAGGTGAACTAGGCAAAGCCTCACATAGAGCAGGTTGGCACTGCCTGCTAACTACAGCCATAGCTCAAGCACTGCAGCAGTACTGTAGCAGAGGCACTCAGGCTGCTTACACTTGAAAATACATGCACAACCTGAGTGTGGGGTGAAACACATCACTCTACACTTACTGCGTAGGATTTCTTCACAATAGCTTTTTCCCGCTCAGATTTAGGACTGCAAAGACTAGCTAGGATTATGGATGTCAAATATATGCTCAGTTCTTTGAGCAGCCACCTCCTCTATTTGAAGAAACACACTGAATCCACATCCAAAACCATTACTAAATCATTTATCATCAAATCAAACGCTGCTCTGACCATAGCTCTGACCTTATT
The DNA here is from genome assembly GCA_036925125.1 of Oreortyx pictus. Lineage (NCBI taxonomy): Eukaryota > Metazoa > Chordata > Aves > Galliformes > Odontophoridae > Oreortyx > Oreortyx pictus. The sequence continues at coordinate 4,388,683 of JAUPFR010000004.1, read as the reverse complement.
TTTTCTCGTTCTGAACACAGAATGAGTATCCAGTTACTCATGATGCTAATCTAAATGCTGCCACTGACCCAAGAGGAAAATTCTGGCATGTAAATAGTACATGCCTTTCCAGAGGGGGCTGAACAACCACGCTGCATACTGACTTGAAGATACAGATGCTTAGCACCTTTGAAATAAAACATCTTAAATCCTTCATCTTCCTAGCCTACGTCCATGTGTAATACTGTAGCACTCGCACACACCACCTCTGTGTATAGCAAGCATTAAAATGCATTCAGTGTTCTTAAACTCAGAAGAACCTTTACATATACAAGAAGTACGAAACAACAAACCGTGAACAAAACAAGACAAATAACTATACCCTGTAACCCTAAAAACATCAAGGAGATTTGGTATAGTGGGATACAGGAAGATCAAGCAGCAGTTCATAGCATACAACAGAGATGCCAACTCACACTGACGGTTGTTACGTATTTTATGCGTTAACAGAGAAACAAAACCAAATCATATTTTGGACCACTTTCCCCCATTTCTTGTTGACTCTGAACTCTTTAACAAAAATAACATACAGTATCTGTTTTTGTACAGGAAATACACAAGCAGCTGGCTTTGTGGTCCGAACAAACCATGCTTTTCGTTTTACCATGCACTAGGATGCGACCAGCTTTTTGTCAGTAATTACGGAAAAGAACAAGCACATTCTGATAATGAAAAGCTCCTGTGAGTAATATTTTCCACGTTCATTTCTACAGCAGTCATTTGAAATACTTTAGATGTTTCTGGAATATCCTTTTTTCTCGCTGTCTGCTTTTCTAATTAAGGAACTTGCCATTAGTTTGCGGTGTTTACTCATGCAGTTATTCACAAAGAGATGGTCCTTGTGATGGAGAACCTTTACTAAATTTACAGTTGCTAAGGTACGTTTTATAAATGCTTGCATTTACACTCGGGCAGAATGAATTAATTTACTGTGCAGTTCTTGGCTGGACTAACAATATAATTAAAGTGCAAATAAAGACGAAGCACACAAGCCAGGCAGATCCATTTTTCATGGCAAGCATTCAAAAGCATACTGACTGTAGTGAGAACTGTCAGATCAAGTAGGCCTAGGTCACAATCCATTTTAAACATTTGTCTCCCTGAGAATATTTAAGGGAGGTATACAGTGATATAGCCCTATTTCTTCAACTGGCTGAATATCATTGGAAAAGTAAGGACACTTTTCCAGCCAAGTTATTCAACAGTGCTAATACCAGCGCTTTGTATGCTGATGTACTTTACAGCATGCATTTGAGCTCACTTGCCATGCAGCTACAACAGGCCACTTATGATCAGTAAATTTTAGGAAGTACCAACTAGCTGTAGAAATGAAATCGGTCTACCTGGTACATATCACAAAAACATAGGCTTTAAAATCAGTTACCGTTAGTTACATTTCCTGGAAACATGTGCCCCTACACAAATGATAATCCCTAGTTCAAATAACAACGTATAGCATGTGTTTGTTCCATTCCAAGTTTGCCACCGGTATGATTTTAGAACTGAGTCAGCACTGAATGACTGAAGAAAAAACAGACATTTGCCAAGCAAAACAAGTCATTCCAGCTTCTGACGGCCACTGCTGATCACTACTCGTTGCCAGACCATGCATATACTTTTCTCCACAGTGTGTCCAGAAAGTGCTCTGTTGCCTGACTTGTCACAGAAACTGCAGAAGGTGCAGAAAAAATAAAGTGCCTTTTCAGGACTGCATTGCAAGATGACAAACCATGCCATTCCCTGCATGTCCAGTTCTCTCGAGTCTCAGCTATAGCTCCCAGCCTCGTACTTCCCAGATGAAGTTTGCAAGGCTGACAACTGCGTACAACTATTCAGCTAGTTTATTTGCTTCCTGTGCTGAAAATACTCTCAAAGAATATTAATGAAAAAATATTTACAATTTATTTACTTGTAAAGTCAGTCACTTTAGAAAAGGCTGATAAGACATTTAAAGAAGGTAACATTCTATAAAGGATATCATTTAACAAACAGAACAACTGCAGATATGGAGAGAGATACTAGATGCTACCTTGGAGCCACTCCAGGCTAGGAGATGACTGTTAAGATCCTGTTTATTCAACTGATTTGAAGTCACACAAGGACCGTTACCATTACTGCCTCAGTGACTGTGTTGTCAGCCATCAACACAGACCACATCAGAGCCATCTCACTCTGCTCATTTACCTTCACATAACTGCGTATATTGCCACCATTTAAATGTCTCTTTAATGTGTCACACTAAGATGGCTAGAATTAAGAGGAAAGCCTCTTATTTTTCATCAGATGTGACATTCTTACTGCAAAACATTATCTTTGCAAAACAGCAATCACTTAATGCAGATATGAAAGCATCTTTGTCTTCCATGTCCAACAGCAAATTTTTGTTGCCTGAGAGGGAAATGCTGTGAGGTTCAGTATCTCTTACTGGAAAAGAGAGCTTGCATTCTTCTCAATATTTCCCTTGCTGTCTTTAGGACTGGGCATGCATAATTTTGTTCATTACATTAAAGCTTTCTGTAGACTCTGAGGCAAAGCTGGATCTTCAGGCAGGGAGTCTGGGTTCAAGCTTTAGGGAAAGCTCATACAGAGTATCTTCATCTATGATGAGTGTCTTGTCAAGTAAATAGTGAGTGACCTGAAATGCAGAAAACACAGCTGAACAGATAATTTCTCTGCTTTTTTTTTTTTCTTTTTCCTCTTCAATTTCTGAGAAATGGAAAGTCTTTTTTTTTTGAAGACACAGGCTGACTTTGGACATTTCTTCATAGGTTCCATAAATGACAAGAGAAAAATAACTTCAGGATGAACATCAGTGCATGACTGTGCCATCTCTTATCCTCTAATCCCTGCGCTCTGGAATTCTGTGGGGAATTAGGTTCTAACTGAGCAGGAAGATCACACTTCTCTTTGAACCCATTCCCCTTCAAAACTGTGTTGGCTGAAATCCCAAGAGAGTTTTCAGAGGATGGCAAAAAACTTGCATCTACAAACAGTGCTAAGGAAACCTGACATTACAAACCCGACTGCCCATATTTGTCTGTCTTCTCCTGTTTGTGGCAGCACAAAATATTCACTTCGGCTTTCAACAACAGCAGTGTCTCACAGCTAACTGCTTTAGTTTCATTGGTAGGTAACAGTGCCTTACCTTCTGCTGATGTTCTATGCGGTAGGAGGTCTGCTGGAACTGGCGTATTTCCCTGATAATGTGTGAGATCTTTCAAAAGAATACACAAATCTAGTGAGTACAACTTCATTTTGACTTCAGTTAGGCCCATCATACAATATTTTTTTTGCCAAATTTTGCAGCTATTTAGGGAGTGGGAAAAAGAAGGGCAGAGATCATCTCCTAATGGCTTCCAAGGATTTCACTTCCTTAAGTTAACCTTCTGTTGTAAAATCAGTCTCAAGTGATCCATTTTCCTTCCCCTCTCACTGTATACTGATAACCTCCTTTATCTTTGCCTCGAGTTACTGTTGTAGAGTGCATCGTTACATGAAGATGAAGTTAACATCAATGGAAAAGCTTCCACGCTTCTCTCCGAGGGGTTTTATAAAACAGTTAGAGAGAATCAACTTTGAAATGCTTTATTAAAAAGATAGCAGCAAAGTTGAAGGTTGTGAACACTATTTTCTGAAGAATCACTACATTCTTCTCCTTGAATGAATACTGCTCCTTTTGCTGCTCTTTCACAGTCTTAAGGCAGCTGCTTTTTCTGTCAGTGACTTTTCAGTGAACAAACTGGAGACAAATTACACCACACAAATCCTCAGTTTACCAGAAGGTGGTGATAGAAGACTGGGACAACTGCTTTCAAATAGTTACCTATCGTGCACGATGCAAATACTTGTAAGTTTTAGCAGTTACATTCAAAGCAGATGTAATTAAATCAGTAATTAGCTCATAATTAAACATCTGCTGGAAAAGCATGCAAGGAAATGAAGATTACCATTCTCATTTTGGAAAAATTAACAAGGCCTTCCTCAGTGAAGTTTGGTGTTCCTTCTTCAATAAACGCTAGATCTGTCAGGTACATTCCCAGGTATGGAACAGCAGGTGGGTTACAACTGTAAAACAAGAAATTAGTGTATTTGCATATAAATAAATTTATAAACTATTACTTTTATAACTCGTGCAAACTCTTAATTACTTGAAGAAATTTTATACAGTGGATCACATTTGTTGTAAAAATGACTTCACTTGAGCTGCATTTGCTCAATTTGTGACACACTGAATGGACTGCGTCAAGTATCTATTCAGATAAAAACCAGGTAGCCTCTCACTAAAGTGAGATGGAGGAAGAAGAAGGGCTGGTATACTTTGGAAAACACCTTCAAGCATGTTTCAGCCCCAGCCAACAGGAGATATCAGAAACAGATCCTGCAAACAAGCTAAAAGTGCACAGGGACATGCTTCTGAGTGGCTGGTGCTCTTATGCATCAGTGTTAAGCTAGGCCACCAAAGGCCCATGTGCATGTGCATGAATGCATTTGTGGGGACACACATGCACACATGTGTATGTGTAAATACATGGCATTTTTTCAGGGTTTTTTTTCAGCCTGGTCAACAGTGAATATAGGAAAGCAATAGGGAGATAGGAAGGATGATCTGGAAAACTAGGAATAGCAGCTCTGGACAATTGGGAATAGCTTTTCTTCATGATGGCAGGAAGAATGGGATAATGACTGCTGCTTCCTACTGCAATAATCAGTACTCCACCCTTGTTGATTTTTATCTCAGCAGAAAAAACAGCAAGCCCAGTTTTCTGAAGCTCTGGCATGAGAAAAAAGGGCCGTGGCTGCACTGTCAAACTGCTGTCTCTGCTTAGCTAATCACTTCATTACAAGTATTTTTAAAATATAAGGATGACTGTTGTGGACAGGCTAGTATTATATTGACTGAAAGGCACACTGCTTTACAGCAGACTATTTTTAACATTTGTAATTATTCTAATAGTTCAATTCTTTGATTGTCTCAAGATCATTTAAAGTAGTTAAAATTCTCCATTCTGGAAAGCTTGGCTTTAAATACAAAACTTATAAAAATATGGGTTTTGTATGTATGCGGTGGAGTCAAGATATGCACAAACCATGAACCCCTTGCCAAAGTATAGGTGCCAAAGTTGGGTACCAAAATTGCATATGGTAAAGCTAGCAAATCAATTAAATTAAAAAAAAAAATAAAAATCAAGGATTACTGTAGAAATATACAGCCTGCTTTCCAGAGTGGCAGACTACAAGGACTGGAAAGGTATAGGAGAGGAAATACCAACGTTCTCTGCATTGTGCTCCTCTAAGCATCAGCTACTGTGTGCTGTCAGAGAAGACATAAGGGGTAAAGGGATCTCTGCTCTGATTAAAGCTTATTCATCAGCCCTAAACTTATCAGGAGCGAGAAAATTTTCAGTGTTGTCTCTGAATATTTACTTATAAACATGGCTTTACACTTACTGAAGAAGTTTATCAGGATAAGTAAAACTCTGCACAGAACAACAGTTGAATTTTTTTCAGTAATTCTCTGCAGCTATCATATTTACCTATTGCAGTGCTAGATTGTAGATATTGAGGAGAAAAGAAAAAATCCAAATAGAACAAATAAGAATTTTAAAGGGTATTAAGGGAAAAGTGTTACCCAACATTAGAATATTAAAATTAATCGAAGCCACTTCATCTGTAACATACACTATCCACTGTTTGTAACAAAACATAACTGTGTTGTATAGATAAGCATACTTCTTCAGTGTTTCTCTAAGATTTTTAAATCTTCCTTCAGACGACACAGTCTTCTGAAGCTTGTCCATGAGAGCTTTTGCCTAGAAGGAGAACACATCGCAAACATCATTCACAGAAGACTTGGAATCAGATTTTTTTAAAAAGATGTAATTCACTTAGCATCTTCACCACGTTTTCAAAAGTAACAATGCAGGTATTAACAAATCTAGCCTCACTGTAGTCCCTAATGCTTTTCTGAAAAATGCAATTAGGAAGCCTTAGAAACTTTCAAGTGATGCACAGAATACATATCTATGGTGATACTATTAGCCTGCAAATTCAGGAAAAAAAAAACACTACGTTCATTAAATTAATGACCAGCACCTCAATTTACTGTGATACAAGAATCTTAGAGGCATTATTTTGCATGCTGCTGAGGCTCCACAGCTGGGTTCACTGAAACTAGGGACAGTAAAGGATGCACTGTCTTGCAGCCTGCACCAGACTGGTCCTGCCTCAAGTTTCTGATAAAAGCTGAATGCATATTTGAAATGCTATTTCTACCTTAAAAGACTGATTTTTCAGTGGGCATCATCACAGCTTGGTTACTCCACAAGTGAAAATTCACTTTGTTGTCATTGTTTATTTATAGTACAGATGAGAAAACAGAGAATCCTGAGGCGTTTGTCATATCTGAAATTGAAATAACTGAAATTCCAGTTAACAGGAAGGTGTAGGCAGAAACAGTCACAGCCTTCTTCAGGCTGACGACACAGTCCAATAATGTTTCTAATAAGCACTGGAGAATTGTGCAAAAATATTAATTTGTTGGGTTTTATGTTTGTTCACTTTACATTTACAAATCCTAGACATACTTTTTTTTTTTTTTCTCTTATCCAAGAGTTTATATTGAAAGATTTTTATCATATTTTTCAACAAAACAAAGTAGCCACAAATAAAATGCATCTGAGAACAGCACAGTCAGAAAACTGATTTTGTTATCTGGGCTGTTGGACTGCTTTGCAGTAACTGCAGAAACATATTGAGGAGAAAATGCACTAATAAAGGCCCACCTTCTTGCATATCAATTACAGAGATATTTCAACTGGTTGGAAATAGCTCTTTATCCAAATACTGCCTAACTTACTAGTGATTGATTCTGTCCTACTGACCTCAGCACACTCTCACAGCACCACAATAAAATATTTCCTTTTAATAGCAGAAAGATGAGATTTACGTTGTTTAGTTTCTTTCAAGCCATTTAAAGCAGATATTTTAATTCAATTGAAATCAGTTTGTTCTCACAAATACTTAATTAATGACACCAGAAAGAGGATAGACTAAAAACAGAACACCTTGACATAACATACCAGAACAACCTGATGCTTCAAGCAAAAAAAATCAAGAGTACTGTCAAGTAGAAATATCTATCAGAGGAATCATACAACACACTGCTTCTGAACAACGCACTGATGAGAGAAATCTAGAAATTCTAACTGTAATAATATCTTTCTTACCTGCTTGGATACTTTAGCCCAAGTTTTCTTCAGTCTGTAGATTGCACTTCTGTTCAAGGCTGATGTGATTTCTAACACACCATTGTAATTGTGCATACATCGACAAATATCAGCTACTGCTACCCACTTTTCAATTGAGTTAGCCCTGGAGCTGACATCGGCATAATTCATTATCTGGGAGGCAACAAGGTTACTCATCTGTGGGAACAAAAGGAAGACTATTCAGAGCAGGAGCTGTGGAGCAAGATAAATGGCATGAGAAAGCAAGGCTGAGAACCAACGACACTCCAGAAGAAAATAAAAACTTAGTCAAGTAAGATGCACGATGGCTGTGTGATAATGAACCTGTCTGGAGGATAGGTGCATGGCTTGGAACGACTCATGACCTTGATTGTGCCTGTATGCAGGGTTAAGGAGCATCTGTGGAATGCTTTCTTGACATGTGAAGGGGGGTGGGAAAGTTACAAGAGAAAACAATACATAGAATAATGTACGTAAGGTATATTAGAATCTGTAATGAATGATTTGGATCGTTCACATCTGAGTCCATGCCTCAGACTCTGCACTCATCTCACCAAACAAAGAGGACATTTAAATATAATCACTTTAGAAACAATTATTTAACAAAGAAGGTAGAAAACATAACTGATGCACAATAGAAATTACAGCTCATAATAAAATCAGAAAAAGCATATTGAGAACACTACTGTAGGACAGCGGATGTGAATGAGCGTATGAAAGAAGAATGTGGTGCACCTTAAAGCCAACAGCAGTAACACTGATTGGAGTGTCAGGAAAATTCAAGGAAAATGGTAAAAAAAAAAACCAAACAGATGGAGATTCAAAGGGCATTCATTAAATAGATTTGTTTTATGTTTTCACTATGAAAAAATTATTTTATTCTCTAAGCAATAAAACAGTCTAGAATAGTTCAAAGTGTTTTAGTCTATTTTATAGCTACTGAAATGCTGAGAAGCAATTAATGAAAAGGAGAAACTTTGTATGCGTTGATTTTAAAACTTTATCAGAAGACTGTAGCATTCAGCCACTGCTAGATAAGAAACTATAAAATGTATTTAAAATGATATTTTTGTTCCAGAGGTCACAGGCAGTGTCAAAGAGTTCCCAGAAGGCAATCCATACTTGTAGTACTTACATCATTAAAATGTTGACTAGTTTTCATAATATAGGGTGTTCTCTCATTTTTATCCAGTTTCATCCAGCCTTGCCCAAGAAACTCTCTAAATAATGAGTGGAGAGACAAAACAAAAACAAAAACGTAATTAATGAACACCCCACGGAGTTTTTGTCTGTAACTGTAGCCTAAATGTGTTCCAAGTACACCTCATATTTTTAGAAGCTAACTACACAGGTCTACACTAATTCCAGCACTCCACTATTACATTATTAATGGTAACAAAGAAAGCTGCAAGTATTATAAAGATTTCAATGCCATCCTCCAATTTTTGCATATAAGTTTTATGACCCTATTTGAAACTGGTCTTATCAGTTTACACGACTATATGAACTGTAAACTGCTGCATGAGGAAAGTTTCTTTGGCATTCCCTCCCCAGACACTGAGCACTCCCATACTTTATTCACTTACATCACAGATTTTTTCTTAGCCACAGACTGAAAAAACTCAGCCTTTCAAAAAATGATCAAACTATAGGGGAATCATAAGCAACAACAGAAACAACCAAAATGTTTTATTCTGTTATACATGCAAATCTCTTTGCCTGGATGTCAGTAGCATGAATTAATGTAGCAGCCAGAATCAGTTAATAACTCATGCACTCACTTCAGTCAGTTGTAGAACACTTACTCATAGGGTATGCTTCTGAAAACTATGTGGTCTAAGAGAGTTATCTGCTCTGCAAGCTCCATGGCTGACAAGGTCTCAAAGCACTCTGGTTTCGGACATTCTGACTGCAAAAACAAGAAAAGCATGCAAGGATCTCCCTCTGTATCAAAGTGCATTTCAGAGAACGGTGTGTTAAAAACTTCATGTGCATTTTCAATATAGAACTGTGATTAACTTATTTGTGACAGATAAATAAGAATGAATTAAAAATTGTTAACAATCTGAGGATAAACACAAGGCTGGAAACCCACATGAAAATAGGCACATACAAAGTTATGAGTATGTAGGCAGGTTAACTAAAGTCTACGCATTCTGTGCCACTTTCCATGGAATCACTCACTGCTCACACACTTAGTTTGTATCAATGCTTAGGAGATGATGGTGACTGTAAATTTGGAGGACAGTTCTCATCCGTGAAAGACAACTAAGGTTGTGATGGCTGTTGAGGTGGTAGATATTCATTACTTCAGATATATTCCCATCTTTCTCTTTTTTTATTTTCTCATCGTGTCATTAACACCAAATCCTAAAGTTCTGCCCTAACTATCTTTTATATAGCACCAAATTCTCACTCTAAACTGAAATGTACATTCGTGGTATAAAAGAATAGCACTTCTGTCCTGAGTTGGAAAGCTGAAGAAGAGATACAGTTTAGTATTAATTTTTGCATAACAAATATGCAAAATCTCTGTAGGCATATTTACACATACATTTCAGGATAAACTTACCATCTGAACGATATCCTCTATTTTTAAATGAGTATCATCTTGATCATCCTGAGAAAGTGCCCTAAAAAATTAAGCAGCAAACATCATTTATTAATAAAATAACCTGTGGTTATAAGAAACCTTCTCAGAAAGAGGCAAGCATGTTCACCTAATATAAATTCTCAAACTGCAATTGAAGATGTGAATTAAAAATAATACTATTGCAACTAAAAACTAATTTACTGATTTCAATAAAGTGTACAAGCGGTATATCAGCATTATGTTAGGTAAACTGCCAGTGATGGAGAGGAGAGGAACTGCATCTCCAGCCTCTCCTTTGCTTTTCAAATGGCATAATAAATGACATTTTGGAGAAATGTTTGAGTAATCAACGTTTGAGAAGTAAACACAGTACAATAGGCATGCATGAAAGTGATTCACAGGGAAGTGTTGTTTTTTGGCACTATAGACAGTCCTCTTCACTGATCTGCACAAAGGACTCTGAACATAAAAGCAGACAACAAACAGCAGATTTTACTTGTAGGAAGTGCATGCTGTGCTTTTGGTAACAGAAGCATTAAACCATGTTTTCAACCCTCCTGTAGAACCTATGATTATTATCCTTTAATGTTATTTCAGAATAATGGGTCAAAAATGAACCCCGTGGAAGAAACAAGTATTTACCTAAGCCCATCCTCTTTAAAGCATTAACTTAGTACATCATTCTAAGATCTTATCCCGTCCTTTTAATGTATGCTATTTAGCCTGCAAACAATCAGTCTCAGTGCTGAGTTTAATGGGTCTTCACTCTTGGGAGGATCCTGCTTGAAAAGATTTCAGGGATTTCTTGTTAGAATATAATAATTCTCTCCAAAAGGGCAGGAAACATCTTGACTGTCAAGATTACTGCACATGTAACATGGAATTCTCCTCCATTGGCACTGCTTAAATTCCAGCTGGAGTACTATGACCAGCCCTGAACATCACAACAGGACAAAGACAACATGGTATGAGTCTAAATCAAAAAGTCTGATAAAGCATTTGGGAAGTATAGACTCAAATAAACTTCAAATAGGCTGGATGTATAGAATATTTAGAGAGAAAGAAAAAATATGCTACTGTCTAAAAGATTGTCTTATAGACAAAACGATAGGGCAAAAAATTGCCAGACTGATTCAGATTAAGGAAGATTTAGTTTAAACATTATGCTCAAATTTTCACCTACAGCTGGAAATCACTGAGACAACTTTTCTGCAGAAGTCATAGAATATTTATGAATTAAGTTTTCACGGAAAGTTTAGGTAACTGTTATCAAAGAAATTTCAGCTTCACTGATTGTTCCATAAATCAGCTACTGAAGAAAGTGTCTGCTCATGGTTCCTCTTTTTAGCACTCTGTATAGATAAGCTTTCTATGTGCCACTTGAGAAGGGACTGAAAGAAAAGGACTATATTGCCTAGGGCCTTCAGCAGTGAGTGTAAAATATGGAATCTGTTTTATGCAGGTGGAGAGGAAGCATTAATGCTTAGTACACTATTTTCTCCTATTGTGAGTTTCTTTTTGGTATGCAAAACTGGAGGACTAGGTTAGTAGAGATACACAGAAAAAGAATCTAAGAATTCATGCCTTCATTTCAACCTATCAAATCCAGACAAAATGCTCATTTCTTTGTAACAGTTGGAAATGTTTGTCTAATGGGCAAGCCATGCAGAATCTTGAATGTCAACTTCTTCATGAAAACAGTTTCTTCACAACCCAGTTCTTTGCAGCCTCAGTAACTGCAAATAGACTGGCAGTCTGTGTTTCCTCAGCAGCTCATTCTGTGCTGCATCGTACAACTGACTGCCTCTAGAAAGATATGCTCATCATGCAGCACGAGTATGTGTATCCCTAGCATTAAAACAAACAAACAAAAAAACAACCCCAAAAACAGAGGGCTTGCCCTCCTGTCCCAAGTATTCTCAGTAATCTTGATAACAAACCTCATAATCTGAGTTCCTTATATTTAACATTAAATAGGTTGGAGTTCTTGACATTGATACAGAAGAGATTGCATTTGCTTAATAGAAATTAAAAGATACGAGATTCTCAAAAGGCTCAAAATTCTTCTCCCCTTCTTTACTTTCTGATATTTCTTTTATGACGTGCATATTATTTACATAGCCTTTTATCCCTGGCTCTACAGAGACGGCTTGAACTTTTTCTCTTAACACAATGTATGCATGAAAAAAATGTGTCAATTTTTAAATATTCAGAGGACATCACCTCTCTCTAGACTGCATAAAATTACTTCTTAATAAAATCAGTAGTAGCTTCCATTTCAGTCTGCACTGCTGCTGGGCTTAAGACAATTAATTTCAACAGAGGTCTAGGAGCACATGCTGAGCTCCTCAGTTCTGCTTGGGCAGTTGCCATTAAATACCTCCTGAAAATCAGGAGAGGAGCTCAGGTTCATGTGAAAAGACGAAAGAAAACAGAGCTAAGGAAACATTTTGCATGAATATTAAACAATATCTCTCTCAGCAGGAGTGAATGGAGTGACAATTCATTGTTATTCATATATAGGAAGAAGGTAAAACTCTTACAAATGAAGAAAGTAAGTATGTAGGAAATAACTTTCTAATTCCTACACTTAGAAGCTACAATTAAAACTCTGTCATTTAAACTATTCTTCATGCTTGACTAGTCAAAATAATTTTCAACATACAACTTTAAATTTTGTTCCAAAATACCTGTCTTTTATTTTACTGTACATAAAATATTTTTCAAAATATTTTAAAAGCTGGAGTAAGTTATACAGCCTCAAATGGATTGTCTGATGAGATCATACAGGGTAAAATGTTGGTCATGGATCAAATTTTGACCTCCACATATTCCTTGATTCCATGTACATTGATACTGAGGAAGATGAAGTAGAAAGTGTTTCTTGAACCTCTTTTTCCCCACATGCGACTAGTGACCAACCAAGTTATCTGCTGAGGTACTTTACACCTTCCTGGTTCATCATCACTGAAATGCCATAGATTTCAGGGGTTACTAAAAAAGGATGGTTAAATCCCAAGCAAACCATACTTTGGTACGTTTGCCTAGCTTTCTAAAATGATATTGAATAAAAAGAAGTTCTTTTATTCCACAGAGAAACCCTGTCAGTTCATTCACCAAACTTCCCTATGTGAAAGAAATACCAGCTTTTCTCTCCAATGACTCAAGAAGGCATGAACCAGTACAACGTATCATAAACACTTTCCTTGCCATTCAGTTTCTGTGCTGTGTCTCCCCTAGAGCTTAGCATAATGTTTCTGGAATGCAAACCATTCTTATCCCTTCCTCTAATATCTGCCAACAAGAATGATTAAAAGGAACTGATTTTCCAAGAAATGGAGACGTGCATGTGCGTATGTAAACTCATAGGCTGCATGAGATTTTAAAACAAGACGTTTGTATCCAGTATTCTTCAAGGAGATGGACCTTGGCATATACACATGTGGAGATTCTAAAATAGTCTTTCAAACGATCAAACTATGGGGGAATCATAAACAATAACAGAAACAGCCAAAGAATTTCATTCTGTTATGTAAGCAAACCTGTTTGCCTGGATGTCAGCAGCATGAATTAGTGTGGTGCCCAGAATCAGTTAAAACTCATGCACTCACTTCAGTCAGTCATAGGAGAACACTTACTCATAGGGTATGCTTCTGAAAACTATGTGGTACAAAAAGGTTATTTGCTCTGCAAGCTCCATGGCTGACAAGGTCTCAAAACACTCTGGTTTCAGATATTATGGCTCCTTCAAAGAGATACCCCAAGCATCATCTCATATGCAGAGTCTCAAAGTGTTTGAACATTACAGTTACAGTGAGAAATCCTCACTCTGAATTTTTCTGCTTTTCTGAATTGAGAGTGAACGATAAAAAGGGAAACGAAGAGCTACAGTGGAGGGATGGAAGTCAAGAATTCTGATACATGTATTTTGGAAAGCCTAGGTCTTTTAGATCTAAAAGCAGGCAGAAAGCACCTCTTCAGAACAACTAGAAAATCTGTTTTATGAAACTCACATCACAATTGGATGTCTGCGTGGAGGATATGTTTACTGGCTTACCCCCACGTGCTGTTTTCATCCTGGCCCAGGAAAGACTTCTGAATGAAAGTTTCATCAAAACCTTCTCATAAATCTGTACTTTTGCGTATAAAATATGCTGTCAAAAGTCTTCAAACTAATATGTAGTAATAGTAAAAAAATTCTAGGTGGGTAACTTATAGTTTTCCTTTAAGTAGAATCAGTTGGAAGCTACCCACCTTGAAGAAAAGCAAACAAGTAGTAGTTTTCCATGGAGGGTTACGCGTTGGTGATGGACTGAGTAGCATCTGTCCAAAACAAGGGTACTTGAGCTCAAGAGGAGCACAGTACCTTGGAACATCTCTACAGCTTTCTACAGCAAGAAAGACTCTGCCTGTCTTTAGGACGTTTATGGTGGAATTCACATCCTCCTTAAGTCACTGCCTATATTCTGTAATTGTCAGTGAGAGCAAGGTGTTCCACAATCTCCAGAGGAAAAGTCAGTATGCCTAATTGTAGACCATTCTGGTAGACAGAATTTCTATCTTGCTTAAGAGACAATGAATTACACTGGTACGGGTGCTTCGCTACCTGACTACAGCTCGTTTCATAGGTAGGTTCTTCAGACAAAAGTATTACCATAGCAATTTTCGTCTCATCTTGTCAGTATAACCTACAGACACTTAAAGAAACTCATGAAGTAGCCCTTCTTCCATTATAGGCCTCTAAGCATTCAGGGCATCATCTCTAATCTGCCATGTAGGCAGATGATAGAAAATCTGTAGTCTTATGCAGATAAAAGCTACAGTGATGAGACATACATTCATGCCGAACACAATATTTCTTTACAATATCTTAGTTTAGTATGGAAATGTTTGCTTCAAACTTGTCAATTTTTGTTTAAGATGAACACAGTCTTGGTCATCTTTACTACAAGAAACAGTAATCTTCAGAGACAATGAATAGAGAAAACACTCCCAGTTAAACGTTTCCCTTGGCCTAGTTTTATAAGCAGACATAGCACCAGAGAAGGCACCAGAATGTAGCATCAGCGGAAAGAACCACCTGTGTTACTGTGTCTGCTTTTTGTACCAGCAGTGCCTTTGTTTTTAGTGCTTATGTCTTTGAGCCTAGTGCAAACATAAAAAAAAATTCTTTGTTTGTCTAGCAGTAAAAGGTCTACATATCTACTTGGTTCATATAGTTATGATATCACATATATAATCTATCGTGTTATATATATAATGTTACCAGACAGAGTGCAAACGTGGATAAAGTCTTTTCTGCTTCTGCTGGTTTCTCATTCTTCATGAAATCAGTTCCAAATGAAGTAATGGCCTTTTCAACGGTCCAGAAAAGCCAAATCTCTGACTGAATCCATTTCTCAGTTTTATTTTTTGGATTATTAAAAAGTTAAGTTTTTAAAGAACAGCCAGGAGTTGGCTTGACCTGTGAATCCACTAACAACCTAAGAAACTGGAGGAGGACCTGTCTAGCTGATTACAGTTCCTGTGGTCATGCTACAGAGGCAGCCAGAATCCTCTGCTCAGTCTCTGTGGGACAACAGGTCAACTGAATAGAAGTAGTAATTCAACTGTTTTTTTAAGGCTTATAAGCACTCATATTTTAATAATGTGCAATAAAAATGAATGCTTGTGGAAAAGTAAAGGAATGTGCAACCTTCTGACATTACCACAAAAAACTCTCTTATATTGCAGATTATTTCTGAAGTCCTATGATTTCCTCTTCTCCATTAACCATGTAAACTTGATGAGAACATAACTTTGAGAGTACCTACAGTGCTTTTCAAAAGCATAGAAACTGCTCCTAATTAGCAGATGACCCATTTTCCTGAGGTGATATGAGAATCAGAGTTCCTTTTCTTAGTGAGAGAATGACATATATGACACATCTGAGTATTTCATCCTAGCTGAATGATTTTCATCCAAAATCAGAACTGCTCCAACACTTTTTCTCACAGTCACCAATGGAGTTCCCATTCCTGGAAAATTAATTTACCCTGAACAGCTGACTGTTAACAAATTTGGTATGTCTGGCAAAAACCTGCCTCCTATGTGGCTGAAAAGGGAGCTCAAGAACTTCCAGTTATATTTTCCTCAGTCTTTAGGGCAGTATATACGTATTTTTTATTAATGTTTTTAACTTGGAGATTACATTCTGAGATTCTGTTCACTGCACCTTAGCAACAGTTTACATGATGGAAGTTAAATTTCCACAACAGTTTTCACCTGAAGCATATTTGTATGTTTACAGTCTGTATATATGACAAATGCTCAGGTATGAAACAGGAGTAATTTCAGATTATATAAAACATGGTTTCCACAGAAAATGGAACACAGAAGTTTTCTGTTCCTACATTTTCTTTTTCATTTTTTACTAGCATTTTACTGTTTTCTTTCATTAGTCTTTTTTTTGTTTGTTTGTTCTACTTCTACTCATTTCTCAGTTAAAATGGTAAGTTACAGAACTTTTACCTCTTAAAGACTTCAACATTTTTTCTTTTTCACACAAGAAACACTGAAAATCACAGAACAGTTTGTTTAGATACAGAAGGCAACTACTAAAAGCAAAGAGATGAAAAGCGATACGCACCACTTCACAGAATAGCAGGATGTAAGTGAGGGCAACTGACAGTTTACACTTAATTACCAACATATCATTTTTAGATGCAACATCTAATGTAAAATGGCTAATTTGAAACTGGCTACAGCAAATTGATAACAACCTTGTAAACTTGTAGGCTTATAAATCTGTTCCACTACTTTGTCAGGAGCACTCATATTTTCTCAAGAAACTAAAGGTCTTAAGATAACTTTCTCCACTACAAGCAATGTAACAGAACTTTTTTCTTTTCTCCAATTTGATTTTCTTTTCATCAGATGAACAACTTGGCGTTATTCTTCTGATATTTTTTACACATTAATATCTGATGGGCAAACCTGTCAAACGTTCTTGGAAAATTCAGACACACAGCGTTTATTACACCTTTGTTAGCTCTCCTGCAGAATACTAATGAGAATACTAAGCATATTGTAGATTTATCTTTGTTTTTTATTGTCTTACTTTAAGAATTATTTGGTCTTTAAATGTTTACTATCTCTCAGTAATGTAGAATAATGTACCTGAAAAGAAGTTAACGTAAAACATCCACACTTACAAGAATGAATTATTTTCAATGATAAATGCATGCAAGGCTTTGTCTGGCATGACTAGACGCTCAGTTCTGTGACAACACTAAATTTCAAAATAAGGAGTTCGAACCCCTAGTTAAATAACTGGTTATTCAGTTAAATAATCTGGTTATGCAGGAGTTTGAGGATCTTTTATTCTGTGGCACTAATTAAACAAGAATTTCTCTCTCTAAGCTACCCAAAGGAGTTAAGACACAACTGCCAACACAAAGCAATGTGCAAGTGCGGTCTAGTGACTATGTCATGACACATTAGACTATCAACAGCCTCTCAAGAGCTTAGAAGCATTGATTGCTCATTACTGAGATAAGAGGTCTTCCGGGTTTTATAGTGAATGGTCTTCCTGCTTTACTAGACAACACTTTTCCCTACCACATGAAGACCGAACCAACGGCTGCTAGATTTTAAGAGACAATTTTCTCAATAAAACTTGGAACAATCTGATGCCTGATGTTTGTGTAGACTCAATAAGTTACAAAGGAATTCTAAAACATTCCTCATAATAGACACAGTTAAGTTTTCCCTAGTCCGTTTTGAAGATATCCAAATTATTCTTTCGTTAATTATTCTTTAGATCCCATTGTACAGTATGTGCAATGTGTGTATATTTAGCGATAATCACTACAAATTAACCTGAAAGTATGCTGTTTGCTGCTGGACGATGTACTTCAAATTGCTTCTGCCTTACAGCAAATAAAACACTTACTAATCCTCCAAAATTAAATACTCAGGAATAAAACAAATCACGTGAATTCTACAATACATGATCTCACATCTATTCCACATGCTACGGATAGACTAACTTTATATATATGTATTTACCTCAGTATATTTGCAGTAGCTTTCCTTTCTTGTGGTAGAAGGTCAGGGTCTCTCAAAACTTCTTCCAGCAAATTTAACACATTCATTTTCAGCTCATTGTTTAGTTCAAAATCCTACAAAGGAAAACAATTTTATTTTCTTTTTTTTTAAATCAACTATTTTAATCAAGTAACTGAAAGGATACATTTTGGTGATTTTTTCCTATTTCTTTTTGTGTATGCTATTAGCTATGAAAACCGAAGTAAATTTTGACAACTGTTAAAAAGAACACACTGTAAAAGTGGGAACTGAAATACTATCTACTTTTCTGACCTTTTATCTATTGGTGAACTGGACAAATTACTTAATCTTTCTGTTATGAATTATGCCTTATCTTCTCTTGGCCTACAATGACTAAAAAGGGGAAAAACAATTTAGTACCAAAAACTGAGACTACTATCTAGCTCAGGTGGACACAGTTCTTTCCCCACTGTTTTACTGAATTTCTCTATTTAACTTTCTCAACCTCTGCAATTTCTTTTTCCGTGCTCTTCTCTTAGGAATGATCTGCTTTTTGTTTGACACAGTGAAGTATACAATCAATACAGTCTTGATAAATCAGACAAGTTGTCTGGCACTACATTAAATTTAACAGCATTTTAATTATTTTTAAGGCAGACTGATATCTTACACAAGACCACAACTGAAGAACAGGAACACATAACTACAATTTCTGTTTACATCTGATATAGGAGAAAATCACAGAACAATTTTTAATCTAGGAAGGGACAAATAGGTCATGGAGTAGACTCCAAAAATAGTTGTATTGAGCTCAAAGCTAGCATTTGGATAAGGAAACTGAACGCTAGACAAATATCTCAAGAATAAGTACAAACAGTTCCAGGTACTGCACTGAGTTTGTTTTATAATGTTATTTTCTTTAACTGTAGTCCAAAATGCCACGTTCAGGAACTATTTTAGTTTGTTTGCAAAATGGAAGAGATTATTTATTTGGGGTATAAAAATGAGACTAATCAGCAAAAGCACGAGGAACACAACTAACTACATGAGAGTAGTGTTTGCTCCAGTGACTTTTGAAAGAAAACCATTTGGAATATGTAGTTATTAAAATTCAGCTAAAAGAGAACTCTTGAAAAAAAACCTGCACAGTCTTAATTGATCAGTATAATTAATATCAATGTTATAATCATAGAATGTTTTGAGTTTTAAGGGACATTTAAGATCATCTAGTTCCAACCCCCTGTCATAGGCAGGAACACCTCCCTCTAGACCAGGTGCTCAAAGCCCCATGCAGCCTGGCCTTGAATACTTCCAGGGAGGGGGCATCCACAACCTTGCTGGGCAGACTGTTCCAGTGTCTTACCATCCTCACATTAAAGAATTTCTTCCTAATATCTAGCCTAAATCTCCCCTCTTCAGGTTTAAAACCATTTTCCCTTGTCCTGTCACTAAATTTCCTGATAAAAAGTCCATCCCCAGCTTTCCTTTCAGGTACTGGAAGATGACTTATAAGGTACTCTCTGGAGCCCTATCTTCTCCAGCCTGAACAGACCCAGCTCCCTCAGCCTGCCCTCATCGGGTAGGTGTTTTAGCCCTCTGATCATCTTTGTGGCCCTCCTCTGGACCGCTCCAACAGCTCCATGTCTTTCTTGTGTTGACTTGCCCCAGAACCGGATGCAGAACTCCAGGTGGGGTCTCACGAAAGCAGAACAGAGGGGCAGAATCAGGTCCCTTGACCTGCTGGTCAGCATGTTGTCTGCTCAATAGCTCAGTGGTTTGTGTCCTTGCTATCCAAGAAATGACAATCTTTTCCATTGGACAGGGGACGCCCTCTATTGACATAGTTTCAGTAGGTATTGTCTTACAGCCCCAAATTTGTGTTTTGGTGTTGTTTTTTTGTTGTCGTTGTTACTTTTGTTGTTTTGTGGCCTTTGTTTGTGCTTGGAGGGTTTTTTTTATTACTAAGTGGGATCTCCTTCTCATGCTGTGCGGAGACAATAACACTGCAGAAATGTGGAATTTTAAAGGAAATTGTAGAAATAATCTATTTTCCAGATAATGTCAGGGATCTATGGAATCCTAAGATGTTACTGGGGTAAAGAAAGACTAAAAAATCTAGGGAAATCATTTAATGTACTTACTTCATTTAATCACTTGATGTACTTAAATTCTTGTAGAAAGTTTAACATTAGAATTATAGAAACAGAAAAAGAACTCTTTTGCAATAAACATTTGTAGGTTAGGTAATTAGATCTACTTCTATTATGAACATTAAACATGAATATATATACATGAATGTAAATATTCATAAAACATGAATATCTATCTATCTACCTACCTACCTATCTATCTACCTATCTATCTATCTATACACACATACATACTATATGAATATATACATAATTTATAGTATTGGTATGAATAAATCAAAATGTAAATATAGATAGATCTATATATACTGTCTATTTCATTTCTCTATACACAGTTTTAGATTAATCTTGTGGTATTTTTTATCTGCTGTTATCACCTGTTGATATGTTTCCCTAATTCTTCAGCACTTCACCCGACAGTCTCCCACCATGCCAGCAGCAGAAAAAGAATGCCACCAAACTGCACAAGGAAGACTGCAGCTCCCACCAGGTCTGGCAGAAGCAAACAGGTTCCCTAATTTCTGTTAAGTACAGGCTGGCGAGTAGAAGTAATGTCACTGTATGCTGTAAATGCTTACATTTAAACAGCTGCTCACAATTTGGACCACGCCAGTATTCAAAAAGACTTTCAATTGGAATTTACATCCTTCAGAAGGAATGCAGTCAGTCAGATAAGAACTGATCAAGTTTTGAGTTTTCCATCAGACAGATTTCAATTTGACAGTGACTTAATTCTTTATGAAATGGCACATAACTCTATGTTAACATAGAGTCCACATTAGTATAAAGATTTGTTGGTTTTATTCATATTTACAGTTGGCTTAAGCAAAGAAACAAACTAAGATTTCCAAGAAGAAATTCAATTTTTATTTGTAAGTCCATTATTGTCAGTAATGGGAAAGAGGGTTTTTCTTTATTTAATATTTACTGTACAAAATCACTTAGGAAATGTGCAAATCTAAAAAAAAAAAAAAAAAAAAAAAACCGAGAGCTGATGAGTGAAGTAGGAGGGCTATCTTGGAGTCACAGAATCACAGAATTGTAGGGGTTGGAAGGGACCTCTAGATATCACTGAATCCTATCCCCCTGCCAAAGCAGCTCCCTAGCCCAGGTTGCACAGGTAGACATCCAGGTGGGTCTTGAACGTCTCCAGAGAAGGAGACTCCACCACCTCTCTGTGCAGCTCCAGTGCTCCGTCACTGCACTGTGAAGAAGTTCCCATGCACATTTGTGCAGAACTTCCTATGCACCAGTTTGTGGCCATTTCCCCGCGTCCTATCACCACACACTGCTGAGATGAGTCCAGCCTCATCCCTCTACCTCCTGCACCTTAGATATTTCTAGACATCACACAGGATAAGAATAGGATGTATGAAGTTTTCAGTTCAAAAGAGCAATGGTCAGCATCACTTATTTAAGTTTGCAGCAGTAGAGCAGTGCAGGAAGAGAGGTAACACACTTATATTCTATTTACTGCTGAGCAGTGCTGCACAGAGCCAAGGACTTTTCAGCTTCTTACACTGCTCTGCCAGTGAGGAGCTGGGGATTCATAAGGAACTGAAAGGGAACAGAACCAGCAAACTGGCAAAGGGATGTCCCATACCATCTGGTGTCATATAGAATGAAAGATATGGGGGAGTTGGCCAGCATGCTAACGTTGCTTGGGGACTGGGCATCACTCAGCAGCTGGTGAGCAACTGTCTTTATCTTTGCTCCTAACTTTGCCATTTATGGACTGAAAGAGAACCAGGGGAGAGTAAGCAAGCAACTAGGGCCTTATCTGATTATAAGGGTAGCATCATCCCTTTATAGCTGAAGAGCGCCAAGTTCAGTATGATTTTAAGTAAATTTGCAACCAGCATGTTCATCAGTACCATCCACAGGACTAGACAGTACCCTTTTCTTCAGAATGTGCATATGCATTCCCTTGCCAGGAGGAGCTAAAAAAGCTGTGCTACAGTATGACAGTGCTTCAGGAGCAACCTATCCAGCTGAGTGTAAGATTTAAAAAAGAACGGATGCTGGACTTAGGATCACTGCCCAAAATACAAGAGACTCTGACAGTGGCAGCAGAAAGCAAGAAAAATAACTAGATGTGCCAGTGATACGCAGAGATACGTAGATTTATTACAGGTGGTAGTTACATTATTTTTCAGTTTCATCATGTGAAACTCCCAAAACATTTCCTCCTCCTTTTCTTTAAATTTTCTTAAGTGAGAGGAAACATTCTCCATTTAAACAATGTGAGGAAACACCGAATAACCCAGGCAAACAAAAGGGAGCTAAAACCTGAGAAAATAATTTATCTGGAAAATATCTGAGTACACCCTAGAATCACAGAATGGCTGAGGCTGGAATGGACATTAAAGATTACATAGCTCCAATCTCCCTGCCTTGGACAGGGCTGCCCAGGGCCCCATCCAACTTGGCCTTGTGCACCTATAGGAACGGGGAATCCGTAGCTTCTCTTGGCAGCCTGTGCCAGGATCTCTGTACCTTCTGAGTAAAGAATTTCTTTCTAACATCTAACCTAAATCTCCACTCTTTTCAGTTTAAAGTCATTATACCTTGTCCTCCCACTTTCAGACAGTGTAAAAACTTGATCTCCCTCCTGTATATAAGTTCCCCTCAAGTAGTGGAAGACTGCAATGAGGTCCCCCCAGAGCCTTTTCTTCTCAAGGCTGAAGGCCCCCAGCTCTCTCGGCCTGTCCTCAAAGGAGAAGTGCTGGAAGTGAACCCTCTGGTCATCTTCGTGGCCCTCCTCTGGACGCAGTACTCCAGATGAGGCCTCATGAGATCTGAGCAGACGTGGACAATCACCTCCTTCTTTCTGATGGCCGCTCTTCTGTTGGTAGAGCCCAGGATAAAGCTAGCCTTCAGGGCTGCAATACATACTGATGGCTCATGTCTGAATTTTTGCCCTCCACCAGAACCTCCAAGTCTTTCTCAGCTGGGTTGCTCTCAATGAGATGTTCTCTCAGTCTATACAAATATCTGGAACTGCATCAACCCAAGTGCAACACCTTACACTTGGCCTTGCTGAACCTCAGTAGAATAACAGAAACCTAAAAAGTCAGGAGGGACCTCTAAAGATTATCTAGTCCAACTCCCCTGCAATGAACAAGGATGTCTACAGCTACATCAGGTAGCTCAGAGCCCTGTCCAACCTCACTCTGAATGTGTCCAAGGATGGGGCCTTCCACCACATCTCTGGAAAACCTGCTCCAGTGTCTCACTGTCCTCATTATAAAAGACATCTTCCTTATATCCAACCTAAATCTCCCCTCTTTAAGTTTGAAACCCTTTTCCCTTGTCCTGTCACAACAGACCCTGCTAAGGATTCTGTCCCCTTCTTTCTTGTAGCTCCCCTTTAGATACTTGAAAGGGTACTCTCAGGTCACCCCAGAGCCTTCTCTTTTCCAGGCTGAACTCTAGCTCTTTCAACTTGTCCTTGAAGGGGACATCTCTTGAATCATTTTTGTTTCCTCTGGACATACTCCAACAAGTCTGTGTCTTTCCTATGCTGAGGACTCCACATCTATATGTAATACTCCAGGTAGATGAGGACATGGGACCACGTCAAAGGCCTTGCAGGTCCATCAGTTACCCCTTCTTTGTCCACTGATGCCACCACTCCACAGTAGGCCACTGAATTGGTCAGGCAAGGGAATTGTACCTTGAGTAATTGTGAAGAACCAGCTGAGATCTTCAAAGAAGCCAGCGGGAACAATCCTGTTTCACTGAATTCTGTTATCCTACTTCAACAAATCTATATATGCTGTCTGTAAAATTAATTTCATGTAAGCTCTGCTCTCAAAATATAGCCAAGTTTTCAAATTTTCAGGCATCTATTTTCAAGGCAAGAAAAAAAAAACAACTAACAGAAAACAACTATTGGGAGACTGGCTTCAGAGTTCTGATTGCCATGTGAAGAGGAATAAGACAAGTACAGACTGTCACAATAAATATAATGCTACTCCCTTGTGACAGTCTTTGCTGAATTCATTTGGACCAATTTTATTAGTTTCTCCCTATTGCTCTGAGGAAGCAAAGGAAAATTGCTCAAAAAGATCTGTCAGGCACACTTTGACTGGGAATGCACACTTAAAGCTTGCATGGCTCTGCATCACTACAAATAGATAGAAAACTAATCCACTGACCAAGAATGCATCTGAAGCAGGAAACCTTTTTTCAAGCAGGGAAGCTGACTGCTTTCCAATTCAGATTCATAACCTATGGTGTTTTCCAAACATAGTTGATATTTCCACTGCAAGCAAGACAAACCAATGCACTGAAGTCTTTTTCCAGCAAATTCTCTTCACCTTTTGAATAACTGTATAGTGAAGATCTTTCTGTCCATAAATGATAAACAAGAGAAATTGAAGAGAGATGTGTTTGAAGGAAACACAGAGAAGTGGAAAAGACAAACATGTAAAAAGAACAAGAAGTGGTCACATTTCCAAAACGGAAGATTAAGAGAGAGGCACCAAGTGAGAAGAAATGTCAGTGAAGACAGAAATTTCTGGGGATATGGCATAATGGCTATGAGTTTAGAGAGCTCTGAATTGAAAATGCTCTAATGGTGCGGAAAAAAAAATAGTTTAATTAGTGAAGGGAGAATAAAAATCTAATGAAGGTTGAAAAATATCAGATGTGAAGGGAAAACTACATGTACATCTAGAGTCAGCTTTTGGATGTCTCCATTCATACAATGTGGATATACTGTGTGCAGACTCATTGCCCTCTGCCCTCACAGCCAGCAGCAAACCGAAAATAGCAGACGGGCACAGACATTGAGAAAGACTAGCACTGCTGCTGGCTATAACTGATTACTTTAAAGTGATGGGATAACGATAAAATCTTGCTGGGAGCCCAACACTAGAGATGTCCAGGAGCAGAAAGAGATCTACTGAAAGACTGTTAACAATTATATTGGTATATTTTTAAATAGACAGACTTATCCTTACGATTTTAATACATCTGTTCTTATGCCAAAGTGTAAACAGATAATCATTTCAACAACATCAGCATGGTAACTCCTAATTTCCTACACAAAAGATCAAATGCTATCACAATTTACTGGAACTACACCAGTGATGCAGAACTCTACAACACTATTTCCTTTTTTTATGCATAAAAACATAACTATCACATACAATTCTGCTGCATGAAATTTTTATAAATATACTTGTAACAAAACATTTACATATTTTGGAAGAAAAATAGATAAAGGATACTAAAACTGGCAGTCAGAAAAATACATCACTGATTCACTTCCAGTTTATTTCAGAAAGGAAAAGGACAATGGCTTTATCTTCCAGTTGCTTTCAAGTGCCAAGAAATAATCGTCATTTGGGGAAGAGTGCCAGTTCTGGTTCTATAATATCAATGTTAGTCACTCCAGGTTGATTATAATTAGGAAAAAAAGTACAAGCTATATTAATAGCATGACTGAGTAATACTCAGTGCATACAATACAAACCTTTCATTATCCAACAACTGTAAAACCCGGTAGTATAAAGGAACCTTGAAAGAAGAATCTAGCCACTAGGTACTGTCAGATTAAAGTAATCAGGACTGACAGGAAATGTGACATCTCTGCCTCTAAGTTCCGGGACTTAGTACAAGTAAAAGCTTTGCAGGGAGACCTCAGTGAGGGTGGATATGTCATGATCCAGCAGAAGTAAGGCTAGTGTACCTCTAATTAAGTTGACTGACTGCAAGCTTGGCTACTGTACTGACCATGATTCATGCTCCCTAAAGGGTCATGGAGTATCAAACCCTTATGATTCTGCAATATTTGGACAAAGCACAACAACAATTAAGTACATTACTACTAAATACGCATGTGTATTCTGCACATGGAGTAAGTTTATGTAAACTTGATTTCTCTACTGAGTGATCAAAAGTATGTCGGAACACTCTCGCAGCTCCCTTCCTATACCTATACCTCTCCTTGTGGCAACCTCTATTTCCTCAATCCACAGTTAGTATTTTTACATGTCTACTTCAGAAAGAGCATCAGAAAGGTCTTCGTTGTTTCAAGACAGAGACTACAGGTCTTAAGGGTTTACTTCACATGTAGTCAGAACACAGAGTATCTTGCTGTTAGAAAAATACAGATTATCATAGAGCTTACGTGGCATACATGTGACGTGCTCACATTTCTATAAGGAGCTCACTATATCCGTGTCTGGTAAATATTCATTACTCTTTACCTTTAAACAAGAGCCAAGTGGAGTTTATATGAATGAATTTGCTATCATTTTGTGTACAAAATGTGAATGGCAAATTAACGGGCAAGATGTACTGAAACTAACCACAATCTACTTTCTTGGATGACTTTCCATCTACAGGTGTCTTCCTTCCATATTCCTCAGGCAAGATCAGTAAGTACATCTGATAAAACTTCCTTGGAAAACCCAACAAGGCTTAACCAGGCAAGCAAGGAGACGATTTGTAGAAGGTCATTTCACAGTTAGAGCATGACAGGAGTCAGGCACCGAAAACATGACCTATACTCCCAAAATGCAAGTTTTGGTCTGATCCCCCATATCCTGTGGTAACTTCATAACTCACTGACACCATCTGGCAGTCATGTAGTTTGTAACAGAGTCAAGATTTTCCAATCAGTTCCAGCTGAGATCTTCAAAGAAGCCAGCGGGAACAAGAACCGAACTGTCATTCAAAACTGGGAAGTCTGGAAAGGCCAGCTCTTCTTTCCTCATCAGCAGATGCAAATTTTTTCTCCTTGGACAAACTCCATTCCCTTCTGCTTGCCACAGAAGCAGAAAATATTCATTTTCAATCTTGAAGTGTTTAGATAAAAGAAAGTATTGTTAAACAAAGAAGAGGCTGCAAGATCTCACCAGGAAAATGAAAATCATGCTTGAACTTTCTCCTCTTTGCCTCATTTTCCCTTCCTATTTTTCCATCTCTGACAGGAGTTAAGTGGGAGTTTTGCCTTCATAGGTCCTTTCCATTCTCATCAAGGCTCTTGTATTCATAGTAACTGTCTGGCTCAGCATTTGTGCTTTCATTGTTTACAACCAGAGAATCCTATGCTGTTCCTCTCAGTTACATTCTAAAAACAAAATGTAAACATGAACAATCAGCTGTTATTTTGGGAAAAAGAAACTTTTGTTGGACTATCAGTGTCTGAATGAAGAAGGAAAGAGCATGTAAAAAAGAGGAGTTAAAGAGAATGAAAACGTAAATTAAAAACTGGGAAGTCTTTCATGCACAAATAAAGAAAAAAGAAGAAGAAGTTTAGCAATACAAGTTTGATTCCTCTTGCTCAGTGTGGTAAAAACAAAAAGCAAAAAGTATATAACACATTACATGACTATGTTTGTTCCAAATTTTCTGTGCCTTGGGAGCTTTTCGAGACATTAATTAGTTCCTTCTGCCATTCTGAAAGGGCTGCAGATCTGGCATCACTATATATTTACTCGGAATTTAAGCGAGGCTCCTACAGTGAAAGACCCGAGCTTTTAAAAGTAATTAGTCCTTTTTGTTAAACGTTATTTAGGATCACTTCAAGATAACAAAACAGCTTCATGAAAACATATTCTCTCTGAACAGGCTGAGATGTTAATTTTAATGATTATGTTTTTTGCACACAGACAAGTTTACGTATTAAACAGCATCTACAATCAGACAAATTTTTAAGAACACGTGCTTAAGAAATACTCAAATCATCCACAACTGTGGTTTTGACAAAACTGCAAGATGCTGTAGAAAGCTAATTAATTCCACAGCCCAGCAGATGAAACATCTTCAAGACCTAGCCAAGAACTGGATGGAGGAAAGTAAGGAAATACAAAGCTTCGAACCATTTGTTTGGACAGCATCTCTCTCCCTTGGTTCATGTACTAACCTTGACCTGTGTTATTATACGCTAGAGAGTATAACGCTGAAGCGAGCCAAAGGGATCCAGAGGGAGAAATGGAGGGTAGGGAGTAAACAACCGGGATAAAATTTGCAAGCACACTTACGACAAATGGTTGTATACATTTCTGAACGTAGGCTACATACTGCTTTGTGACTGTACAACACCTTGTATTCCCCTGGCACTGAAACACTATCAGTACAATAATTCAGGCAAACAAATAAAATTGTAAAGAAATTACTATTATTGGTGGATCAGAGAACACCAGAACCAAGATATCCACATTTTGCAGAGACAGCCATAAGCTGCAGCGCTAAGCATGTGTGCAGTGACATCCACAACTCTAAAAAGATTGCTAAACAATGCTCCACAATTCACCCATCCAACGTCTTTGCGTCTTTTTATCCACTAATGAGGAAATGGCATTTTGGAAGATAACCTCTTTCAGCTGCACAGATTAGCAATGACAACAAATATCTCCATCACAAGGAGAAGGGTTTCTCACAGAGGACAGAAACTCTCTATTTGGTGTTGGGAGTGTTTGCAGCAAGAGCAATTTCAAAGTCAAGTGGAGAGAAAATGCTACCAGGAAAGCACACCGAGTCACACGCTTATCTTTGCATATACCAACTTATTTTGTCAACCTTTTTCTCTTACTATCATTTCTTTTAAGAGAACAAAATCCGCCCACTTCTGCCAATGAAGGTGAAGGATGTCCCAAGTACACTGATGGCTTGTAAATGATGTGAATACCTTAAAATGTAATAGTTTTTGGCATGTCTGTTGAACCTGCTGAATTTCTGTGCTTACACTGTTTTGTCATTTTGGGAATCTAATGAGCATTTCTTCAGCAGACACTGGTGGCTAGGGGCTCTCTGGTTTGCAGTTTGTGTTGTTATTGCAAAATGAGGCTCTGAGCTACTGCTCTCTAAGGACTATCTATCTTCACTGGCAACATTTCATACTATTTGGCCAGACAGTAATTCTTCACTTACCCTCCTTAAAGCAGTCCTGATCTTGGCTTTTTATTTGGCAGAAACTAGTTGGTCTTTTCTGTACTGCTTAGGTCTTGTGTCATTCCTTTCTCCCTCCTCTCTCAAGTAAACAACACAAACAGCTGATTACATGCTTTGTTACTGTAGCATTCATTACTTTTTGTGCCAAAGCCCTTGCATTTTATAATATTTGCTATACTGGAATAGTGAATTAAGAGAGAGAATTAATTTTCCTTGCAAGGGAAATAACAAAAGGCAGTAATGATTACGGAGCTCAAGTAACAGTTTCCTCTTTGAAAATTAATTGTTTTGGACACTTATGCATTACCTTAATTCTCACAATATTTTAAAAAGAATGCTAACTGTGTAATACTCTGTAAAAGTAGGAGCAAAAAAAATCAGGACACCATTGTATTTTTGCATATCATCTGGGGCCACTGATATGGGAACAGAGAACATATTCATTTCTGGAAGAGAAAGAATATTGATGTTCAAATGACACAGTGAGAGTGCTTACACTCCTCACAGTTACTTTGTGTTTTTGCTAGGGAACCATCACAACTCAATCAGGGCCAGCCTTGAAACTGAAACATCATTTTTACAAGTTGTAGAGACCTACTTCACGTAAACAAAAGTCTGATGGCTCCATTGTTTAATTAGCACAGAAGGTCAACTCATAGCACTCACTTATTGATAACTATGGCAGGGACATAACAAGTAGAGTAAAAAGCCAAAATCTCTTCTTGGCTATTCAGCTTTTCAAACAGTTTTCACACTGAGGCACTTCCCACTGCCTTCATTCTCTAGCAAATCTGATCTCTATGAAAACCAAACCCTTTATAAGGACAAAAAGGGAATAGTGTTTGACAGAGGGAAGTGCTGCAGCCAGCTGTGCAATGAACCATGCTTTGATCAAGTGACTGACCATTGATTATTGACATGGAGTGACAAAGCAGTCAACAATTACCAAATTTTACCATCTGCCCAAGGCTCATAGGTGTTCCATATGCTTCCATAATGCTCTCTTGCTAGCTGCTTTTTTTTTCTTCTGTCCCTGTTTCCATCCTTTCCTTTATTGTTTGATTCAATAATTTTCCTGATAGTCTTCTGTATGTCAAAACCTTCCAAGATGTTTCCTACCTAGCAGCTTAAAAGACTCTGCTATATAATAAATTCTACCAGTTAGTCCATTTTGAGATTAGATTCATAGAATTGGACTGTAGAGTCTACAAAATGAAGGACTGGTGCCTCAGAACAAATATATAAATATCTTTATGCGAGCACGAGCATTTCAACACACTGAATCAAAGTAACTTTACTGAAGAGCCTCACAAAATTTTGTAGAGAGAACCAGAGCAGATGAATTCCATTTGCTGACTGAGGTCAGCTTGCATTCTTCCAGTTACGCATTACATATGGAGAGGACAAGGGCAACACAAGAATACCTGAGAGTGCTTGGAGACCCAGTGACGTAAGACGTTCAGGACACGATTAGTGGCTGCTCTGCGTATTATGAACTCTTTGTCACACATGCGTTCAGAATTGTTAAAACCTGCGAGGAAAGAAACACACATACAAGAACTAAAATCATTAGAGATACCAAATTTCTTCAAATACTGTATTAATAACTGCTAAATAGAAGGCTTATTTGAGCATTTATGAATAATGAAAGGAAGAAAGCTTGTATTTCAAATATGATCATTTAGACCACTGTAATTATGCAAAACCAGTACAACATACTCTTGCTCATCACAAATAATACAGTCATCTACTTGGTTCACTGTTCAGTTTTAGAAAGAAGAGTATTGGCTTGTATCACTAACATCAAGACAGGTCTCTCTCTCTTCAGTATGAAAGAAACAATATAAAACATGACTAACCCAAAAGCAGAGTCTGTAATCAGGCAGGCTACAGAAAACAAGTATGATTTAGGAGAGCAGCACATCATAGAAATGGTACACTGTGAGGAATCAGGGGAGGATAACAGTTTAAATGCAGAGGAGAAAAAGGTCAGCACAAGAAACGTTCCTCCCTTCATGAAGGCAGTATTGCACAGGCTCCACTAGTCAACACAGCATTCAAACAAACAGCTTATTTTTTTTTTTTAACACTGTAGTGACAAGAAGGTGGGAAGGTGTACAGAAAACACATTTACAGACTAAAGGAAACAATTTGCCAATTGCAGCATTTCCCCACACACCTTATAATGAGGGCTTTTTTTTTAGTCATCAATATTTACTCATCCAGAAATGTTCTTAAAAATCAAGAAATTTTCCTACTACATTCACACCATTGTTTCTTTCTTGCCTAGTTTTGTGGTAGCTGTATCTTACTAATAAAATGATCACATCAAATACTCCAATAAAAAAAAAAAAAAGAAACAATAACTCTGAAAAGCCTCTTGAGAAGTTAATGTATTTTTACTCTAAGTTTTTGTTGAATTTATCTTACACTGCTTTGTTTTCCATTTCATACAGTGCAGAGTCCAGGGAACAACTGGAAATTCTCTTACGTATGGACCAGAGCTTTGCAATTTTTTTTTTGCATAAAAGCTGTTCTGAATTCTGTATATTATTAAAAATAGCAAAGGGGGATTAAGCATCTATTTATTCTGCAAGAAGAACGTTGGAGGTATTCTCAGAGGCTAGTATTAGTATTATTCTATTTTTATTACAGATATTTAATACAGTCTGTCCAAAGAATCCAAACTGCTGCAAATTCTGCTTTTTCAGACAGAAGGATACAAACAAGAGCAACTGCAATTATGCATGTTTTAATATAGGCTGGACCTCAACCAGATTCTCTGATATTCCATGTCATGGAAGTTTTCTAGAAGTATGACATATTACATTGTAGTTGATATCTAAGATTCAGCACCAAACAAATTTTCATATTAACATATCTTCAGGAGTTTCAGTGCCCATAAACAGGAAAGTAAACAAAATCTCTGAGGCTTTACTTGGTAAAAGGTAACCTAGGCAACATTTTGTGTGTTAATTTTCTATGCTTTTTGCAGTTAACCTCTTGCAGAAGCAATTAGGCATACACATTATAAACTGCTCAATTAGCCACTTAATTGCAGCAATGAAAGTCACAATGAAAATTACGTATTAAAGCAGCAGACTCTTTACAAAAGTAACATTATGGAAAAGAAATTTTGGTAAGTTGAAAGGAAAAAAGGAGAGAAAACTAGAGACAGTTTCCAGCTAGCTTCAATAAAAGGAAGAAGAAAGGAAAAACATTAAGCGAATTTCTGTGGTTCTCAGAAT
Source organism: Oreortyx pictus (assembly GCA_036925125.1). NCBI lineage: Eukaryota > Metazoa > Chordata > Aves > Galliformes > Odontophoridae > Oreortyx > Oreortyx pictus. The sequence goes on along the minus strand of JAUPFR010000004.1, from coordinate 4,356,450 downwards.
TTCATCTATTTTTGATCAGTAATTAGCTTTTATGGAGTTTAAGCAACACATTCAGTCAGATCCACCAAATCAGTAGCTAATGTTGACGTCTTGACTGGATACTTGGAGATGCCTCACTTGCATATGAAAAGAACTTAGGTGACTGGAAATGTACAGGTGTAGAGCTATGCTGAACTCCATGTGTTAATTCTCTGTACATCCACAGGTACAAGACTTCAAATAAATAGCTGTGTGATATATTTGTTCTAAAGTAAACTGAAAATCTATTGATTTCATTATCACTTTGTATTTAAATACCAAACAAATCAGAATGTCAGGATGTGCTGCCTTCTCTTTCCTTGTTCTTTCTGGAAAAAAAGATCCCCAGAACACTTAAGGAATGCTTAACTAAATCTGCCAACTAATTTTGAAGAAAATTGTGCTTATGAAATCTTCTTCTGGTCTCTGAAAAACTATCTGGAAATGCGATGCATCACACAATCCCCAAAAAGAGCACCAGTCACAGTGGGATACTGGTGTCTTCTATCTGAGACCACAAAGACACACAGTAAAAACTGTTACACCACTACCCTGGTCAGGTCCTTGCCTACAGTAGTTTCTTTCCACCTTTGATTTGAAGTTTTGGTGTAAAATGTTGAAGCTGACTTAGGGAACGGATATTTCGTTTGCAATGGTGTTTAGCACACCACTGGTTCTTTGCTTTTCAATTCCAAACTAACGGATTACTGAAATGGGACCTAGGGGCTGTCAGCATGTGGTAAAGATAGTTAACCTTTCACATCATTAGCATGCCCATCAAGCACAGGTTATTTAGATTATACATAAAATTTTAAGTTTTTTAATGACTGCTAGATAAAATTCAGTGACTATATTCATGAATTTTCCATTACGATCATAGACAAGAGCTACTATTATTTTTATCTTATCCACCTATGCTTCAGAAGATGCAAGTGTGAAGTATATGCAGATACGTATCAGCAGTCCCATTCAAAACTAATTATGACAACTCCCTCCCAGACAGTGCAGCAACAACCAAATGCTGGACTGTATTATTCCTGATGCTAAGAGAATTCTGACATACTGTCAGTCTAAATGAAAGCTGGTGAATATTGACTGTGCAAGAAAAAGAAATGTCATTAGTTCTTACCATCACTGAATAGATCTTTCCATTAACAAGAATGTGAGAACACGTAAGAAAAACAGTACTCTAGAACATACAAGTTGCACAGAAGTGTGGTTATAGTTTTAAGAATCTTGTAAGACTCAGAACGAAATAGCAAATGTAGAAGCTGTAAGCAAATAAGATCACTAGGCACTGCTACTTTGTGGTCTTCTAACCCTGAAAGGAAAGGTCTAAACAAAACACAGAGAAAAAACAACAGAAACTTATTACTGCAGCAAAATCAATATAATAGCAGAGACATGCAAAAACAAGTTCTTGGCTAGCATTGTTTTTATTCCTCCTAACATTCAAATCGATGTGGCCTGTGGAAAAGGAACTGCCAAAGGTAACCACAAATAAACGCCTGATAAAGAAAATCCAAATTCTAGCTATCCTTCAGCCCTAACAACTTTTGAACATGTGGTATTAGTGCCAGTCTAGCAGGAACTATACACTAATATCAGACACATACTGTAAAAAGTAGATGAGAGCCAAAACAGCATTTGCTTTTCCTGCATGAAATAACATCTACTGAGGGACTGCAGAAAGTATGCAATACAACATTTGAGACTGTAACTCCATTTCAGAAGACAAAAAGGTGAACTGACAACAGAGAAGTGATTCCACTACCACAGGGTAGCTACTTCAAAGCAACTTTTTTTTTTTCCTGCAGTATGCATTGAGATGAATACAGGCTGCTTCCACGTGTTACTGCACATGTTGACACAGAACTTTTACCACATGCTGTCTAAAACAATACTGATTTGCCATCACTGTTAGTTTCAGTATATTACTTCTTCTAATATAATTTAATAGTCCTGCTTGTGCACTTGTATTTAGTTTGTTATGCACAATCCAGTTTCACCTCCAGATGTTTTTATTACAGGTACTATTATCAAAACTGATATTTTTGAAGCTAACACCTTTGTTTTCTTCGGTGATAAACAGATATGAATCTCAACATCTGAAGACACAAACAGATAAATTACCACAGTATCTTTTAGGTAGGTAGTTTCTCTCATGAGAAAGTCTATAACACTTTCCAGTAGTTATGTCATTATCTATCCCATTCATATAGCAAAAACCCAGAAGGACTCAGAGCCCACTGATGTTGTCTCCCAGCACCTCATGATGCAGAGGAAGGGGGAAAGCACGTGCAGGTTCAGAGTGCATGGCCAGGATGGCACAAGGGTGGAGGTGTTCAGCCAAACCAAGGACACTGTGGTGCAGATCTTCAAGGTCAATGGTCTGAAGGGCTTTTACTGCAGCTACGTGGCTTCACTGCTCACCTACATCCCCAACAGTGCCGTCTGGTGGCCCTTCTACCACTTCCACATCGGGCAGCTCTCCCGCCTGACCCCCAAGGACTGTACTTCATTTTATTTTTCGGTGTTAATACAGTAGGACATGATTCCTGACCACATTAACTAAATTGTCAGAAGTATTGGTGATAGATCTCCTATTTGTAATGACTTACCCACATAAAATTAATAATAATTCCCCAAATTAGGGGAAAATTGTACCTAAGAAGAGTAACTACAACTGGTTTCTAGCGACTTTCCTAACAAAAAAAGTCTTCATTTCAAAAAAGCATTTTATCAGACAGTTTCAATAAAACGCCCTGGAATCTTATACTGAAGCTGCACTGGCATTTAACGTGGGAAAAAAATTGCACTCAACATGTGAGGAGGTAGCAGCAAACCTCAGAGTCTCAGTAAGGTGGAAGAGGAATGCCCACTGCTCATAAAACAGACAACCAATAATTAAAATAAGGGTAAAATACATTTCTCTTTCTTGTGCGCTTTTTCTTCTGATAAATACACTCATGGGCTATAAGCCAGTTTCATGATTCAGCCCAGCTCAAATCCTGAACGCTCAGGGTCGGCAAATATCAGTGGTACTTTCTGACCTGGATAAAGAATAAATGTAACACCCAGGCTGCGGGCAGAGCGATTTTATCCACAGATTAAAACTGAAAAAGCCTCTGCAATACACGTAGCACACACACACACACACACACACACACACACACACCTAATTTTAAAGATATACATGTTTATTGGTCACAGATTCTCAAGCAAGTAATTGAGTTTCACACATTCTCACAGAAAAGCATCAGGAAGCAAGCAGTCTAATAATTTATAAGAAATCTAAATTGGAAGGATTCTGCTCTTCTTTTCATTTCTTTAATCATGACATTACATTGCCATACATCAGCTAGATGAAGAATGCTGAAACTGGAAAATAACATCATTTAAATTAACTGAGAGACAAACATGATGAACTCCCTCTCACTGCATAAAGACAAGCAAATTTTATCAATAATATAGTCCTCCTTCTTCAGGAATTACCAAATGTGAACATTCAGATCTATAGTGGAACGGGTCATATGAGCAGTTCATGTCTTAAAAGTAGGAATTATCAAGTCTATCCATGATCTTCAGGCTACCTTAGCTTGAGAGAGGCATATTTGATCATTCACTGTGCCACGGCTTGTCTTGTTTCATAGTGTTAAGAGCTCATACCGTATCAAAAGTAGTGATAAGTACAAAAAGAAGAAATCGAGTGCCCAAAGCATTTCAGGCTTTTAATTTCACTTTCACTGGTCCTTGGGTCTTCCGAGATCATTTCATTCTAAGAAATATGCTGCTGAAAATCCCTGTTGTAGCCACCCACGTCAGAAGTAATTCCAAGTATGTATTTGATTCTTCTGCCTAAAGCCTCCACAGCAAATACAATCTAACTATCAAATCAAGTCAAGGGATTATGGTCTTAGTAAAGTAAATCCCATTGGATTCACATGCATCAGCTGATGTACAATAGTGTAACACAGATAAAGCTATAGTTCCTGTTTTTCATTTCTGCAAAATATTTAAGGGAAAGGTTGGCAAACTATTTTTTAAATGACTCCTGCTTTAGAAAGTATTTTTTTTTTCTAATAGTAGAAACTTGAAGAACACGTAAATGAGACAAAGCAGTTAAATTATTATTACATTGTAAACTTGAACCAAAATCCAGAAGTCTAAAAATCTGCCTGTCCAGTGAAATAATTTGAGAACGAGTGGGAAAAAAGATAGATGTGTAAATAATATGCATAAGATCAATACAGTATTCCAAGTCCTAATCGTAACATTAAGGTTGCAAACTACAATGATCTAGGAGATTAGATGTTAAAACATGGGTACAATGACGAATGAAAATCCTCCCTTAAAGTCAGCATTCATATCTGAAAATTCTCCCTTTTATGCTTCTTTCCAAAACTGCTACAGGTAGGCTGGTACACACTCTTGGGATTTTGGTGGGTTTTTTTTTTTTTCTTTCAATTAAGATATTCTCTTTGGAGAGCGTGTCAGAAGGTCACACTTGCCAGAAAATCTTTAGAATTTGCTCAACACTGACAGTGTAACTGAAGTTATGCAACTTCTTTTAGAAAAAACACTTCAGAAAGCAATAAACAATCACAGTCTGAGTGTTATTGTTATTGTAAGTAAAATTCAGCAGCAATATAAAAATGGACTTTTTATTTTTTGGTGCATGGTGATGAATACATGGCTTCAGAGAAAACAGCATAATTCACTCCTCTGTTAGGTAGATAAAAATGAGTGTGTGTGTATTAACATTTACATATGCTATACCCAAACAGAGAATGAATATCTATCTGTAACTTTAGTCTGCAGCACATACTAAAATACATTTTCAAATACAGGAAGTAGTAGTAACTTCACTAGGGTAGAGAAACTATTCTTCTTTCAGCATAAAAGAGAGTCAAGAAGGAATTAATGCAACTCACCAAAACACAATGCTAAAAACTGCCTAGTCATTCAAAACCATATTTGCCTGCATGGACGTTGTGTGCATATTTGCTTGTATGTGTAACATCCTAGTCCAACTTTTCAGTGAAATCTTAGGCCACATCATCACAATCTCATGTCTGTATTTATAAACATATCTCTATAAAAGAACAGATCTTCAGTTTCAAAAGCTGTTGTAGCCACCTACATTACTGTAGAATATCGTGACAAATTTGCAATGTAACAGCAATTCTTTTTCCTATGACATATTTATATAAAATATCTATAGGAAACAAGTGACAAAGAAATGACTTCTTGACCACCCTATCTTAACAATTATATTTGTAATTGGTTTAGTAAATCTTAAACAGTTTTGTACTGTGGTAATGTCTGAATTATCTTCCATGAATAAGGACAAGAATAGTAACATTGCAGCTGATGTATCTTTTAATTTGTATATCAGCCAAGTGAGTTTGCCTCAATTCCTGCTATACTTCTCGGCATTCAGGAAACATAGAGGCAGTTTTTACCTGCTCAAGTGGAAAAGCAGTGTGAGAAATTGCATGCTCAACATAGCCCATCCAATTAATCACAGTACAATCAGGTTGATCCAGTTTTGGGGTTCAAGAACAAACATTGTACTAGTCTCCTTTCTCAGATAAAGAAGATGTTTTTATCCCATTGCTAGTTTGCTTGCATGTATCTATGAAACAATTTTCCCTGCAGCTGCTCCAAGCTTAGTGCACTATGTCAGGAAGCATATGGTTAATGGTGTTACAGCTCAGGAATTGTCCTCTGCATATGTACTCTTCCTGAGTAGCCAGCCTCTCTAATAAGCTTGAACAAGAAAATTATTTAGGACAGGGGAGCTCAAAAGAATTTGCTGGTAAAGTGAGAAAAATCATTGTTTTCCTCTGACTCTTAATTTGCAAAAGCAGGGGTCACCTGACAGAAAACTAAATTTCATTTTGAAGCCATTGTTTCAATTCAAAGCTACTGTTCTATCAAAACTGCAAGGGAAGATTCAGCTCGATTTCAATGTTTAGCCAGTTACCTAAAATTGCTAAGCAACAATTCTGTTAAATTCAAAGGGCTTTTAATTTAGGAGCAAAAATAGAAATCTATTCAAATTCACTAAAAAGTAGGTGAATATCATTTAGGGTTATCGAATTAGAAGGTAGATTCCAAACAAATTAGTTTTAATCTCTATTTTCATTTCCCTACTGATTTCCCAGTAAAATATCCTCTGGCAGAAGAAAACACACACAAATTTATCACAAAAGCAGCTTGGTGAACATGCATTAAAGATGTAGCCTACAACAGAAGGTTGTTTGTCTCAGTATGATGACAACACCATCATCCCCTGCTGCCCTGCAACATCAACACCAGCTATGTTCAACTCTGGAAAGGCCATCTGGTCAATTTCTGACAACTCTCCAGCCACAAGGAAAAGAAGCTGTCTGATCTACACTTATGGTTAACTGTCACACAAACTTTTCTAATGAAGAACAGAGTCAGGCATAGAGCAAGCCAATGAGGATTCCCTAACCACCTTAACCTGTAGCTCTTCAATCAGAATGTGGAACACAAGGAAGCTATATAGTATTCAGGTCTCAATGCTTCTCAAACCTTCCTAAGTCTGCATGAATTGGTCTGGAAATCTCTTTATAACATGTTCCCAGGAGGAAACAGGCATACTCACTTTTCCATTTCCTGGCTAATGCCATTAGTGAAACTAAAAATAAAAACAAGAACAAAAACAACCTTTGCCTGCCCTCCAGAAAAGAACGGGGGAAGACACCAATTCCCACACGAACCCTTTTCTTTTGTGGAGGTGAACACTGCAGATCACTAACACAAAGTAGGGACTGGAAAGGTACACAACTCAAACAGGATTGCAGATGCAGTTGTGCCAGTCTGTACTTAAGCAGCCTTACTGGGTTAAACAACAGAACTCCAAAATAAAAGATTCGTTGTATTTCCGTTACCGACTGGGACATCGCCTTGGAGCCTTCTCTTCTCCAGTGCAAACAGCCCCAGCTCTTTCATCCTGCCCTCATAGAAGTGTTCAATCCCTTGAGGGGCCCATACCATTTTTCTGATTTGAAGGACAACTATTTGGGTGATATTTAGAAATATTCTTTGACAAGGCAGAAGTGGCAAAACATGGAGGTTTTAGGATAATATTCTCTATCCCGAATCACGCTCAGTTAAACAATTCAAGTCAAAAATAATTTACCAACAGAGATATGTCCAGGCAATTAATTGACAGGGAGCAGTACATAAGCAATTCATTTTTGAGAAGATTCTTTCAAATTTCCAGCTGTTATTTTAATTAGTCCTTAAAATTATAGAGAGTAAAACCATGTTATCTCCTTACTAGCATGGGGTTTACTTTCCTGCATGCAAATCATGTTTGTCAGAGATACTCCCCCAACATTTTTTTCCTTCTTTTCTCACTTTCTCTCCTCTCCCTTTCATACGTATTTTAAAAAAACAAATGCTTATACTGAAGAAACCAGGCATTCCTGCCAACCCCAAGCTTCCATCCCACTCATATCTTCTAACATGTCACCTTGTTCTTGTGAAAAATGGTATATTCTTTACAGTGCAGATCAGCATGATGTAGGAGGAGAAAGGCAGCTCTGCAGCATGGAGGATGCTGGAAACACCAAAGTATCCAACTTGAAATGGGATGTCCGAGTTGCTGAAATAAGATCCTGTATTCACAATTAAATAATATATGCATGTTTGCTTGGGATTAAGTATTTGCTTCTTGTCAAATGTTTGTTTTCTGTGTCAGGAGATGTTGGGTCTAAAATTCAATTTGAGGAAGAAATAGACTTCTCAAAATAAACAGAGTATACAAGATTAATTTAGATTTTGAATCTAGTTTTTGTCAGTGCAATCTCCCTGAAGCCCATGTTCAGTGGAACTGTTACAAAATAAAATGAACAAATTACCATTACCTATTTTTCTTAGAATTGTGTTAGATATTCTTGGTTAAAGCAGAAATCACTGACTGATACGCTATTGAGTACTCTGTTTTATCAATAATTTACAAAGTGCAAATCATGTCTGATCAGCCTGCTGGACTATGATGAAGACAAAGAAAGATGAACTGGTGTGATCCACCTGGACTTCTGTAAGGACTGGGAGCAGCCCTGCAGAAGGGGATTTGGAGGATGAAAAGTTCAGAATGAGCCAGCAATATGCAATTGCAGCCCAGAAAGCCAACCCAAGGGCTGCACAGAAAGAATCAAGACCAGCAGAGGGGAGGCAATCATCCCCCTCCTGTTCACTCTTATGAGACTCTGTTTGGACTGCTGCATGAATACAAGGTCCTCAACACAAGAAGGACATCCACTTGATGACCGCAAGGATGATCAGTGGGCTGGAACAATTCTCCTATGAACACAGGCTGACAGAGTTGGGGATGTGTAGCCTAGAAGGCATTGGGGAGACCTTACTGCAGCCTTTCAAAAGGGCTTTTATAAGGGGGCTAATTAGAAAGATGGGAAGAGACTTTTGTCAAGGGCATGTAGTGATGGGGCAAAGGGTAACTTTTAAACTGAAAGACAGGATATTTAGATTGCATATATAGAATAAATTTTTCACTATGAAGGCGGTGAGAGACTGGAAGAAGTTGCCAAGAGAAGCTGTAGATGCCCCACCGCACGCATTAATGCCAAGTTGGATGGGGCCCTGGGCGGTCTCATCTGGTGGGAGGTGTCTTTGCCCATGGCAGGGGAGTTAGAACTGGATGGTCTTCATGGTCCCCTCTAAACCAGGCCATCCTATAATTCCCCAAAAACAATACAGCATTATTTTGCTAATTTGTCTTAATCCATACAATTATTCAAGGTTTTAAGTAAAATTTCAGTCTTTTGTGCCCCAACTTTCACGGTTTATGATTATTACCATGTATGAGGACCTGCATGCAGAGCAAACAATTTCAGTAAATGAATGCAAAGAAGATGGTTTTTTTCTTTAAAAATTGATGCAAGATAATCTTACTTATCTTGACGTTGTGTTCTGATTCTGCACAAAACAGAGAAAAATAAAAGTTAAGGAGGAGAAAAAGAAGAAGTAATGAATTTGAAAGTGCTGAGCAAAGATAAAGCAGGGAAATTCTCAAGTCCTACAAGCAATTGATGAAAGAAATTCTTTTATTATATTCCACATAATAAACTGTTTTTTATATTGTTTTTATTTAGTGCTATGCTATGGGTGCAATATAGATCACAGTGTTGTTACTTAATTCTCATAGTATCCTATGACAAGATTTTTACCATTATTGGTGAGTACTTAAGCAGGAATTCCTTCTTGCACAATAACAGCCTCTTTCCTTTTCAGTGATAGGCAACATCAAAGAAAGTCTCAGAAGAGAAGAAAATCACTCCTAAAGAGAGATGTGGCTCACCACAGCTTACTGGAATTCCACTTAATTACTATCCAACTCTCACTGCAAAGCTAAAAACAAAAAAAAACAAAAAAAAAAAACAAACATTCATTGAGCTGAGACTGCTAAAAATAATTTTTAGCAGGAACTTTCTCAATGTAAAAGAAAAAAGCAGATCTTGTAAACAGAGCTGCTAGATAAACTCTGTGATTCAACCAGAAGTCAAGAACCACTTTTCTAGATGCACGAACAGGAGAAAAGAAACAGCTCAAGCAGCTAACGCCACTGAGCATCCATATGTTCTTGATGGCTCAGAGTATACCTATCATTTCAAGAAGGACGTAGCTGAACAGAAGTCCTCAAAAGCAATCACAGAGTATGAGGAAATGGAAATGGTGATTCAGGATAAATAAAACAATACATGCCCCCACATCAACAATTTGAGTTCATACAATTTACATCTAGTAAGGAAAAACAGGTATATTACGTTATTCTGCAGAAAGATGTTTGTGTAACAAGAATTATCTTCCCCTTGCCTAAGAATAAGCTTTACTGCAATGAAAGGAAGTTCTAAGACTGGAGGAAGTCTTGAAGTATCCCAAACAGTTAAAACTGGAAGACAGAAAATAGAGACAAGCTACAAAATCTTACCCTGGCAAAACAAAATAAAGCAAAACAAAGCCAGAAGTAGACTTTAGGAAGCACAGATAGTAGAAGTTACAGAGATGATCTAACCTCCTCATATTCTCCCACATGCTCCAGCTGTTTTCTACTCCTGGAGCTGCTTACGCTTGCCTTACTACTAGCTACTAATGACTCTCACTTGCATACGGCCACCCACTTTTTAAATCTGCCTAAAATCTCTTTTGCTCACAGCATCCATAAGATCCACAGACTCTTTGAACCATGGCTTCATACCTCCGGCATTAGAAAAGGCAACAAATGTTTATTCAACTGTTCTGATGGCATCTGTATTTTTAAAAAACCTTCTCACCAACCCTTCCTTCAAGTCAACTCTTTTCTGATCGTGTAAAGCTCGGACTATTTTTCCTCATGTGCATTCACATATTAAGACTGAATTTCATCTGATGTTTTATTTAAAGTCAGTGGTGATCTATATTAAATAGCATACTTCAGGATAACTGCAGCAAGGAGACGAAGGACTAATTGAAAAAAGAGTAAAAAAACAGTGAATCTCATTCACTACCTAGACCCAAATCACTGAAGATTAATGTCCATTAGAATGAGACAGGAGTCCAAAGGGGATAAGAAAGATGCCATTAAAAAAAACCCATACAATTCTGATAAAGCATATCAGGGGAAAAAATAAAATTATTTGAATTACTCTAATTTGAACTATGCATCTCCTGAAATATAATACCATCTTTAACCTGTTAAAATAAATTAAACTAGCATTTGAAACGCTATGCTACTAATTGCATCAGCAGGTTCAAGTTACAAAGCTGGTGATTCAGCAAAGCTGTGCTTTGTAGCCTGAAATTCACACATTAAGTCCAGACAGAGAGCCATGCCTCTTGACTTCCCAAACTGTGCAATTTTCTCTTCAGTTTTGAGGCAGACTTTTTTTGTTGTCTTTTTTTTTTTTTTTTTTTTTACAAAATAGCCTTTTATGCAGAATTATCTTAAAAAGCAATACAAAAAAAGTACTAATATTAGAGATGCATCTTTCTCTTTCAGTGCTTTGAAATTCGTTCACTCAACGGAATAACTTCAGACATTATTTTCTCTAACTCTTATCAGATAAGTATTGAGAACCTGTGCTTTAAAGGCTGGGATTTTAAATTGTATTGGTCCTAGTGAATAAAAAACAGATTTTTTTCCTTTTACTGTATTCTGTGAATAATTTGTAAATACAATGGAATTAATTAATAAAGTAAAATATGTCACTGTTTTCTTGGTAATGTCAGTTTTCAAGGCAAACAAAATTCTTCAAAAAAAAAAAATTACTAAATAAGTGAAAAAGTCCTCTTTTTTTTCACATTCATGTTTTTTCTAACAGGTATTACCCAATGCATTCCCATTCTTTCCTTCTTTCATGCAGACATGATGAAGGGTACTGATAACTCCCCAGATCTGAGATAATTTTAATATTTGGTGATATAAATTTATTTACAAATCGAATTTCAAACTGCCAGAGTACAAAATGTAACAGTGTGGATGCACCTGAATGCTCTCACTTATGTTGTTCTTTTTGGTCATGTTTATCAGTCAATTTCTTGGTGATCTCTTCATTTGCAGTAAATATAGACATTCCAATAAATTTGAAAATACTTTTTATTTTGTAGAAGCTTGTATGTAATATGTAAGGATTTCAGCCTCAGCTTTCTTCTAAGTGAGAAATTTTTAAATGGATTTCCTTTCTTTTCTTTTTTCCAACTTATCAATTGTTTCAAGTTGATTTTTATTGTAACTGAACTATGTATTAAAGTCAACTAAATCACATAATCACAATTCCAGCATTTTACATCTCTTTCGTGAGAAAAAACCAATGTTTGAATTTCTCCTGTAAAACCTTACAGGGTTAAATAACATTTTTATTAATTTCTTCAGTATTTCAATTTTTGCCTTTTCTACACTTCATCATAATTTCAAAAAGTTTTAAGAAAAACCTTTAATTTAAAGGAGTTACATTACAAATATTTCACACTGGCTTCAACTGGAGACCAAACGACCAGCCAAGATAAGACACCATGCAGGCAAAAGTAACAAACAAGAGGCTACTTTGGATTCAGGTAAATAAATTCCTAAGAAATCTTTAATCTTCTGAGAACTAAGTATCTTAATGTTTGGTACAGTACATTTTTCTCACCTGGTGGACTCCCATGCCCTGCTGCAGCTGTAGCAATAGCAAAAGCAGAGGCAGGAGAAACAGCACAGTGACTGTTGTCAGCAGTTTGCACTGTGAAGAGAATAGACAGAGAGGTCATGCCTTTAATTTTTTCAGGTAAGTGAGAGTAATATTTGAAATCTTCACTAATGTTCATATACTGTGAACATTTTATATTTTCATTGTTGTTGGATCTTATATTGATTTGATCTTGAAGGTCTTTTCCAGAGAACTGAAAAAAAAATAACAACAAAAAAACCCAACAAATATATTAAAGGACAAAGCACATTAACAAATCAGATGAGGTTTAAAGATGTTCCTAGCTCATCACTTGAGTACAGTTTTGCAAAATCTGACAGATTTTCTCTTCAGGGAGCTCTGTCGATGTTGATTCTGATTAGTACTCAAAGTAGTACACTACTGCTCCCCACAGTTTTCAGCTCCAGAGTCCTGACATCCTACTGTAACTATGGCCAATAGCAAAGGATTACTATTCATTAAGTATCGAAGTGTGTCAGTAACTTATTAAATGTTGAGAAAGCTCTGTTCTGTTTTCATTTTTTTTTAAATCCCAAGTATCCAACAACTGTTTTGAGATCTAGTTTGTCTGAGAAGAAAGCACACTAAGTGGATGGAGATCATGTATGGATTTCACAGCTCTGTTATGTTTTTTGAAGACTTGTGAGAGCTATTTGAGGAGCTCTCCCTTTACCTCTTCAACAGAGCAGTTTATTCAAATTTTGGAACAACCCATTTGCTATCATTTGTAAATTTTCAGTTTCATAGAAGGTAACTCACACAGTCACTTCCCAATGACAATAACGAGTATTGTGTATTTCATGATTGCATATTGTGTCCAAAATTTGTTTTGTTAGCAGCTGATAGAAGATCTGTAAATGTCTTGAAAATTTTGTGACAATAAGACTGATTCAGTTTTAGTTCTGAACTTGGGTGTTCAAGCTCTGTAAGAGCTTGAACTCTGTTCAAGCTGTGTAAGAAAATTTCATTATACACAAAGCTCCAACATGCTTCCAAGTCAGTACTCTCCAGAAGTAATGCCTCCAATTTATTTTCATGGAAACTAAGACAGAAAGAGCACAAGAATGCTATTTGACCAAGCAAATTCTCAGCTACAAAACTAGTTTTCAACACAGTCAACATCATTAGCTATGCAGTTTTGCCAGCAATGAACAAGAGCCTGCATGCCAGACTTGTAAAACTCAGCAACAGTGGAGATGACCCACTGTTTCACAACTGCCACGACAGCATCACTGCCAGGAAAATGTAGCTCATGCAGTCCATCTTACATTAGCCCAAAGAGATAAAAGAAAGAAAGCATCAAATTCAGACTGTTTACAGTCAATGTAGTAGGTCCTTCCAGCCAAGACTGGCAATGTGCTCATGGTCTACAGACTAGTATGACGTGTGGTACCAGTGTGCTTTAAGAGAAAGGTTTTCTTCTTCTCTGACCTGGCTCTGGAATTTTGAGCAAAGTAGTAATCAGTAAATGATGGCTTGTGTTTGTTCCAGGAAATCCAATCAGATCACTCCTTTCCTATCCCAAAACACAGCATGCATCAGTCTATCTACTGGAAGCCACATCTTGAATGTCTTCAATGGGGAATTCACATGTCACCACTCTACAGGCTGCCATTTTGACTCCAGCTTGTGGTTGTGTCACCACATCTCATCATCAGTAGAGATGCAACCTAGGAAACTGTCACCTTCAGCCTCATATTGGTTCAACAGATCCTGACAAACTTGTATACAGTGTTCTTCCAGTTCCTGTCTGAGCATTTGTGCAACCCACCTGGCTCCAACTTTGTGATATTCCAATTTTGGCACCGTTGTTTCCAGTGTACTGATATTCAGCTCCAAATACAGTTTCCTGATTATAATATGCCAGTTCACATGGGTGAACACATCAAGACACTCTTCACTTCATGGTGTGACAGTTGTGCATGACTGTCCAAAATGAGGCTTGCCTTGTTGCTACTGCAGAAATCTACCACCCATCTCTCACTGAGCTCACGTCCACTTTTTGTCTCCAGAAACAATCACTGATGTATGTCAGTGGGTACTATTTCTTTTGCATGGAGTGTGGCAATGCTCCAGATATACTTTCATGTCAAATACCATTCTGTCAGATTGCCCCTCTGCTGCCATTTTGTCACACAGCAACAAAGTGTAACAGAATACTGGCAGGAAAGTTCAAACTCTGCTGTCATACCACCAGCAACACAACATCTGCCTCACACATTGCGGGCCACCAAAATAAAAAAGGAAGCATTAATTTTGGAACTTCTCACATATATTAATTGAGTGGTGTAACTCATGTTTTAATGGCTTTTATCTTTATACTCGAGAAATAAGAAAAACACAAGCAAAACATACTGCTGAAAAATTATGAATTTCTATTATTTTGCGAAGACTATGGCTACATTATGTTTAAACTCTTGAAAGCTACAGAGGGCAGAAACTTTAGTTTCTTACCTCCTGACTGACGATAGCGGAGATGACGTGGTGTTGAAGGGGATCTGCATGGGGAAAGTTCTGTGGTATCCACTGCTGAGGTGCTTTCAGGAATAGTCCTGTCCACTGACACCGATTCGAGAACTGCTGCTTTAAAGGAGAACAGATGTTAATAATAGGATGATTGCTCAACACTTACAGCATATTAGGAGATTCTGGGGAGAAAAGATATGTGGCTTTATGACATGCTTTTTAAAAGTACAGAGCTCAGTCAGGTTAGTTTGTTTTAGATATGAACATGGTACAGCTCTGAAGAGAATAAAGAGTACGCAAATGACTCAGAACTCTCAGTGTATGAACATGAAAAGATAGAAAATCTGCAAATAGTCACATCTGAGCAATCTGACTGCAACAACACTCAAAAGAGTATTTTGTGTGTCAAAATGAGCTTCAATGAAAAGCAATATTTTAAAAATGGTAATTAATTAAGAACATTTTGTACCAACGTTTAAATACCAAATATAATGCGCAAAAAATGTTTTTGTTTAATGTACATTCCACAGTTGTTATATAATGGTACATTTATACAGTACTACTTTTGGAACTTGCCATGCATCTTCTGTGATAAGATTCAGCAAGAATTATTGTCTGGAATGAAGGCTTTATACCTATGACACAACCATACGAAAGCTCATAAATAAAGAACTTGGTGAGAAATGGAAAGTTGTCAGTTTTAAAAAATAGCTTGGTTATGACTGCAATTGAAGTCAGCAGAACATGCAGCAGAATGCTATGTAATAAGGGTACCTGAAGCCACAAGCTTCAAATGAGCTCATGAGAAAAAACCCTCGATGACTACTATCTGCCATCAGAATACTGCCTAACAAAATGGCCAACAACGCTGAAATGCTCATCAGTCTGTTGAGAAGTTCTTCTGTTAGAAGAAAACTAAAAGAAACGGTCGTAACTTCAGAATAGCAGAAAAAACAAATATTCCCTCAATGCAGGCAAACCAAGTGCTTTAAAAAGCTGATAAAATATATTTTATATTTACAACAACTGTGCCTTCAGCATAAGTACTATAAAAATATAGATAAAGTTTGATAGTGGGGGAAGGAGGTGAAAATTCTGGAATATAAATGAACCACATTCAAAAAGAACAACCGCCACTGCAATAATAGGTTGTGGGAAACTGAATTTGTACAGCTATATTGGATTTAGAGTAAAATACCTTTGTTTTCCTGGAAATCCTCAAGTGCCGGAGCAATAGCATTAGTGATTATGAGGTGGTGGCTCCTGATTAAATAGAACTTGTCTCCTTACCCAGAAAACTTCAGAAATAAAGAACCCTGTCTGAAGGATGTGGGAAATGCAGATCAGCATTCTGTAGTTCTCCTACTACTCATTTCCATTCTCCTTGAGCAATTTCTTTTTAAAGTTACACCTCTTCTTGGACATGCTACAAGCAGCCTTGTGACAATAGGACTTTCCCCTGGAGAACAAAGCCAGATAGCTGCAAATTGCTCTAAACTGTGTGCAAACTGTTCATCTGGAGATCTCCAAAGGGACTAGAGACAGCCATTTAGCATTTATATGAGATTCCTGCCATTTCCAAATGTTCCCTCATGCTGCCCAGGTGATACAGCTGTGACAGACTGGAATGCAGTGACGGAATACTTCTGCAAAAATGTGCAGTGATAAAGCTAGGTCAGAATAATCTCTTCATTAATAGCTGTACACATAAGACAAAAAAAAAAAAAAAAGTTACATCTAAAACTGTAGTTACCCATTTACAATCCACCTTAACACCTGGCCTATATTTTGGAATGTGCTGTTATACAGACTTGAATATGACTACCCTAGTGAACAAAAAGAATCTGCTCAATTCTATTTGCCCAATAGTAAATACAATATTTTAGACGTTTAAATAGTCTGTTATGTAATCAATCTAAAAATATCCATTGTACAGTAATAATGTTTAAATATAATAGCCAACCAGTATTCTATGAAAGCATGAAGAGTAAGCAAGCACATGCTCTCAGAATGCTAATGTGGCAATACTGTCTGATGAAAAAATTCTATGCTGAAAAATATACTACACTCTGCAGCAGCAAGAAGGAGATAGAAAGCTTCAATATTTTTTTTAATTTACATTTGGCTTTCTCTTCTTTCCTCTTTGGTTTTATTGCCACTGTTGCAGCATTTCTAAAGAGACTAAAGCTATGTTCTGCTTACTCAGGGTGTAAGTCAGGCCCTGAAAGACTTGAATTCTATGAAGAAAACAGTTTTGCTTAATGTAATCAGATTAAAACAAGAAAAAAAAGTGGTATGTTTTTGTTTCAATTCAGAATACCATGCCTCCACTCCCAAACAGCAATAGTACTCACCTATGCGTACCCTACAAAAACAGAGCTACTTTCTTGCTTTATCATCTATTTTCTGCCCGTGGGAGTGGTGGAGTCCCCATCTCTGGGGGTATTTAAGAGATGAATGGATGTGGCACCTAGAGACATGGTTTAGTTGTGGACTTGTATTATTAGGTTGATGGGTGTTTTTCTTCTAATCTAAATTATTCTGTGATTTTATGTGTAGTGCTCTCATTCTAGATGCCCACGGTGAGGTTTCTACCAACCAGCTTTATTCCTCTGAAAGTAGTACCTATTCTAAGGTGCCTTACAAAAGCCAACAAGCATTTGCACAAGAGCAATTCATCTTTTTTAGATATCTACCTTCTGGACTGATAACAATCAGGCGATACAAATCTCACTAATGCACCCAGTGCTCACATAAATCATTTGAATTAGCAACTACATCCTTCTGGAGAACTACCCCCAGTTTTATGTATCTGCTCCTTTTTAGCTCAGTATTTCACTTCAACCTCAGGAAATGCAACTGGCGACAAGTATTTCATTTTGACCTGATCTGTAACTTCACACTGGACTGAAAACAGACAGGTCCACTCTGCTGTAATACTATCCCTACAGAAAAAGAAACAACAAATAGAGGAAACAGCCACTAGAAAAGAAACAGCGAGCAATGTATTTTATTCCCCAATGTAGGTTACTGTGATCATAAAAAAAAAAAAAAAAAAAAGGAAAAAGAAGAAAGAAACAACTGCTACGCAGTAATCTGATAAAACTTAAATTTCAATTTCAGACTGCTCCATTTACCCAAAAGTAACATTCAATTGTTCTGTTAATATAGAATACCTCTTCGAATGCTTCTCCTCAGCTTGTTACAGAGGTCAATGCGAGGGTTCTCCAAGCTGTCCTCTATGGAGCCAGGGCTTTGCTCAGGAGAGGAGGGTCCTTTGCTAAGGTCCAGAGGTACTTTGGTACCTGTTGGTGGAGGAGAGGTGGCTGGACTATAGGTTGAGGTAGGACTGCTTGCCACAGATGAAGTAGAAAGATCAAGGGCACCAATTCTTGAATTCAGTGGTGAAGTCAATGACAATTTTCGAGTTCTGACAGGTGAAGATGTCCTGGAAAGTGACAGTGGAGGGGGAGAAGAAAATTTGCGACAGAGATGTGGTGACTTGGCATCAGCTAGGTATTCTCCTCTGTTGTTTTGACTGGTAGCAAAAAATAACTCCAAAGCCCTGAGAGCAAGAAACATAAAAGCAAGATTGTAGTAACGAATGCAGAACAGATTTAAGTGAAAACATCTGCCAACAGATTCAGTGAAGGCAAAATCTATATGATATTTAGACCTCAAAGCCCAAGCAGAAGATTGAGATAGACTTACCAAAAAATATACACCGTATTTACAGACTAAGAACTTCCCTCTCAGGTTACTTACACAACTAAAACTTATGGTTAAAAACAAACAATTTCCTGGTAATTCTTTAAGGAATTTATCATAGTAGACAAAAGACAGTGCTCACCTAACTGGAATGGAAGTGAAAGGCCGTCTGTATATGTCTGAAAGCTTTTCAAGTACAACAGCTGCAGTAGTAAATATGCGGTAAGTGTGTAGGAACGTATTCAGGAAATCAATACTCAGGAATCTCAAGTCTGTTAGCCTCTCCAAAAGGCGTTCAACACTTGCATAACGGATCTGAGGTACTTTGCAGGAATTCAGAGTTTTGCTGAAGCAGATATCAATGTCATCTCTATGAAGACGAGCATCAGACCTACACAAAAGTTAAACAGAACATTTCACCAAAGAGGCGGAGTGATTATGGTACAGTTGAGGTACCACTTCAGCTACTTCTGTCAACACAGAACCAGGAAATATAATTGGCATTCTTGTATTTTATCAATACAAGAAGACTCTGAATTTGTCAAGAAACCTGCTTCTTCTGCTGGGATCTTGCTTTATAAGGGATCCCAGTGGAAGACATTAAAATGAACCCCTTAGCTAAACTTAGGGCTTCCTTCACAGTTAGTACCTGCACCCATGCTCCAAGAATCATTTAAAAAGGAAGGAAAAAAAAAGAAGTGAATGAGTGCCGCAGGTTTATGAATAATCATACTACCTTGATTTGATGTTACAATTTTAAGGTAATGTTTCTGTTTTCCTCGGAAACAGGAGAAACAAGAAAAACTTTGGCTTTGAAGTACTTTGGAAAGGCATACTTGACTGCACTCAGTGTAGGTTTACCAAACATTTAAAAATGCATTCAATAAAATAATGAGTGGTAGAAAATAAATACCTAATACAGAATTAAACAACTTATCCAAACCATAACTTACTGCAGCTTCAGAAATAACAGAGAAAACTGAGCTGTGATCCTCTACAGTTCAACACTGTGGTTTGAGAGTTGGCCATTTTAAGTCTTCCCTACTATTTCAGGAAACAGATTGAAAAAATACATATTGAAATAAAGAATTAATTCCATTCAACAAAAATGGGAGGGAAAAGGCTTTATTTTTCAGAAACACACTTTCTTTTGTTAAAACTTCTATCAAAAAGCAAACAAACAAATGAGTTCTGTTCACTGGGAATAAAATATTTCACTTACTTTATCATATGTGGCACAGTGACTTTAGAATTTTCTTCAAACACTATGGTCATTAAACCGTTGCACCTTATGTTATCAATGCACTGTGAAAATAAATATTGAAAACTGTTATTATCAAACACACTGTAAAGGATTAACTTCTATGCTGTTAGTGTCAGCATTAGCATCACTAAAACACAGCTTTCACAGTGTCTGAACAGACTAGTACAAGGTATTTTCATAAAAGAAAAGCAGCAATGAAGGAATTATAACAAATATGGCTCTCTAGCCATCTTCCTTTGATCTGCAGACTCAAGTCCATACATCTTCACCAGCATGCTCAGAGAATTCAGCCCAGAATCTTTTTTACATGACTACATATTTTCAGTTGTAAATGAAGTAACCCTGAAGTTCAATCAAAACTGAATGATGTTAAATACCTCTATCATCTCTTGAAAAATCAACACTGGAAGAAAGTTAGATTATATATACATACGAGTATATAGTGGGAAACAAATTGTTTATAAAAACACACACTTCCTTTAAAAACAAATTCTAATTGTGCTATTATTTTGAAATACAGCTATGAAGCTGCTATCTAAGCAGTCCACTGAAAAGTCCTGTATAAAGGTTTTGAGCTGGGTATCACAAGGTGTAAAGACTCTTCTGGGACATGTTTACTGCACACATTAGTTTGAAATTACAGGCTGCCCTGTGGCCAATAGAACTTTACAAGTTACAGGGGGTTAAGCTGTTATTCAAGCCCCAAAGCAGCTCAGCTTTGAGATAATCAACAAGAATCTCGATATACATAATTCCAATTGACTCTTGCTTTTATAATACTTTCAAATTTTATTTTCAACTATTATATATGTGCAGGCAATGCTATTTCTTCACGTCAATAAGAAAGAATTTCCAAAATCTCATATACTTTTACACTGAGTTTAAGAATAATCTCTTGAACTTGAAGGAATCAAAGTAATAAGGAACTAGGGCCAAAGGACGAGCTTGAACTAGAAGAGTGATTTCTTCAGCAGCAACAAAAGTTGCTGCTGCATTTTTCATAGGAACTGTATGGTTTGGATGAAGAGAATTAAATTTAAGTAGACTTACTAAGAACACACAGACAAATAAGACTTCCAATAAATGGCAATATGTAAGTTAGTAAGCTACGCAGAATTCTAGACATCACAACATACTGTGCTGTTGAACTGAAATGGCATGTATACATCTTTAGTTGCAAACAGTTAGAATACATCTTCTAAAAAAAAAAAGAAAAAAAAAAGGCTTTCTACATTCTTTTTTTGTTAACATAGTTCCTGTGTTGTCCTTGAGTCCTACAGCCAGGGACAAAAAGCAGAAGAAAAGCTTTTGGGAAGGCAGCTCACTATTTTTTATAACAAGGTTTCTAGTAATGGGTTCAGTCACAAAAGAGATTTTGTTTTCAGAAGGCCAGTGATTTCAGTTCTTTAGAAGTTCAGCAGTGCCACTTCTAAAATGCCCATCATGTTTGCACAGGGTATCGAGTCCCTTTTCTTTTAAGGTGGTGTCTACCCCTGAAGATGGCATCCTGGCTTGTATCAGAAGTAGTGTAGCCAACAGGAGCAGAGCTGATTGACACCCTGTACTCAGCACTAGTGAGGCTGCACTTCAAGTGCTGTGTTCAGTTCTGAGCCCATCACTCCTAGTAAAACAGTGAGGCTCAGAGGCGTTCAGAGAAGATCAAAAAAGCTGTGAAGGGACAGAAGCACAAGTCTTATGGGGAGAAGTTTAAAGGAACTGGAATTGTTTAGTTTGAAGAGGCTCAGGGGAGAACTTACAGTTCTCTATTACTACCTGAAAGGAAGCTGTGGTGAAGTGTGGGTCAGATTCTTGTCCTGTATAACTAGCAGCAGGACTACAAGAAATGACTACAAGTTGCTTCAGAGGAGATTCAGGTTGAACTTTAAGAAAAATTTCTCCTCCAGAAGAGTGGCGAGCTGCTGTAACAGGCTGGGGCTGCACAGGGCAGTGGTTGATTCACTGTCCCTGGAGGCGTTCAAGAAGCATTTAAATGTTGTACTAAGGGATAAGATACAGTGGGGAAATATTGGTGTTAGGTTGATGGTGGGACTAATTGATCTTGAAGGTCTTTTCCAACTTTGGTGATTGTATCACTCAGCTTCTCTGCTTTCTTAAGAAGCTTAATCTTCAATCTCACACTGTTAAAATATCTCTGTTTTCTCAGGCTTTTACTCATAATTTTCATCTTCACTGTTGTCTTCAAATCTCTTCAGAAATTAATAGGGAATAATCAAAGGAGAAAAGTTTCTTACTGTTTTCCTCTGGTAGTCTGACTGCTTCATTCTATCTTCTCTCAGCTGCTACGCTTACTTATACCTTATTAGGGCACTTCCAAGTTTTGCAGGCATGCAGCACACAGCTAAGTCATGCAGCTTCTCAGCTCACAGAGATACACACATTCCACTGACAACTCCAAAGCAAAATTTCAGGGAAAACAGGTAACACTAGGGGATTTTCAAATACATTGCAGTCAAACAGCTCTCAAGAGATCAGTTCTGTCTTGAATTAGTTTTCAGAAATACAGAATAAATAAGATCTCAAGACAAAGAATGCAGAAAGCTACCTGACTTATATCACTTGTCCATGCAGCCTTTTCTTGACGTGAAGGGGCTAAGAGGACAACAGTGAAAGGAGGAGCATCTGTAGGTTCAACCACCAGCTTGAAATCAAGGTGTCCAAACACCTGTCCAGAGCTTTTTGCTTTACATTGAGAGGAGTAGAAAAAGATGACCAAATGTAAGATTTCAAACCACAGTATAAAGAAAATATTTTTCCACTGACAGTGAATGTTATACTAAAACATTTCTCTGAAAAAGAGCAAATGCAACTGGGAATTCAAAACATTCATTTTGGTTTTCCACATACACAAAAAAGTTACAAATATACAACAGTGGGAGTTGATGTAAGTTACGTGTTAAAATGCCAAATACGGCTGAAGTCCTTCTAACACTTCTATGTTTCACACACTCTCAGTATGTTGAAGGATAACTGAAACTCATGAAACTACTTTCATGATTAATGGGTAATACTAGTCTAAAACTACAGGGTGGAAGCCAAAATGAATAACAAAACATCCAGCTTAGGAATGTGCTTAGTTACTTCACTTGATCAGGGCTGCAGTCAAAATCTATAAGGAGTCCAAAACAAAAACTGACCACTAGCTCTGCCAACTCTCTCAACTTCCATGACAGAAGAAATCCAATTATCTGTTTTGTCTTTCAAGAAATTTTTTTCTCTCTAAGATCCTCAGGGTGAAGTGGAATTCAGAAGTCAGCAAATAATTTGTCACATTTCTTCAGCCACTGTACTTTGAAATCTTATGTGGTATGTCAACGGCAAAAGCAAACACAGCAAAACAAATCCTTATGCAAGCTAGTACATCCATTATTAAACCATTTATTCTACTCAATCAGTTAACAGATGTTTCTCTGATTTCATGAATTGGAATAATATATTAACTTGTTATGAAAAACAAACCAAGGGTAAACTTTTTTTTAACATACATGGAACTGTAATTACTACAAGCAGCTGAAAGTAACTTACAATCATCTTCAGTTGCATCTGTCTCCTCTATCAATGTGCACTCTATTAATGACAGAACACCTCCTGTCTATGAAAACAAAGTACATTTTTCATAAAATGTACACATCTGTTTCGAATTGTTATTACAGTTATTTAAAAATACTGATACACTAAGATTCTGTACAATCAAGAGGCTGTAGGAAGAAACATCAGTTTCACGATGTACATTTTTCAAGAAATAAAACCAGCTAGGATAGATATTGCATTTTCCTTAAGTAAGCAAATCAACAATACATTTAAACGTGCAAAATTTATTTCATTTTTACCATACTATAATTTATCTCACAGTAGAAGCTTTTTCACAAGTTTCAGAAACAGTAACTAGAGTTTCATCATTTTATTCTGAATTTAAATAAAACTAATACACGACTTTTGAAAGACTCAGTTATGCTTATTTACTTTGCAAAATACGTAAAGTATTTGAAGACTACAGAGTGAAAACGCATACAGAAAGTAACAAAAGAGACTTTCTAAGCATTCTTAATAATATCTCAGATATGTTTTAGTCACATTAAAATTTCGCTCAACATACATCAGTCTGTAAACAGCCATTCCATGTTCATTCAAAAACCAGTCCAAGAAAGGCTGATTCTCAACCAGTGTAACTATATTGTTCTTTAAGGAACATTCACTTTAAGACAATATGTTGCTCAGGAAAACAAGAACAACTTTAAATACCAATTTTATTACAGCTCTGGAAGTCGTTCTTTCATAATTCTGTGGGAGTGTACTGGCTGATTATTGCACTGTAAATGGACACAGAGTCACTACTGGCTTATACACAGACACTTATGTACTGTTTCTAGCCCCAAGTTTATTAAATTACACACTTTTGGAAGAAAACTAATTATTAAGGACTTCAACTGAATTCTGCTGTTTGCAATGAGAAATACACTACCTCACTTCTGTTTATAACAACACAAAATCTCAGTTAAGAGCAAAAAAATAGCATTAAAATTTCACTGACGCTTTATTTTCATTTAATAAATTGAGTTATCGTAACATCTGTACCTTAAGTAGATGCAGTTTTCCTCCTGAACTTCTTGTGCAAATTAAAAAATGTTTTGTAAATAAGAAGCACTGCCTTTCTCCTTCTTTTTTCAAAGATAATGATCCCAGACGAACTTTGCTAAGTTTCCCCCTTTCAACTGAAGGGACTTGAATAAGGGAACCTGATAATAATCAAAATAAAAAATGTGCTGTAACTATAATTTTTAGTAGGCAGTGTTTGAAGTGTTAACGCACTAAACATTTTGGCACTAAACCACACAACTGTCCATTCTAGTAAGCATTGATACACATCAGTTTCCTGTAAAAAGAAAAATCATTTATCGTCTTTGTAGCAGTTCATTTCGGGATTTAGGATAAATGCACTTTTTTAACGGAAGCAGTAAATCTACCTCTGTAACCACAGCCTTAGAATCAAGCAAGCATAGTCTAAAACAATAGGTGGTTAGATTCTGGTCGAAGTATCATTAGCTCAGAGTTGCATGAAATCCTGACCTGTCTAAACTGAAAAGCAAGCTCCATATGCTCAACTTATGACAACTGCTGGACTTGCAAAGGTATGGTAGTTTCAAGCGAAAGAGACAGAGGAAGGAAAAACAAAGGCTTTGAAGGAAAAAGGTTTGTATATATGTATGTCTATGTGAAAGAAGATGGAAATGAAGCAGATCTCATCTTGCATTGTGTGTCAGTGCTACAAAGCTCAACTAAAATGCGTAACCAGTATAGGACTAAATTGAATCTCATTACGTTATGTCTGAATCTGCACTCTAGAGAACTCCAGAGCGAGGAAAGCTACGCTTCCATATTGTTTCATACCTCAAAACCATTCTCTGACCAATATTGCATGTTGACTTCATGATTGCTTTTGATTTTGTGTCTGGAATCAAATTTGATAGCAAAGCACAGTTTGAAGTTCATAAACACAAACTAACAGAGAAATTAAGACTACTCTCTCAAAGAGCTACGGTTTTTCCACATTATTTTTTCCTACATTTATTTCCTTATTTGCACTTAATTACTAAGTTATTAATATATTTGAAACAGCAAAATATATACTGATCAACTTACATTTTATTGTTCTTCAATAACCATTACATTTTCAGACAAATGAGTACACAATGATTTGTGTCACTGCAATAAAACACTAAGAAAAGTTATACTCTAGAAATTTGCAAACCTGTGCAAAACTTTTTGGGTTCACCTATATTCTACAAAAAGAAAAAAAGAAAAATAAAAAACAACAACTCAGCTTATTACTGTTTGTTGAACAATATCACAAAGAGAGACTGCATTATCACCTTTCAACAATACTTACAGAAAAAGAAAAATATTTCTATACTGTTAAGTCTAGCAAGGATATACTGCACTTCCTCAAGCTCTTGTGATTTAAGAAACAGCATTTGCCTGCTACAGGTTCTATTACAGATTTCCTCTTAAGGAAAAAGAAAAAAAAGTTACAACTGGACAGTGTACAACTTCCACAACCAAGTGAGACTTATTTTGGAATGTTCATTAATAGTATAATTTGAAAAAAAAAAAAATCTCAGTTCCTTTGAAATAATCAACACTTGACTGGACACAATGCTGAGTAACTGTCTCCTGTTGATAATGGTTTGAGTAGGTGGAACTGGACTGGACAATCTCCAGAAGTCCCTTCCAGCCTCAACTATTCCATAATTTTGAAATTGTGATATATTTGTTAGCAGAGGTAAATTCAGTGCAGCTGATGATAGGAAGATCAGAAAACATTTCTGATGGATTCTGAGGGGCATCCAGAAGCCAGTTTTCTGGGTGTCAGCCAATGCTAGATGGTAGATCAAGGTCTCCACTGCCTTAGGATTATTAAAGAAGACATTGTTTGCCTAGACAGAGGGCTTAACAATAATGTCTGTATCAAAGTAAGAGATAAAAGGAGACTCCAAGAAATCTGAAGGGGAATTCATAATTTACTGTGTAAAGCACTGTCAGAAATGGTTCTACGGTCTCAATAGCTACAGCTTAAGTGAATCAATCTTTTCTTAGAAAGATAAAGTATGTAACACAGATGCCAAAGTTGAAGTGAACCTTCACAAAAAACGCTTGATAGAAATAAACCTGAATAAAGACTAGTATTTTTTTTTTTTCGTTCAGAAACAGGTTTTTTCTACCTCTCTACAATCAATGCAAAGAAAAGGAGCTTAACTGAAATTAGGAGAAGTGGACAACACTTTTAAAGTGATTCTACAATCAGAAGTGAAAGGAAAATGGGCTTGGCAATTATTTCATTAGCTCAAGTCATATTTCTGCACTCATACAAAGTAATATGATTTAGGTGTTATAAAAGGTAAACCGTGATGCAGTCTTTCATAACACTCAGGCTCTTAAAAGTGTTCTCAGAATTTAACCTGAAATTCATTTACTTAAATCACGTGTTTGTGTTATGTCTTGCTTTCCATCAATGACCTTTTCAAATGGATTCCCACATAAAAAGTAATAGGTTTCTACTTAGGGAACACTGGGTACACAGACAAAATGATATTAGCCAATTTTAAGGGAAAAACATCATATGCATTTAAATACAAAATACCACAGTCATATTAAAAAAAATACTCAGTTTAAGAAAATTTCACGTTCCAAGTCAGTCAAGGAGAAGCAGCCCTGCAATTCTCTGGAGGTGACTGCAATGTGACAGTTTGTATTTATATTACACATTCATAACTCCTTAAACACCTCAATTATAACAAACACATACATTTAAAGAACAACAGAGTAACTTAAATGTGACCACTGTACAAACAATCTTAGAAATTATTATGGAAAGTGTAATAGTTTGGCTAAATAACTAGAGGAACACTACAGAATGGATTTCAAAATGTATACAACACCTATTAAACTGCCAGCTTTGCAAGTAATTCTATTTAAATACCAAAAGTTCTGATAATGCTATTTGAAGATCTCATGAAGGGATACACCTAAATTAAATTCTCAACCTTCCCTAAATATACGTAATCATTTCCAGAAAAAGAAGCTTGTACTTTGTTAAAACCCTCCACTACAGACCTGTAGCTACTCCATACAAAGTTACTACCCTGTTACAAAAGACCCAGAAGTAAATTCTCATATAAATGAAAAATAGGCTTCAATTATGAAGTTTTCACATCTGTTGATTTACCATTACAGTGAGCCCCACCAGGTCAGAAATGCAACATGTTTAGTTTCTGGTTAAATTTGTCACTTACTTTATATTACAATTTTCTGGAATTCAATAACAAATTTATCTACAGATATCACAGAATGGTTAACAGATCTCTGGGTTCATCTGGTCCAACCTTTCCTGATCAAGCAGGGCTACCCAGAACAGGGCACCCAGGCCCATGCCCAGATGGCTTCTGAAGATCTCAAAGGAGGAGATCCCACAGCCTGTGGATACCTGTGACAGGGCTCCCACAGAAAAGAAGTGCTGCCTGATGGTCAGAGGGAACCATCTGTGTTCCAGACTGTGCTCAGCATCTCCTCTCCTGGCAGTGGGCACCAGTGAAAAAAGTCTGGTTCTGTCTTTTTTGCACTCTCAGTTCAGTATTTATGCATGTTGATAAGATCCTCCCTGAACCTTTTCTACAGGCTGAACAGTCTCTCTTAGACTCATAGGAGAGGTGACTTTCTCCATTTTGACCATGTTACTTTTCAACTGGGTGGCCTAGAGCTGGACATACTATGCAGACACAGCCTCACAAATACCGAGTAGGGGTGTAACGATCACTTCCCACTTCTCCTGAGCTTCAGTGGGAAGAGTTTCCAAAACCACCACACATAAAGAATATGGTATGCTTCTCCCCCTCTCTAACTCTAACTGCATTTTATTAGACACAATCCTACACTTCTGGCAGAAAAAAAAGAAGCATTTCTTTTCTTTGTGACTTTCTTGTAGAAGTGATTTTGTATCTATACTGAACTTCTTCTGAAGTCCAAAAATGCACCTCTCAAGAGACAGGACAGAGCTAGTATATCAGGAACTGGACCTGGCACTATGAATTTGAGATGTTCTGAAGCACTGATTAAAATGGGAACAATGGACAGCTCTTTTCTTTCTTAGCAAATGCTTTATTATTTGTCAAAATCTCAAGTTTCTCATGCACTTTTGTCCAAATGATGCATCAGCTGGAATTAACATTTTGGCTGACCAGACAGCCTTGGTCTCTGTGGAGCTGCAGGTAATTACAATTTAAATGAAGATCACAGCCTGGTTGGTGTGTATAACACTGTCCCATGGATGATTTACCATTACTATGCTGCTGTTTTTCATGGCTCCTCAATAAAACAGTCCAGTAATGGGACTCAACCATAGTCTCAGATTAGTTATCTGAGCATTTTTTTTTAACTTATCCTACATGTTCCACTAGACTTCCAGGGTGTTAGCTGTGCCCAATGCAGTGACCTGCCCAATGATGGCAACGTGAACCCTTAATGCAATTATTTTCACGATTACATAGGCATTTTTAAAAGAGAAGTCTTACCTTGGCGTATAAAAGTTTGACTAGTATCTAGCAATATATCACAGCCTTCTACTATTGTTCTTTCTATGGCCAGATTCTTCCGGATGTTTTCTGTGTCACTCACTTCATCATGCATCACCCTGTTAGACACAATGCAAATTGTACTTAAAGCTCCCTGAAACCTATTTTCCAATGTTTTAATTAATTTTATTTTAAATTTGACAGTACATGTACAAAGAGCTGATAATTGTCCTTTATCACAAAACAAACATATACATAAAGTACACGACTACTCCAGAGCAACTTTCTTGCTTTGTTTTTACTTCTTTCAATCCTCTGTTCTGATTATTTTTTTCAGCAGTGGAACCTATTTTGCCAGTGTTGTTTTTAGAATATTCCTGAACACATCTGACAGATGCCACCAAAATGAAAACTTTTCACAGCTACTAGAAGAGTACCTCTTGATACTTAATAGCAACCACAAAACCAGAAATGTTTCCTAGTTCTTTGTGTTATATAACACATTTTAGACTCTCTGACCTTGATTTCATGTTCCCAGTCTGTCCTGCTTCAGTTTACTTTTGAATGTACCATTCACTTCCTCACTGCTTCCCATAACAATCACAGCTGTAAAGGTTCATCCCTTACTTTCTTCTTCTTGTAGGTATCCTCCTATTACACAGAATAGCTTAGTTTTTTTCTAAGACTGAGCTCAACACAGAATCTTATATTGTGCTGTGACGTTCCTGAACTGTGACTTGACCTCACTGTCTGGAAGCTACTCTTCCCTCGCATTTACAACAAATGACCCATAAAGTTTTATACATGTGGTTCATTATTGCCTGCCTTGTGGGCAGAGAATGATCGGTCAATTTGAGCCTCCAATTCTGAACATTCAGAGATAAATTAGTTGGATGAACTCAGACTTATGAGATGAAGCGGAGTCAATGCTATTTGATCTGATTATACACATATACATATAACCCTGCCCACAGAAGTTCCTGGCTTTGACTAAAGGGAATGGAGACATTACTCCTGATTCAAACGGACTCAGAACATGGCAGAACCTAACACTGCAAGAAGCAAGCACAGCTACTTCTTCAAAAGACTCTTCAAAAGAAGCCAGAGCTTTAAAAGGCGGCAGGACATGACATTTAGATGACTCAGAAAGCTGACTGTACTGAAGATGCAGCAGGACAAAAAAGAAAAATTAATAAGCTCCAAACTAATAGGTGGTTTGCCCAACATAGCTACTGTCTTAAAAGCATTAGAAATCTGGCTAGTCAAAAGAATGCAATTAACAAGAACTAAAACTTAATCATGCATTCACAGCTACATATTTTACAGGGACTTTTTTGGTGAATACTCCAGATTTTCAAGGCATACATTCTTGGTCATGTAGAATGGCTTTTGTTCACAGCACAAAGATCAGTTTCATAAGATAGCAACCAAATTTCTTACTTGGATGACAAAAGAAGCATGTAAGATAGGCCTGGACTTTCTGAGAAGACACTCATTTTCCAGGCTTCTATCTCAAGTACCAATTCTGAAAATATATATTCAGCTCCTGTGTATTTGGCATTCTTAAAAGCATATGTGAAAATCAGTTATTTCATTAACACATGCAGACTGCAACATAGAGAACTCAGTACTTCTCAAGACCCTGAATAATCTCCAGTGCTATAGAATATAAAAAAAAAAAAAAAGTGAAAAAACATATACATTTCTTTATATAAAGACAACTGCTCATAACCCAAGGGTAGGTGGTTTCTACAGCAACTCTGTTCTCCCCTACCCAAAATACAAGGTACCTATACATTTCTGTTAAACAAAAGGCTAGAAGACTTTTGTTCTGTTGTGATCCTTTTCCTTAAAATAACTTTTTAAAAAAGAACAAAACCAAAACAAAAGAGAGATAATTAATTTTACAATTCAGAGTCTTTGCTTCAGAATTATTGAATAAAAGGGTGAAAAGTCTCACCTTGAAAGTTCTTCTAGTTTGGATTTTGCAAATTCCAGGCTTTTTCGTTCAACATGTTCATGTGGTGTGTGAGCCAGGAGTTCATGAAGTGTTATTATATATCTAGGAATCTTAAAACAATTTAAGTATAGAATCAGTAAGTCCTTAAAGAAATAATTCCAATACAGTTGTGTTGTTTTTTGTTTTTAATACAAGCTATTGCAATGGTTGGGAAAGTTTTTGTCTTTTTTAAACAAATATCCACAGCTAAGTGATTATACATACAACCTAACAAAACTGCTGAAATACTGAACTTTTGGGTTACAGAGGCTGAACTTGTAAGCATACACTTTCAGTCTGAGGAAATATAAGTTCAGTTCATTATTCTATGAAAAAAATCAGATCATAGACAGTGACAAATATAACACTGAATATCTTGCTTTCTTGCTGCAATTCCAGTGTCAACACTGACAATTCTCAAAACATTCAGGGAGATCCACGTACACCTTACTAAAACTGTAATAGGTTACAAGCATCTAGATTATTTTTCTAAGCAAGGTGGCCTGTTAGCATGTAGATGAAAGAATTCACATTGTACTAATGGACACTGAAGAAAATGCAAGATTTGACAGTTAAAGGCCAAATGGAATCACAATGATCCTGATTCACTTTCTCATCACTTAGAGGAGTTTCATGAATGTTAAACAGAAGCAAATGATCCCGCACTACTACTTTAGAATAGGAGCTATTTGGATAGTGGAGAGATGATTTCTCTTATGCTGAAAACATCCTCAACACAATATTATTTATCACATATGAACAGGACCCTCTCACCTCTAAAATCCCAAGGTATTTTTCAGTTTAAAGTTTTCCAAGCTCTATGATATCCAAGCTGGAGGCTGAACAAATACACTGTTAGAGGTAACAGTGGCCTTCAAGTAGGTTTGACTATCAATTGGGTTGACTACTTCTAACACAACAGCAGTGACCCTTTTTTTTGGGGGGGAGAACTCCATTTGCGAATTACTGAAAAAAGTGAGGGGGTTCACCATTGTCACAGTAAGTAAGTCAAACACAAAAGTTGCAAAAACATCATACTACTGTTTCAAAGACCTTTGAGAACAGCTGAAACTAATTAATCCATACAGATTAACACAAAATATCAAAAAGCTAATGAAGTTTTCAAAACTTCTGCAGTATATTTTTCATTTTCTAAAGACTAGGTCACTGAAGAACAAAAGTAGGAGGAAGGTTTCAAAATATTTCCCTCATAAAATGTTTGTAACTGGTCTAACTTGCTATACCAGTCATATTACCCCTGTCTGGACTGTTGCATATTCCTGCAGCAGACAGAAGTCAAGAATTTGTTTCTCAACTTTTCCTTCTTTGTTCTTCTGTTTCTAGTCCTCATTCAGCATTCTCCTTGCATATACACAGGATTCTTAATAGATGTGAGTCAGTGTAATTGGAGAAAAGATCCCTACAAGCAGCTTCTGTATAATAATGAAACACTCAAAAACTAAATTAGTTTGCATGAGACTACTTTCAGTTAAGCAAGAAACATCTTCTATCAATCATCATTTCAGTAACAGAAAATGATTCAACAAAACATTAAAAACAAAGAGTGAAAAAAATGTACAGAGACTACCTGAAACATGGGGTAAGTAAGGAAAGTTTCCAGCATTCGCCCCTCACATGCTGGGTTGGCTTCATATTGCTTCAAGAGTTTGTCAAAATCTCTGTTTTGCTTACAGTTTGCCAGTACTTGTAGACTATACTGATGATTCCGAACAAATTCTTGGTATATGTTCAGCATTGGCAGCAGAATGTCAAATAAGTCAGCTAGAAAAAGTCAAGAAATGCTTTTTTTTTCCAGCTACCCATGTCTTGGAATGTATTTAAAGAAAAAAACAACAAAAAAAAACCCTATTATGTTCTATGGAAGTGAATTACTGTAATCAGCTCTGTTTCCAATATTTTGAAATTTCAGAAACATTATACTTAGCTCTTTCACCTGTCAAAATATAGTTGTTCTGATTAGTTAATAATCAGATAATTTCACTGAAAATGCAGGGGCCCATGTGTAAACATCACTTAGCATAGAGGCTAAGTCAGAGGCATTTTCATAACTGGATAAAAGGAGTGTCATACCTCTGCTCACACGGTACACTCACTACACCAAACTGCATGGTACTAGTTCTGCAAAAGCATTTCACTCAGAAAGGAAACTGTCATAAAAATCAAAATCAAAATCAAACTCACTGTAATTTCAAAAAATAATTACAAAAATTGAGAAAGTACAATAACTTGTAAAAATACAGTAATAGAAAAATACAGTTACTCACCTAGAATTAAGGTAGGCCAATTAGCAATTCTTGCTTTTAAACCTTGATGAAATATTTCATGAAGAAACATGATTGTTTCACTGAAAAACAAGTATTTAAAGAAACAAAAAGACCATTCAGACCCATCTGTCAACTAATAATTCACAAAGAAGCATTCCTTCCTGTATACTGGTGCATTTTTCATTTCAAAAGGGAAAACAGAATGCAACTATTATTATGGAAGTAAACAATTCATTTTATTACACTGTTTAGAATTTTTAGAGTACTATCTTTACAAAATACATAGTATACACTGTAGAAAGCATATCTTAATTACTTAATTTTTAAAATAAAATCATCTATGAAATAAGTGTTTCAAGAGTATCTTTGACAATTTATCAACAGTTTCAGAAAAAAACTCTAGCAATGGAAGTTAAAGGTATCCTTACACTGTACTCTTCAAGATTTAAAGCTGAAAGCTTTTCTATAACGTAAACTTTAATGCTGTACTTGAGCTCATGTATTCAGCAGAAAAAGCTTTAGAGGCATCCCTACAGTAAGTGAAATCATGAAGAGTGCAGTGATCATGAATAAGATGTTATGAAAGTCTGTCTCATAACTGAAGGAACACAAGTTGCTCTCTTAGAAGTTTGGGGCAATCTTGGATGCGGTCCCAATCCTGTATCAAATTCTAGATGGCTGCTGGCTTGTTTTTACATACTCATTACAATAGCACTAGGATGCCTAATGCAAAGAACAACTCTTTTTTTGCTGGATATGAATAGACAAGCAAGAGAATAGGAGGTTCCTTAGGCACGACAATAGAAAAAAGAAAATAAGATATACTCATCCTCAGGGTCTTATCTGAATCATACAAGGCCACTAAATACAATTTCACCCTCTTAAAAGAAAAGGAAACAGGAAAGGTGACAGAAAATTTTAAAGAGATGTTCCATAAGGCATTATTTGTGTTTTTCTTCCTCTAGCACAGCAGCCATAGGATGTAAGGAGCCAAAGGGGACTAAATGGCTTCAAACAGAATTACAGACTGCACCTTACCTCTTACCCCAAAGGAATGAGGTCCATTCACATTACTTATATCACAACAAATAAACAAAAGCCAAACTTCATTACTGCAAATACAGACAGAATGAAAAGGAGTGGTCAGAGAAACCTCCAAAAGCAACAAAAAATTAACATACCTATTGAGGAAAATGCTACTAACATCATCATGACTGATAGGTGGTTTCTTTGAACTTGCAGCCATTCTTAAAGGTCTCAGAAAACAGTTCACAAGAACATAAAGTTGATGCACATATTCAGATTCAGCCTCAACCATGTTAAAAACTATCTGATTCCTTTTTCTCATACTTTCTGCATGGGGAGAACAAATATAATCTTGGACAATAGTCTTCCATTTTCTTCTACATAACCAGCCCCTCATAAAGCTCTGAACCTAAAAGGGAACCAGGCAGAAAAATAGATGAGAAGAAAACTTTCATGATTACTTGTAAGTTCTCTCAATAAATAATCATCTACACAAAATGGCTCTGTCAGAAAAATCTGTTGTCCTCTAAAACATTACTGAACTATAACTGTTCCTTAATTGTTCTTTTAGGTATCTATTTAAGTCCTACAAGCATTTGGTAATATTCATACTTGTTGCCCCAAAATCATTTGAAAATAGATCATATACGTATCAAGATTTTACTACAGTCTCAAATGTTCAACCTCTTCCTGCCACCACAATTATCCTACACACAGCTTGTTTAAACTACTCTGACCTCTCCTTACACATTTCCCACTTCCTTTACTACCAATCACATTGTGCAACATTTTTGTGTAAGGTATTTTAAGACAGACTTCAATATCAGCATTAACATATTTTTGAAAAACCTGTTAAGCTCAGTCTGGTTTCTGTTTTGTACAGGCAGCACTTAGTGTTTCTATCTAAAGCTACATATACTGTTTAATATCAGACACCTAGACCAGCAATACTATTATCCAGAAAAGGCAGATTTGGGACATTCTTAAAGCGATTCTCTGTGTTACAGAAAATCCTACTTAAGCATAATATCCATTGAAGTTACAAGTGGATTAAACATCGATTTCTATCCACAGAAAACTTCAGTTACCCTGACTTCACTGTGACAATCATTTGTCTTGAAAGAGAAATTGAAATTTTCACTGGTAACAGGTTACACTGCATAAACAACTTAAAAAAGGTCCAACTGTCAAAACAATCAAGATGTAGAGAGCAGTGAATCAGAATGAGAACTCTCCTTGTACTAAAAGAGACATTTCTGTCTTTATTACAATGAAAAAGAATATTCACATAAGGGTACCAGCTCAGCGTTGAGCCTGACTCAGACTATCTGATCCAGAAATGCTTAGTGAAATGAAGTCCATGCAGAAGAAATTATGTAATCTGAGAGACCAAGCACTGACAAAATCTGCGTGACAGATACAGGATCACATCTTCAAGCATGACTTCCATTTATACTCATATATTAGAATTCATGGGAGTCAGCTATGGGCACAGTTCTGGAAGCAGTTATGTGCAGCCTTAAGCAGTATTACCAAAACCTTCACAGGTAAAGACCATATAAACTGAGACAATTCTTCCCTTATATTAAAAACAGTGGCCGTATTCTCCTAAGATGACCAATACAGACTAGCAGAAAAACTGAAATAAACCGGTGTCTGCATTTTCAGTATTAGTATTCCATAATCAGTGACAAAGTGTAAATTATTCTCTTATTTCTTTACAAACTTTTTTTCACGACAGGAATATAAACTCACTATATGCTTGACTCTTACAGAATGTGGCCTGTGACCTAACTTCAATCTTCACAAGCAGTTCAATGAAATTCTCTAAACTGAATATACACAAAAGTAAAAACAAACACTTAAGTAAGTAGGAAATATACTATGGGATAAATAATCCTCTGAGAAATAGAAATTTGTATTATATAACTTGATAGTTGAGTGTGCTTAAATAAACAGTAACTGAAGACAAAACTAGTGAAAGACAAAACTAGACGTACTAAAATAGAACACCTCCCCCGTTCCATTTTTCTCCTCTCAAACACAGAACAGTGCATGTTTACCTTTTTGATTTTTTTAATATCTGGATCCTCGTCTTCTTGGTTGCCTTGATAAGGTCGCATTCTTTCTTTTGTTTTATTTAGAGCTATGATCTGACAAAAACAATCATTAAATGCTTTCCAGATTTAATGAAATTCTTACATTATGGAACTAGCAGCAAAATAATTTCCTTATCTTTTAAGGCTCTTAAGTTTGTTTAAGCTGCACAGTATGACAAGCAAATATTTGACAAAAGGAACATAAATAACAATTCTCAGGAAACAAAAAGTCTCTTGATCCATATGGAAGAGGAGACAGAAGAAAGATGGTACTCCTCCCAAAGTGAAGTGTGCCTTTCACACTTCCTCAGATCAAAACTGCAACAAAACTCCTAATGCTCAGTGAAATACAGTAGTTTGGATCAAATTAATTGTTCAAAGACATGTAGAAATAATACTATCAGTGGTATTCTTATTGCAAAGCAACGTGCCGTCTTAAACTCTTGGACAAAGTAGTAATCCAATTAGTTTACCAGTTCGTAATACTTCTAAGACAAAAATCTGGCCAAGAATTCATAGGATAAATATATAATCATTCACAAAAATAACAGTAATATTGAAAATTATTATAATGCACACAGCAAAATATTGCAATTTATTGATTACTTGATGACTTTGCCACATACTTCAGATTTAAGTCTTTCAATTTCTGTGTCTTGATCTTCAAGTTGATGTCGAAGCTGATTGGCTGCAATCTTTTCAGTCTCCACAATTTGGACAAGATGAATGTATTTCTGCATCAACACTTCCCTTTCAATCAGAATATCTGAATAACTAGAAAGGAAAACAATTATTTTAGTAAAATAGCAAAGTGTTGCCTTTCATATCCCTTTATGGGATATTGACAGAATAAAAAATCACAAAAAATGGCAAGAAATCAGCAAAAAGCTTGTTTGTTTGGCTTAATACTTAATGAACAGCTTGATAAAGAATCATTCAAAGCTACAAAATGTTCACTTAGTTTTTCAGATACAGAAGTGTACCAAATCTCCCTAGAGCAAGAAAACTGCACTCATTTTTAAAAGCTTCTAATTCTCAGGTTAAGCTCGAAAATTTTCTTCAGTCAAATTCTTCAATTATTTTAAAGGGCTGCATTTCCTTCTGTTACTTGGGACATATGGGTATAGCATTTAGCACCTCATCTGAAACACTTCTAATTCTGTCTCTATGAAAGAGCCCCCATCATCACCAACACCATTATACTGCTTTGCTAATTCCTATTTCATTGTTTTATTCAAATAAGTGTATTTAATTTACTTAGGAACTATGGTATCAGTCATTTCTTTTAATTCTTATCTGCCCAATCATGAACTCCAGTTAAAGAAGAAATCAGATCTTCATATACAACATCTTACTCACGCTTTTTTCACGATTCAATCTCTCTGACAAATATAATTTAAATATGCATAAAAAGCACAGTCCTATGAAGTGCCTGCTTGCTGGAAACAATTCAGTAAAATCTACAGACACATACAGCCTATTTACCTAGGTCTCAAGGAGTTCGTTCCCCTGAGAGTTAAATAATTAACCACTCATCACAACTGACGGGTGTGGTTGACACACTGGAGGGAACGGATGCGAGCCAGAGCAATCTTGACAGATATGGCAGGGGCACTGTGTGAAGCTCATGAAGTCAACAAGGCCAAGTGCAAGGTTCTGTACACAGATCAATACAATCTCAACCACAAATTCCAGCTTGGCAGTGAAC
Source organism: Oreortyx pictus (assembly GCA_036925125.1). Taxonomy (NCBI): domain Eukaryota; kingdom Metazoa; phylum Chordata; class Aves; order Galliformes; family Odontophoridae; genus Oreortyx; species Oreortyx pictus. Next base: position 4,318,570 of record JAUPFR010000004.1, on the reverse strand, counting down.
TGACTAGAAGCAACACTCAGGAGAAGGACTTAGTACTGGTGGATGAAAACGTGAGCATAACCTGGGTATGTGCGCTTGCAGCCCAGAAAACTAAGTGCATCCTGGTCTGCATCAAAATAAGTGTGGCCAGAAGGGAAACAGAGGTGATCCTTCCCCTCACTTTCACAAGGCACAATGCAGAGTATGGCATTAAGCTTTGGGGTCCCCAAAACAAGGACATGGACCTGTCAGGTTCAGAGGAGGGCCAGAAGCATGACCAGAGGGCTGGCGCACCTCTCTTATGAGGAAAGGCTCACAGAGCTGGGGGTTTTCAGCCTGGAAAAGAGAAGGCTCTGGAGAGACCTCCTTGCAGACTACAAGTACCTAAAGGGACCTACGAGAAACATAAGGAGGGAGTCTTTATCAGGCAGCGTAATGACTGGACAAGACGTAATGCCTATAAACTAAAGCAGGGGAGATTTAGATTTGATGTTCAGAGGAAATTTTTTCACTCAGAGCTGGAATTGGCTGACCAGAGAAGCTGTGGATGCCTTATCCCTGGAGGTGCTCAAGGCTGGGCTGGATAACACAGCGTGAGGTGCCCTTGTGTGTGGCAGGGGGCTGGAACTAGATGACCTGTAAGGTCCTTTCCAACTCAACCCATGCTACAGATCTATGGCTTGTAAGACAAAGACCAAATTGCAAACACATGACAGAACTAAGGTGCAAATCTTTGGCAAAGGATCTTTTATTATTTTATGATCTATAATCTATCACTGAAAATGCTAACTATCACATCTCTCCTACTGTCATGTTAGCACAGGATTTGACAGAAGGAATTTTTGGATTGCACGTGTTTTCCTTTTTGGATTGCACATGTTTTCCCTTTAAACTTCTTTCTACTTGCTACAGTATTTATTTTTAAATGAATATTTGCCATTAAATGCTGACTTAAAAACATGCATCCTCTCCAGTTAATCTTTATATATATATATATATATATATATTTACTGCTAATTCAATCAGTTTAAGTGTAATCACATAGTGGAGGGGCAGACCATTTTGTCCAGCGATTATATTTACTGCTTAACCTGGAAACGAAACTTAGATTTAAAATAGCTACAATGAGTTACCATAGCTATTATAAAGCAAAAGTTTCTCCTCCTTGTATGCATTACAGGAAGAAGCAAATTCAGTAATATTGCATTTTTAAAAATATTTTAACTAACTCAGTAGTAAAAAGTAAATGGCCAAAAAAAGGCACTGAATGCCTCTTCTAACAAATAAAACATAATCCCTAAAAAAAAACTACAGTTGAGCCGTACATGCATCTTTTGTGAAATAAACAGTAATAAAGTATGAGATCTAGTGCTTTACAGATGTTTGTTAATTATCTTTTTGATTTACCAGAATTCCACTTTTTCAGAAACCACAGGTCTTAATCTCTTTTTACCTTAAGAGCTACGATAAGAAGTGTCTGAATTAGAAACAGACAGCACATGTACATTTACAATGATTAAGAGATGTTACAACAATAAAAGCATATGAAACTGAGAAGAAAATGTAGTCCTTTCTGCCTGCAGCACCAAGTAATCCACATTTAATACGAAGAGTGGCCTTTTCTACCCAGAACTAGATCCAGACAGGTGACAAACCCTTTTTTTTTTTTTTTTTTTGATCTTTCCTTTTCAAAATTATCTTTCTTTCTTTCTTTCACTACAAAATGTTTCCAATAAAAAATTTTATAAATTCGTATTTGCTTTTATTTAAGGCCAGGGAAAACATCAAGATATAGAATCGTGAAGAGCAAACAATTCCTGCAGCCTTAACTGACATTAGATTCAGGAATATCAGTAAATATAATAATTTTTTCTGCTTTTCTTGTTAGTTTTATTTTCCACTTTTAGGGGAAGAAACTTCATCTAAATTTTTCAATTTCTTAAAATGCATTAAGATATACCTCTGCAGTCTTACTTTATAAGGCCATGAGAAATTTACAAAGAAAGACTGAAAAGTTTTTGGTTTTTTTTTTTGAAATGTATGTAGACAGTTTTGCCTAGTTAGTGGTTTTGATTGAATGAAATGTCCGTCTCAGCATGGAAACCAAACATTTCCCTCACTCCCGTAACTGGCAGTACAAGGAAATGTTAGTTGGAAAAGCCTATGTTACTACTGTAACTTAGAATAGGCTAACCATTTTTCTTTTCAAATCTGCACTTGCTCTGGGAAATGAAAATTACAGGATCTTGGAATAAACTTCACTTAATTCCAACAACACTTTTCTCTGCACTTCTCATCTGTCTCTACATTTAAGACTTAGATATAACATTTAAATTGCTAATCTGTGTATCAAGCATAATCTCTGGAGCCTTCAAAGACAGCATGATTTCAATAATGAATCAGCAGGCTTTTAATTGATTACATATGTATACAAAATCCATTTATAAAGAAAATGACACGAAAGCCTTCAACTGTCAGAAGAAGATGAAAAAATCATAAAACAATGCATAAACAGTCTGGATCTCATTCTCATGTTTAAGTACTGTTTAAAAGAAAAAAAACTGTTGTGAATCACTGTTTTCTGTAAAGTGGTATTTATTGAGTGAAGTAATTCTGTAAGGTTTTAACAGTAAGTAGCAAGACTCAGAAACAGAGCAACTTGAGCAGTGTCTCACTATTAGGAACTTCCTTTTGTGGTACCAGGTGAAGATAAAGGCTTCAGTACTCTAACTGTACAGCAACTACATAAGCAGCCAAAAACACTATGCAGTGAACCTTGCCAGAAATACTTATGGTCGTTTCAAATCACCCCTAAGATCTGAAATGCAAAATGCAACCTCTTCAAATACGTGTGAAAAGCAGGCAAGATGGCTTTGATGGTGTGGCATGCAAAAGAAATTGCTTGCACATCTGCCCATACAAACTACCTTCAAGCAGCCTTAAGACTTCTCATCAAAGGAGGAACAGCTTCCAGACAGGCTTTGAAGTTTACTGTCATATTAGCAGTCACATTATGGATGGCAAATGTTACAACAGAACCTACATAATCCATCCCTATGATTGGAATCCATGTGTCTTGTGAGATCACATGTACATAAGTACTGTTAACCTTCAATGAACTTCTGATCATAACGGGATTTCAGAGACAACTAATGGCTTTGAGAGTTTGCAGGGCTGTGGTTTATTGGAAATATAAAACTAAAAGATACACATGGACAACTGTTTAGAAAGGCTGTAAAAGTACTGTCTGTTGATTTCCAGTTGTCCAAATGGGAAATGGCATTTGGTCTATGTATGGCTACAGAAGTCAGGATGGAGAAGATGGCTTAGCAGGATGCATGATATATCCAGAAACATGGTTAGTTTGCACCTCAAATGGCTCATTATTTTTAGTACAAGAACCTTCTGATTGAGATATGACAATAAAAAGTGAAACATAATCTCTCAAAAAGAGCCACTTGAAAGCTTATTGCACCCAAGCCATGGATTTGGGGAATGGCTTTCTTTTAGATGAAGGGTACACTGGAGGTCAGTGCTATCCTCTCATGGGACAATGACACAATTCCGAAAACACATCTCAATAATCTGTTGCATTATCCATCAAATTCCAAAACACAGGACCCACTACAACTCATACTAAAAGGAAAGCTATTTCAATTGTCCCAGCACTCTTATCCAGAAAAATCTGACTAAAGAAATTAATCTGTAACAAATTCAAATAGAGAGGCACATTACCCCATTATGCAAAAAAAAAAAAAAAAGGCAGAATTCAACAGTAGTTTTTGAGGAACAGACCAAATAAAAAGGGAAGAGAGACTCTTCACTGTGTGAGCTGAGGATTCACTGAGCTCCAGGGAACGTGCAGCTAATACCTCTTGGAGGGGAGGGGGAAGGGGTTGGTGAAAATTCAAATATTCACTTAGAAAACAACTACCACACCAATCACCTGGACAGCCATAACAACAATAAACAATGTTTGCGTCTGGAGTTTTGTGCCTATCTGATGTGCTGTGTGCTGATGTGGAAATGACAGAAAAGGGAAACACAATAGGAACCTATCTGCCAAGATGTACAAGTCCCCTTAATGGGCTAAAGAAGTAGTTTGCAGCAGCACTTAGATGTCTGCTCCAGGAACACAGCCCTCCTGGGGGAGAAGACAAATTTCTACATGCAAGGAGCATAGGTGATACAGATCTCCCTAGCTCTATTTCTGAGACTAGGCTGTGTGATAACAGGCCAATTTTAACAAACACAAATAATCTAAGCAGATAAATGAGCCCCTTGGCCTGGCTACTCCCATAGCTATCACAGGAAACAAATCAGCCCATAAAAGGTCAGTCTCCACAAGAATGGCCACCAGCACAGGCAATAGACAGGGAACACCAATGACCCAGTCAAGAAAAAGTCTGCCAGCTAGTTGCAGGAGTCACCAGTCTCACAGTCAGTAAGGTTGTCTGGCTGTGCCCTGCACCTGATCACCACAGTACGCTCTATCTTCTCAGTAAACTCAATTTCTAACTCTTTCCCTGAGTGAGAGGACTCTGTATACATGTTCAACAGGCCCTGTGTGTCTGCAGGTCCAGGAACTACCTGGAGAGAAGGAGCATGTGCTTGTGGTGTGGGTGTGCATGTTCAGGATGTCATCACTAGTGAGTATTAAGCCTAACTAGACAGTGGGTAGGATTATTCCCTTGGAAGCCACGTATTGATGGGAGTGCAAGAACTAGAATAATCAGAGTCAGTGAGGTGGCCTCTGGAAGTCACAGAAGACCCAGTTCATTTCCTGCAAAGACCATAAGGTTGGGCAATTAACTGAAATACGTATTTGCATGTATGACTTCTGGAAATGAGCTTATCCACCAGCTAGTAATCAGCTAGGCTGAGTGTGTGAGGTCTGATACAGGACACCCTCACCTCTGAGTGAGGAGGACTGATGACCAGCAGCTGAAGAGGGACTGAGGGTTTTGGGTCATGCTTGCAGTTGCGAGCAATGGAAGTCTAAGGATCCAGGGCCAGTTCCTGGACAGACTGCATATCTAGGATATTTAGTGAAGGGCTCCATACTGTACACATGTACATTTTTACAGAAGTACGCCTCCAATCTGATCAGTCAGGAGGGGAATAAGATAAGGCTGCTGGTAACATCTGTGCCTGCAAGTCTATGTCTGTACTGATCTATGTGGCCAGCTATGTTTGCATCTGTGTTCATCTGTGTTGAGAACACATGCTGAGGCTCACTTCTGGTTCAGTCTGGGCACAGGGACAGAGGCAGCCTCAGATCTGGTATCCCCTGTCCTTTTGTTCTGTGCATTTAGCCACACATTATTTGAACAGCAGATATGAGATTGCTTTGCTTATGTTCTGAGCATTACTCAAATCCTTTCAGGCCCATTCCCAGCCAACTGGAAAGTACAAAATCATGGTTGTTATTGCCTTTCCAGCACTGAGGCATCAGCAGCAAAGGCAGCTTCCAGGCAGCTTTGAGCTAGCACACTGAGCTAACAACTGTTTGCAAAATCCTATGTGAAATACATTCTGCATTAGCAGGCAAAGTGTGCCAGTAAGACTGAAAAGCGAGCCTTTTCTTTGAGGATTGTGGACTGGATGGCACATCACTTGGTTTAAACAGCAATCTAGCTGGAAGAAACACTCCACTCTTCTTCCCCATGTAATCTTTTCCAACCATGTGCTTCCCATTCCTTTGTGTGGTGAATGCAGGTTTACTGTGTGGATGTATAGTCAAAAGACTCAGAGAACTAAGATAGATTAAAACTAAACTGGCAAAAAATTATGCAAAACATCATCATTTTTAGTGCAAATCACTTTCCCAATTAAGTTCATGCCTGTGGCAGCATGAGGGAAGGGTTGGCAAAGGTGTGGGAATGAACAGTTGATGTACAAAAATGACAGCTCCTTCCAGCAGCAGTGTACGCTTGTACAGGTCTAAAACATACAAGAAACTGCTGCTTGGGGTACTTATTTAAGACTTTCAAATAAGCTAGAGTAGAAATTTGATGAGTATTTCATACAGTAAAAAAAATAATAATAATTTAAACAAAAACAAAAACCCAACCTAAAATAAAATGAAATAATACAATAAGGTTATATGTGCATATATATACATAAAATCAGTCTCAGTCTATTGACAGAGAAATATATTTTCAAAAGGGACCAAGTTCCAGAAAAAAAAAGCCCAAGATAGAAATCCTAGAAGCAGCCACTGACAGAGGAGCTGGCATGTGCCAAGAATAAATCCCCCAGTCCAGAATTGTAACTCCAAAGAAGTAAACCTTTCTCTGCTACTCTGAATATTACTGAAAACTCAAAACACTGAGAATTGAAACAAAATGAAACGAGATGAAAAGCAGGTATGAACATATAGCTCACAATGAACTGTGTCCCAGTAGAATATCCTGAGTTGCATATGCCACTGCAAGATCATAAACCATCCATTCTCAGATGAGGAGGAGGTACTGTGGAGGGGTAAGGACTGCAGCATCTAGCTGCAGCACACAAAAGCACATCAGCTCTCAATGACTGTGTACAGTACTCCCCAAAATGATAAGCAGTAGCATCCCACCACAGCAAAATCTTCCAAGAAACGAGGAACACGTTTAGCCCTTCACAATAGAAAATGATTTAATTAATAATTTGCATCCAAACCAAATACCTAATTCGCAAAGAGTGTTGTAGTGTGTACTGGGATAGAAAGACTTAAGTTTTTCAGCTGTATGCTTGTAGCTTGCAAATTAAATAAAGCACAGAAAAGATTCTGATGACTGCGAATATGCATTTAGAAAAAAGTCAGGGAAAGCAATCAAAAAATCACACGTTGTGCGCACCAATAAAAAACAAAAAACAACAACAACAAAAAAACAACCAAATCCACAACCAAAAAAACCAACACCAGCAACAATGAAACAAAAAGAATGAAAAACAAATCACTCCAAGCCTGTTTTGTCTTACCTAAAACATCGACTATCATAGCTTCTGATGACAAAGGGACCCTCCAGAAAGTAAATAAATATTTCTAGCACATTCACACAAGACAAGATAATCCAGGCCTTAAACTTAAGGGAAGGAGAAATGTTCTTAATATCTCTTCAGTTTTTTACCTAAGATATCTAAGATTCTGAGAAAAGTATCTTCAAAGTGCTACGCAAACTGTTATCTAGCAACTTAAAACAAAAACATGAAAGGGTCAAAAATGTCTTCTACAAGTGTCAGACAAGCAGTAAGACTCAAGCAGTTGCTGCAGCTTGTCCCCGTGTGTAAAAAATACAGACAAATTCAAGCAAAAAAAGTCTACATTGGTGATGCAGGGAAAAAAAAAATCTGTAACAACATTGTATTATTTAAGACTGCAAGAAAAGTAAGCGACAGCCTAGAACTATTATCTTTCACTTTCCCCTATCTTTGGTAAAAGACCCAGTGCTTAAACAACTAGGTGTGTATCCACAAGTGTTTTTTGCTAGGCACAACACAAAGCAAAGCAATTTGCACTCAAGAATAATGATGTAACAACAGTACTGTCTTATGCTCTGTGTTCAACAGCTGAATTTCAACATATTTTTTGTCACTAGAACATGAAACGCAATGTCCAAGTCCTTCAAAAACCTTGCCAAGAAATATAGAACCTATGCAGAAAAGCACATTCAAAAATCCCTCAGATGACACAGGGTCCTAAGAATATTCCTCATAGTCAGTGTCCATAGTTCCAAGTTACTATAGCTGTCACTTCAGATGACAGGTGCAAGCAACAATTCAAGATTAGCTTCTTCTGGAGAGCTTGTCAATGTTTTCATTTGTGTGTTCTTTAAGGTTAGTTTAATGTTTTGCTAACTGCTACCCTGGAAATTCATGTGGGAAGTGTTTATGAACCTTCCAATAAGAAATTTAAACTCACTGTTGTGAAGCTCTTTTTGCATATGTGCCTTTTACACTAGGCAACAAGCTGGAAGAAAATTCTCAGAATAAGGAACACAGTGTAGGATCCTGGTTACCCTGAATGCCCTTACCAGAAAGCAAAAAATTCAGTCTTCTTTCCTCATTTCCTTTCTAGCTTGAATTACAGCAGAAATTGTCCTAAATCCAATAACAAGTTGAACAGTCCCCCTTAATAACACAGGTGGTATGGGAAGAAATGTTATAGCTTCTCAGTTCCTGAAATGTGTTGTTCTCTGACAGGGTTGCCATGCAAAATATGGCTCATCTAATACCACAGCCCAGCAGGTGCTCCAAGAAAGAGTGAAAACAGTTCAGTTAGGCACCAATGCTAAGAAAATGATAAGAACAAAAACGGTAGAAGCCTAGAGGACATAAGGGCTAGAGCTTCTGGGACTAATTTCAGAAGGTCTAAATTAAACTGCTATCTGGTGTTGTTCATTTTTCATTATAAAGCACAATCACTTTTGTTTACATGGCATAGATTGTGAGCAACTCAGAAACTGTCTCCTTCCTCAAAGTGTTACCATGGTACAGTAGATTAGCTGAGGTTAGCATATAAAAGAGGCTGGAGAAAGCACATTTCAGCAGACATTTGCCTCTGCAGTCCGTTTCTCCATGCTTCAGTTGACTGATTTTCTGTAAACCTTGAATACTAACCCATCAGACCTTTTTTTTTTTTTTTTTCCCTGGGAAATTATTGCAGTGCTGGAAGTATTAACATGCTCCTTTCAAAAGGCACTGTTCAGAACTTCAATTTAGAGAAGAATTTTCTTCATTATATTTTCTCACAATGATGGTTTGATTCTCTTTTTCTTACATTTACTCCTGAATAAGAGCTTTTGAAGAAACATTCATTTCTTCATTTGGAACATCACTTATTTCTTCATGCATATAAATCACTTTGCTTTTAACGGAGACTAATCCTAGGAGCTGTTTCTAATAAAAGGGTGTCCTGTAGCATATTTCACCTAGAATACAATCACTTGCAAATGATAAAATACAGCTTTGTAAGCATGAACTGAACATATCCATGAATTGCAAGTAATGCACATCTAACACATTGTAAAATGTATTTCTATTTTATAAGGTGAATTTAGATTTTCAAATTATTATCAGTGAAACAGAGGTGAAGATTAATGATCAAGTTTCATACCTAGCCTGGTGAATAGCTTCCACCCATTCGTCTCCATCAACTTCATCCTCACAACGGAGCTCCAGTGGCTTCTGCCCTTCATGGCCAAACAGAACAGTAAAGTAATACTGCAAATTAAAATGAGAAAAAAAAATGTTTAGAAGCTGTTAAAAAGGTATATAAGTCATCTTTTTAAATTCAGCCCAAACCATTGTCAGCCTGTGATGATGTGTTTTATAATATTAGTCATGAAACATGAAGCTGAAACTGTAACATACTCCCCTGTGAATCAAGCTAATAGCTTTCCTGATACAGTAAGTTACCATTCTTAAGATCTCACATATAAGACAACAAGCTTCTACAGTTGACTACAATACTGTAACTGTAGTAGATTATCTGTTGTTCTTTTTTCCTTGCATTTTTTCAGATAACGCTTTTCTTAGGATACCAAATCTGGTGACGCCACCACTTCATCACAAGAACGTGCACTTGGTCCAGATGATGTCCTCATTACTCCAAAAGAATAAGAAAAGTGTCCCTTCAGATTTTTCACACTCCAAAAACACTTCTTTTTTTCAAGTAGCCTCTGCCATAATTATCACTACAGCACATTTCATGTTCATAAGAAAATACTCTTTACAAAAGAAGCATCATATTTCTGATGGCCTTTTCACATGAAGGATTTTGCCCATGGTACGTTCTGTGGAATGCAAAAATTTCAGGGAAATTTTTCCTCCTTTCACAATCAAGTAATACAAATAATATTATCAATATCTAGCAGAACCTGAGAACCTCATCATCTATTTCAAAACTCATCTCATAAGGCTACTTGCGAACAGTATTCCTGCAATTTAGATGAAAATAAGTGAGAAAATATTCTAACTAAATGCACACCTTTAATTTCAGTAGGTGCCTTGACAAGCCATCAGGTAGTCAGTTGTTTCGCGTGCAGATTTAGCTCAGTTGGATCTGACCCCACACGCAGCCCTCCAGTAGTTAGGCTGTGGCATTCAGGAGGACTCGGAGAAAAGCATTTCCATACCAGACTATTCAGTTCTCCTTATTACCAAAATTTCTCAGTTTCTCTTCCAACATCATCCCCGTTAACAGGAAACTGACTGTGACCACATGATAGCAATTATTTCCTAGGTTCTAACAGCAAATTCCAAACTCACATAGGTTAGGAAGTGAGGTATATAATTTACTTTCTCCCACCACTCCATTAGCCATTGTTTACAGCAGTAAGTAACCTGAAGTAATCTCAACAAACATACTGCTTTCCTTGTCAACCCTGCAGTTAAGCTGAAAATACCTCTCAGAGCCAAGCACAAAGCTGGGGATGCAGCAGATATAAAACACTTCAGAATTAGTAACCGTTTCAAGAGCAGAAGGAACACAAGCACAAAAAGGAACAGAGGGATGAAGTTTTACCTACAGAGAAGTGGCTGCAGATATTTGTAATCAACATTTATAATGAATTTTGTCCATATAAATAGAGAGGGGGTTTCATCCATTCACTGAGTCCTTCTGAAACATCTGGCAGCCTGCATGTACAGAGCCCAGCATGAACTGCATCCACTACTGGCACTAGGGCTGTGTGCACACCTGTGCTTTTATCTAGGTTCATGCCCAGGGGCCTCACATCTACAAAACCCAACTGTTTCTGTGCTTCTGAGTACAGTTCTATGTTTAATTTGATGTCAGGTAATGTGAATACACAAAATAGCATTCCACAAAGAGAAATCTACTTGCCTGTGCATTGTATTATTTACTACAAATTGTTCAATGTATACAAAATGCTTTTCATACAGAAGATCACAAGTACTGTAGGATTAGCAGCAGGCAACCAAAACAAGCAAGGCAAGGCAAAGTAAGCAGAAAAACTCACACATAATAGGCTACAGAAAGTTTGGGCCTACATCAGTTAGGTTTCTGAAAGAAAACTACTCTTGTTTACAGTCAGGAACGAATAAATCACTCAAAGGACAACCCTCTGAGTTTTTCAATGATGAGTGTCCTTCAAATCTGAATGCCTTGAACCAAAGTAAAATAATGACATCCGTAAGATTTTCCGTATCAGTAACTTTCTTAATAATGCAGTGCAGTTGAATACAACCTACAAGATGGAAAAAAGTGTAGCATGATTTCATACAAATGTGCTTTGTTTATAGAGTGGAAGTGTCTTTCTTTTAAAGTATATTTATAAAGATAAATCACACCAATCAGAGATGTATTTTATATAACAAGTTATTTGTGATTCACAAAGCTGTTAACTGACATATAAATAAGAACAGACACAAGTATAGACAAGCACGGGATTTAATCCCACTGTGTTCAAGTTAACAGAAAAGACAGCACTGCAGTCCTCCCTATCTCTTCCTTTAGAAGTCATCTAATTCAGACCTCATTTAAGCAAGATTTGCAGTGACCTCACGTCACAAAATTTAGACTTAGAATTATGCAGTTATTACAGTGACAGATCTAAATCCTTTTCATTAGACTAAGAAAATGCACAAATTCAAACTTTAGAATGTTACTGCCAAAGGGCTGGACTCAATGAAAACAACTAGATTATAAAAGGCACTTGTTTCCATAAGCTGCTTTTAGAAAATCACCTACTTGCTCCATCACACGTTGATATGGGGAGTACTGCACTCCAGCATGAGCATCAACTATCACTTGACTTAGCCAGAAGTCAACTCTATGGTAAGTAAAGTGCAAAGTATCGTAACGTACCTCCAAAGAGAATCTCTACATCATGCCTGAATTTTATCTCCTCTATTAACATTTCTCAAGCAGCAAATATTTTACTGCAAGAAAATATGATGGTTACCTTGATACTTTACTATATTTTCAACACTTTTCTGTATAAACCCAAAGGTTTCCTGATGACAGTAAATATTTATGCACTACAGGACACATTTATACCAGGTATCAGTATCATCATTTATCATGTCTGTTGAACTAACAAGTAGGCACTCACATGTCAAAATAAACCCATGTTTTGATTGGAATTTTTTTTCTGTTTGTTCTAAAATCTTCAGTCTCATAGAAGATAAAATGAACATTCTGTATTTTGATGTAAAACATACACGTTCATTTCATTTTAAGGTGTCTTCAGTATTCATGTATGCACAAGTGAAATAGAAGTCTTTATCTTAATACAAGCAGATTTGGATGGGGAAATTCTCTAAAACACAGCCTGAATAAAAGAGGGAAAGTTATTACTAGTTGCATAATTTTGAAGGCACTGTCTTGACTGACCATGAAGAAAAGAAAAACAGGAGCAAGATGCATTAAGAATATTACTGTGCATCACTTCTCCAGCCTGTATCAAACAAAGTTCCTTACTGTGGAAAGAATGAAAGATTACAGAGAGCTGATCAGTACCTCTGCTTCAGAGAAGTAACCAGAACAAGACTAAGATGAAAAGTACTTCACCAGAGCATTTACTGCCACTCATTATTATGCTGAACTCTCCACTGACAGTCTAATACACACATATATGTACAAACATTGTAAAATCCCAGATAACAGCTGTATTCAAAGTCAGACAGCAAAAGATTTAATGTTGCCATGCTTCCTAAGGAGAAGAACAACCTTTATTCTGGGGAAAAGAACAACACAAAACATGCTCTGTATAAATATCCCTTTTGTAGCATACTAGGGTCAATTTTCCATCAATACAAACACCCTTAAGACTAAATTTCTCAGCAACAGCATGCTGTTTCCCTTCTGAATGACAGGATTTGCTGTTTATGAAGTGAGAATCACACAAACAGACACAGCACTTCCAGTAAACAGGGATGGTACCACAGCTCACTCTTCTCTCCATCTCACATGGAATTTGCAAAGGACATCTCTGCTTTGTCACCTAGTAGCTCATCACCATGCTTCTATCATCTGTTTACTCCTTTCCATCCCCTACTACTGCAGCAATCAGAAAAATCTTTTCTTTTAGTAAATTACTGCTGATGCTCACAAAGGAAGTAACAATTTCAAGTTACTGCAAGACGAAAGGAACAAGAAGAATAAGCACTTATCTTCCCATAGTGGTGCCGTTGCACATCACAGACTGAAAAAGCTACTCCCACAGATGATAATGCAGCTTGACATTTCCTACTACAGGCTCCTGTGTCCAGGTCCTTCAAGATTTTGGTCAGCTTTTAGTGCCTGGATGGAAAAACTCATACTAGGTAAAGGATGCATGTGCTTTTGGCACCTAATCCTTTCATTAGCATGGTATAAAAAATATTTAAAGTGTGTTTCTAAGGCATCTACCAAATTTTTTAATGCTGTGGGCTTGTAAATGATTATAGTATGACAACAGATACTTGTACACACACTGCTTCTCCCTAAGCTTTCCATACTGAACATTAAACAAAATTATTCCCTCCATAATATACTATTTTTAGAACTTGAGTGCAGAGTGACCTAATGCTATTTCCTGATCTGTCAATGACTTACTATGCAGTTCTGTTCTCATTCAAGCCAGTAACTTGATAAGAATCTAAAAAGAAAATTCCAGCCATCATATTGAAGAGAATAGCAACAATAAATGCAAAACAGCTGGCAAAAGTTAGTCTGAGCATGAAGATTACCACCAAAAATTAGAAGCCTTAACAAAAGCTGTTTTCAGTGTTACAAACGAGGAAGTTTAATTAATGGCCTGATCCTTAAGGATTGCACTGGCATGATAAAAATCCTTTCACAGGAAAAAAGGTAGAAGAGACTACTAATTGAGACTGAATGAAACAGGTCAGAAATATGTCTCATTCTTGACTACCAGGGGCGTTTTTATTTCAGGATCTGGAAATCTGTTTGTAACCTCAAGCTCTGGACGGAGGAGCACAATCACTGCAGTGATCTAAGATTCTTTATCAGTCCTTGAAAGAAAAGCATTAAACTGCATTCAAAGTCAAAGCAGCACATACAAGGACGTATGAACTCATAAAGTTTCCAGATATCTTCTACTGTCAGTATTATGCCCAGGCTCTCAAATATAAAACAGCCCTTGCATTTTCTATTTCTTAAATCCTTTGGAAAGCAGGGGAAAGGAAACAAGTCCTTTTGTAACAAGGCAGTATCCCTAAAAAGGAAAGAGTACAGAAGGATGAGGATATGGAGGTGAGGAAGACAGTGGACTGGATCACGATGAGCATAAAGGTAGCTATTTTCCTTTAAGTCAGAAGAAATCAATTGCCAAGGCTGGGCTTTCCCCTGTCTCAAAATTAGCTGTGCCACTAACACTGGCAAGAAATCGGTAGCTCACTGTTAAATTAGCATGAAAATGAACTATCAGTAAGAAGCATTAGAATTACTATACATTTCTTTAAAGCTTCCAGGGAGATCCACAAAGCCAATGCACTTCATATTTGTAACACACCAACTACTAAAAGCTATAATGAGAACAGAATTAGTGGATAATTGAATTAATATGGTGTACTTTGGAAAATCCAGTATCACATACATATGGTGATGTCATCAACTCTATGCCCTCAGTGTTCTTCAATGGGGTCAAGTAGCATTTGGATTACAACGATAAAATTTCCAGAATGTTTTTGACAAGATTTTAGAAGAATTAAGCATTCAGGACTTCCAAGAAGAAGGAGGAGGGTCCTTTCACAAACAAAAAGAAAAAAGACATCTAATCAAAAGAAAGATAAGAATTTGAATATTGGACCATCTGTCAGTTCTTACAGTGGAACAAGGTCACCAAAGGACTTCCACAGAGAACTGCTCTGAGAACTGGAAAAACAGATTACAAAGGATGACAAAGTTTGTTAATTATTCAAGATAGTAATGACAAGAACCATTGTGATGAACTGCAGACTCGACATGCCTGAGTTACTGGACAATAAAGCAGCAGATGAAGTTTGTGGTACACAAATGTAAAGTGACACACAGGAGGGAATATATTCCAAGCTTCACATGTGAAAAAAATGAG
Organism: Oreortyx pictus; assembly: GCA_036925125.1. Taxonomy (NCBI): domain Eukaryota; kingdom Metazoa; phylum Chordata; class Aves; order Galliformes; family Odontophoridae; genus Oreortyx; species Oreortyx pictus. Next base: position 4,303,565 of record JAUPFR010000004.1, on the reverse strand, counting down.
TTCTGTGCTTGGCACCACCATTCAGGGGTGAGAACCTAGGATAATGACAAATACTGCCATGAAAACACCAGCCCAGTGTCAGCACCTGCCAAAAAAGCAAATGAGAGTGGTAGGGATGATTAGGGAAGGACCGTTAACAGAGCAGACAAGACTATTAGGCTATAAAACATCTTGAGTAACATAAGCAGTTACACATATTCTTTGCAGCTGCACACATTGATTTTTATTCTTTAAAGAAATTAAGAGGAAATGTGTAAAGCTGGTGGAGAGCCACTGCAACATTTTAACTTCTGTGTTTCTTTGCGATGGCACGGTTTTGCTGAACACGACCAGGGATGAAGGCTTTTTATATCATCTTAATGTTACTTTATCACTCATGGCAGACAGAAATCTGGGGCTGAACCGGACAAGAGAAGAAAAGCCTTTTGAAAGCAATTAAGAAAGAGGCCTAGGAATCTGCTAATCCATAGCAAATAAAGGCAAAAATAAGAACATGGCAAGCCACTGGATCAAGAACAAGTTAGAAGGCATTTTTTTGAATGCCACCTCTCACACTGAGGATAGTCAGAGATAGGCTGCAGTATCTATCCCACTTTTTGGTTAAACACCAGCCAAATACAAACACCAACGCTATAAAAGACAATTATGTCATTTTATGCTGCCTTTTCTCTTTAACTAATATTGGATTAAATAGAGTTATAAACTGCAGCATAAAATCTATTCTGGCCTGTGTCACTTAATCACGTCTGAGCTATTCTGCAAATAATGCCTAGGCCAAAAGCAGCAGCAGTATGTTTAAACAAGCAATCAGTAGTTTGGATGTAGAGAGGATATACATAAGTCTACTCTCTTTTATACGCTCTTTCTATATTGGTAGAAAAAAAAAAAAAAGAAGTAAAAAAAACAAATGCTGCTGTTGATGATGATGATAATAATAATAATAATAAAAAAATATAATATATATATATATATATTATATATATATAATAATATAATATATATATATTATATATATTATATTATATATAATAATATAAAATATTATTTTATAATATTTATTATATATTATATATTATATATATTATATATATATTATATATATATAATATATATTATATATTATATAATATATATATAATAATAATATAAAAAAATAAAATATAATAAAAATAACTAGCATGCAAAACAAAAAAATGAAAAAAAGGAATGCACAATGATTACTGAAGACCACAGTCCTGCAAATACATTAACTTGAATAAAAATGATGCCAAATTATAATGGTTATAGCATTTGTTTCCATGGATGAGAGAATCAGGCTAATATGGCCCCATCTGCTAAATTTTCAGTGCAGACCATTTGTACTTCAGCAACACACCATCAACAGGGAAAAATTCTGCCACACAAAAGGAGACTTCCACATTTAAAGACTACAGTAACTGACACAGCAGAGTAACCATCTTCTCAAAATTCATTTGTCCCTGTCCAGTGGGAATTTCCTGGCAGAAGACACAGGCTGGTTACCTGGTAAGGCTGTGCATAACCTAGCAGCAGGACATCTTTCCTCCCCTCTCAACAGTCATTTCTCTATGGCTGCTGTCCCCAGGGCCTGGCACAGAACAGAGAGGTCTATAACGAAGGACTGGAATTCAGGACAATCATTTTAAACATCTCATTTTGTTGGGAAATCTGTGTATAATTCAGGTCTCTTAAGGCCTTTTGGGAACAAACTTGAACTCCATATCAATAAGCCTGTTTCTGGCAAAGCAATCTACAAAGCCACTCACCTAAGTTTTCAGGGAGCTGAAAGGCTGCACTGTGATGCTACCATATTCACTAGTAAACATTCACAGCATTCCCAGAACAGCTGCTTTCCTGCTTATCCTTAGCTTCTCCTCCCACATGCAAGGCCTCAAGAGACTGACATTGATATGCCTTTATATCTAACTTCTGGGGGTTGCAGTACCCGACAGTATTTTTATAAAACAAATACCTATACAGTGAAAACTGTTTTCTGTATATGTCACACAAATAAAATCCACCTAAAAGCAAGAGATAGGAAGAATTTGTTTTCTTATTGATTCTGATATTCTTCTGCTTCCCACTGTAAATCATGAACCCCTTCCAAAGGATTCTCATCCTTGCAAGCACTGGAAAAAAGAAACATTACTCAGGTCTGCCAATCTCTCTTAACCTCTGAATTTTAGCTACCATATTAACATGCATTGCTTCTCATTGCTTCCAGACTTCAGTTTCTTTATAATATATTCCCTAATTCCCTTGCAAAAGGAATACATCACTTGCTTTGAAAAAGTTCCTTCTACTCACAGTTTGAGACGTGTTCAGTATGTTTACATTCGATCTATCTGTAGCTCAGCAGAAGCCTATGTTGAAACCATCATCACCTGCACTACCAATGCAAGCAACAGAAAAGGAGCACAGCCCTACCATGTAACCTAGCATGGAACAGCTGCATAAGCAGAAAACTGCACTGTTCAGATTGATAAAGAATGGACAGATAGGAGAAATGGTTAGGAGACATGAGAGAATACTGCAGTCAGTGACGGTTTTATATACATTCCAGAAATCAGACCTTTTGAGGTTTTCTTTTTTGGCGTCTCATTCCTAGCAAGCCTAACCTTTCTCCAACAAATAACCTTGTTATTTGTCCAAGTCTAACCTTGTCCAACAAATATCCTGTCACCCAACTTTCTTGACTGAAATCTGGTAATTAATTTATCTTTCAGCTAAATTCAGCTATATATAACCTCCGTTTTTGTTCTGCTCCACAAAATTAATACTGGTATTTTTAGTCAGCAGGTAAGATTTTAAAGGCCAGAAGGGACATTTATAATCTTCTAGTGATAACTCTTGGGTAAAACAGGCCAGAAAAAACTCAATAGACAGTTTCTGCATGGAAGAGCCCCACAGTGAACCACAGAACCTCTTTAATCAATGCTAACACAATAAGTAATGAAAATCTACCTAAGCTCTCGTATAATTGTTCTAGATGTCAAATCACACTTACTACAAAACATGCTTCTTACTTAAAACAATGAATGAACAGCTAAATAATGAAATTAATAATGTCTCAGTTTTGAATATTCTGTTCCAAGAGAATGTACTAGCAAGAGTGGAACCTGAGTTTCTCAGCAAACTCACTTATAAAAAAACCAGTACCACCACACACATAAAAATGTATATACCCAATATCATACACCTAAACAATTTTTTGCATAGTGTGTTATTTTGAAGTATTAATTTCCAATGAGCAGATCAATTGGCAGGCTTTCTAGTTATATTATGAATATACACAGAAGATTTGTCATTTTTGAAGCTCTGTATGACAGTAACTAATCTTCTAACTCCTCTACAAGGTAGGAATTATAGTGCTTAATTTAGACATAAGGATATGTGCATAGATGCCCAAATATAGATCTGCTGTGAACAAATTCAACTCAAGATTGCTATAAACAGAGCTCTTCTCCATAAAGTGAGCCAACACATGATAAGGAAGCAAGAATCAGAAGTCAGCTCATCCTAGACCTTGTTACATCTCTGTTATATATAACCATTTCTATATATAAACAGATTTAGGGAAAACAAACAGCTAAAATTGCAAGCAGCTGCAGTATTCTGTGAGATGAGGAGCAAGATTGGTATAATCCACTCTCTAGAATGGGAGACTACCAAAGCTCTGATGGAAGATAAGAGCACTGCAAACAGTCATGTATAATGCTTTCAAAACTTACTAACAAACCTGAATGACTTTACGACATAGAAAAATCTCTTTCTGGAATCACCAAGCCAACCGACAGCTTTACTTCATACTTCACTAGGGTTGAACAATTCTGTAGTTCACTAGTTCAGGGCTGGAGCCAGTAGAAATTTCTGGAAGACAGAATCTTGTTTTATGCAAAAAGAGTCTATTCCAGCATGAGAAGAACACTATACTGCCTATACAGCTTCCATACATTTGCTTATACTTCACCAACAGCAGCACTGACTGATCCAAACTCAGGATGCCAGGGAACTGCATTCATGAATTCTGTGAACTCTGCAGAGCTGAAAACCGAGCCTCTCTAACATTAATCCACAGAAAAATTCTTCATTGAAGTCACACTCCCTGACCTCATTCCCGAAGACTCTAAGTAAAAAAGCAGCACTTCTCTAGTTAGAGGAAACTAAAACCAGGGCTATAGATTGGACATCCAGGACCACCACGGCAGTAACTGAGACATCTCTGTCTCAGCATGACCTCAGCACAAGGAATGTGCTCACACACAGTTCAAGGAGTTTTCTGAGTCCCTAGGCACCAGACATCCCATGGACAAATTCTGTCAGAACAGGCAGAACTGCTTAGAAAGGACTGGATCAGATTTCTGTGACATGTCTGTATACACTCTTACAATTGATAGCCTTTTCACTTCTCTGAGCTTTCATCAATGGCAAAAAAATAAAAAAAAATTAAAAATTAAAAAATCCAATGAAGCTTACTTTGCTGAAGCACCAATTATGATGACTGTCTATTCAATAAGATAATCTTTTACTAAACTCAGTAACATTACTTCAACTTCAGGCTATTCACTGTCAACACCTTTTTTGTGGAAGGATTTACTGAGGTTTCATTAAGCTGATGAACCTGTTTAGATCCTATTTAGCAGTAAACTTACACAGTCCAATCAACTGACCCACTGCACACTTATATATGAAAACCTCAGACTGGTAAGACACCTACTAATGAGAGAGAGAGAGAGAACTGCATTGTACTACGGAACTTGAGAGCCAACAACTGCTTTTCAGAATTTGGCTGGAGATTGCTAAAACCAATAGCATTAGAGATAGAACCCACATTTCACAACATCCAGTGTCAAAGACGCACTTAAATACTCAGTTTTCAAAAGTTCACCAACTACTCTCACAGCAAATGTTTTCGGATTTTTATAAAGATCTTTCAATTACTTTTAACTGTGATACACAATAGGTTGCCTGTCAGTAACAAAGATTTCTGATTTCATGCAATGTGAAACACTTTAAAACACTTTATATCCTGTTATTAGAGAGTACCAGTAGATGCTGAGTTACTCAAAAAAAAAAGGAAGCTTCAACATGTCCTTTGCTGCATGCATGACACTCACTGTGTTAAAAGACAGACACAGTTTCATGACTTTTAGGGAATGTCTGCATATTGGTTCCCCTAAAAATTGATAGCAAAGGGTTTTAATGGTTTTAATCACACTTGTCATTTCACCACTATTAATCAAACAATGCAATTTGCACAATCAGAGCAATGGGAAGTCACTATTTAAGTACAGAGGGGAGAAAAAACACTTCTCTTTACATACAGACAGAGATTTTGCTGGAAAAAATGTTAATATTCGTCTGCAGGACTTCCTACTCACTCAAACACCAAGATTACCTTAACTGAGCCTCTGGATATGAGAAAAAATTTTTTCTCTCCTTCACTTCAAGTGTTTCAAATGCACCGTTATATAGATTCATAGATTCATTAGGTTGGAAAGGACCTATAAGATCACCTAGTCCAACCATCCTCCCACCACCATCCCTACCCACCAAGCTATTAAATCAAATCCCTTAGCACCTCATCTAAACGCTTCTTGAACAGCACTAGGGACGGTGCCTCAACCACCTCCCTAGGCAGGCCATTCCAGTGCCTGACCACTCTTTCAGAGAAAAAATTTTTCCTCAAATCTAATCTAAATCTTCCCCGGCGCAACTTGTGGCCATTCCCTCTCGTCCTGTCATTAGTTATCTGGGAGAAGAGGCCGACCCCCTCCTCACCACAGCCTCCCTTCAGGAAGTGGTAGAGTGCAATGAGGTCTCCTCTGAGCCTCCTTTTCTCCAGACTAAACAATCCCAGCTCCCTCAGCCGCTCCTCGTAAGACTTGTGCTCCAGACCCCTCACCAGTTTTGTTGCCCTTCTCTGAACACACTCCAGGGTCTCCATGTCTCTCTTGTAGTGAGGGGCCTAAAACTGAACGCAGTACTCGAGGTGCGGCCGCACCAGCGCTGAGGACAGGGGGATGATCACCTCCCTGCTCCTGCTGGCCACACTATTCCTGATACAGGCCAGGATGCCATTGGCCTTCTTGGCCACCTGGGCACACTGCCGGCTCATGTTGAGCCGAGCATCAACCAACACCCCCAGGTCCTTTTCCTCTATACACTCCTCAAGCCATTCTGCCCCAAGCCTATAGCATTGCGTGGGGTTATTGTGGCCAAAGTGCAGGACCCGGCACTTGGCCTTATTGAACCTCATCCCATGGACCTCAGCCCAGCTGTTCAGCCTATCCAGATCCCGAGGACTGGAGAATCTTCCGAGTATACGAGCTTCACTTATGTAGGGATTCTATTTTCTGGAGAGTTTCTCTCTTTGAGGTGAGTTTACATGGAAGAGAAGGCTTCACAAAATCTTTTGCATAAAAAGGATGTTAAGGATGTCATGTCTAAAGTGCATGAAGGCACCAGAAGATACACATCCTAGCAAAACATGTTTAGGACTCACAAACATTACTTGTTCCAGTGTATGAATAAGTGGTCCCCTTTTGGTGCACAAATAGCAATTTCTATCATTTAATTATCAATGCCTCCTCTGTAAAACAGATCTTTTGCATGTGACTTCAACTGCTGTCTTTAACCAGCTATGTACTTTGATGGCAGGCATTTCCTGTCTTCAATGCAAATCAGAACTGTCTTTTGTATGCTGAGTTTTACTATGTGTAGAAATAAAAAGGATTTAAAGCAAATATTTCAAGAGGAGCTATCAGAACTACTTTTCAATTTCTATGTTAGTGATAATAACATCCATCAACTCTTTTTCCCTGGAACTGTGATGTCAAGTAAACAGCTGTGATGCTTTTTTTGTACTGCACTAAAATATAACAACCCAGGGAAAAGTTGAAGAATCTTTTTATTCATGCTAGGCACTCATTTCCTTTCCTGACGATGACAGTTTTCTGGCACTGCAGTGGCTGATATAGATGTTTGGAAGCACCTTTCTGATTGTGGATACATTTCCAGATGTTCCACAACTCTTGGACTGGATTAATATTTGTGTTCAGTTCACAGATGATATTCTATTTTGTTACTCAGGATAAGGGGCAGGCAACATGGTTTTACTTCCTGAACGACGCAGCTCATTAGAGCATTTAACATTACGTTTCTTTATGTTATTACAATTTTCTCTTACCAGCTTTCTGCAGCAAATTTGCTACTGCCAGCATACACTTTTTGCAAAGCTGCAAGGGGCACATCAGAACTCTCAGATTCACAGGTACTGCTCAGGCTCAGTAACCACAGCCACAACACCTCAGTCCAGCCTGCTGTTAGGCTATCCTGCACAAACTCTGCATAGCAGCAAAGGCTGACTCTGCTGCCCACAGAATTGAAAATGTCAAAGCATACACAGGATTGTTGGCCCAACACCGCTTCCCTGCAGTCAGAGTGTGCTTGTGGGAACTAAGAGCAGTTCTACGCTGACATCAGACTGGAGAAGACAGAGTCACAGGACTGGTGGAGGGAGAAGGGCAGAAAACCACGAGTATCACTTTCCCAAAAAAACATCTGTAGGTTTTACGCAAAACCAGGAGGTTTTCTGTTTCACATAGAATATTCTGTGTTTCTTGCTAAGCAACATCACATTTTGCTATGTCTAACTGCATATTCAAGAACAATAGATTTCTCAGGCTCACCTGAACAGGGAGTGAACTTCTGAGAGAGATCATCTTCAAACAGAAAAAACATTTGCGTGATGGTAGCAATGCTGGTATTGCACAAGAAATACTATGGAGCTTCGGCTTGAGAAGTGCAAAACAGCATTCTGGTCTTTCTCTTGCAGCAGTTAATGGCCAAATGTTATTGATTTCTTGCCAGTATGACAAAAAACAGCAGTTCACTAGGTGCTGAACTTGCCATAAAATCAAATGAACCTTCCAGTTTTCTACTGTTTGCTTCACAGCACTTTCTACAATACATGACTGAAAAGCCTAAAATGGCAAATAAAGTAGATCAGGTAAATCAGCTTCAGCTTGAATGCAAATACAATTGTTTTAAAGAACGTTACTACACTTCAAATGCTGTTAAGGTCAAGTTTTAGAAGTTACAATGCTATTATTTTACCAAAGTTTCTCAAAATAATAATTATTATTCACATTTCTTGATGTAAGGTAATAATTGAGTGTAAAGGACAAGTAAGTATTCACATGATAAAGCAAATTCAATTTCAGCATTTATATCTGAGCATTTTCTCACAGATGTCCCATTTTTTTTAATTAACTTTCCTCTCAACAAAATAGAAATTACTCTTTTTTTGTTTGTTTATTTAACAACTAAAATTGATCCTTTTTAAAAAAATGATACACACAAAAAAGCACCACAACCAGCACATATTTAGGTAGTTTTCAATGAAAATGTACGAGAAACAGTTAATCATCCAAAGCTGCATATTAAATACATTCTGATGAGTTTTGTTGCTGTTTGTTTTCAACTAGTGGAATTTACTGTGGGAAGACTATGCCTGAAATTCAGTTTCTTTGCTCACAGTTCTCTCGTGTTTGGAGCTTTCTAGCCCACGTAAGTATTATCCTTCTCAAAGCCACAGGAACACAATGGATGGATTGAAAAGCTACCCAGTTTTGCCACTGACAACAAGAAATTATGTACTATGGAAACCATAAAAGAACAATAGTCTGCACCAACAGGCACGTAAAGCGTAAGTTCAGAATACAGTAGGGATCCACTGCAACTTGCAGGTGTGTCAAAATCCTCACCCACTTTCCTGCTAAAAACTTAGTATTCTTTCTACAGCAATGGACAAAATATTGCTTAAGTAATCTTTTCTAAGGGAAAGTTTTCAATAAGAGGAAAAATACTGCTTGCATCTTCTAGTTTGATTTACACCAGCACTGGGCAATGGGGGCAGGGCTGGTACCAAGGCAAAAAATACTTCTGTATCCCATAGAAAATTACAATGCTCCAGCCCTTCAATAAGAAACATACTCAAAAGAACAAAAAAATATTTCAGTGCAAATCTTTCTGTGTTGAATTGGTCAATGGTGATAGATCAACAGGTTTGAGTCCTGCTTTACAGTAACTTACATGTGCCTTCATGTAACTTCCATGGAGCATCACATTCAGCTTATTTGAGGCGCTGAAACACTGCAGGCCGACAAAGGTTAAAACAGCTCTGCATTCAAAAACAAGCATTTCACAATGTGCAAGTTGAAAGATTGATTTATCTGACTTATCAACTGAAGCCAACTTAAAACTAACTACTCAGTCACACAGGAAAATCTTGCAGTAAATTAAATGGAAGATACTCAGGTCTCTTGAAATTACATGGCCGTGCAAAATAATTATCCTACCCGAAGGCCAAAGGTCAGTGTCTGCTGAAACACTCCCCTCCCCAGATTCCCATCCTACTTGCTTTCATTTGTAAAATTCTACTGCTAACACCTCCGCCCTAACATTTGCAATGTAAAACACTAAGAAAATCTACTTGTTCTACCAGTTGCACAAAAATGGGATGCTGTTTCTCATGGAGAAGTTGCAGCAACCATGCTGATTGCCACCCTCCTGCCTGACAGTGTCAGGAAAACAGCCTCAACCAGGTTTCTCTAGAAATAAATAAGCCACAAACTGTCCCTGTCAGATCATTAAAATTATCCTTATCAAAGATAGAACAATCTAAGAGGTGTGCTAGTGCTTACAGTAAGTGAAGATATGAGTTTCAAAGTTCTCAATTTGAATACAATTGGAGAAACATTTGCTTCTTCAGTAACATGCAGATGTTTATTAAACATTCTTCGATGTACTGAGCTTAGCACTGAAAATACTTTGTATTTTTTTTCATTCCCATGGAAAAAAATATACATGGCATAAAATCTGTTTGGCTGTTTCAGAGACTTGAATGACATAGCCAGCTGGAGTAAAGGAGGAAAAAAAATAAAAAAAGAGGACAGCACTGTTCATCAACATTCTATCTTCCAAATTAACATGCCCATTTTTATTGCCATGCTCATACACGCTCCATCAATAATTTTGTGAGAAAGTTCTGCAGGATCCGGCTCAAAGAAAAGGTATAGCTCTGATTCAGTAGTAATTCTGGGATACTTGTTTTGACGGAATGCAATCATTAATAACGTCTTATTTCTTCACTACATAGATGAAGAGATAACAGAGCCACATATTGATCGAGCAGAGGACTACTTCAGTGTACAGAGCTGACAGCATGCTGCATTTATGGATGGACAAGTGGACAAGTAATTAAGAGCATGGACTCCGTGATGCAAATCTTGCGTAAGCATTGAAACAAGATTCAAAACCTGAATAGCTCCAGTGTAAACAGTAACATATGAAAGACTGCTTCAGATCTTATACCACAAACCTACTCAAAACATGACCATTAAGCTGACAACCTAATTTGAATTCTCTCAAGAGGACCCACAGGATCATTCTGCTTCAAGTGCATTTCTTTGCAACAGAGAATTGAAGATTGGCTACTATTGCCTCTCTAAATCTGTTGAGCTAAAAACATGGTATATGACAGTGCTACAAAATCATTTCTGTATAACCAGAACATAACTCTGAGGCAGGGCAGACAGCTACACATTCTGCTTATGGATTCTGCCACCTTGGCTTAAACAAACCACCTATCTATTATCCTGTCACCACAACCACTTCTCAGTTTTTAAATGATTCAGAAACAGAGGGAAGAACAAATTATTGCTGAAAATAGGCAATCCAATTAGCAAAATGCAATCTTTGCTGACTGCTATTAGTGGCTGCTGTCAGTGGCTATTGTGTGGTTGAGATGTATGTTATATTCCTTCTAAAAATTATAAAGAGCAAGTCCTATTAGAACTCACAGCATGTAAATATTTTATCTGCATTACCAGCTCTGTAAGTAGATGGTTCTTCACTTAAAATGTACATGCACATTTTTTATTGCAGCATGACTATGTTTACTTCACATTCACAAAGTAATGTTTTTCTGAGTTACAACAGTAATTTAGATCGCTGATCAAAACTTAACACGGAAAGTAGCAACGTACCTGTTTAAATCTTTAAAGGTTTGCTTTTTAGATAGTTCAAGTTACCCCTGAGACCTATCTCTTGTAAATATTTATATCAGATTATTTTTAAACTTTCACAGCACTGGTACAAATCTACACAATTTCCTCAGCTAAATTACTGCTATTCAGACTTGAAACACCAAAGAGCAATTTATTCTTGTTCTACTAAACTGTATCATAATGGCATTAAGCTAAAGTAGTTATAAACCAGTGTTCTAACAAAACAAGCTGAAGGCAACTTGGCAATATAACAAGGTGGCAAATGCACCAGTGTATAATTTAAGGCTTGTGTAAGAGAAAACACTTTGTCCTACTAAGAAGGTCAGTAATACAAACACAGCTACTTACATAGCTAGGCAGAGAGCTGGAATGAAGATAATCAAGACACTACTGTGTAACACAGATCATAAAGCACTAGTAGCACTACTAGAAAAATTAAGAATAGCAGGAGTTTAACTCCTAACAATTAGCTGGATAAATCTCATGACCACTGAAATAAGTGGTACAACTTCAATCATGTGCATAGTTGCTTTAGAATTCTTTAGAACTCTGATTTAAACCACACTGAGGTAAAACTGATACAGTTAGCATCACCCATTATTTCTTCTAAGTCTACTTACTTCCTGCATGAATGCCCAAGCAAGTTTCTAGACAGCTGAAAATGTCACATCATGAAGGTTACAGCACACAAATCATACAGTCACAGAATGGTTTAAGTTGGAAAGGATCTTAAAGACCATCTAGATCTAAACCCCATGTAACACTCAGGGTTGCTACACAATAAATGTGTTTGAAGTGTCTGAAGAACCACACAAACACAAAGAAGAACTACTTTACTGGGAGAGAGACAAGAGTACCACAAACAGGCTGCCCAGTGAGGCTGTGGAATCTCCTTTTCCGGAGGCATTCAAGATTTGTCTGGATGTTTTACTTCGCAACTTACAGTAGGGAACATACTTTGGCAGAGGGGGTGGACTTGGTCCAGATGTCTCCTCTCACTCGTACAGTTCTGTTGATTATGTGTAAATCATGCACTGTATCAGACTGCATGGGACACTATCCAACCTGGGCTTGAACACCTCCAGGGATGGGGCATCCACAGCTTCTCTCTGGCACCACATGCCAGTGCCTCACTGCCCTCTGTGTAAAGAACTTCCTAATATCTAACCTAATGTCAGCTCCTTTAGGTTAAAATCATTCCCTGTCCCAATCAGACCGTGTAAAATGTTGGTCTTCCTCATGCACACAGGCTCCCTTCAATTACTGCAGGGCCACAGCAAGATCACCCTTACACCTTTTCTTCTCCAGGCTAAACATGACCTGCACCCTTAACCTTTCTTTATAGGAGAGGTACTCTAGCCCCCTTATCATCTTTGCTGCCTTTTGCTGGACATGCTCCAACAGATCCACGTCTTTCTTATGCTGGGGAACACCCAGGCCAAGGCGCAGTACTCCAGATGAGGCCTAATGAAAACAGAGTAGAGGTGGACAATCCCCTCTCTCGCCCTGCTGGCCCCTTTCTGTTGATGCAGCCCAGGATACATTTGGCCTTTTGGGCTGCAAGTGCACTCTGCTGGCTCATGTCCAGTTTCTCATCCATCAGAACCCCCAAGTCCTTCTTGACTGGCTGCTCTCAAGTTCTTCTTCCAGGCTACGCGCTTACCTGGGACTGCAGTGACCCGAGTGCAACACCTAATGCTTCCCTTGTAGAATCTCACCAACTTCATTTCGACCTGCTTTTCAAGCTTATCCAGGCCCTTCTGGATGGTAGTCCTTCTTCGTATTGTATCAACTGTACCACACAGGGTGGCTGGCTACAAACCTATTGATCCAACTGTCTGTGTTACTGATAAAGAGCACCAGTCCCAAGACAGACAGCTGGGGAACACTATTCATCACCAGCCTCCATTTGGACATAGAGATGTTCAACATAACCCTTTGTCTAAGACCATCTAACAAATTCTTTATCCACCAAGTAGTCCAGCCCTCATATCCTTCCAATGTGAAGATAAGGATATGGCTTGGAACAACATAAACATAGTTCTTCCCTTTGCCCAGCTCCTTAATATTCTTCACTGTACCACTCTCATTCCATGTGGACCTCATCTAAAAATGTTTCAAAATTACTACTGTAGACAAATTAAAGGAGCAGTCTTGGAGCTTGTGGTTCACATTGTGTGCTCAATTGCAAAGACTCAAAAGAGACTGCCAACGTCTAGCATACATTATTTGGATTGTGGAAGAGAAAACCTATTATTCAAAGGCACTGAAGATTGCACTTTCTAGTTCTGGGAAGAAAGAGACCCCAAGATACAGGACTAATCTCCTCCTGCCGATTGGGGTCACATCTGTGGTACTTCCCAGGCTAACACATGCATGGGATCTGCAGAAAGTCTACTGAGGAGAAACTTGTGGAATGTGAATCACAGAATTGCTTGGGTTGGAAGGGATCCAAAGGATCATCAAGTTCCAACCTCACTGCCAGAGACAGGGCCATCAACCTGCAGATCTGGTACTAGACCAGGCTGCCCAGGGGCTTAATCCAATTTAGCATTTGTACTGGATACTCCTGCTCCACTGACAACCCTGTCAATGGTTTATGGGCTGGTTCAGCCTGGTTCTGTGACTACTGGTGCAGGGGACCCAGTGGACCCATGCCCCGGGAAAGGGAAAGGGGGGAAAGGAAAAAGGTAAAAAGGGAGATGAGCCTAGAAACAAAACAGCAGCAACAATCTGAAGAGGAAAGCTAACTTACTAAGATATCGGAAAGCAAAATAACACAATACAATATAATTGGAATTAAAGCTACTAAATCAAATAAAATGAGCAAGAGAGAGTGCCCAATAAACTTAAGCTAATGCTGAAGGTGAGACAGAAGAGAGCGAGGAAAGAGTGTCTCGAGATACACAAACAGTTTCTATCTTTCCCTCTGAGTGGAAAAACATAGAAAAACAAAGCAACACAAAGTCCTCTGGGGAACATAGTTCTTCTTTTCTGAGAAAGGTATACCCATAACTACTGATGATCCACGGAGCTGGAGCATTAACTCTTTAATTCTCAATGCACTACATGATGTTATGATGTGGAATATCAATACCAAAAATCATAAAACAATGACAGACCCACATATCAGTAGTGCAGAAGCATAAGAGAAATACATAGTGCACTGGATGAAGATGCATTGGGCATGATTTTGACACAGTAGCTTGGAACACTTCTGCACATCCTCATGCCACTGCAGAAAGGAATGTCGTCACACTCTGATGAGCAGACCAGCTGAGTTCAGAGCAACACTTTGGAGGAGGGGGGGAAGTACAGCTTTTAATACTATAAAACTTTCATTGGCACAGATTGGACCCCAAAGATAGTGTGAAAAGGAGTTCTTTTCAGGTCAGCATAGCATAACATTCTTACTGTAGGTAATTTAAACATCATCATCTTGGTCCAAATTTGACAGGTTTCTCACTAACGCCCTCAAGCAAAGCTCTTTTCTGTCTGTGTATTTATATACACATAATTTATGACCTGAGGATTTGGGTTCATTTTACTCAAATTATGTCATATAATTCCTACATTAGGAATGATTATTACTAAGACTTAGCACTCAAGCTACTGATGCATTTTTGACACAGGATCACCATCAATCACTTCAATATTTGTCTGCATACATGAGACTGTTATTTAGAACTACAAAGATACAAAAAGGCTCCAGTTAGTTATGTCAATCAGGTATTATGTATAAAATTGAAATGTCAGTTTCACAGATCTTTCCCCACATCTTGACTTAAATGTAGAAAACAGTTCTGTAATGAGAGGCATTCATTTTTAAGATAAATTTCATTTAACAATTTAGTCTATCTTTCATTTAAGAAACATGAACAAGCTAGCTACAAGCTAGTAGCTCCTTCATTCAGTGGTGAGATTTTGTGATTCATGAAATTTTTCACAGTGGACTTCTGCCAAATATTGGTATCTACTTAAAAAAAAGGAAGGGAAGGGAAGGGAAGGGAAGGGAAGGGAAGGGAAGGGAAGGGAAGGGAAGGGAAGGGAAGGGAAGGGAAGGGAAGGGAAGGGAAGGGAAGGGAAGGGAAGGGAAGGGAAGGGAAGGGAAGGGAAGGGAAGGGAAGGGAAGGGAAGGGAAGGGAAGGGAAGGGAAGGGAAGGGAAGGGAAGGGAAGGGAAGGGAAGGGAAGGGAAGGGAAGGGAAGGGAAGGGAAGGGAAGGGAAGGGAAGGGAAGGGAAGGGAAGGGAAGGGAAAAGAAAGAAAAAGGAAGAGGAAGAGGAAGAGGAAGAGGAAGAGGAAGGAGAAAAATTATTTAGAGAATGTGCAACTGGAATTGAATTATATACCTGCACTGAATGAATGGCCAGGCAGTTTGTCACAGAAAATCTATTATTATCATAATCACTGGATGGTTACTAGAATTACTTCACAATTTTGATTCACTAAACAGTCATAGGTGTGACTGAAATGCAGATGTATTATACACCCTACCCTCCCCCCCCACAAAAAAAAAAAAAAAGGGGGGGTGGGGGAATGAGAGAAACCTGTCAAAAGTATTCAGCAGAAAGAATCTCTTGAAAAGTCTTCAAGCTACGAAATTAATCATCTATATGGGTACAACACCTGTGGAAAGCAGGAAAGATCATCCCGGGACTGTGCAATTCTTGTTAAGGGATGATTACAGGAGGAAATTAAGGCAGTGAAAGTGAGGAATCGAGGAGGACTGAGGAGGAACAATTGTAGAAAAAAATAGCAGAAAAGGGAAAAAAAGAGGGCCAACCTGGCCAGCACACTTGTCTGCCCATGTCCTCTTCACAATCACAGTTTTTATCACATGCCTGTTAAACTCAATTTCTAACAATTTTCCTGGATGAGAGGATTTTGTATATTCATCTGCATCTGGGTGGAGCTCTAAGAGTCAACAGAGCAGTGGTCACGTAATTCAGCAAGAAATTCAAAGTCCTGCACCTAGGGAGGAACAAGCCCAAGTAGCCAAACGCTAACCATCAGGAAAGCACATTGTCAGAAAAGGTCCTGGGGGTCCTTGGGGACACCAACTTGGTCATGGGCCAGCAATGTGCCCATGCCAAAAAAGCTAGTGGTATCCTGAACTATACTAGGAAAAGCACTGCCAGTCAGATGAGGAGGGTGATTTTTTCATCTAGTCAATACTTCTGAGGCCACACGTGAAATGCTGTGTCCAGCTTTGGGTACCCCAGCACAAGAGCAATACGGACAAGCTGGAGAGAGTACAGCAGGGGACCATGCATACAGTAAAGGGCTTAGAGCACCTCTTCAGTGGGGAAAGCCTGAGAGAGCCTGTGGCTGCTAAGCATGGAGAAGACTGGGGTGATCTCACCAATATCTATCTATAAATGCCATAAGGGAGAATGCAGAGAAGACAGAGCCAGACCCTTATCAGTGGTGCCCAATGGAAGAACAAGAGGCAATGAAGACAACATGGAATAAAAGAAGGTTCCATCTAAACACCAGGAAGCACTTCTGTGCTGTATGGGTGATGAAGCACTGGCACAGGCTCACTAGAGAGGTTCATTTCTGTTTAATTACCTTATGCGCCAGGATAACAACACATTCTCAAGAAAACAGTGAGGGTTCACACTAAACTAATGAAAGGTAGCAAGATTTCACCCTGTCAGGACAAAGATACTTGCCAGAATATAGAAAACTAGGAGAACGTGAAAGATTTGTTCTTTATTGTGAAATATTTAGCTAGATAGGACTATTGTAATTATTAGTTAACTAGTGTTCTGATGGCTGCAGAACATCTCTAGGCAAGGCACTTGACATCACTTTCCAGATCTCGGTGTGGGTGTGTGACTAGGAAACCAATTTCAGTGCAAGTGAGATTTTTTTTTAATACATTAGATAGTATGTATTTAGAGTAATTACATCTTGCCAACTGCCAGCTGATTCTGGAAAACCTTGCTGACTTGCTAGTAATGTAGCTAACCATAAAGAGATATGCAAGTGTTAGACTTAAAACATTACCTGTGCTAGGGACTGAAAGATTACGCATTATTTAAGAAGTCACTCACAGTAAAGTTGCTCAGTGCTAAGTAAGTAGAAACTATTACAGCCACATTTGAAACTCTCTGACAACAGCAGTTATGTCCGATACATTTTAGATAGTAAATTTCACAGAGTACATTTCAGGATTGCAAAGTGAGCTATTTAAATTTCAGAAGTCCTATTAACTGGAAACTTAAGTTAGGAATTTTCTAAATTTTTGGACCATACTGCAATGCTCTACATATAAGAATATTCAATATTCAACAATACAAAATGTATTAAATTTAATTTAATAATATACAGAATAAGACTTTTAAAACACCAGAATTCACCAGGAGTATGCTCCTGATACATAAATAATTTAAAATTAATATTAGCAAATGTTTCTGAAAATGAAGCTGATGTTGCTTGAGTGGTACATGAGAATAATTGATTCAGCATAAGTTTTTACAAGCATCTTGAATGGTATGTTTAAGGATAATCTCACAGCAATTTCTGTAACATTAAAAGTAAAAAGCCTCTAAGCATCTTCTACGTCCATATAGTGTATTTCGTTTTGGTGATCACAAGGACTTTTGCTATCTGTTCTGTGTTTATTATGCTAACAGATACAAACACTTCCATTTAATCCAATCTGGAATGTCTGCTGTATCCTCCAGTGTCTATGTATGATAAACTAAGCACACCCAGCTCTGAGGTGCCTACAGTTACATAACTCCTGCTTCAACACATGCAAGCAGTGTCTCCTAATTTAGCTTCCCTGAATATTTGAGAGAGGCCACTAAAATTGACTAAGGATTTCTGTGCACCCAAACGGCTGCTAAGGGTTTAAATGCATCAACCCCACTAAAGAATCTACTGTCACCTGAGAGAAGGATATTTGGGTATTCTTAATGATACACGTAAGAAGTTCTTCCTACCCGGAAACAGGGATGAACTCAAATGTTATCCACCACAATTCTGACTTCTGAACAAAACTTGGTTAGTAACGTTTTGACCGACACACGAAATTATTTATCTCAAAACAGTTTACAATACTGTGTATTTTCTCAAATACCAGAGCAGACAGCTTAAGTAACAGACACCAACACCTACGTAATAAAATTCTGCACTTCCTGTCAAATAGCACTTCAATGACAGATCCAAGATGCCTAATGCAGTTAACTGATAAGGGAGAAGGGACAGGTCAGGAGACAGAAGAATTAGTGACAGTTTTTATTTGCTGGGAGAAAGGAAAATAAAATTTGTTTGATTGTTTTTATTCACAGCTATAAACATCAAAACTGGTGCTATGAAACAGTTTTTGTTCAACATAAACACTGCAATCACATATGCCCACCCCTAGTGACAGGATGGGTTTTAAACTGGTTACTCACTTTTAATTCCTTACTTTGAAAAATAGAAAAACACCCATGAAATGATGTTTCATAATTTGCATTGCTACTTTTTAATCCCAAAAATAAGAGGGAATGCCAGCAGCTCTAGACTCTTTCTTTCCATATTAGTGCCTTAGCAGCTTTATGTTATTCTCAGGCAGATCAAGGAAAACTGCTTGTGTTTGAAACAGACCTGACATACTTCAAGATCCCAAACGATAACTGAAAAATTCACTTATGCTGACATCCTCAAGACATGAGTAATTTATACTAAAAGGTGTAGGTTTCTATATATAATAAATGCAGAATTGGACACTATTCGTGATACAAATAAATAAGATAATTTACTGTATCTACATCAGTGTTGTGTTTTTTTCTTTTCCAAGAGGGTAAGAGGCCAATCTGATTCTGACAAGCATCTATAATCAAGTGAGTCAATTGCATTTGATTTTCTTCTTTGGAATCTCTCCAGACTGTTTCCCAAATATTTTCCATTAATTGTCTGTATTTCCCATTGCACTCCACCCCAATCATATCCTTCCTGACTGGGGTTACTTAAAAATAACTTTGAATCAAGAAAGAGCACCAGGGAAAAAAAATTAAAAAAAAGGAATGGAAGCAGATCAAACCTTAAATAAAAGGTATATGTTATTAGAGCAGATCAGGCACCTTCAGGCACCAGGTCCTACTTGATATATTTAGAGGATTCACTTAGTTTAAGTGACCCACTCCAGTGAAATTACAGCACATTAACACAATGTAAAAGGAGAAATACTTAATTCTGTGCTTTTGATGAAGAGTTACCATTCATTTATTTTTTTTGTAAAAATAAATACAGTAAGAATAAAGCCTCATGAGATTTAACTGCCTGGGGATGTTCTACCTTTACATACATGATACAGTAGGCACTCCCCTCAGGGGTGAAACATTAAAAAACAAACAAACAAACAAACAAAAAAAAACAATACTGGAACAAACAGTCCAGGTAAGTAAAGGACAAGGGGAAATTCAGAAAGAAAACGGATAGTAATAGAGAGTAACACAGAAGTATGGATGAGGGCTGCTCTGAATGTACTGCCTCCTGTTTTACTACATTGGCCGACAATGTCTGAAGCAGATGGTGGTGGTATGGAAGTAGGGGTTGAACTTTCACACTGCTCTCCCATCACATGTTGTTGCTGTGTGACAGATGGCAGCAGAGGGGCACTCTGACACAATGGTATCTGGCATGGAAGTGCATCTGGAGCAAAGGTTTATCACTGAACTCCTCCGTGCAGGAAAAAATGGCACCCACTGACATTCCTGACTCTTGCTAAACATTCGCAGAGTCCAACCACCGGATGTGAGCACAGTGAGGCAGTGACTGGTGCATTTCAGTAGTAGTCATAGTGACAGCAGGTCACTTGCACTGTTGTAAACTGTTACAAGAGCAACATGCAGGTTTTTCATCACTGGTGAAATGCATACATAGTGATGGTGACTGTGTTGAAAAATACCATTTCACAGCTGAGAATTTGCTCTATCAAAAAGAGTTATTGAGTTCTCTGTATTGGTTGTACTTACATAGCACCTGACTCAGAAAATGAAAGATAAGGAAACGTAATAGCATAACCAAGTAGCCAGGGTATGAAACAAGAAAATAAGAGGCTGAATGATAAAAGCAGACTGTGGTCACCAGGGAGCCCAATCACAGGGAAACATCCCACAGGCATGAGATAGGAGTAGTCAGCAGCCCTGCCTGTGGCATGGTGTTGGAACTAGGTGATCTTTGAAGTCCCTTCCAACACAAGCCATTCTATGATTTTATGAAAACAAGCCTCCAGAGAGACTACAAATACTACAGCTGTACTCTGTGAGGCAGAGCCTAAACTCTCCAATGTACTCTCCCCAACACTTTTTAGATCTTATACTATTTTCTTCCAAGCTTATTTCACACAAGATGTGTAAATCAGGTGAAATCCTTTGTTTCGTTTCAGTAATGCAAAGTACACCACACCACTGCAGAAGAGAGAGATTTTATTGTTTACACTTCCCCACTGCCCCTGGAAACAACAGCAGAAAGTCAGAATTATTCAGCCAACTAAGAAATAAAATGCTTTTGCCATGGAAGCTAGTGAAACAGGTGTACAAAAAAGATGCAATGCATTTGGAAACCCATGAGGAAGGGCACAAGTAACAAAATATGCAGTATCTTGGTGTTGTACATGTATTCCCTCATGACAGCATGCTGACGCATTTTCTCATACAATGTGAAGGAGTATGGAAACTACACAAACTCACACTGCACTCTTCTATAGCTGTATCCACAAAGCAACTCAGAGGCACTGCCTTAGTATTCATGAGGCAGAAATGAGACAGACAAAAGAAAAAAATCACACTCAGAGAAGAAACATCCTGCTAGTGTAAGTACCATTAACAGGCACTATGCTATAATTACATAAACTAAAGCCCTTAATCATTAGTTGTCACTGTTTCAGTAAAAAAAAAAAAAAATACATAAATAAAACAGAGAGAGAGAGAGAAAAACTCTCCAACTTCAGTTAAGTGCCTAAAAAACAAGAGGTCGTGCAATTCAGGTCAACAAGATCAATGAGAGCATTTTGCCTGAAGTATTTATTGCCAAGGTGTACCCAGCAGAGGGAACTGAAGTCATTAATTACAATTAGACCACAGCTGTATGTTTTGCAATTAGGTACAACGCACACTACTTCAGAACTAATTTATTAACTACTTCTGTGTTCTCCCAGTAAACCACAGATGAACACCTTAAAATATGAACAAATATCCCCATGCAGATGGTGCTACCCATATGCTAACATATGGGAAGCACTATTAGGCCTGTTGTACCACAG
Organism: Oreortyx pictus; assembly: GCA_036925125.1. Classification (NCBI taxonomy): domain Eukaryota; kingdom Metazoa; phylum Chordata; class Aves; order Galliformes; family Odontophoridae; genus Oreortyx; species Oreortyx pictus. Next base: position 4,282,214 of record JAUPFR010000004.1, on the reverse strand, counting down.
AGGAAGTAGGGCAGTCAAGAAGTTGATTTAGCAGGAGGCCATGGTCAGCAAGGGCTTCAGTATACAAATGCACACAGGACATACTGACTCCAAAGAACCATTCCACTCCTTACCCCCCAGCCTATCAGCACACATACGATATGTGCACATTTAGATGTCCTCAAAAAAAAAATAAATAAACTTAAGTAAAAAAAAAATTGAAGCAGTATTTGCAGGAATTCAATGAGCTTTAAGAAACCCTATTTAAAACCAGAGCTAGAAAAGCACTTGCATTTTCTGCCCTTCTATGGAAGGTAAATTTATTTATTTCACGTGGAACCACTTGGCGTTACTTAAAATTGTCAATCTGAGTGGTTGCCTTTACTTGGTTCACTTGGATGGCATGCAGCCAACATACTGCTGCTAAGCTACAAGAATGCAGTGCAGCATTAAGGGAAGAATATCTCTCCTTAAAGCATTTTGATATTAGTATATGTTGTGCAGACAGTACTTTTCTGTAGGTCTGAAGCAATTTTCATACTGCTGATGACAGCACTCTCTCAGGTCGCTGAACATTTTGGACTGTACAATACTGGACACGAGCTAAGTCGGCTTTCCCTCAGGCCAGCAAGTAATGCACTTACGAAACTTCCATCTGCAGCAGGCAACACAAATCTGAAAAGAATTAGCCTCCGACCTGCAAGCTCACACCCATCACAATAACAAATCTGCAGCAAAATGAATTGTCTCCGTCTGCTCAATTCCATGTGGATCAAAACGCTTCATCTTTTACATCTGTTTATACATGATTTTCGTGCTTTAGATTTGTTTCTTGGTTAAGACAGTGTGAGGCACTTCAGCCCTTGTCATTAGAGTACAAAGCCAAAACAGAGGTCAGGAGAAGTGCCACATTTGAAGCAGATTTGTGCATTACTAGTTTAGTACCAGATCTGTAAGCACAGTGATTGTAATCTTCTACTACACTATTTCATATTTTGCTTTCTCTTTAATTCTTTAATGTTTGACTTCCAGTCTTATTGCAGACTAATTAGAAGAGTTCAGAAACCGTTTACATTCTGTCTTACAGTATTCCTCATTACATCATTCAGACGCTTTCTTAGAATAAACACATTTATTTTCACAGCAGCTTGTGAGGTAAGAAAGCAGCAATGCAAAAGTGGTCAATACAAGAATCAGTCATTTCAGAAACAGCAACTCAGTTTCGATGTTGATTTGAGAAACCACCCAGTCTTTTGTGTTCAGAAGACACTTCTATTAGTTTTAATCAACTTACACAGAGATAAGTTCTACCTTTGACTGCCAAGCTCCTGCTTGACATCAGGTAACCAAAATGAGGAATAATTAATAACCCCTTGTAAATCACCTCATGTGTGTGATTTGCACAACATTTCACAGGGATCCTAGGCAATAAAATCCAGTTCCTGTGGAGGTGTCCTGCTCTTAACCATCTTTCTCTTCCTTATGAGGTTGGGCTCTTCTCGGTGGTGCACAGTGATACGACAAGGAGCAACAGCCTAAAACTTGAACATAGAAAGTTCCATACAAACATGCAGAAGAACTTATTTATGGTAAAAGTGACAGAGCACTGGAAGAGGCTCCCCACACAGGTTGCAGAGTCTCCTTCTCTGGAGATATTCAAGACCCATCTGGACACCTTCCTGTGTGACCTATTGTAGAGTACCTGCTTTAGGACAGGGGTTGGAACTCGATGACCTCTTGTGGTCCCTTCCAGCCCCTGGAATTCTGTGATTCTGTCTCACATCTCATACAACTGCTAAGAGAAGGAGGGGAAAAACAGGAAAGCATGACAGAAAATGATAACCTTTGGGACACAATCCCATTTTTTCTCTTTTTGTATACTTTTCTCAGAAAGGAGTCCAAGGAAAGAAACATATCTGATGGAACAGATCACATCACAACAGAGAAGAAAGTGTACTACTCGGCTGCCCAAGAAGCCTCAGCTCTGTTCTTCTTGGACTACTGGCTGCTTGTTATTGTATGAACAGACATTAGAGATCCAATCTGAAAATACAACTCATTGGGTTTCACAGAAAAGCAAAAGGACACATTTCACCTAAACATACTCTAACAGCTACAGAATCAGAGATTCAAACTGGGCTGACAATGTGGTAGCAGTAGTTGACAACTATCCCAACCAGAGTCAGAAGGGCCTTCAGCTTAGTGCTTACAGCTTCTTCTAGTCTAGCCTGTTTAGCTAGGCGTTTCTATCAAGTTATGTGCAGTTCTCCTGTTCCCTTGTTATCTGAATTTTAGGTGCCACGCTGAAACTGACCAGTCAGGAAGAAGGGGGAGATTTGTTACCAAACTGTGGCCCTATTTGCACTCAAAACACAACAGATTCCAGTGCCCACTAGTTATGTAAGTATGCATGCTAGTATGTAGCTCAGAGAAAAAAAGCCTGAAATCACAAATTCTTCTGTAACTTCTCTGTCCTCTTCCCCCCACTATTCCCAAGCTCAGCTTGTATTGTCTTTAACCAACATATACTTGGTGTGTCAAGGAAGCTACAACCAAAAGTCACAAGATTCCTGGTAACTGACAAATTACACAGTTAAGGTAGAGAACCAACCCAGGAACATGATTCAACAGCCCTCATTTGCCTGATGTTCCTGGCCAAAATCTAGGAACAGGCAAGAACACTTCTGCATCAAATGCAGTAGCAGCGTCATCATCTCAAACATTGTCTTTCCCTTTATCTGTACACACAAATACCTGCATGACTAGTGACAGTATGTGAAAGACAGAAACTGTTTTTTACTTTCTTTTGTCTCAAAGCTTGCTTCGTAAGGCCTTTTCTCGTGACAAGACTCTGACTGATAACTGCCGGTTATCCAGATGGGTGTTACGGTGCCTCATTGTCTCTGCTTATGGTTGTAAAGATAAGCAGAAGTAGGGGCAAATAGTCTTTTCCGGGGGGGTACGGCTTGAAGAAGCTGACCACCACATTAAGACAATGCCCCTGCATGGCAATGAAGGCAACATCTGCTGCTGGCTTATCTGTCAGGCCAGACATGTCACACAAACCAAGAGAAAAGGAAAAAAAACACCTGAGAAATGGGGGATAAAAGGCCTTCACTGAACCAAGGATTTTGTGGGGAGGAGAAGAGAAGAATTCCTGGAGAAGAACTCCCAAAGAGAAAATATTTGAGGAGAACTCCCGAAGACGGACCCTGAGGCCTGCTTGCTGCTATCTCCCATCCACCGCGGTGGCCAGACGAGTTCCTGAGACTACGAACCTCGTTGGACCCACGGTGGTGATTATATCTCTCTTGCTTTCTATCAAGACTCCTTGCTTCTTAGACCTTTTTCTATCGCTCACCTTCCCTTCCCCATATCCCTAAGCAACTAGTAATTGTAATAAACTGGTTGGGCTAACATTTGACCCGTTGTGTCTTAATCTCGCCATCGGGTATACACATAATCAAAGAACCTCGTCTCCCTCCTTTATATTGGAGCGTGACACAGTACTGCGCTGCAACCAGCGATGGATTCCTCCACTCTTCTGAGAGTTTTTCTTCTTTCTTAACAGAGTTTTGCAGATGGTCCACAACTGTGAACCGCCCCACAAAGAACCTATTAGGAAGAAGCATTTTTCATGTTCCTCAAAAAATTGCTCTCTTGCCAAATGGAAGAGGATACAATTAGCATAAAAGAACGTGGCAATTTTCTTGTCATGCTTGAACACCCTTGAATGCATGAGGTTAAAAATGGATTCCCAGATTCTAGAGGACATCACAGGGATTTTGTCACAATCACTAAACATGATTTCCACAATTCCAGGGAAGTATATATATGCTTTAGCATGTGCTGAAACAGAAGAAACAATTTGTGTAAAGGAGAGCAAGAAAAGCTGAAGAAAGAATAGCGTTCCACTCAATCATTCTGAACCTTCAACATGTGAGAATCCAACACATCACAAAAATATTGAACAAAAAACAGCAGCACTGTTGTATGTCTTAGCACCCAACATGGGAGATTTCAGAACTCTGTCTACACCCGCAAGCACTAAAATCTCATGCTTGGCTAAGGGAAAGAAAAAATGAAAATAAAAAGCCTGTTCTCCATGTCAGCAGCAGAACACATCATGTAACATGCCTGGGATACAGGTGACTGCGTGCCAGGCATCTAAGTTGATATTACAGTCAGGTCCAACTCAGACACTGCCAGTGGAGTCCATTCAGTTCTACCAGTGCTGATGACACTTTTATGCTGGGGTGAATCATTCTCTAGCTCTCACTCTGTCAGCTCACGTGGGGTGCCTAGAGTTACACAAGCAGCATCCTACTCTGTGCCAATTTAAATATATGGACATTTGCGGAGCGCTTATAATTTCTTCAAAGAATGCTAAATAGACACACAGTATTTAACAAAAGCACCATAATGATCTGGCAAACTTCAAGAGATTGTAGAGGATGCAGCTGTGCAACGGAAATCTTGCAGTGATTTAGGAACTTCAGTCACACTAAGTCACAACAGAGAATGACTAAAAGGCAGATTATTTCCACTAATCAAGCATCATACTGCAGCCAAAGATACAACAGGCACAAAATGTACAAAAGGTACTATCTATCCAACAGCGTCGTGAGAAGAAAGGTGAGAACCATGAGAGACAGAAAATAATTCCAATTATTTTCAATAAATAAGGCACTAAAATTGAAGACGATGCTTATTTACAAAAGAAGTGGAACTGAGTCAAGCTGTCACTATAAATGTCTCCACTACAGTACAGTGGAAGTAAAATCATCTACAACAGTAGAGCTGAACTGAGAGTTGGTAGTTTACAATCACGTCCTAATAAAATGCTCAGTTCTGAGCTTGTGGAAAAGATAACGAAGACACTGAAATGGCTAGATGGAGTTGGGGAAGCCTCCGCTTTTACGTATACTGATTTGGTACCTCAAACAGAAATCCTTATGGGATTGGCAAGTCAAAAAGCATTTGGAAGCTCGACTGTAAGCATATGTTCCTAAGCACCTAGTGCAGAGGCAGTGTGCTAAATAAAATCCCATCCTTCAATCAGCATCGGTAATGGCTGCCAGACAGAAAAGCTGAGAAGAGGTACAACGTGGAATCTCATTCTCTTTTAACTTTATGAGCAGAGCAATAACACTGTCTTCCTAAATGGTTATCACAGAAAAAAAAGAAAGCAACAAGTATTCATACTATTTTCAATTCATACAAAATCAAACCCTACAGCACTCCATCAGATCTATCAAACAGTACCTAAATTTTAACATCACTACTCTGTAAGCACAAAATGAGAAAGCTTAGAACATTCACATTGAAAAACAGGTTAGCACTGCAGCCACGGCATCAAACTTGCTTCAAAACAGCGGATCTAGAGAAGTGCACCAGAGCTAGCAGCAAAATCTGTTGCTAAGAGCAGTCAAAAGCTGTGGATGGATATTTTCAGACCTCATTATCTTCACCAGCCACATGCAAGTCTACATTAACTATTTACTACTGCACCAGAGCACTTCTTTTTGGTGCAAATCTGCTCCACATTTATATGTGGAGTTGCGGAGAATACTGAACAAGCTCTGCACAGAAGCCCAGAGTAGCCACCCTCCAAGCAAAACAGGACATAACCCAGAGTGTCACTTTTAGTGAGGGTGGAAGGTCCTGCAGTAATCAGCTCTCCTCACAGACAGTATTCACTACCAGCTGGATAGGACACCAGTGCAGGTAGGGATGCACTGTGGGTACGTGTGCCAGGAATGACAAAATGATGCACTAGAACAAGACCTGTCCCTTCCCTCTCTGCACAATCTAGCTGGTAATGCAGACATATTGCAAGTGACAAAACAAGACTGGTGATCATAATACATGTGGCCGAAGTGAGAAACTCTAGCAGATTTTATTATACACACATATTCTTAGAATGGAAAATCCTCAACAAGTTGATCAAAAAAAGCGCTGCTAATGATGACACTGCAGCACACAACACACGAATATGAAAATACTGTAATAATGTTGTCTGATTACCATGGAAATAGAGGAAGATCTGCCTTGACCTCTTCTCAAGTAAGCAGTTAGAAATCGGTATGGACAGCACGCAGCTGGGAAGCAAGTTACATTCTCACAGATGCGTGGACAATGATGAAGAAAGCAATATATATTTTAACAGTTAAGCGAAGTCAAATGAACACGGACGGAACATAATTATCCAGCAGGTTAGGGATAGACTTGCTACTTTTATGCTCAGAATTTGTTTGCTTCTCACAAATTCCTAAAAATTCTTCAGGAATCAAATGTATCAAGTGAAATGTGTGCAATTCTACTAACAGAAACACAGAGATAAAACGAGGAAAAAAAGTATCAGTATTCACCATAAAGAGGAATGAAACTCATGTTAAACAGATATGAAAATATTCACATTTTAAATGTGAATTATGCTGCTGCACCTGCATTAGTACCAGTCATTTTGTATGGCCTTTGTGTGATGCTGAGGCATGCAAAGGTGGAAGGCATTCTTACACCGTAAGTATCTGTAAAACATTTTATGTTCATGATGCTCTGGGATAAAACTCTATTCCAGCCTTTCACTTGTTGATATTTCACCTGTTACAGGCTGGCTACAGGGAATTCCCAGCATCTCCCTTAACCAGGCTTTGCCAAATGATGCTTGCCATTTGGGATCATATTTTTGCCAATACTTTAATTAAGGAGCATACTTTTCCATTGTAACATCCTGCAGTATTTCAGAATGTTACAGTACCTCACAGAGAGTTGTTACGGCCCTCGTGCTGTGATTTCTTTTCAATAGTACTTCGTACTCACTCATTTTGGTCTTGCTGTCACACTTCCAATGTTCTTAACCTGTCTTTTGCTCTGAGTGTGACTGACATTCAGAAGACAGAAAGCACCAGACCATTGTTAACTTCTGAACTAAAGTCACCTATCATGGATTAAGTTCATCAGAAGTTTAATATTAACTACTGAAGAACATCTGCATTCTCCAAGTTACGCCTGTGTGGATTTTGATAACTTTTAAAGAGGAAGGCACTTCAAAAACAACCTCACTCTACCCATAATTCATTTCACAGCAACATTCCCCACATTTGCGTAACTACGAGCAGCTTTATTATTATTATTATTAATACTGCCTCTACTAATATCATTCTAAGGGTTATAATTAAATGCATAAACATGCCTACACTTCGGCAGTATGCCAAAGTAAGTATGGCCACTGTACTTGCTTTCTGTTCTCTTTATCCTCAAAATTTAATCAAGCAAACGGAAATCCTAAACATTTATCAGATAGGAAAGTTCAATCAATTTACAGATCAGAAGAACTACACTTTCCTATTTATTTACTGCCCATTGCCCTAGGTCAAAAAGCATGCCATAAATCCAATTCAGAACTCTCCACGAAGAGCCAGAGGTAACAACTACAATGCAGTGTGCCTGAAGTGGGAGGCCATGACAGCAACTCATTTCTTGGTTACTGTTTATCTGTATCTGAAAGTATTTTTCACACTTATGTCCACAAAGCACATGGTCTTACAATGGTCCAGAAATGACAAGGGGAGGAATAGAGTTTATCTGGAAAAGTAAGAGCCAGTTACACAAAAACTGTCTTCATGCAAGAGCCTTTTACATGAAGGTCTTATTAAGGCTATCAGGATTAGTGTTTCTGTATCTTAAAACTTGCCCACTGGTCACTTTTTCAAAGGTAATCCACAAAAAAAAAAACAAAAAAAACTCACAAAAAACCACAACAACCCACAACCAACACGAAAAAAAAAAACAAAACAAACAAAAAGCCAACAAATTTTACGTTGAAAGAATGTTTTTACTCAAACCAACACCTCTGCTAAAACTGTGTTATCCACTACAAGAACCACTGCCATCCGAACTACCCAGACACTGAGAAAACAAATTCATCTATTCCTTTGAAATTCCATAGGAAATGTCTACAACTCAGGCATCAGTGCTGGACCTACCCTCTAGAACTTCCAAAGAAGCCATGTGCCTGCACACAAGCAGTAAGATTTGTGGACAAGTTCTACAGCTGAACTTGTCTTGTTGAAAAGATAACACCTTACACATGCCTGAGGAGCAGTGTGACAGACACAGGATGCTGAGTGACAGAGGGGTTTTCTTGGCCCACAAAAGGTTAAGCGATGAACTCTTAAGTTATTATACCTTCATATTATATGACCTTTAAGTGCCATTCACAGATTTAACGTACACTGAATTAGCAAAGAGGTGCAGCAAAGGCTGCTAGTGGCATACACCTGCATTAATTCAAGGAACGTATGTAGAAGAGTGAGGTTTCACACACTGAAAAGAACACGCAATGTCCTTTATAAAAAAAATATATATATATATGCAGCCACAGTAAGCAGCAAAAATTCAAATAATTGGATTCTGTTAATCTGTGGGGACACGGACTTAATGCTGCATTTAATTTTGCTAAGTGGGAGGAAGATTAGGCAAGATACAAGCAAATAGCCTCTGCTCAAACCAAAATTCGCAAACTTAAATGCACTAGGATAGTTATTAGTTACAATATCAAATATTTTGATGCATTGTATCTACAGCTACAAAACAAATAAACACGTATCTCCTCCCAGTGCAGGCAAAAACAGTTGCATTCCAGTATGCACGTTTCCGATAGTCTTCAAAAACAAAATAAAAATAAGGAACTTCTAGAAAACAAGCAACAGCCTCCGATGAAACACTGGAGAACGCTTACTTTTTAGGGATTTTATTTTACTTCTGAATGAGACCAGCCGCTCACTGATACAAAACCAACCTCTTCCCAGAATCTCGGAAAGAAAAGCTGAAACTCGTTCCCATCATCTCTGTAACTGTCACTGGAGTACCTGCTGGGACCTGCACTCGTTTGCTTTGCTCCTGCAGGGAGAAGCATTTTAAGTAACATCAGAATTTAAGCTCTTCAAACGTAGTATCTTCATGTCATAATTTGCTGTCTTGAAACAAAGTTCCTTCCACATTCTTTTCTCAATAACAATCTGTTTGTTTAAGTTTTTTTTTTTTTTTTCTTTCCTGGAATAATTTTGAAATAAAATCAGAGTGGATAGCAACAACTGCTTAGCAGTTACAAAATCTCTCCTAAAATTTGAGGGAGATCAAAACACTGTTTTTAAATAAGAGCTCTCCCTGAAAATCACGACTATCTACAGCACATTTGGTTCAACGCCATACTCACAGAATATCAACTGATTCACGCACTGTGCAGTTTCTTAATATTGAGAAACGCACTGCGCTTTCAAAACAAGCATCCTGAAGGACTCAGAAGCAAAAAAAAAAACAAAACAAAACAAAACAAAACCCCACAGAAATATCTTCAATAAAGGAGAAAAAAGCCCATTGTTTTTGTGATTTTTAAAGCACTGATTATTTTTGGTTACCTAAAAAAAAAAAAATCTTACTGGCATCTTTTGCAAAACAGCATGACCATTCCAGTAATACTTTATGTTCCCTCGTGACGGACTGTTGGATGAGCTAACAGCACCAGTATGGCTCAATGTGAAATAATTAAGCTGCTGTGCCTGCTGGGAGCCAGATACCCCAGCATAAATGCATCTGTTGCCTAAAATACAGGCTCCTGGATACCAAAGCACAGTGCCAGCATTCTCCCCACTCAACTCCAAGCACTTCTCAGCAGAGTTCTGATCTGACACATGAATTGCCAAGTGATGCTAAAGACTAAAGCACGTCAAACTAAAAGGAAAAGGATGGGAAAACTATGGAAAATAAAATATATACTTTTTCCACGTGCATTTTCCACAGTCTTTGGCTATGTAACTTAAAGGAAATGTGCTGTAGCTCCAAATGTTAACTCAAAGGATGCTGATGAAAGTCTGATGTAACTAATTGTTTTTACGCCCTACCCGTGTCATTCCTTTGCACAAATCATTCCGATGTCTTAAATTATCTCAGCAATTAAAACTCCAAGGGCTTATTTTTCCTTTTGTCCCTTGGAGAAGACTGATCTCAATTGTGAAAAGATGAGGTCCAACTTTCATTCTTTTTCATTCTGCTACTACACTCGTGAGGCTAAATCAAAGCAAATCAAATCGAGGCGGTGTTCCTACACTGCCAGCAGTTAAAATGCGTAACACTGAGTTTTCATTAGCATCTGATTAAAACAGATTTGTCTTCCTCTGTTATTAAACGGAAGGCTCACGTCTTTTAACTTCGTGCCTGGAAGAAGACAAGTACAGTTTTGGGGTTTTTGGTTTTTTTTTGTTTTTTTTTGTTTTTTTTTTAAATAGAAAGAAGCTAAAGGTTTTCAGACACTTCTTCATTCTTCCTCTTCTTGGTTAGCTTCGGTCGCTGTGGGAGCACACCTTAGCCAACAGTTGCGTCTACAGCCAAGACGCGCGTTTTGAAAAGTCACCATCTGAGGGGAAAAAAAAAACCTGCCAGAAGCTTTTTCCCTTGAAAACCAAGCGAAAGATGAATGACAGAAAGGCATTTTCTGCAGGTCTGCCCGAGAAACTCACGCTAAGACCTCAAGCGGAAAACAAACAAACAAACAAACAAACAACTAAGCGGCATTCTGCACCTTCAGCAGCAACCCCGTCAGCCCACCGCGCCTTTTAAGACGGCGCTTACAACACTACAAGCACAAGGGACGCCAGCAGGGAAGCAAAACGCTGCACGCCGTCCCGGACTCGCCCTATCCGCGCACCACTACACCTAACTACAAACGGCTCCGACCTCCATCGCTGGCAAAGCGCAACCTTAAGACAAGCCACGCTTTCACAACGCTACCAAAACAAACGGTCAAGCAGCCGGGGCGGCCCGACCCGGGGGATCGGATCCCCGCCCGACGGCGCGGGTCGGCGTGAGGCGACAGCCGCCGTTCCCGCCCTTCCGTCGCGGGTTACGCAACGCGCCCGCCCTCCCGCCGCGCTCACCTGCTTGTCCAGCGCCGCGTCCTTCGCGCTGCCCGCAGCCGCGCCCTTGGGGGCCGGCGCCCGCTCGCAGCTGCAGCCCTCCAGCATGTAGATGCCGGCGGGCCGGGCGCTCTGCTCGCTCTCGAAGTAGAAGAGGACGTTCTGGTAGAGGGCGAACCACTTCTCGTGCCAGCGGTTGGCTTCGGCCGTCCTCTTGCTCAAGTAGCCGCGCTTGGTGCCCTCCTTGCGGGCCAGCAGCGCCAGGTACAGGGCGTGCCCCTCGTTGTAGCGCACGCTCTTCTGCATGGTGCCCGGCAGCGCCTCGCCGCTCACAGCCCGCCCGGCATCGGACACCCTCCGCGGGCGCCCAGCGCGCCGGCACCGGGCTGCCCCGCTCCCCGCCCCCGCTCCGCCTCCCCGAAGTTGGGGCCCGGCCGGAGCGAGCGAGCGAGCGATCGATCAGGCGGACGCCGACGGCGGCGGCTGCGGCTGCCCCCCGCGCGGCGTCACGTGGCGGAGATCAGCCGCAAAGCCGCTTTACAGCACGGCGATTTAAAGAGCAAAGTCGCCGCCGCCGCGCGCGGTCCCTCCCTCCGCGCATCGCGGGGCCGCCCCCCCGCCCGCCCTCAGCGATCCGCGCGTGGGATGAGGCGTGGAGGAGCCGCTGCTGTCGGCAGCGTGGGAGCTGCTGCTCGCTTAAGGACCCCCCTGGATCCGTAATCGACTGTGCTGCTTGAGCTTTCCCGTAGCTCCTTCGCCTTCGCGTCTCTTTCACTTAAAACGCTTCATCTGCCCCGTTTCGGATCGAAGAGGTCTTAGGGAAATCGGAGCTGTCCGTCTGAACTGCACCTGAAAGTTGCAGGAAGCGATGTGCCGTGCCTCACGTGTGAGTTGTGCAGTGCTCCCGTGGGGAATCTCTCGCCGCGGTGATGCGTGGCTCCGCGCGGGGCGCGCTCTCTGAGCATAAGAGCTTTGTGTAAGGGGAGGAAAGCGTGCAGAAGTTCTGCTGATACTGGCTGTCTTCCCGCGTGGCTTCGGATCGTGCAATCTGAGCTGACGGTGCCCAGGGATGTCCAGTTTTTTGCACAGGGAGTGAAGGAAGGTCACGTGGATGACATAATCCGTGTTCAGGCACACTGATGTCTGCGTTCTCACTTGGATCTTGCTCTGCATCTCCAGTTCAGTGCCGCTCAGCTATCCGAGCCAGTATCAACTCAGCGTGTGAAGTACCGTGAAATGCTGCACTGCCTGACGGAAGCAAAGTCGAGGCAGAAGCATGAAGGGAAAGGTGTAGGGTGCAGTTCAGAAGAGTTTTCAAATACCCGAGACCACATAAATAGATAGTGTTCTCCAAAAGAAACACGTCTATGTCGGGACCCAAAGCTATAGCACAGACCTGTCTTTGCCAAAGTGAGGTCTCAAGTTTTGCCCCAGTTTGAGTCATTTGTATATTAATACGCCTTTTGCATAAATCAAAAACGATTATGTCTGTTCTGCCGTAGCAGCTTCAACATGCATTAAAAAAAAGAAAAGAAAAGAAAAGAAAAAGGATGACAGCCATTTCAATTACAGAATGAAGAGGATTTCTTCTCACTACGTTTTCTTCTAGACAAGCGGGCATTTTTTTTTTTTCCACAGAGAGTGCTGGTGTGCCATTGCATAGCAATCCACGGGAATTATGAAGCATCTAGTGTTCCTGTTCACTGAAGTAAGCGCTGATTGTGCAGCCATCAGTTTGCTGTGAACTTCTCTGCTTCATTGTGAAGAGTAAGGCGCAGTTTTCTCTGGGATCTTTTCTTCATCACTCGATTGTTCTTATAAAAAAAGCACAACCCAGTTTTTACCACTTTAAATATCTACCACATAGCCATGTGTAACACATCTGAATGCATGCAGGTAAATATGCTTTTTTTAAACATCACTGCCATTCGCAAAGAAGTGTTTTTATTAAAAAAGTAATGCCGAATTTGTATGTAGGAATATGATCAAGCTGCTTATGTCGACATGGATGTAAGGGAATCTGTTGATGTCATTGCTATCACAGGGTTCTGAACATATGGACAGGCGCGCTGTTTTACCTTATTTTCATTGCGTCTTCCTTAAATAACTCTTCTTTGGTGTATGTTCATTCCAGAGGATAATTTGTGGAGCCGTACCCCTGAGTTCTGTGGTGTTACACGCCCTAAGGGCCTCTCAATGAGGCTGTGCTGTCTAGCTGGAGAGTTACACCAGCTGAGATCGTTTAACTTCCTTTAGCCTCTATTAGCTTGGAATTTTCCTTGGGAAGTAATTTGTTGCAGTCTGTTTAAAGCTAACATAAATAGCCAAATGTGTGCCAGTGGATATGACACTGCAAGTATTGATGTTCTATGACCAAAAGCTGCCAGCGACTCGCAGGTCTTGGGAAAATCTATTTCAGAATGTATGTAAAACGCAAGCCTCAATTCTGAAAAACACACTGAGAAAAATTCTGTGAGTACAGCGGTAATAAAAACTGCCTAAAGTGATGGAAATGCCTTGTTCTGTGGTCATTTTTGTGTCTGGCTTTGTCTGGTCTCCCTGTAGGTGTTCACACGTCTAGAATGCTTTCTCTTTGTTTGTCACTAGGTTGTGATAGTAAGTCAGTACATTTTATCTGAAGGGTAGGATTGAGCCAGTATCCTGGCAGTTATACTTAGATGTTCTGCTGGCGCTATGCTTCCCTCTTTAAGGCACAGAACAGGATCTGCCCGTTTGAAAGGAACTTCAAACGTTCATCTGCAAATTAGCTAACCTGTAAGGTAGGAATGATTACACAGTAAATAGGAAATAGCTTGTAAACGTGTAGTTTGCTCTGAAAGTTCTGCCCCCTGTTTATTTCTATTGCAGCTACAACAGATACAAAGAGTATAATGACACTGTTTAATAGAACACATTTTCCAGCAGAGTCATTACCATGAGCTGTTTTCACCAGCAATGAACAAGAGCCCGCATGACCGTCTGCACCAGCAGTGGTGACCCACTGTTGCTGCTGCCACTGCTGAAGTGCACCACCCACTGCCTTGCTGTGCTCACACTCACTGCTCAGCCTTCGTTCAGCAGGAATTGATGAACGTCAGTGGGTGCCACTTTTTCCACATGGAGGAATTCAGTGACGTGCTTTTGCCTTGCATACACTTCCCTATGTGACGCCATACTGTCAGACTGCTCCTCTGCTGCCCTCTGTCACACGGCAACAACATGTGATGGGATGTTGGTGGGAAGGTTCAACCTCCACTTCCATACCACCAACATCTGCCTCTGACATCACGGGCCAATATCGTGACATCAGAAGTTTGAATTTTGGAGCAGCTCATATATATTCTCATATGGCCATTCACCCCTTAAGTGACCAAAAGGAATGATATGTTTGTTGAATTTACCGATTCATGTCATTTGAGAGATTTTTTTACCAAGACATTGATGGGGGCACATTGCCCTTGCTAGCCAATTTCAACTCACTGTGCATAGCCAGATCCTTTTAGTTCACTTCTTGAGGCTACTTATTGTTTTAGCAACTTGAGTATTTGGTGACAGCAGTTTAAGCATAATAGCAATTACACAGTGGCTCTACGCAAAGCACAAGTAGTGCCTCTGATGCATCTTGTACATCCTTCAGAGAATGAACATTTGAAGTAATTTTAAGAAAAAAAAGGAAGCATGTTCTGTGTGTCGCAGAAACATCTAGTTACAACGCAAGTTTAAGTACTATCTAGCAGTTTTGCAGCTCTGCACACGCTGATCCAAATGGATTGAAAGCTTTGGGAAAAGGATACTTGCTGCTGTATTGAAGGGTAACAAAGTGACCCTTCCTTCCAGTGGCACATCTCAGCGGAGCGCAGGTATCTGCAAATCACTTCTCTTTTAGGTGGTTGAGAATGTTAACGTAGTAGTCTAATGCCTGAGCCTCTTTGTGTTAAGTGCACAAAGGGTTTATGTGTTGCCTGTCCTGATATGCAAGACTAACTTATTCGTTGGTGAGATTTTGGGAGAGTGATAGCGAAAGGAGATTTTGGAGGAGTAATATGGTGTTTCTGGAAAAGTCAGCAGGGAGCTCTTTGTTCCTGGTCAGAAACACCATGGAAAAAAGTGATAGGACTACCAAGGAAAGAAAATTGCAGAAGCTGTCTTACAGAAAAAAAAAAAAAAAGTAAGAATAAACAGAGAAAAGCTGGAATCAAGGGACTCAATTAAACTGGAAAAAAAAAACAAAAAAAAAACCCAACAAGTAGCAGTACTTAGGCAGGAGGCAGAAGAAAGTGAGTAGTGGAGGAATTCTGCCTATTTGGCAGACTGATTATAATGAGTGTGCTGCAGATAAAGTGCAGAGGAAGCCAGAAGCCAATGTAAGTGGGGGATGAAATTGGCTGGGGAATTGGAGAAGACAGTGTGAGGAGCATAACAGTGAGGAGCAGGGGAAGAAACTAGTGGGAAGTGCTGGTGGAGAAAGGGTCATGGAGAAGACAATGTTAGGAGTGACAGACCATGGCAGCTGTCGCCAGTGGGTGCATTGGAAAAACAGGTGGTCACTGACAAAATACAACAGCAGCAGTGATCCTGGGTTTGTGCTAGGAAATGAGAGGAAAATAGACAAGCAGACTGAGGAGGCTGGTGGGCAGTAACATGGAAAAGAGGACTCAAGTAGTATCAGTCCAATACAGAAAATGAAGTGAAAGATCAAGGTTACTGCTGACTAGGAAAGTAGCACCGACAGTGTGGAAATGCTAGTAGTCCAAGTCCCAGTCACTGTTAAAATGTCATAGGAAGGAAAGACACTATTTTTCTTTTCAAGCCTGTTTCTTTGTTTCAAAAACAGCATACATTTGTGGCTTCACCAAAGAAAAGTTGTGCCTGGCCAATCTGGTGGCCTTCTGTGGTGAAGTGGTGGCACCCATGGGCAAAGGGAAGGCAACTGTTGTCATCTACCTGGACTTCTGCAAGGACTTTGACGTGGTCCCCCACCATCCTTACATCAAAACTGGAGAGATATGGTTCTGAAGGGCAGACCATTGGGTGGAAAAGGAATTGGTGGGAAGGTCCCAGCCAGAGGGTTGTGGGTGGATTGTGGCCAATGGCATTATGTCCAGATGGTAACGAGCAGTGTCCCCCAGGGTTCTGTCTTGAGTCCAGTACTTTTTATTATCTGTATCAGTGACATAGATGATGGGATTGAGTGCACCCTCAGCAAGTTTGCTGACACCAAGCTGAGCCTGTTGCAGTTGATACAGTGAAAGGAAAGAGTGCCATCCAGAGGAGCCTTGATTAACTCAAAAGGTGGGCCCTTGTGAACTTGTTGAGGTTCAACCAAGCAAAGTGCACGGTTTTGTGCTTGGGTTGTGATAATCCCAGGGAGAGAAACTCCTTGAGAGTAGTTCTGCTGAGAAGGACTTAGGGGTCCTGGCTGATGACAAATTTAATGTGAGCCAACCTTGTGAGCTTGCAGCCCAAAAGGCCGATGCTATCTTGGGTGCCATCAGATGAGGGGTGGCCAGCAGGGACAGGGAGGTGATTGTCCCCCACTATTCTGCCCTGATGAGGCCCCAGCTGGAGTACTGCCTTCCAGGTCTGGGGCCCCCAACACAGAAGAGATGTGGAGCTTTTGGAAAGGGTCCAGAGAGGGGTTACAAGGACAATTCAAGGTACTGGAGCACCTCTTCTGTGAAGATAGTTTGAAGGAAATGGGCTTATTCATTCTGCAGAAGAGAAGGCTATGGGGAGACCTCGTTATAACCTTCTAATATTTAAAGGGAGTTAATAAACATGAGGGAAATCAACATTTTATGCAGGTAGATGGTGATAGTACAATTACTTTAAACTAAAGGAAGGTAGATTTAGTTTGGATGTCAGGGGCAAGTTTTTAACTGAGAGTGGTGAGGTGCTGGAACAGACTGACCAAAGACACTGTGGATGCCCCACTGCTAGAGGTGTTTAGGAACAGGTTCAATGGGACTCTGGCAATCTGTTCTAGTACTTGATACAGTGGCTGGCAATCCTGCCTTTGTCAGGGGGGTTGAAAGCTGATGATCCTGGAGGTCCCTTCCAGCCCAAGCCATTCTATGATTCTATGATTCTATGATTCACAAATTGGAATTTAAATTAAAGAGACAGTATTCAGCTTGTTGACCAGAGGTTTTGGGATATGCAAACACAATATCATAGACTGAATCATAGACTGAATCACCAAATGTTTAAGGTTGGAAAAGACCTCTAAGATCACCTAGCCGAGCTATCTACCATCCACCAATATTGCTCACTTAATAAAGTCCAAAAGTACCACATTTACACATTTCTTGAACACCTCCATGAACAGCAGATCCACTACTTGCATGGGCAGCCTGTTGCAGTGCCTCATCGGTCTTTTGGGGAGGAAGCCATTCCTCATATCCAACCACACTACATGAGGAATCAAGAAAGTCAGGTTTTGTGCCTGGAAATTGATCTCTGCTACAGGGTACAAAGCCTCTTACCATTTTATGGTGGAATCATAGAATCATACCTCAAGTTGGAAGGGACCCATAAGGATCATTGAATCGCTTGGGTTGGAAGGGACCTCAAAACCCATTCATTTCCAACCACCCTGTTGTGAGCTGACTTCCCCCCCACTAGGTGAGGCTGCCCAGAGCCCCATCCAACCCAGCCTGGGGCACCTGGAGGGACATCCACAGAATCTCTGGGCAGCCATTGCTAGGGCCTCACCACCCTCTGAGCAAAGAATTTCCACCTAACATCTAACCTAAATCTCCACTCTTCAGTTTTAACCTATACACGGGAGTTTTCTACACTGATGATTGCTGAAGTGCCTTATATAGAACAGATACAACAGGCAGAATCCAAATCGGAGACATACCATGCAAAGTGTAGCAAAAAAAATATTACAGAACTTTCTTCACATTGTTGAAATTTACATCATGAAGTACTTCTTCACTTTTGGAGAATGCAACTGGAAGGGCTGAGCCCTGATTTCTAAAGTTGGTAGTGAGCACTCCTCTCTCCTCTGTTCTCTGAGCTGTGTAATGATGATTTCACAGATCCTGTGATCAGTGCAGCATATATAATAAAGGGCATTGTCCTGGTGCTCACAGATAGACAAAAGAGGAAGCTGTCTCAGCATTCTTGGGAGACGGCTTAAATATGTTTTTTAAATGTTCCTAAGACATTGGCATGTCATAATGGAGATTTCATAATGTTCTCCAAGTGTGAGTCAGGAGAGAGCGTAACAACGGAGCTCTTGCAAGTAGAGGGTTCAATAGATACCAGGTTATGATAAGTCCCAGATTCCCAGATCCCAAAAAGCCACTGGATAACTAGTAAAACTCCTTTAAAATTAAACAAACAAACAAACAAACAAACAAAAAATAAACACAACGTATTAGGAACAAATTTCCTTTTTTCCCTTATTCAATATGAGCTGAGTATGAGTACAAATCATTTTTTTGCTTATCCTCTCTTCTATATTCTGGCATCAAAATAGGAAAAATGTGTAAGATACTAAGGCATTCATGTGTTTTGGGGAAAGAAAGACCCACTATCTGGAAGAAAGATGCAGAGAGTGCAGCGGGTGCCATCTGGAATAAGTAACCCTGGGAAGAATTTGTGGTATTTACAAGGCACGGTACAGATACAGAGAATTCTATCCATCTGGCAGAAAGCCTGCAAGTAATCTACCACAGGGTGCATAATTCAATAGAAATAGGTTTGGTAAACTGGAGGTAATGTTCCCCATAGTCACCTTGAAAAAAACAGTTTTAATGTGTTATGTAGCTGAGCAGCTTTCAGAAGTACAGCACCTGACTCTGCAGGTAGGCACACCTATATGTACTATGAAATTCAGTTTTACTGGAGGTGTAATCCGCTGTTCTCTAAGGAGAAAGCAGACATTGCAGGGCACCCACATCACCTCAAGACCATATGGAATTTCTGAGATGACACATTTTTATGCAAAGATTGCATGTGTATTTGATACAGATGCAATATATTGAAAACCATTTTAATGAAGCCATTGAGATGCAGCTGGGACTGTTACAAATGCATGCAGAAAATGTGTCTAACAGCAGAAAAAAAATCTTCAGAGGCTGTAGGCAGAGCAGCCCTGACAACAGTGATCTGAGCCAAGGTTACCACCCCACACATCATCTTCTTGCAAGCAGAGATACCGAACAGCAGTCTTGCTTAACAGCAGTTAAGAATTCAAGTTTAATATCAGCTACTGTTTGTTTGAGGGGTTTTTGATCAGGTGGGAAGTGGACAGCAGTGTCTGTAATTTCAAATCTGCTGATGCTAACAGAGTCCTCTTGGTGTAGATGTGTGGTGTTCTGATTTCAGCTCATAACTTTTGTATGTGCTTGGGAGCTGTGGAATATACTTTTTTGGCAGTAAAATAATGAAAAAAAAAGAGAGAAAAGTAGTTTGGTGATGTGCAGTTAAAATTTGCAAAATGAAAACAATATCCAGCTACAGTTATATTCGATAGAATATTAAAGATGATATCAAATCACCTTTTACAGTAGGTTTCTTTCCAAAGAATTCTTATATAAATTGATGTTAATGTTACCAAGTATGTATTTATTTAAGCAAAATAGAAACTGTAAGTGTCACAAAGCCACTGCTGTTGTGTACCACAGTGAATAAAGGCCTGAATCTATGCAAAACCATACCTCGTCAATTTTGATGCAGAAAAGAGCCACGACTTCCTTCATTATTAGTTTCATTTTGAATAGTCTAATTTTGAATGTATAATGAAAAACAGAAAACAAAAACTTTCTCTATTATTTAAAAAAGGAATAAAATTTGTGTTTCTGTTAGCATTGTTTGTCTTTTAGGGTCAATTGTATTCTTATTCTGACTACTAACACAACCTTTTGTTTTCTCTAATTTTAAAACTGATCCAATACTCATGGTAGCAAGGAGAGCTGAAAAGTATGTTTATTCCAATTTGACATTCTGTTTTCTTGAATCAAGTCAAATTTCTCATACTGGAGAATATGAAGGAAGATTATTTCTTCTTTGACTGCAGTTTGTTTTTGTGGGGTTTTTGTTGTTGTTTTACCAAGGGGATATGCAACATGAAAATAAGAGTTTTCAAATTGATTTATACTGTTTCTGGTTTTTTTTTTTTGTTTGTTTGTTTTTTTGTTTTTTTTTGCTGTCGTATATAATTGCTTTGGAGAGCCATGTCTAAATTTCTGACACACACGTAGATATATAGATCACATAGAGCTATAGTGTAATTGTTTTAGTCATCTAGCAGAAGGGCATACTAGATAATGCCTTAGAGTCTTCTTCACAAAAATGACTGAAATCTGGAATTAACATATATTTCAGCTACATCAGCCTGCAATAGGGGCAAAGTAAAGTTTTGAAACCTACAGTGTAAGACGAATATAATCTTGATTTTAACATTTCAGAAGAAAATACCCATCATCAGTTATGCTCAATGCAAAACATTTCTAAAAGGTTATGCTCCAAAACTCTGAGGAATACATAGTTCAAGCAAAATGTAGTATTCAGCCACTTCAGCAGCCTGGGAAATTCAGGTATTTTTGGTTTTGTTTGCTTTGTTTTTCAGAAGTCAAATGTGTCCGAGGTCAAACATTTGTCAAATGCTATTCCTTCCTCCAAAAGTTAACTACCTCTCCAGTACAATTTTTCATGAAAAACACCATTAAAAAATCACAACCAGTTCTAGCATAGTCTGATCAAGACACCCTCGTTCTCCCAGATGAAGCTCACTGGCCTTAGAAGACTTCCTTGTGCCTTAGTTTCAGTCAAACGGGAATAAATTCGTTGAACTTTCTCTGTGAAGCACTTTGAGGTCTATCAGTGAAAAATCCCTGGAAGAGCTTCAGGTTGCAGCTTGTCTTATCCTTCTGGATTGTGGAAGGAAAATACATCTCATGTACTTCTCTGTGCCATCTGTACTTTTCTGGCTTCTGAGAAAGTTTAAGTTGTGCCACAAAGAAACAGCTACCTAGGTTTTTGAGAGAAAGTTTTGTATTGTATCTGTGTATTATGAGCACTTTCTTAACATGTACAGTAATTTGCACTGTTAATTATTCAAGTACATATTTCTCTCTTAAACATTATGACTGCTGGACTTAAGGAGCATTCTAGGATGCTATAGTTATCATTTACTGATGTAATTATTATGTATGATTAAGCTTGTTCATCTCATAAAACTGGAAACTTTTCTTCTGGAGGGTATTTATGGAGGCCTTTATATTTCTGTGTTACTCATCCATAATACAAGCTGACAAGCAGTGTAACTGAAAAAAGGAAAAATGTGAGGTCTAGATTATAGGATGCTTTCCTGGCAGGCAGAGGATATGTTGAAATTGTTTTGATAAAGCTTTTGGTGTTTCTCAGATTGTACTCATTAGAAGGTAGCTAGTTTGTCTGCAAAGAGTGTGGGGTCTGTTGCAGAATGGGAGAATAACTCCAAGTTAATCCTCTTAGTTCCTTCAATAGTCCCATACCAAAAATTATTCCAATCTGTTTTTCGGAAAAGATTTTAGTGTTCCTAAGTGAAGTAACTGAATGGATCATGGAATTAGTAATGGGAATACAGAACTTTATGCCTTTGGGTCACTGGTTCATATTCAGTAAAAGACAGAAATTTGGACAAATCCTGCTCTAAGTAATACAATTTCCACTAGAGTAAATGGTTGCTCATTTATATCTGAATCTTTATCTGGTATCTCATCAGTAGCCTATGTAAATGAATGGATGTAGCCTGTCCATTTTTCTTTTTTTTTTTTTTTTTTTTTTTAGGTTCAGTAACACAGACAGCCTTAGGAGGAGCAAAAATAAAATAATTTAAAAAAAGGTCAGTGTACGTCTATTGAGTGATGCTCAGTGCTTCCTGTTTACAGCCATCTTCCTCTGGAGTGATGCTCATGCAAAGGGAGAAATATCCACCTGGGGAATCCGCCGAGAGTTAACAGGCGTAGGCTGCAGAATTGAAGATCTCATTCCCCCTGCTCCAGCCTATCTAATGGTAAGAGTAACAGTACTTAAACAATCAGAAGATACAGAATTTTTAAAAGCCAAATGTGCGAGCTGTTTTCTTACTGATCTTTGGTCCTTGCCCTGCAGGTAACAATGAAATGAATCCTATGTGATTAACTCTACCCACATATTCGCAAGAGCTTCAGGCACCACAGTTGGACTAATTTTGTCATGTTGTAATTGCCTCTTCATCTGTGGCTGTGAGAGTGTGTTTTATAACTGTGGTAAGTGATTGACTCACATTTGGTGTGTCACATATATATGCAGATGGTTTTATATAAAGACGGTGGTTTTATTGTTCTAAGTCAATTGTCTTATTTTATCAAAATTCCCTTCTTCCACAACTCTTAAGAGAGATTAATTGACTAAAACTGGAATAATCAGGAATGACTAAAGTGGAGTTATTACATAAAATGGCTAAGAAATACAGGTTTAATGTATATAATTTATATAAAAAGTACTGTCTAATTTCTCTTTGCACCATTTCTATATTGCATGCTTTCATGAATTACTGCTTTAACTTGAATTGAGCTGTGAGCAGTACATTGTCAGCTTCACTGAGATGTGCTCTGTGAATTATATAAATCTATTAACATATGTGCATTAGAATAGCTGTTAAAATTAGAAGTACTAGAATAACTGAGAAACAGGCGAGACAATTCCTGTTATGTACAGGAATTAGGTAGGAAAGGACAGGACCAAATTAGGAACTACCAGCACGGTGACTTCATTTGGGCTTTTTGGTAGTATTTACTGCCATCATTCTTTGCAGATACTACAGAACACTTCGTAAATAAAATATTCAGGAAGGATAACAAAGTCTCAAAGTGCCTGTTTATTCCGCTACCTCTACAACACCCTTTTCTGAGCTCATTTTCTTCATTAGTCAAACAAAAATATAGCTATGCACAGATTTCCTGTAGTGCTTATCTGCCTAGGAAAACTGAACAGAAATATGAATGTACTTGCTTTACAAACAAGGGCTTTTTTTCCCCAAACACAATTTCCACTGTAGTCAGTTGTATTGAGTGTTCTGGTTAAAAACAGAATTTGTGGAAAAGACAATCACACACTGAAAATAGAAATGATTTTTTTTTAAATGAATTTGGTGAAGAGGTAGTGTCATAATGCAGCAAAACATGTCACACATGAAGAGAAGAGTGACAACTGCATCCTGCCTTACCTAGTTGGTATATGATAGCATTCAGGCACATGTCCACAAATGCACACAACATTGATAATATTTTTTCTTCTATCTTGAGAGCCTTTTTTTTTTTTTTCACCGTGGCAGAAAAAGATCTTAAAGGTTCCAAAGACCTAGTAAACAAAATCCTCTTCCAGTACAGCATGCATAGGAAAGCTAGGCCAGTCCAGCTGGTGGTGAAAGGCAGTGGTGCTGTGTCATTATCTGTGGCTCTGTTGAGGTTACCTCTCTGCTCACATATTGAGATGAGATAGAAAAGCACGGACATCCTCTGATTATTGTTTTTTGTTTATTTGTTTTGTTTTGTTTTTAAGCAGTTTTAAAAACTTTTTCTTACTGTGACAGAAAAGCTCGCTTTTATTCTACTGCTTGAGAAAGGGTTTTCCACTTCTCAAACTATCACATATCTTGTTACAATAATTGCAAATAGAGAAAGTAGTCTATGATGTATAATTCATTCATACGCGTATAAAAACCCACAGACACATACTCTCTGGGATACCATAAGCTCATAAATCTTGGAAGGGCTCAGAAAGCTCACCCGCTACTTTCCCTACAGATCGAGCGAAGCCAGCATCCTCCCCCGGTGATGTGTACCTCGCCAGCTCCACAAGTCTCCAAGACTTTGGAATTCTTCCCAGATACTGCACATAGCCTGTTCAAGTCAGTAGCTACCCTTCCCTTGTGCAGCATTCACCTGAAGTATAATGTGAGTCTTCTTTCCTGGGGCACAAAGCACTGTGGCACTAACCTGACAGGGAACTGAGACCCGGAGAGTCCTTCTTTGCAGCTGCCTTTTCAGAAGGCTGTCACCGCATTTTCCCTCAGCCTTCCTCCCTCCTGGCTGACCCTCGCTGTTTCCAGACTTCTTACCGCTGTCGCTGCTCTTTCCTGATCTCGCTCCAGAAGGTCCACATTTTCTGCACGAGATCGGACAAAGCGTTTGTGCAGAGCCCTCTGCAGCTCTGAAAAGAACGGAGTTTGCTGTCTGTGTTTTTGCAGGAAGCACTCGAGCCGACAGAGCCTCATGCAACATCTGCCTGCTTCATAGAAGCATGGTGGTGTTGACTCATCCTCAGTTTATGGTTGATGACTACCTCCGGATCTTTTTCTGACACCTAAAACAGACTTCAGGATAAACTGTTGCTGTAGTGTTATGTGGAAAACTTCCACATGGTTTGGTTTTAGTGACATAGAACTCACGTCCCCAAACGCTGCGGTCACACAAATATTTGGCTATTGCTTTGGAGATAATCACACAGAGGACCAGTTCTCTGGGCAGCACAGATGTTTTTCTGACAAACCTGCTTGTGTAGCCTGAGGCCACACAGGTCTGCAGGTCACTTAACAATGCAATATCTCATTCACCACAATTTCATTTAATAGTGCGCTGACACTGAATAGCATGATTTTAACCTCATTTTAGCTCATTTCCTCTCCTCTTCTCTGGGCACACACTTCTACTGCTTGCTTTGTTTAGACCATATCAGTCCCATGGTTGTGAGGTAAGCTGGCCTAGTTTGCCTGTCTGCCCAAGAATTAAACCAGTACCACAACTGGAAATAGTGCTTGCTTTCTGGTCTCTCACTTGCTAGCACTGATACACAAGAAGAGACAGACAGGGGTTGGGGTGGAAAGATGACAGCAATTTGACTTAGAGCGTTTTAAGTCAAACGTGGAACTGTGCCTTTTCCAACGTAAATTTCTAGTGGGATCACGATTGTATTTAATTAAATAAAAATTACTGTCTGCATAAGTGGCCAGCAAAACCTCACTGCCAAATTTAAATTTTAAAAATATTGGAAGACTCGGTACTTTTTGGCTGAAAAATGTACAAGACAGAGAGACTTGTCCTGCAGTTCCAAATGTGACCTTATTCTATCTGTTCTTTCTTATCCTAATGGTATTTAAATATGATTAGCTGCATTGCCTTTAGCCTCAAATGTGAATTTTCTTTCAGAGATCTCATTGGGCTGAGCTCTCAAGACATACCTTAGGTTTAATAATCAGACTTCACCTGAAGAAAGGTTGAAAAAGTTTTTCATGACATCACTTCAGGTGATTATTTCTCAGCTAGGTCAGAGAGTAGGAAATACTGAAATCACAGCTACAGGATTCTTTATGTTTGACCTTCTTTTGTCTGTCATTTAAAGAAGTCTTTGAACACTTGGCACTTGTGTGGCTGGTCAGCTTTTGCAATCTATGCCTCTTACTGACGTGTTTATGTATCAGATGATCATGGCTAGTTGTGTTTTATGTGGTCTCTTTCCTCAGCTCTCTGTTATTCTTACCGTACTGGTTTAACTTCCCGGGAACCCTTAGCGTTATCGTGCTTAATTTATCATGTAAGAAAAGACTTGTGCCACAGTGCTAATTACTTCTTTTCATAGAGGTGAATTCAGAGGAAAGATCTGCACAGCACAGAGCTGATGCCAGACAGAGGGTCCCTCTGCACTGGGAACTGGAGGCAGTGCCACCAGCAAGCCCCACGCTGCTGCTGGACGTCATGCTCTTAGCCAAACTGCTCAACACTTTGATTGTGTAGCTGGCAGATCTCCACAGCCTTCTCTGCTGAGGTAAGCACGAAGCTGCAAGTCCTTCATCCTTTGTGGGCCTAATGCATGCTCTGACAGGGTTTTTCTTTGCAATGGTCCCTCTGAGAGGTGACTTCTGCAACCCACTAGCACCAGTCAACACAGTGACCATTTCCTGGCAGACATAGCTCAGGACAGAAGGGAGCAGGGAGTGTTTGTGGGCCAGGCTTTCTGTGGGGAGCTCTGCATCTTTCTGTGGAAGTGACCCTAGCAGGATCTCACTTGCCTTGACAGCAAATCACACAGTACCTTGTGTGTCCCCAGGCCACAGTCTGCAACTTCAATTTGCAAAAAATCTAAGGGAGGAAGTGCAGTTCGTACAACTTATCTGAACCTATTTCCCAGCAATAACTATTGTTCAGTCTAGCAACTTGACATGATATAATTTGTTTCGTGAAAAATAAATTTAATTTGCAGCCTGTGACTGTATAGTGAGATATCCTGTGGTTTTATTAGCAAGAGTAGATGGATCTTTTCATTGTTTCTGAAAGAAATCAACATTATTCTATTTGCAGAATGCATTAAAAACTCGTCTTGAAACCCTTGAGATGGCACTGCATCAGCTGGTTTCAGCTCTTAACTTCAGCTGAGCTAGAAGACTCTGCATCTTCCATATGCTGGAAGAAATTTAGCATGCTTCTGTCTTCTGTGAGTGCTTCACTGTGCTCCAGTCCTGTCATGGAGTCTTTGTGGTGCCCCACTTACACTTTGCTAGCTGAGGTGGTACGATTCTGCTCCAACACTGGGAGAGGCGCACAGAGCAGAGTCACTTCACAGAGACTTTTGTTGAAATAACCCATCTGTGGATCTCCTGAGCAGGCTAAACAAGCTGATCTGTCAGCTGGGGTCTTGGTGTCTGACATTCTGAGAACTAAAGCTGCACTGAAGGAAGGATCATGAAAAATGAAAAACAAATACCAGCACATATTTTTCCAGCAGAGGTTACACTGTGTTGTAATGTTTATTTTCATCTTTTAATCATTATTTTCCTCCATGAATGCTGTGGTCTGTTTAAGCTGAGGCAATCTCACCCATCTTTGCCCACATGTAGGCAGCCTCCTGACCACTTCTGTATTCACTCTGTTTTCTTCATCACTGGTTTTATTTGTATTCTTAATCTCTACTGAAATTTTGTGTATAAAGCAGTGTGCATTTATTTCATAACGTAATAATTCATCACCAATATAGTGCAGACATTTCACCTTTTGTAATTAACTTTAGGTCTTAATGAAAAACAAAAGGCACTCAGCAACCTCAAAAATACCAGCATTGTGTCGAATTAATTAACAGATCCAGATATCTCAAATGTGAGGATTACCTCAAGGAAAATTATCATAAGCTCATATGAATTGAATACTGCAATCCAGAAGACAACTTTGAATCGCTTTCTCTTTTGCAAAAACAGTTGTTCACGATGAAAAAACACCTGAGAGCAGAGGTCTCCCAGAGCCGCTGGTAACTGCTGCTGCTCCTCGTCCTCGCTGCTGTAGAAGATGCATCTGGCATCAGGCAGGGTGGGTTAGCTTCCAGGGACAGGCTTTACTTCTGCCTTTTATCCCAGCCTAGGCACACGTCAGCATGATCTGGAGAGCAGCTGACATCACAGACACAGCTACAAGGTAAGCAGTGCACGCATCCTTGACGGGGACAGCAGGCAGCAATTGCTTCGTGCTAGTAAACAGAAGAATGTCTCAACCATTGCAAAAGAAAGTTAAACCTGTATGTGTCAACAAAGGCACATTCCTCTACCTCCATGACAATAGAGGCAGAAGCATGAGAAGAAGATATTTTCCAAGTCTTGGCAGTGGGGCTTTGTATCAGCACTGGGAGGGATAGAGCTGTTCTCTTTGGGTCTTCATGGGAAAGTCCTTCTGGCTGTGCCTCTTAGTGTTTGTCCAGAGCCTTGAAAAGCTGCAGAAGAGGAAAGCTGATTGGCCCCTTGTGAATGCTGTTCTTTCCTTGGAAGCCTTGTCACTTGGGACTTCCTGAAACTGCTTGTCCAAGAACAGTGTATCTCAGCACGGGCTGACTTCTGCAGCCTGCAGTTATTTCCTCTTCGTGATAGGAGCTGTCTATTTCCTGATTTACACAGCACCAGCCACAATTCATGGTTGAGAGCTGGGGAGAAGCTGGGTGTTATTACTAGCTACTGCCTGGAAAAGTACTGCTTTATGTCCTGGCAGCTCAACAAATCCCAAGAGGAGACTTCATTTCAAGGATGCAGAAATGACATATTCTTCTGAGGCATGACAGCAGAGACAGGCTTTTCTTCGTTCATATATACAGCAGCATAAATATTCGCAGGGCTCTCAAGAGTGCAAAAACCAGAGATCATACCACCAATTATGCCAGTGAAAAACAAAATGAAGTATGCCTTCATCTTATCTACAGGGCGCATTTCCTCGTGTAAGCCAATGAGATAACAAGTTTAACATTAACTTCTCTCCAGCAGCGCAGAGCTGCTGCACAGCAGACACACAGGAACCTTTGAGCAGTACCTGGACTCATTGCTTCATCTCCACTGCCTGGTTCAAGGCTGCCCTGATCCACCGAGCACAGCAGCCAGGGCTTTGCCTTGGGTGCTTCAGGCACCAGGTGCCCAGCTGTGTCAGGAGCAAAGCACTCGTTATGCCTTTAGGGGCTCTTGGATGTGCGATTAAATTCTGACTTTCACTGCCAGTAAATAAGCTAGAGCATGGCTTATCAGGAAGAGAAATACGCTGAGTTTAGATGGGCAACACATCAGGTGCTACTAGAGAAGATGCTTCAGCAGGAAAAGTGACATCTACCAATGCCATCTCACCTCCCCAGTGGGACTGAGCCAAGCCCTGTGTTACTACAGGGCAATGGGGCTTTCCTCCTGAATTTCTTTCTCTAGGTCCATGCCTAGTGTAATAACCTTCCCTGAAGTTTTAACTCTTGTGAGAGTCCTGACCCACCAGCAGAAGCAGCGCAAGAATCTGGGACGTGCTTGAGTCAGTTGCAGCTGCCATGTGTGCCCACATGTTCCCCTCTTTTATGTACCTCAGTATTTGTTTTGAAGAAGTTTATTAAGAGGCAGAACGTAAATGCAGGGAATATAACCTGAAATATCTTCTGCCGTGGCACAGGGACTGTGTCATATTTTGCTTGCATTGTGCTCCTGGTTTACACTTGAGGAGAATGGTGCTGGCCCTGTTGCCTGTGAGACTGGGCCCTACACTGCTGTAATTTCTGATGGAGGAGTCACGTTCTACTGGAGTAAATAAATTAAATGTAGGAAAGAGCAGACACAAGAGGAGTGTGTTTGGTCATGTCCTGGCCTTCACACAAGAAGCCCAGACCCCCAACACACTGTAGAAATAAGCCTATAAAAACCTCATGCTGTTCAGTATGCAGAAGAACAAAGTCCTGCACCCAGTGAAGATCAATCCCAGGCACCAGGACGTGCCACCAGGACGTGCCGCCAGCACTCAGCTGTTAGCTGCTCTGCAGGAAAGGAGGAGCACTGGCAGACACAGAGTTGAGCAGGAGCCAGAAATGTGCCCGTATTGCTAAGAAAGCTAACCCTATTCTTGGCTGCGTTAGGCCAAGTATCACCATCAGTTCCCTGCCAATCTCAACCGTTCTGGGACTCTTTGGCCATGCTTTGGCATTTAAATTTAGTCCCTGTTTCATAAAAATGTAAGTATTAAACGTTCATCACATCACCATGCTGGATTAGGCCTGTGCTGTCTCTGTTTCTGTAGATGAAGCCAAGATGAACAAGCAGTGAAAAGCGAGCTCAGGAAGTGAATCTAGCATTCTGATGGCAAATGCTAGTTCTAAACAGTAGATAATACTGTGGCTTACATGAATGTTTAAAAGACCTATTCTGTGTACCAAGAGGAGAGTTTCTGTGACAAGTTTGCACGAATATAAATTTACTGTCTGCTATCCAAACAGTGTCTGCTCTTAAACTAGATGACTGATGGATTTTTACCCGCTACTTACGTGTGAGGTGAAGGCTTCTGCCAACAGTTAGCTGCCACAACACATAAACAGTCCTTAGCTGAGAGTTAGATACATTAGTTTTATATTTTCTCCAAGAGTCATGTTATAAGGGCCCTCGTGAAAGCTTTCACACTGTGCATAGAAACAGACTGCTTATCATTCAGAATAATAATAACAAAAATCCTTGAACTTTATTTTGTTTGTTGTGCATTACAGATTTCTGGTGGAATGGATGAAGAGAAGCAACCTTGGCAACAATCTAAATAGACAAGCACCATCCAAATGGGAATTATTCTTAGTCAGGCTCAAACTGTCGTAGCAGTCTTGGGCCTCTAAAGCCAGCAAGTGGATATTGTCCATGACACAGCCTGAAGTAGGCAGCAATTCTCAAAAGTGCTACACACTTCTGTGCTGTGTATCAAAGCTACTTAGCATCTTAGAGGCAGGGACAAATACAATGCAACAAGACATTTGTACACATGGAGGTCTGCTTGGAGCACAAGGACACTTCAGCCTAGCCTCTTCCTCACATTCTTCCTAGAATGTACTTTAGAACTGTGGATGACTAAACCCTTGCCACCCGTGGCTGACGTGACATGTTACAACACTAACACAAAACTTGCAAGGTCTGAGTATGAACTGCACTGCACAGATAACTCCATCACTGCAGCAGTATCCAGTCCAGTGCTTTCTCACATGTATGTCTACCTTTTGAATCATGCACTGAGCATGGTAACACCATGGAGTTGTTAGAAAGAAGAATTAGTCTTAGAAACGTTTCTGTGAGCTCTTCCTTGCACATGAAGGACCCACAGTACGAATAGTCTGCTCACATAGCCTGAGGTGGGTTAGAATTGGCAAAAGTTGAATGGAAGGAGGCTTGACAGGGCAAGGCTGAACCCATGCAGGCAGTGACCAGTCACTCAGTGAAACGAGCTGCAGATACAACCAGGGAAATGCTCAGGCTGCCTGGTGTCAGGCAGAGGGCTGGCTGTTGTATCTTTGGGCTTGATTCATTTGCCTGAACTCCAGCACTGCCAACCTGAGATGCTCCAGGGCAAGGTCCACATAGCAGGAGCGTGGGTCATCCTTGTAGGCTTTGTCATTTCTGCCAGCCTCGTGAGGATGTTTCAGCTGTCCCAAGGCATTTCAAATGGCATTAGCTGTATGTGCTCAGGTAGCTGACTCATGCCCTTTACCTCTGCTGATACCGTGGCACGACATCCTTCATGAAAAATGTTGGACTGGACTCACACACGCTACAGTTTTAGCAGCACTAGGAAATCCAATGGGAATTTTTAAATGGCTGTATATAGAGAGAATGTGACTAAGAGCAATATATTTTCAACATGATTGCTTTTATCATGCAAGAATGTGAATATATATGTATAAACACATACATGGGCACATATGAATAGATATGTACATCCACATACGTATGTGAAAAATACTCTGAACTGTCTTAGACACCATAGTTCTACCTCCAGGAAGGATCCTTAACACATTGTTCCATCAATAGTTAAAAGAGCAGAGCCTTCCTCCAGCTCCAGCTCCTGGCCCTGCTCCCAAAATCCCCTCCCACAGCTCCCTTGTGCTGGGTGGAGGCATGTGTGTATGCATTTTAGCCATGCAGGAGGAGCAGATCCTTCACAAGCCTGTGGGGATGGTGGCTGCGGTCTCACAAGAGGAGATGACCTCGACTTGTGCCTGCAGGAGACCTCCTCCCCAGCTGGTCTTTTGGACTCAGTTGGATTTCTTCTCACACACAACCACTTAAGGCTTCTCATGGGTTTCTGAGGAGCATGTCTGTGATTTACAGACTGAAAATGGCCAATGAGTTTAAAAAATACTCAAGGCCTGAAAGAGGAATGTGTGGGGGAGAAGAGAGATAAAACGATTTGAGTCAGTACTTCTGTTGTACTGTCTTGGATCATTTAGCAAGCAATCACTCCCCATTTGCAAACCCAGTCTAAATGTAATGCATAAATCTAGGATGCATAGCCTGAGAACCTGTGAAAAGGTATCTTCAAGCACACAGCAGGTAAAGCCACTGTGAATTCACTACAGGAAAGACAGAGGTTTAGCAACCTCACAAATCTGCATTACGTATCTCTGCCACTGCCACCTTCTCTCCTCCAACCTAGTAAGGGGTCCATCTGCATAAACACCAAACAGAAAGCATCACAGGAGCAGCATTTTCTGCTGCTCCTTTTTTTTTTTCTGTTAGTGTGTTCAGTCAACGGGAATTTCTTTGTTCCTTCTCCACTGCAGCATTGAACTTGCTGTTGTCTGGACAGTTCCCCTTTGTCATGCTGGCAGCTACATCAACACGCTAACAGACAGCTTCCCCACCAGGGTCTTACAGGAGGCTACTGAGGTTTTAAACACAGTAAAGATTAAACACAGTAAGTAAATCTGTTTTCCTAAGTGCTTGGTAATGCACAGGGTAATCACACAAGAAATACAGTGACCATGGAGATCCATCAGTGAGCTGAGGGAAAATGATGCACAGCACAGGGCCACCTGCTATCAGTGTGCCACAGGATGTGGTCTTGAATGGAGACACCCAGGGAGGCTGAGACCTGCAAGTCTGGATGTCAGACCCAGCGGCGGAGAGGAGTTTGCTGCCAGTGAGGCTGGATGTAGAAATGTAATTTCCATCATCCTAATACCAGGCAATAAGCAAACGAATAAAAGATAATTGCATAAACGTGGAGAAAAGGGTCACAATGCCTTCCCTCTGCCTACCATTCTCTTGCCTATCTGACAGGCATGTGGAAGGAAGAAATTATTAATTTTTTTTTTGTTTTCGTTTTTCTTGTAAGAAGAAAACAGTAATACTAGCTGAGACTTCGTGAAACACAGGGGAAAACACCAAACAATTTCATATCTAGAGTCTAAATTAATTTTCACTGAAGTCCTTGGGAACATTTTAAGAGCTCCCTGAAGATTAAGTTTCTAGAATCGAGGGCCTGCTATGAAATTCCCAGCAGCAGTGAACTCACTCTGCTAAAAGCACACAGGCCTGGCATTTCCCAGTCTGCAGAAGAGTGGTCCCTGGAGCACAGCAGCCTGTTGGCTGCGGGCTGCTCCCACTGGGCCTATGTCTGACTGCCCGACAGTGGACAGGTCTGCAGGAACCTGGGGAAAAGGGACTGCAGGACACCTTGCGCAGTGAAGGAACGACAGACGGCAAAAGTGTCTTGGCACACTTTCACAGTGTCGGGAAGATAAAATCAAAAATCCTGTTGCCTTCCCTGAAATTTCTGCAGTTGTACGGAGAAAGAATGGGTTGCAAGGTGCTGCTGTTCACCTTTTCCAAAACTAACATTGTTAGCAGTGATTCATGAAAGGGTTGTGGTGAATACCAGCTGAGAAGTGGAGATGAGAGCAGAACATGGCTCCTGTTCAAAACATTAAAAGGGGAACACACTGCCACACCCTAAACAACTGAGGCAGCAGTGATGGGGAGGATGTCATCAGAGATCTGCACAGTGCTTGGCACCACGGGGGAACTAAGTCACTCCTGTGTAAAGACCTGGGGGAATGGACACAGTCTGTGTGTTCTTGCTCTAGCTGTTTGCATACTGTGGGCATGCCACTCACCTCTCACAGGATGCGGTGGGTATTTGTTCAGTACAGCTGGGGACATGGAGAAGGAAAGTACCAGCTTTCCCCCCACTGGTGTGTCAAACACCACAGCATGAAGGCACCACTGACCATGGTCTTGGCCTTCTTTACAAGTCATAACTGCTTCTCAAAAGAACAGCATCAAAGGCTTACACAGCATTAATTTGCAAATTTAGTTAAGGAGTTAGCAAAGTTTTCTTTTCCTGTGAGGAAGCAATTCAGAATAGGAAGTTGCACAGGAGATTAGATCATGTAACATGGCTACTCACTGCAAAGAGACGGTGCCAGCCTAAACAGAGCAATTCGCTCTGTATGGAACAGCTTGCATGGTGAGCCACCATGAAATGAGATGAACACCAAGTGCACACAAAACATAACTGATGAGAACACAAACATTGCAGATGCCAGGCAGCCTGCAGTGAGGGCGGTTCCCCAGGCACCATGCTGGTGCCAAAGGACGTCCTGCTGCAACACCTGGGCTGTTCTTGGGCTCAGCATGCCTTGCTGCTTTGTACTCAGAGCACAAACCTTTCCCCTCCCTGGCGATGCACTTTCTGGATGAGCTGACTTAAGACAAAAATGCCTTCCTGAGGATCCCCCCTCCCCTCTCTGCACTCTGTCCCACCGCTGTTTTCTCAGCTGCTGGCAGTGGGATGCCTCAGGCAGGCAGGGGGGCTGACAAGCTGCCCACACCAGCACATCTACGCACAGTTCCGAGGAAGGACCTCCAGCCATCCCAGCATGACACCAATATTCTTCCAGCACATGCCCTGCAGTGGATCAGCCTGGCCTGATCACAGAGCAGCCCTGTCCCTTCTGCTCTCCTGTCCCAGCAGAGCATCAATGCTGACCAAACAGCCCAGCCCTCAACACTGCATGCCTGTGCCCTGGCCTCAGTGCACCCCGTGGGCTCCCTGTGCTTTCCTTCCCCTCCTGCTCAGGCTCTGTGTGCCAGCGGAGGGCAGGGCATTGGGAAGTGTCAGGGAGATGGGCCTGCCCAGGGACACGGAGCCCACCACCCAGACGAGCAGAACGTGACCCCATGGGAAGAGGCCCCTCAGTACACCTCAGCCATGAGCATCATGGTACTGTGATATCCTGCTGCCCTTTTGAATGAGGAGAACTATAAATAGATGCTCCTACCCTGCTTAGCGCTCTAAGACGATACTTGGTTTCTGATGGTTTATGAGGAGAGGAATATGCAAAGAGAAATATTTTAATATGTAGGCAGAAGGGAGAGCTTGATACTTGCCTGAAACTTTCATTTTGTGTTACATAAGAGTGAGATAATTATATCTTGTAATCTTCCCAGTATCCAGGACACTGAGTTTTAAGTCACCCTAGATATTTGGATTATTATGAGTAAAAAGCAACATTGATTTCTGCCTCCTTATTGAAGATTGTGTATTTAAGGTTTTCTGTGTACTGCATTTTCCAATCCCTATGCTCCCAGGAATTGCCCTTTTTCTTATAATACTTTTAAGGTCATAAAAATGCACTGCCTGAAAAGAAAAAAAAAAAAAAAAAGGAGGTTACAAACCCTTAAAAAAACCCCGAACACTATTTTTTTTTCATTATTATCACTATGTGCAGCTGCTAAAATTTAAAATAAAAACCATCTTATTTTATGATCTGTGAAAAAAAAAAACCACTTCTACTTACGAGCAAACAGTTGGAAGGAGAGCAGCCAAAAAGTTACTTCAGACTGCTTGCGAGTTCAAAAGAACATCGCTATTACAAAAAATAAATAAATAGCATTTTAATGGGAATTATTGCACTTGCACGTATTTAAAAGACTGGGCAACCTCTCAGACTGATATTCAAGAGTTGAAATGAGTCCTCTGAGTGGGACAGACCCTGCAGACCCTGAGTGGGATAAGAGATGGGGCACGTGAACTCCTTCTCCATCCCAAAAGATGGGTAACACTGGATGTACAAGTGACCCACAGCATGGCAACAGCTGGAGCCATCAAACTCACCTCCTCACCCAGCACACTACAGCTCCCATCCGTGCGCTGACCCGTATGCACCCACTGACAAACTGCCTCCTATTCAGACTTGGTTCATCCTTCACCAGTTGCGGTCGCAACCACCTGAATCCCACAGCCACAAACCTCCTGCACTGCCTGTGATGGCCTCTCTTGCTCACCCCTCT
Source organism: Oreortyx pictus (assembly GCA_036925125.1). Classification (NCBI taxonomy): domain Eukaryota; kingdom Metazoa; phylum Chordata; class Aves; order Galliformes; family Odontophoridae; genus Oreortyx; species Oreortyx pictus. The sequence continues at coordinate 4,246,742 of JAUPFR010000004.1, read as the reverse complement.
CAAGGAGAGATGCTGCAGGTGGGCTGCGTGCTGGGCACCCAGCGAGCAGCTCCTGGGCTCACGGCAGCACTCAGCCTCAGGCGATGCCTGGTCTGGCACGCTGTGCCTGATGGCTAGCAAGCCTGCAGCCAAAATATCAATCATGCTGGTAACTGCTTGCTCCTTAACAGATCCTGACACCATGTGGGAAGAAACCATCCTGTTTCCTAATGTCACTATTCTTAGAACAGCTAATTATTCTTAGATATCTCTATCTGGCTTTATCTTGTTCACCCTTTATTTCCCTTGAAACGTATATAAAACATTGCCATCTTCTGCAGCTTGCTCGAGACTTAAACCAATTTAGTCTCAGAGAATTACACCATTTCACGGTTAACAGCGTGGGCCTGAAAGGATTCACATCTTGCAAAACAAGACAATCACTTGAGAAATTGATTTTTAAAGATTTTTTTTAGGTGTAAGAGATGAAGAAAACATCCGTTGGTTTCTTCTATGTGTCTATGGCTAGACACACAGCAAAATCTATAATGCAGTTAAGGAAGACAGGCTTACGCATGTGTAGCTGAAAAAGAAGAAAGTGACCTGTTGCTGGAAACACAGGGAGGACTTCCACATGCTAAGCCATGTGCAGTGAGGGGCAAACTTGCCATTGCTAAGGTATGCAGAGTTCCACAGTGCTGGCAGCAGTGTTTTTAGTGCAGGACTGTGCAGAGTTGTGCAAACGCAAGACTCACCCCCAAAAAACTGAACGACACAACAGCCAACAGAGGGGGACAAGTGCAAGGCCAAGATCCAAACAGGCCATTTCAGAACTGAATGCAGTGTCTACCTACTGGCTGGAGCTCCTGTTACCAAGTCAGTCTTGTTCAGCTGTAAATCCCTTCTTGTGCTTTAAAAAACCTCAATGTAATTCAGATCAGCAGACTGCAAATTTATTCACCAGAATCAAATTCACATCTAACAAATATTGGATCTGATCTTGATTGCCAGACAGAGATTTTGCAGTGAGATGGGGGACAGCTTTGAAAATGGATGGGAAAATTATGCTGATAGATTTCAGCTTGCTAAGGACTCTCTATTATGGAAGAATGAAAGATAATGAGACTCATCCACTCCATTTGCTCCAAAAAATGAACAGAAGAGGCAGCTCAGACTTACTTTTCAGACTGCAGTATCGGTGTCAGGATTTGGGGAAGATAGTGATGGCCCAGTGCCCAGGAGGCTGTTGGACAGCTGACCCCAACTCTGGGACAGAGTTCTTCTCTCAGTACAGCACAGTCTATCAGAACCTTATTATCCTCTGAAACATGCATTTGTATCAGAGCTACTAATGAGAAGTTAAAATAATTGAATGAAAGTCTCTCTGAATGCTACAGACAGCAGAAGTATTTGGATAATTTACTTTCCCGCAGATCTCAATGCATAAAGCATTGCTTTTACGGCAGTTAGGAGCAAGGAAGAGAAAACAATAAAGAAGCTTAAAAAAATAAACAATATTTAAAAAAGAATGGATAAAAGCCACAAAGTGCAAAAGCCTGTCAAAGAAACTGCACCTTTATGTATAGCACAAATGTGTACTTTTTCACATCAGTACTGAACACTGTCAGTAACATCTTAGCACAGACAGTAAGATACTCTATTGAAATAAGAGTGTTTTTTTTTAAATACTAATATTGAGACATTACTTTTTTGAAGACAAACGCAGTACTGGGATGTATCCTGGGCTGCATCACAAGAAAAGTGGCTTGCAGATCAAGGGTGATGATCCTGCCCCTCTGCTCTGCACTGTTGAGACCTCACCTGCAGTACTGGGTCCAGATGTGGAGTCCTCAGTGCAGGAGAGACATAGAGCTGATGGAGTGCATTCAGAGGAGGGCCACAAAATGATTCCAGGGATGGAACACCTCTCTTACAAGGACAGGCTGAGAGAGCTGGGGCTGTTCAACCTGGAGAAGAGAAGGCTGTGAGGTGACCTGATTGTGGCCTTTCAGTATCTAAAGGGGAGCTACAGGAAAGAAGGGGACAGACTCTTCCGCAAGGTCTGTGGTGACAGAGAAGGGGCAATGATTTTAAAACTATAAGAGGTGAGATTTAGGTTGGATATAGGAAGAAGTTCTTTACAATAAGAGTGGTGAGGCACTGGCACAGGTTGCCTGAGATGTGCTGGGTGACTCATCCCTGGAGACACTCAAGGCCAGGATGAACAGTTATGAGCACCTGATGGAGCTGTAGGTGTCCCTGTTCATGGCAGAGGAGTTGGACTAGATGGCCTTCAAGGGTCCCTTCCAACTCAAACGGTTCCATGATTCTAGGTATTCTCACTGCAGCCAAGGACCATCTAAGGACAGGTCACCCCTCTTCACACTGACTTCACCTGACAGGCAGCAGTGCACCAGAACAAACTCCCTGACTCAGCATTTAGCTTAAATTTGATTGCTGTAGTTTAAAAAACAGAGCACATCTTCAGGATTACACTGCTACCAAAGCTTGTGCTTCAAATTCTCTCTAAAATTTAGAGATAAGTAAAAGTTATCTCTAAACTACAAGTTTAGCGTGCTGGTATTTAATAATTAAAAAAAAAAAAAAAAAAGGAATGAGAAAAAGAAAAAAGAAAATACAAGGTCAGATTCTGTCTTTCAGGAGGACTCCTGACTGTGACAGCCACGGAAGCCCTGCTTACCAGAGCAAAATAAATAAAATGTTTCTTACAAAATTAATGCATTTCTGTTTTCCAGCAGACCTTTGTTGCTCTGTCCTTACACTGCATGCCATTGAAAGCCCAGGTCTCCCATTCAGAGTGTGTCTGGTACGTCTGATAGCCAGGTTTTGGGCCCTGCTAAGATACTTGAGAGAGCTCCGAACTCGTTATACCTCAGAACAATTGCTCTTGCAAACGCTCATGCTGCAAATGATCTTGGCTGCTCCACTTTGGCAGAACGAGGCCTAATCTACAGCCTTTAGTGTGGTGCATTTGAGCATCTGAAAATGCCTGTAAACACGTCCCACAACAGCACACATCTCCTCTCGATGCATCCTCAAATGATCATTCAAACTTTTATCTATGTCTACAATTACTAATTATCAACACAAGATGAGACAGTCATTCCTTTGCATGTCCAGAAGCAGTCTCCCTGGGATAGGAAGATCTTTTGTTTCCTTCACTGAAATAATCAGGGCTACAATCAAAAGTTATTTTCAAAACATCCACAGACATTAAGAAACAAGGTGCTGTAATTGCTTTGTACTCACTGGTACGAGCAGGTCAGCAACACCTCAGCTGCTCATTAACTGTGTTTCCTTATTTTTCTCAGGATGCACCCAGGCATTTTTTTCCTGTCAGAACATAGTCTGAATGCTCTCTCGAAGGCAAAGAGAGTCTTAGTAAAAGCAAATTTAGTGCATGCAGGAAGTCAGCAGTGGTTGATTACAGTCTTTCAGGGTGATGGGTCAGGGGCCTTCAGCTCCAATGCACAGTGTCTGTGCTCGTCAGTAACAGGGAATTATATTAATCATGCTTTGCCACGTGTGGCATACTTAAACATGCATGTATAAATACATCCACAAAGAGCAGTTTTCTTTTAAAGCTCTTCCCATTTAGACACCTACACTGCAGACCTGGAAGGAGACGTTAGTATTGACTGCTGCTGCTGGGCAGCAGATAAGCTGTTTGTTTAAAAGATCCTCTGCAACTTGAGGGAAAACTTGGAGAAACGTCCTATGTTAGCAATCCCTTATGACAGGTAGTAAACATTGCAACTTCTTCTGTACAAATCTCTTTACATAGGAAAGACTAATTTAATCACCTGCAGTGACATAATTTCATATTCCTCTAACGTGCATCATTTTGACACAAGAAACCCTCATTATATTCACTGAAATCATCAGAAAGTTTCAACTGCCTCAAAGATGACAAACCCCATTTTATTATTTTCTTTATAGCAAAACAAAGATATTTTACTGAAATTCTTTTCATTTAGTAAAATACATATTTTTAATACAACAAGCTATTTGGTAAGAGTTAAGTATGTGAATACCATTCATCATTTTCATAACAAGATGATCCCCTTGGTTGGATTTATAGAAAAAAAATCAGTAATTTGGAAACCAAATTCCTAACTGGAGTTTTATTTAAACCTGAAAACTGCAAATAAAAAAATTAAATATATTTCTGTTTTTTTCCAGCCTTATGCTGGGGATTTCAGTTGCATAGTTTGAATCACCCGTTTCAGCTCAGGCCACACTTGAAGTAAAAAGGAAGTGGGCAGGTATAAGAATGAAAGAGAGGGAAGCAGAAATGCAGTCAGTGCAGATTTTGTGTTGCTGCTTTGAAAGTTACTCATTGCATCATCGTTAAAGTCATCAGTAGAAGTGAGACTCTCCCATCCAGCTGTATAACACACACATTCTTAAATTGATTGTGTATGTCAAATGTAAGGGGTACTTTATGTAAACAATTTTAAATGCATTAAAATGAGAAAAAATAAATCAGTTTATGCACATCAGTTCAATATAGCCAGGATTCAGTTACATTTTCACAATGAAGAATATTATTTCAATAGATACTGAAGTATAGTAACATTAAAATACATTTTTATTTATAAAACATTTACCTAATAATTTACCAGTGCAATTTTCCATGTTTTCTATACATATTCTAAACTTAATTCAACACCAGTAGACATTTTTCAATTAAGGAAAACACTTCATGGAAGGAATACGGAGTGAGAAAATGATGATCAGGTAGCAGATGTGGATATAGGGCACCATATCACAGCACAGCATCTCTTATCTCTGGAAAAGCAGAGAAGCCAACTTAATGCATCTACAACTGTACGTACACTGATAGAATCTATTACTCCCCAGACTTATATTTTCTACCGCAGTAATTTCCATCCTTAAACATGATTTGAGGATTAAAAACTGTCCTTTCTTTCATCTCCAGGTTCACACATATTTTTCCATTTTTGTAGTTCCCGAGAATTACTTATTTTCCACACTTCGGTAAAAGACTTCAGCTTTTTTCTGAGGGGAAAAAAAAAAAGATTATGGACACAGTTTTAAATTACAAACATCGCTCCCTGAAAGCCTTACAGTTATCTGTAAAATTTTCTGTGCAGTCAAAAATACCAGTCTGCATTGCTCAAAACATTGTGTGATCTATAAGCAATCAATTCTCTTATACGTATTCCATCTCTAGAGTAGGCAACAACGTAATTTTACACATGACTTATCATACCAGATACAATTTCAAGATGAAATACAACACCCAGCAAAAGTGAATTGTTAAAGGAAATAAGTACCTGTGCAAAACACAAAACATCTTTTGTTAGCACATTATAGACTGCACACTTCTAGGAACTGTGCAATCAAGGAACACATTTTCAAAATCACAGAGTACGGTCATGTTTCCTATTTTCAAGTTTTTTGGGTTTTTTTTTCAGTTTAAGAAGGACTGGTAAGCACAGTGACAAGTAAACAAGCCATTTAAAACAGGTTAACAGACATTCCTGATGACAAAGATGTCAAGACTGGATGGAATTACCCAGTGGATTTTCTTAAATAATATGAAGGTGATTTAAGAAAATAAGACAAGGCAGCTGGCCTGTGGCTGTTGTGACAGTACTTGTACACTGCTATGAACAGGTCTGAGTTTGTCTCACATGACAATTTTTATGTCCTATCACTGAAACACCACAGCAAAGCTCATGCCCATTTTTAAATGTGTTAATCTATCTTTTGGAGAGGAGGTGAAGAAGAAAATGTTGCATCATAGAGTGGCTTGGGGTTGGAGGGGACCTCAAAGTTCATCAAGTCCCGAACCCCTGCTGCAGAGAGGGCTGCCAGCGGTAGGTCAAGCACTAGATCAAGCTGTCCAGGGCTCCATCTAACCTGGCCTTGAGCACCTCCAGGGACTGGGCATCCGCAGCCTCTCTGGGCAGCCTACGCCAGGGCCTCAGTGCCCTTTGTGATACAGTTTCCCCTGATATCTAATCTAAATTTCCCCTCTTCTAGTTTAAAGCTGCTCCCCGTTGTCCTATTACTATCAGACCATGTAAAAAGTTGATTTCCCTCCAGATTATAATCTCCCTTTGAATGTTGCAATTCTGCAATGAGGTCTCCCCAGAGCCTTCTCTTCCCAAGACTGAAAAAGCCCAGTTCCCTCAGCCTTTCCTCATAGGAGAGGTGCTCCAGCCCTACGACCATCTCGTGGCATTCTCTGGAACCTCCTTGAAAGCTCCACATTGCGGCAATAAAAGAAAGAGGAATAGGCGAAAGAGAATATATCTTTAATTACTCGTATTGAAAAAAATTAAAGAAAAAATTAACAGTTATGTGTTAGATCGATTTACGTATTTTTAAGTCATCAGCTACATTTAATAATCTGACTTTTTACTGACTGAAGCTCTGGGCTCACACAGGTGTATGAATATGGGTGGCAGGCCATATTCAGCCTCACCCTGCTGCCTGAAGGAACCACCTCTTCCCTCCCACATGTGTCCAGGTAGCACTGCTCTCCTCACACACCGGGAAACAGAACTGGAATGGCAGGGAGTGAAGAAATAGCTTTTCCAGCTGGACTGGATCCAAAAAGCTGTACACAACAGTGGGGCAGGAGGCAGGGCTCCAGCCTCAGCCACCATCCAGCACGAAGGACCCACTGCAGATGTGGATAACGTATTTATTCTTTTTCTCTCCAAGAATACCAGCAATCTTTGCACACCAAAAACTGAAAGCAGACGGCAGCTTACACACTGAAAAGCTGAAAAATGTCACACAATTAAGTCCTGTAATTATGCTTACCCAGTCCTACCCTTACTGTGCAATGCAGATCAGTCTTCTAATTGCATCATCACATACTATTTTCACTGCTTATAGGTTTTGTGTGCAGTTAACTACATTTTTGGTAATGGAGGTATGCTAGAACTCTATTTCTACCCTATGATTTTGACAGAATGGAAATTACACTGTCATATTCTATTACTTCTCTTCTGAATTATATTACACAATAATTCTGGCCTTCCAGCTCACATTCTCACCTTTCTGGAAAATATTTTTTTCTAGATCTAGAATCCTACATATCTTCTAGCAGAGTTATGACGTTGCTAGTTATTTGACATTTTAATTTTGTAAATTACGGACCACTATTCCCAATGAACAAAAGCTACCACATAATTTCTCTCACAGACTGTCATGCATCTTCCATACTGTGTTTTAAATTTTATTTTGCTTTCTTAGAAGTGGATAAAAACCAGTGCTAAGCACTTCGTATTATTTAGCATCAAAATAACTCTTTGCACCAGAAAATAGCTAGTCAATACCGTTTTCTTTTACAAAATTCTTCTGTAATGATTGGTTATGACCAGCAGGCAACAAAGACCTTGATTTACTACTAGGCTACTTGCATTTTCCTAATAGGACTGGCATTGAAAATAATAACACACAAACAAAAAAGGTGGAAATGCATATGATTACTATGCATATTTTTACATCTGAAATATGTACATAATGTTACAGGGCTTAAAAAGGTGATGCTATATGATACACATGAATTCTCTTGAATAGTGGAGTATGTGAGGCACACATCATTCCTGAATGAAACTTGGTTCTCAGAGAAATACTAAGATCTCAAGACTTTCAGTGAAATCTGGCATGTTTGGGGGGCACTCAATTTATAATAAATATTTAGTTTCAAGTTAAAATAGCAAAAATACCAGCATTCCTCCCCATATTATGATGTTCCAAAAGTAATGCCTCCTATTCATTTCCATGGAAACTACAACAGATACAAAGGGCACAAAAACACTATTTGGCAGAGCAAATTCTCAAACACTCTTTTTCAACACAGTCACCACCAGTAGCTATGCATTCTTGCCAGCAATGAACAAGAGGCTGCACTAGTTAGCCTCCATAAACATTTAGCAAGAGTCAGTGTGTGCCATTTTTTCCACATGAGAAATTCAATGACACATCTCTGCTTCATATGCTCTTCCAGGTCAGACACCATTCTGTCAGACTGCTCCTCTGCTGCCATCTGTCACATAACAACAACATGTGACAGGATATTGGTGAGAAGGTGCAACCTCTACTGTCATCCCACCAATATCCACCTCTGACATCATGGGCCAACATCATAATCTAGAAGGCACTACTTTTGGAGCAGACACTGTAGCATGCAAATGCACTTTCAAGTTTAAAAGCGTATATGTGTTATGAATTAAATCTATTTATTTCTTCACCATCACTACTACAAGAGAAACAGTATTATTAGTCATAATTCAAACGTATCTCAGAATTTCTTCCTGAAAACAGTGTAAAAAATGTATTGAAAAAAATAACCTTGCTAGGATTTGCTGAAAGAAAAAAAAGAGATTATTCTCCGCTTTAGTTCAGTGTGCACACGGTGTTTTTTTTTTTCCCAATCTCATGACTGAAAGGGTAGCAATTAACCTCTGACATAATAGCTAACTACGAAATCTAAACCTTTAATTGAAATTGCTAGCCTAATTTATCAAGTATTTTTGAAAGTTTTATCCCACTTTATCTTTCCTGAAGGAATATTTCATATGTAAAAGAGTTCTTTTGGCTTTTTTAATGTACATTCAGTGTGAAATGCTCTTCCATTCACATCTGGAAAAATCCTCCTAATTGTTCTCACCTTTTCATATTCACCAGTCGCTCTAGCTCTTTTGATTTGTGAGCTGCCTTCCTCAAGATTTCTTCAGGAATATCTGCCAGTTTGGCAACATTCAGCCCATAGCTTCTTGCAGTGACCCCTTTTGTTATTTGGTAAAGAAAAGTGATAAATTCAGGGTTCTCTTCCTCTTCAGGTCCTAAAAAATAAAACAAAAATCAGGGTCCCTCTGTTTTATTAATAATACGTAACAGTTCAGTGCCTCAAATAGCAAAGAATTGCTTTTATTATCATTCATGCTTCCTGTGATATTAATTCAATTAGTAGATAAGAAATAAAAATGTTTCCTCGAGTTCACATTTTACTTGCACACAGTGAGTTTGACAAACTGTTGTGCTATAGTTCTACCTTATGTCTTAATAGACAGGACCGTGTGCACGTTTGTGCGTGTGTGTGAAGTGTAACAGGATCTGTATGCCAAGTAGATTAGTTATGCTGCATTTGGGATACTACAACACATGTCTGTATAATAGAATAAAGGAAGTGCCCATAATTGTGCAGTCAATGAGTCTGTCAGTACAGCACAGCAAAACATTTCCTGCCTGCCAGTAGGTCAGGAGCTCCAGAAAATACTTATGGAAGCCCAAAGGTACAGACAGTGGATTCTTTTATTTCGTGACAATAAGATGAAAATATAAGAGCCACCATAATAAATCTGATAATGCCTTCCTTTCCACTTTCTCTTTAGGCTTCCTTTTTAAATTTCTGCACAATCTAGGTCTTGTGTTAAGAGCAGAAAAGATACAGTGTCAGTCACTGCCATTCATTCTTCTGTCTTGAAAATGTAAGTTTTTGGGAATTGAAGATTTCCCTAAGTGCTAATGACTCAGGTGGATTTGATCTGAGTGTTCCAAGCCAAAGACTGGCAAAAAAAAAAAAAAAAAAGTGTCATAAATCTCATCGTAAGTAAAACAACTAAAACGTTAAGACAACAGACATGGGTGCTAAAAATACAAGTGAAGTATGAAATGTAGACATGTTTTTCCTCCCAGGTTGTGATATTACACCTATTGTTCTTTCCAAAGTTTTAACAGTGAAGACTACACATGGCCTGCAGGTTCAGGCCAACAAACATTGAAAGAGAAGGCTGAAGCAACATGATAAAGTATAGGGTTTCAGAGACTCAGTAGATAAGGAACAGTAAGTACTAGACATCATCTTAATTGCCTCAGAATAGCAGAGATGAGCAGTCCATTAATTAACTATCCGTGAAAAGATATTCTGATGCTCTTAACCCCAAACATCAGCACTAGATAGCATTCAATTTAAGACAACAGTGCTTTAAACAACATCAGCTCTAGTCAACATGTATTTCAGGGATCCTTGCTTGTGAAATTAAACAGAACACAAAAGACAAAATTTCCCTCCAGATAAAGCACCACCTGAAGTTGAAGAGTTTCTGCATGAGTACAGGTTTTAGAAAGTAACTTTTTAACTTTCTGAGAAGTTTAAAAAGTGATAGATTATTTTATTTACGCACAGTATTTAATGGCAATACTAGACACCCCTGCCTGACTAGTCTACAAACTAAGCAGATAATACAATATTAATAATGAATCACAGGGAAGACTAATGACAAATACCACAGCAATTAAAAAAATTAAAATAAAAAGCATATAGAAGTGATACAGAGAATATGCCATTAATTTGCAAAATGGGAAAATCAGAATAAGAACAGAATTTTCAAATGTCTAAGTTAGACTATCAAGAAAATAGCCAAAGAATTTTGAGTAGAAACAAGTTCTACATCACAGGTCTGGTTTATTTTTGGAAGCCACAGGAGTAAATAGACACAGTGGATAAAACCTATGTTGATTTTCAGAATGCTTTTGAGAAGTGTCCTACATCAAATGATCCTCTAAAAAACAAGCAGCCATGATCTACAAGGAAGGCCTTTGCCTTTGTAAATAATTGGCTAGCAGACAGGTAATGCTAAGAGTCAGTTCTCACTGTGAGAAGAGACTGAGGACAGGAACATCATGGTAGACAGAGCTGCTTACCTTATCCATTAGCAAACAGAGAAAAAGGGTAAGCAGTAAGGTGACGAACTGCACTGAAAATACTATCTAAATCAGACCAACAGAAGAATCACTGCGACTCTCTTGCTTGATAAAAATAACAGTGAACGGTATTAAGATAAGCAACATACAAAATTAGGCATGGGACAGAAACAGTAGATTATTCCTCTGTCTCTATGAATTCAAGAACTGGGACCATCGACTGAAACCACATGTTTCAAAACAGTCTCAAAATAAACAAGAGGAGGTAGTTCTTCTCATAATGCAGTGTTCGGTTTTGGAACTCTTTGACACGGTAGGATGAATAAGCTAAAAGTATACATCAATACAAGGGGAGACTGGACCTCACTAAAAAGAAATCCATCAAAGATTAAATAACAAAACAAAACAAACAAAAAAAACCAGACCAACCCCAGAAAACCCCCTAACCAGCAAATGTTTGCAGACAGTGGGATCTTTTAGAGAAAGAGCTGACATATGTTTGATCCCTAATCCCTCCTCCCTAATCCTCTGTTATTTGGCTACCGTGAGAAGCTGGATGCTAGGCTGGGTGAATCTTTGATCTGACCCAGCTCAGTCATCCTTGTATTAACTTGAAAGAGAAATGATTATGTAGTTTTCAAGCCCCTAAAGCTGAGAGTACAGACTGACACTTCATTGTGTGCAATATGTAACAGTCACTAGATCTTCTGCCTCTGCCTGAAATGCCAGGCTAACAGATGAATTTATACTGTACCTTTCTGTTCAGCACTCTCTTCCTCATTCACCAAGAAAGCCATATGGTAATTACCAACTTTTTCTGGATACACTTTTTCTAGCTCACAAACTGAAGGATAGTGGGTGACAAACAATGTCAGTGATTCCACCTGTAATTAGGAGATTGGCACATAAGATTTAATTTATTTCAAACACAACAACATAGCACTAGCATTCTTTATAAATAAGCCCTTGCACTGAGTTTAGACGTAGCACATTTCTACAGCAGTGGAACACAGACCGTGCCAAAGTCAACACGCAATAGTACAGGCTGAAAAAGTATTAACAAGCACATCAGATTGATTACTTACATCTGTAATAAAATGTTCAAGTGTAGCATAAGCAATAGCAATTCCATCATGTGTGCTAGTTCCTCTTCCCAGTTCATCCAAAATTACTAGTGATCTTGAAGTTGCTTTTCTTATAATCTCAGCAGTATCCGTCAGTTCTTCCATAAAGGTACTTCGGCCTTTGTAAATGTTATCTGCAGCACCCATTCTACATTGGGAAATGAAGCAGATCAATTTACTGAGTTCAGGTAAGGGCAAGATACAATGAAAAAAAGATCACGATCATGAATCAGTTTGCTATAAATCTCCTGTTGCAGGAGCAAAAAAATCCAGAAAAAACATCCACCTTCCAGAACCAGAAACAGCAAGTAATGTACCATTAAATAAAAGCTTGCATGCATTCCTAAGGACAACAATACATGCAGAACCTGTAGTCTTCAGGGGGGGGTTCAGACGGTAAGGAGAATGGAGAACATTTCTATGTAGCAATGTAGTGCCAAGGTAAGAGTAGTGTGCAGTCACACAGACTATAAATGCAGCATCGCATGCCAACTACAGAAACTGGGGGAAAAAGAGAAGGCAGACAAGTGGATGTTTCTTAGCATGGAATCCTTCCATGCTGAGAAGCTGTGCAAAGTGGCCTGCTCTTCCCTTTGAAACAGATCCCATCAATCCGACCTGTCAGCTCACTAGAAGGCCTCCAGCAAAGGTAGCTGTGAAAAGGATCTTTTTTTCCCCATTCGGTTTGACTGTCTAATTAGTATATTTATAAATGCTTTGCTCGCAGTTATCAAATAGTAGCACTCCCAAGTAGAAATACAGTAGAAACTCATTTGCCCGGGTATTTGTTTATCCAGCAAATAAAGCAGTTAGGTCCTTCAAGCACTAAGAAAATAATGACTTCTTCCAATTACAGACTTGAGAATGATTTTTTTTCTCATCCATTTATGTAATTGTGCTTCAGCTTAACCTCCTCTACTTGCCACACAAATGGGCATGCATGCAAACACACATTCCTATGTGCCTCACACAGCTCTTTCAGTGCTGCTTCAGATTCACGCAATATTCAGTCCCCATATTTTGTTTCAAATGGTGAAATCACAGTTTCCATCTCAGAATCCTGATACCAATTTACTGTATTTTTCTTCTCCTGTGCAGGTTTTCTTACCTACTCAGTTACTATAATGTCTACCTGGAAGAAAGAACATTTCCTTCCTCCATATGTACTTCCCAATTACATTAATCACATCACAATGTCACTTCTGAGATAGGTTATCATTAGCAATCGGGTTGTAAATATGGTTTTGTTCCCTCTCATCAGCCCACAGTATAGTTACATACAAGCTACACTGATTTAAGGAAAACTGACTCACAGGCTTAACATATTACATTTTCAAATATAACAGTTGGTCACAACGGTATTTAAAGCCAATCAAAACTTTGAAAGAGAACCCCAGTATAGCCTTTTCCTTTCAGTCTTTTGCAGCATCTCTCCAATGTAATTGCTTTTGTTGCCTTCAGAAGCACTAGCAAGATTCTCATCATTTTTTGAGCATCTTATAATCATCAAGAGTAACTGACTACCAAGGCCACAGTCTAACAGGTTGAACACTGTACAATTATGCTTGCTATATAACCTCCAGTTCCCACCCTGAACGTTCTGCATGGTGGAATATGTAACCTAACAACAAACAAATCTTCATTTATAAATGAACCAATCTGTGTCGGAGATTGGCACCATGATGCAAGCACATTGAGTATTTTGGTGCTTTTTAATGGATAACTGTTTGCATACATACACTATGGGTATCCTCCCACATTTTCCAAAGAAAGGTGATTTTGCACATAATTCAGTTAAATTAACTTAAATTTTATTAATGTAAATATACAATTCAGGATATTGAGAGGCTGTGAAATTAACATTTTATTAAACTTTATAAACTTTATAAATACTCCTCACGTCAAAAAAAAAATCTCTAGCTCCATACCATGGAGTTACCCTGGGTAACTTTAACCTCAGTTTTCAACTCTAGTATTACCAGTATTATTATTTTAGCATTTTTATTTGGCTTTTCATTCCAGAGACAGCAATTGTTCAGCCAATCAGTCTCTTCTGCACCTATGAGGGTTAGAACAAGAGTTCTCAGTTATGTTTCTTTCTTGGATTGCATCACAGAGCCCTCAGAAGCACTTAGTCATTTTGAATCTAATTTGCATTCATGAAAATAATTTTCAGAGTTTCCTCATAAAAATGCTCAAGATATAAACAGAAATGAACATCATCTTTATCTAGTACAAAAATGACAGGCATCTCCAGGAAAGAGTCCAGCAGAGGGCCACAAAGATGATACAGGGCGTGGAACATCTCCTTTATGAGGAAAGGCTGAGAGACCTGGGGCTGTTCAGACTTGAGAAGACTCAGAGGGGATCTGATCCACATCCATAAATATCTAAGGAGTGGGAGGCAAAGGGACGAGGCTGGACTCTTCTCAGCAGCGTGTGGTGATAGGATGAGGGGAAATGGCCACAAACTGAAGCATAGGGAGTTCTGCACCAGTGTGCATGGGAACTTCTTCACAGTGCAGTGACGGAGCACTGGCACAGGCTGCACAGAGAGGTGGTGGAGTCTCCTTCTCTGGAGACGTTCAAGACCCGCCTGGACACCTGCCTGTGCAGCCTGGGCTAGGGAGCTGCTTTGGCAGGGGGTTGGACTCGATGATCTCTAGAAGTCCCTTCCAAACCCTACAATTCTCTGATTCTGTGATTTTATCTTCTTAACAACAATTGGAGGGAAAAAAAAAAAAACAAACTTTCCTTCCAGCACCCAAAAACATTCAAATCCAACTCAGTCATATCTACAGATTAAAAAAAGAAAAAAAGTATTTGGAAATGAAACACTCCTAAATGTAATCTATGAGAACAATTTAATATAGCTTATTCTACCTCTGCCCTTGATACTACGAGAAACAATGTGATAAGCAGTATTGTTCCAGAAATATGTAAGAATATGAATTTCAGTGGAGAACAGTAGCATTCATAAGATTTATAGTTAACATGCAGAAAGACATTACTTCTTCAGTGTATGAAAAGACATGATACAATTAAGTACTGGAGTCAAAACAACTATTACCTTACCCTTTTTCCTTATTATCCTTTTCTCTAAGTTTAAATCAGTTGTAATAAATCCCACTAAACTTCTAATACAGCCAGTTACTTTGAATTTATAGCTTAATGTGTTTTGCCTCCTATGTGATTTTATGCACAAAAACACACTACCTTTTTTTTTTTTTTATAATGTTGAATGGAATTCAAATGACTTGTTATCATGTACTCTGTATGTAATAATTAGGATGCTATCCTTCTGAGATTGTTAGGTTTGAAAGTTAAAAGAAAGTCACAGATACTCCACTAAGTATTCAAGTTGCCAGCATTTAATTTTCTGTTGTTCATTTTGCTTTGTTTTTTTCCCCCTCTAGCAACGTATCTAAATTGATCTAAATTTTATTTGTACATAAGAATAACCATTTGATTAGATCTATCACTACATTAGAAAACAATGCACTGAAATACACCATGAGTAATAAGTGGTCCTTGCTACAGCGATGCAGACATGATATGCATTATTCAGATTTTCTTTTCTTCCCTCTTTCCTAATTAAAAGTACTAATTAAAAGAAAATCACAAAAGAAAACTATTACAGCAAAAAAAAAAAAACACCATTCAACCTCATTAGCTCTATCTGTTAAAACACCAGCAACTGAAAGTGGTGACATAGTTAATATGAAAACTTCAATTTCTATAGAATTTCTAACGCCTGCTTTCAGGAAAATTAATGCATTCTGCCCACGAAAAATGTGCAGACATCCAACGTGAAAAGTGGCTCTTTAGTGCTGGCAAGAGATCTATCACTTCTCAACAAATGCAATTTGGCTGGAAACCACTTGTTATAATGTCTCTTTGATAGCCAACCAAATTTTACAAAATTAAAATCTCTTCTTCTTATAATACTCAACACATTTATTACATAAAGAAAAAAATACAAAGAAGCATTACCCCTTATCAGTATTTGGCTTCCAAGTTCTAAGGATTCTTGTCTAGAATCTCAGTGAAAAACAAGAGAGACAGTATCTACATCAATTTGTTTTTTGAAGGATAAATTATGTGACAGGCAGTGCTTGCTGGCTTTCTGTAAATCAGTTAGCACCACATGCTTAATCTGTACGTGACCCCATGGAGGAAAAGATACTGATTTCCCTTTTTGGCAGTAGCAGCATTTTAACCTGCTTTCCTGAGACAACACATACACACAACCGTGACCTTTTTCAGAGCAAGTACACAACGTTCTGGGAAGGTATCCTATGACATTTAGTCCTAAGGGGCTCTGTGAATACTGAGAATCATTTGCTAATGATAAAATGTATGATACCATTCAGAAATCCTTAGAATTAAAATAGCATAATTGTTTTTCCTTGTATCCAAAGAATTTTTACGAATCCAGTATCCACTTAAAATTACTCTCAGCAGTCATGAACTCATACTGCATTTAGAGCCACTCTTCTTTGAGATCCTTCACTCAGCACCCTGCTATAACTGCTCTCAAAAAAACAGAATGTCCTCAAGAAGCATACAGACTTGCAGACCAGGGATGGCTCAGAGTGGCGTGTGACAACATTATTTTGGAAGAAAGAGTAGACATTCCTCAGAGAATAGCATCTACTTTGTGCTAGCACTCCTGGGGTAAAAGTCACAATGTGTACATTAAAACAGAAGTAGCCCCAGTGCTGTAGATGGCACTAAAAAAGTGAACTTCTCAAGCAGAGAAATTCATCTGAAATTCAGAAGATTCTGCTTGAGGTTTTTTCCACGTTATCTTTTAAAGTAAGTTAACCAACATGCTGTTAGTTGATTTAGTTCTATAATAAAAAACATGGTATGGACCCCACATGTTTTAATGTTCTTTTGTGTTACTCTGAATCCCTTACAATCCTTGTGAAAATGACCAAGCAGTGGTCTGAAGTCAACCGGTGGCAACAAAAACAACTAAGAAAACTCCAAAGTTTAACTTCCCAAAAGTCCTACCTTCACATGGCTTCAAGCACCCCAGTGCCATTTTTCATTCCTAGTTTCTCACTGAAGAGAACTCACCTTAACTTTAGAAAGGTGCTCTTGCCTACATGTTCATCCAAATAAAATACTGGAGAAATGAAAACTGTTCCCTGTTACAGAATAACAAATTTACTTAGTATAGAGTCTGCACAGATTGCCTTTGCAGTAACTGTACCACCCGAGAAAAGGCATTCAGGTTTCTAGGCGTGCTTTAAATTTCCAGGGATCAGAATGTGAGATCAGACTTCTACTCAGAATGTACTCATAGTCAAATTATTTATTCATCAAGAACAACTAACACTATAACAGAATTACTCTTTTACTCTGAGATTATCTCAAACAGAAGGTCTAGAGTAGTGTGCTCTCAGCAACAACAAAGACATTCCTTCTCTGATTGAAAAAGAAACACAGAAATAAAATATAATGTGACTTTACAATTTCACTCACACTCTACTCAAACAAAACCCCTCAAAATGCCACTTCAAAGTTCACTGTATTTGAACAGGTGCTATTTAAACTAAAATAAGTATTTTGAAAAAAGAAATGAATAGATGGGATTCTTGCCTTAGAATTTATCCCTTTTCTTGCATGGGGCTTTTCTCAGCAATATGCTTTTGATTGACAATACAGAGTTACTCTTTAAAAAAGAAAAAAAAAAAGACCTCATAAGAACTGCTTTGTATTCTTTTAATTTTTGCAAAAAAACACTTTCCAGCTGAAGTTCCTTACTTGGTCTCTTCACAAAGAAATTGGAAAAATGTAAGTAATTAATTGAAGATGATGTTTATGGGAACATGAAGCCTTGTTACTGATTCTAATATGAACAGAATAACACAGCCATACTTTTTTTTCAACATCTAGGTGCATCTTTCTCATTTTGCTGTGTTTTTAACTTTCTGTTAGGCAGCAAGAGACAATATTATGGCAAGAGTTAACATTAACACATTAACCTATGGGGCCATCTCCACAAACTTTTCATATTCCTTAAGAAAATATTACAAACAAAGAAACCCACAGTCCTGACCTCTTTACTTCAAACAACATTTATCCAAATTTCTCGTGTTAAAAACTGGAAGTAGTTTACAAATGGGTCTGCCAAGAAAATGAAAACAGATGTCTTAAACTGAGGACTGGCAAACTGACTATTGCAAGTCTTCTCCTACCGACACCAAACACCCAATACCAATAACCAGAACAATCATTTTGCTTTGTCCATGACAGCAACTTGAAACCCTAGGTATTTCTGAAACACTCAGCCCACTAATGAGAATTTCACAGTACAACTATATAAGTAACCCAAGTCACATATTCTGACTTCTGGCTACTTTTTATTTACAGTGACAATTTATCTAGTAATTCCTTAGAAGGCAGCAAACTTGCAGGAGTTCACTGGCAAGAAACTAACACTTCACACTCCCCCACAGAGCACTGGTAGATCTTTTACTTCATTTCCATCAACCTGTTGCTGATTCAAAACAAGAACTGACAATAAGAAAAAAT
This sequence comes from Oreortyx pictus, assembly GCA_036925125.1. Lineage (NCBI taxonomy): Eukaryota > Metazoa > Chordata > Aves > Galliformes > Odontophoridae > Oreortyx > Oreortyx pictus. The sequence goes on along the minus strand of JAUPFR010000004.1, from coordinate 4,228,380 downwards.
GTACAGAATTTTCAATTACAGAATTAAGGAAAAAAAAAAAAAAACCTCTTATCCTAAGTACGACAAGATGCATTGTTAACAGAATGGGCTTCCAAAAAGAAAATGTGTGTGAAATTACATGGACAGCAGTGATAGGAAATTGGAGGGTGCTTATAGTACAAACTTATTTAAAGTCAACATGCGTGTACATGCTCAACTGTTTATACAACTGTTTATTAGCAAATCAAATAAATACCCATGGTATGTTACCTCTACAGTAGTTTGCAAAATAAAAATTGATAGTGTGATGTATTCTTTTCAACAACTGTTCTTCTAAATTAGGTATGATCTTCTCAGTCACTGACAAATCAATGAAATAAGTAAAACCTACAACCACTAGTCCAAACTGATTTTAATAGTCAGTATCATAATCTTGTTTTTACTATTTTTTCCCCACATATTAGGTAACTGAAGTAGCCAAAACAAACCATTATGTAATCATAAACTGCCCTGCACACACTAACACCCTAGTATATTTTGAAGAGATGCATCTAGCAGATCAGCTTTCAAGATTTGATCTGCACTGTTTTTTGCAGTAAACTATGGGAAATAAACATCCACGGATTGCAATGAACATTTTAACATTTTAAAAGTTTCACATCAACTGACTGAACCAAGCAGGACTGAATTCAGAGAATGCAATGCCAGTCTAATTAATGCAATTGCTAAATGACCAGAATGAAATCCTCTCATTTCTGATACTTTACAGTGTAACAGAAATTCATCCATTCTTAGGAAAAGCTTATGCCAGGTTCCCCACTCAGACTGTGAGATCTGCCAGTGCAGGCAGTGCGCAGTGAAAGGCCAATACTTGAAGGAAAAGAAGTTTTATGAAGGTCCCATTAAGGAACTGAAGTTCTAAAAACATGACCTCGATTTCTCGGTAGGAAGCAGTTAACAACATACACATTTTATTGATAGTTAAGAGGAAGAAGAGATTAAAAATACCACCAAATTAGTGACAATTTGCAAGATGTCAGTGTCAGCCCAAAGAAATGGAAAAAATGATCAAAACAAAACACAGAACCCTAAAACATGCACAGCTTTACACTTACTACTCTTGGATTTCACTGAGGGAACTCAAGGTAATTCAGTTAATGTGCATGCAGCTGAAGGATTGAGGCCAAGGGAGGATTAAAAAGCAGGAACTATAGCAACAGAGGAGGGACACTAGCTGAAGCATTCACCAGAAGTGAACTTTTCCCCTTCAGACCTGTGGACACTGCAGAAAATCCAGTTCAAATTGCGAACAGGTTAAATCCCAGCCTTGCTGAGTTTTAGAAAAGTAGGTGCCACCATTCCAGGAAATGAGCTTCAACCTTACTGTAAAACAGTTCTTCAGTTTCACAGGCTTTTTTTTCCTTTTTTTCCCCCCTCCACACACCATTATAACCCTGTTTCTTTTCAAGGACAGCACAATATTATATATAAATATATATATATATATATATAAAGCAGCATACTATTTTTATAAATCTTCCTGTATATGTAAATAACTGCCTTTTATTGTCTTATAAAGTTGATCTGAACCCCTGCAAAAGAAACAGTTATTTGTTCTTACAGATTTTACCAAATGCCTTGTACGTTTAGTTAAACGAGCCATTATTACTTGTATATGAGATACAGACCTAGCACTCCAGATGCATGATAGTATGAAATGAACATAGACATGAAGCTGAACTAGCTATAAATATATCAAGCATAGATTCATTTCTCTCCATAGAGTTGCATGATTCTGCTAGAACTAGACCTGCAGTTCGAAAGCACTCCAGAAGTCCAAGATAAAAGTTTTCTAGAAAACCATAACAAAAACATTTTTATTTTAACAACACTAACTACAACTTTTACTCATCCTTGTCTTTTTCTCCACATCATAGAAATTGGGTGCAATGAATGTAATGCAACACCTTTCTTTCCCCTCAAATCTGAGAATAATATACCCCAGAAGTATAATCATATGAATGCAAGCATAAATGAAAAACGGAAGTAATTTTTGTTATTCTGGCAATAAACACAATTAAGCAAGAACAAAATGAAACAAATTATTGTCCTCTAAAGAAGCAATACATCTGAAAATTACTTCTGAGTCCTGACAACTAACAAGTTCTGTTGGCCTGACTCTCACTGTTGCTTTCCAGAGCAATACAGGCATTAAAACAACATTTATTGAGCATATCCATACAGAAAACTCTGGTGAGAACTTCTCAGTGACTCGGGATTGCTTATTATGGATGGCTCGCCTCTGCAGACACACAATTCACATGTAGAGAAAAAAAAAATATCACCACATGTGAAAAGATGCCTTTCTTCTGACATTTTTTGACTCTCTGTGCATATCCACGCTGAGAATCTAGTTTCTTCAAAGGAAAATCCAAATTCCTAAAATCTAAACATTTATTTTCAAGTGTTAAATCTAAAAATTACAATAAAGCTTCAGTAAAACTTCTGGCCAAAATCAGCCGGCGTACAGACAAGTAGCTCTGCTAAATGATTAGCTCCTCCACAGGTTCTCTCTTCATCGTTTTCAAGCAATTTTTGTATTACAAAGGATGCCTGCAGACTGTGCCCTGCCAGCCACTACTGTCACCTCAAAAATGGAATTTCATAGCTTATATTTTATGATAAATATATCAAGACACTGACTAGCTGAATCCTCATGCCAGGTTTTGCAATCAAACTGATATTTCTAGGACTGACAGTAAGACTAATCTTCATAATCCTACCCTGTAAGCCTTGAAGAAATCAATAAAGCTTAATAAAGCAATAAATGCAGCCAAGGAATTGTGGAGATTGGTAACGGGTCTTTTGAGTTAAGAACAACAAAGTTCATAATGTGAAATAAAAATAAAAGGTTATAGGCTGCTCTGGCAAAAGACTGCAGAGATTGCCATAAAGGACAACTCATTATTAAATATGTGAACGCACATAATCTATGCCACTCCACCCCAGTGATCTGACTCATTTCTGAGGCTATGATCAGCAAAAGGAGAACTCAGAGTGCACAGTCTTGATCTGGATGAAGGATCCTGTTCTTCCTGCTTAGTGAAATCACTAGGTAGGAAGCGACTTCTGAAGAAGAGTGTTTCTAAACCATTTTCAAGCAGGCAAGTTCCTGGGCACCATCTTTGCACATAGTGCTCGTCCATGAAATAAACAACGAGTAAGTGGCAAAGAAGTGAACAAACTGAATTCTGGTCGTAAGAAATTGCTCTGTATTTCAGCCACTGCTTGCCTACCACTGTGCAAATAGCACAACTTCTGCTATGAAGCTCCGAAAAAAAAACAACAAAAAAAACCAACCATGGAGCTTTTTATTTACCATATAGAATAAGCACCTGGGATTTTCTTTTTCATGTCTTCTCTTGTGCTGCCTTTCACTGATCAACTGGTAAAACTGGAATGATAGAAAGAGCAACATTATTTGCCCAAATACAAAAAACACTGTGAAGTTTTGGCAGTCATTTCACATCAACGGAACAGTCATTTCCATTAATATTGACAAACCCTATTTCATTTTCATTCTTATGTGACTGACTTCAGGTTTCAGTGTATTGTGAGAAGCACCTGGAAAACATCTTCCACTCAATTTCTGCTCTAATAGAATCATTTTCTATTTCCTCATTCACATATCACACTGTACTGTGCTTTCCAATTTTCTCAAGATTTCTTACAAAACGTACTTTGAACAAGCCCTGCAACATTTTAGCCTGTTAAAGTAACTTTAAATACCTTTCAAACTTTAATGATAAGGACATTCCACAGAAAGAAATTAAAAATAAATACAAGTATCCAAAATTGATTGCCAAATGTTTGCAGGTGCTACTAAAGTATTTGTTTTCCATCATTACATCTACCTGTACCAAAATCCATAATGATGCCACAAATACGTACATTTTATCTGGTTAAAAAAATAGTTTGTTTAGAGAAAAAACAGCGAATTTGTCTACTAGTATGTGGAGTTGGAAGAAACTTGACAAAATAGTAATATGAGACTGACAAGTTGTCAGAATTAAATAGCTGTTACAGTATTTCAGGAGGTAGCACACAAATTTCTTTTGTAAGACCTGACCGTTTTTGAAAGTCAGTTCCATCATTTAATGTTCAGACAGACATTTTCCATAAAACATAAAGGAAAGAAACGAATTGCAGTAAGCCTGATGAAGATTCTTTAAAGAATAGTGGATTTTAAAGGGCTGGTTTTTATGTTTTGGGTTTTTTTGTTTTTTTGTTTTTTTAGTTCACTGAATAAATGTTCCATCACGAAACCCTCCTCTTAGCATTAACAGCTTTCTTTCCAGATTATCATGTCCCTTGTTCTAGACCACACCAAAGAAAAAATAAGCCTGTGAGACCTCAAGAAAACTTCAGCTATTCCTAAAGACCAGTTGACTATATAGAAATGTAAGAATTTGCCACACTAGCCAAAGTTCTGCTTTTCTAAATCACTTGTGGGTGGAATAAGCTGGCCATTCTCCTATAAGGGAGAGCAATATGCCAGTTTGTTTTTTCATCTCAGCAGAGCAATTAATGCTTTGCTGTACACAATAAGAAGACTTGACAGAGAAATGATATTATTGCATGCTCTCAAGTTCTCTGCATCTCAAGCTTGTGCTCTGCAACTGATGACAAAGCCACTAACTATACATGAGATCCTTCCATCACAAGAAGCGGAAAAGAGTAGAACACAGCAATAGGATAGACTTCCCACACAGACCTTTATACCGATACTTGTAGTCTTGCAGGGGTTACAAGGGCAGGTTATGTGAACAGGCTTAAGGCTGCAGTCACAAACTTCCCCTATTTCCTAGCCAATACATTCTCTTTTAGGTGCCAGTTCTTACAGCATAAAGGTAATATTAGTGAAAGCATTTGCAATAGCTCTAGTGCCTTAGGCAAAACAAACAAACAAACAAGTTACTTCAATATATACATATGCCCTTTCCTCTTCAGGTACTGGCAGTGCAGATCCCATTACACATTACTGACATGGGTCCTTTAGCTCTCTGGATGATGAACATGAGAAGTATCTGTCACATCACTTAAGGAGGGAATCAGATACTGCTTTTTCAGATCTAACATCAAGTTCACACACACAGTTCTCACAAATTTACATAGAATAGCCCACATGTCAGATTTGCAGATGTCTGAATCCACTGACGATAATATCAGCAGCATCAAGTCTTGACAGGCAGCAAGAGGAACACTGTCACAGTGGCAAAGGCAGCACAAGGTATTGAGTTAGCCATTCTGAGAGACTCTGTGATGAAACGTCTTGGCCTCCAAAACAGTCTCATACTGACGAAAATATTTATTTTCATCAGTGTCACCATGTTAAGCAAGGCATATGTAGCAACGATTCCATTTTGTCTTTAGACAGGAGTGCACAATGTAAGTTCACTGTCTGACTCCTACAAAGGGCTGAAAACATTTCTCACACTGTGCAAAGAACATGGAGGATGAAAAGATATTTCATTTATTATCTATTCTGTTTCTTACAAGAGAAATAAAGGTTGTTTGGTCAGCACTACTGTGGTGACTCTAAGACTGTGCCACTTGTGATGTCACAGTAAATCTTGCTTATCGAGATAAAAAAGCCAGGCTGGAGTGATATGCTGGTTTGGGATAGTCTGGCCCTACCTGTGCAAAAGAAAATAAGGTGAGATGTCTTTTCCTTTGTAGATACAGCCTATTCAAATGGTTTTTCTAGACTCTAGAAAGACTGGACAGATGAGGGGGTAAGTACCAGCCCATTAACTATGTCACTACATCTGACAGCTTGTTAAGATATCATTCATATTGACATGGATAGGTCCTCAAATCCAATTTTCTATAGCAGGAGGTGATCTTCAATTGGCGAGTCTCTCACTAGCACTGTTGTCATTTGCAGAGATTACAGTTCCTTACCTTTACTGAATCCTCTGCTAAACAGAGAATCACCCTTCCTTGGAAAGGTCCATTATTTGGAATTGGATCTGGCTGGAGCTGAATAAAATGAACTGACTGAGGCCAGCAGCAAAGGAGACAGAACTCATTCTTGCAGTGTTGGATAAGGCTTTCAACCAGTGTAGGAAATACCCTTTCCTCTCCCTCCTCTCTCTCTTTACATACCCAAAGATCACAGAAGTTGATAAAAGTTTCTTGTGCTTGAAAGGCAATAATGTGGGTCTCTGAGCAGGTGTCTGAAGACTGCTTACAGGGACAGCTCCAAGAAGCACATGTACCAATGTACATGAAGAACATCTTGCAAGTACCTCAGCATGATGCAGCTTTGGCTGAATCAACCAGAAGCACCAGCACACTGTATTAATTCATAAGGGTCTGCAACTTTGTCATGCTATACAGAGACAAAAAGACTAGTTGCCTGAAGACTTTCGTACTCTGGTTTTAGTTGCATGAACAACTGTAGTGCTTTTTCAAAATTATTACACAAGATAAAATGAGACAAGAAAACACCAATATAGCTATGCAACTGAAAATCATTAATCTACCTGTTCTGGTGTTCACTTGTCTGTCTGAAAGACCCCGTGCATAGATATGTAAGTACAATCTAGATTAATTAAATCATCCCTCCTCCACTGAGGTGTGAAATGAACAGCTGTTTTCACATTTTATGAAATGCAGCAGAATTTGAATTATCTCCTAGCTATAGACCTAGGAATTAAGAATGCCCTTAATCTTAAAAAACAAACAAACAAAAAACCCACACATCTAAATCACCTGTTACCAGGATAAAATGCAGGACAAAGTCGTGTATACCACAATATACATCATGTGACATGCAGTCTATACCAAGAAAATTCCCTTGAAGTGCTGGCAATCTGCATGTCTTACATAAACCAAAAGAAATTAAACTGCTGCTTATCTAAGCAACCTACAGCTATCTCTTATTAATGTGTATTGCCAACCTCCTCCACTCCTCGGTTTTGTTAATATACTTTCATTGACAATTCAAACTCAATCTCTTTGCCATCATCAGGATTAAAGAAAGTAAACAGAAAGAAAGCTCTTTGTGAAATAAAATGCATGGGTGGGTAATCTACATGCATCTCACTGGTGCCTCTTCATATTCCTGTAACCTTTAGCATGTAGTATCTAACAAGAGGCAGTTTTCAAATGCAATCGAAGCTCTGTGCAGAATACTAGTTCAGACAACTAAAGCTGCCTTTTAAATACTATGCCCAACTTGGCTGGTGGTATAAAAATCTTGGTGGAACATGTATGTCCCTCTAATGTGACTGTGCATACTAAATGTGTGACCACTGGAACAAATCAAACAGCTTTCATACTAATGCAACATGAGAAAGCTCAGCAGTAGGTGTGCTAGAAAGGAAATTATTTTGCTCATCACCATTTCCTAGAGTTTGTAGTTGTCTCCTTAAAAGTATTCTTTCTTTTGGCAGCTTATGATTTCAATTAATTGATTCTTGAGATTTTGAACAGAAAGTCTTCAGTAATTTCAGCTATTAATTAGTTTCCTTATTTCATCTTACATTCAAATTGTTATAACATTCTTTGTCTATCTCTCTCAATTTTGAAAACTGACTCTTGTAAAGAGCTACTGGTGACCTACAGGAAGCAGATTAAAGGTTTCTCGCAGTAATAAATTATTTCAATAATGGATCAAGTGGGAACTCTTTAGAGGTCAGGTAACCTCAGCAGCTAAACACTGTCTCGTCTAAGTGCTCTATTAGTTCAACAGAATTTCTTTCATTAGTTCCTCTATGTGTGTGTGTGTCCACGCTTGCTTCGTCATTCTACAAAACACACAGAGAAATATTAAATTAGTGTCAATGTCTGGGTAACTAAATTAGTAGAAAAACTAACACAGATGGAAGGTTAATTTAAAAGAAACATTTAATCCGTTTTCTGCATGAAGAACTCTGAATGAGAACTTTTAAACATATCAGAAAATTAAACATTCAAATCCCATTACGAAGTCAATGTACTTTGGACAGTGACCTTTACAAAACTCTTCTAAAATTTCTAACTATGATGAAATTGATTAAGTGAAATTCTATGAATGAAGGCTGCTTGAAAACATTATCCTTTACTGAAAAAAAAAAAAGAAGAAAATACTACCTACAGAACTTCCTCTAGAGACGATGCCCTCCTCATTACCTATCTGTCCCTTAGAAGGTCCAAAAAGTAGTAACTTATTGTGCCCATCTTTCACATAGCTTGTCTCACAAAGAAATGAGTATGAATATGTGGAATTCCAAGTGAGAGATTTGTTCAAACACTTTTAGCATAAAATCCATAAATTAATCTAAATACAGCTTTAAATAAGCACACAGAAGTAAAAAGAATTAAATATAACACAGATTTTTTACACTGTATTTCAGAGTCCCTCCACATCCTCTTCCTAGGATGAGTACCAAAGCACTAGAAGGGAAGCAGCAAGATTTTTTACAGATAAGAAATGGTGGAAGCTGGGGATAGTCCATAGAAACACTCAGAGACTTACTTATTAAGTAGTCAAGGAGAAAAGAGATCTGAAGAAATTACTCTCACCCCTCAAAGTTTTCAATTAACAGACAGGTAATAGCAGATCATCTGGGTTTAGAGGCATTATGCACTGAAAGGATCTCTCTCTTTCCTTCTCTCTAGAATGAAGCTATCATCTCTACTCTGTATTTTGTCTGTACACCTAGTAATGAAGATTAATCATTTCTATTTTCACTGTATCTCTAAGCAAGATATTTAGTGTAAACTACAATCTCTTTTGCAGCTTTAAAATGCTTAATAGAATGCAGTATTTAAAGTCAATTTAGAGACATATAAATACTAAATATATCCAAAGAAATAACCATAGCAGCAACCTTTCAATTTCCATGGTAACCTTACTTAAAACACAATACATAAATCCTAAATGAATGGTAATCTCTTAAACCTATATAAAGTCAGCCTTGGAAGATGCAGTCTACAAATAAACTAGATACTACTACATTATAAAGCTTCGATATAAAAAAAAAAATAAAAATCAGCAAGAAGCAGAACTGCTAGTGCTCCTGATGCACAGAACTTCTCATATAGTCAGCCAGTAAAGCACCCCTCACAGCAGGAGTGCTATGCTAATAGCAGCATCTAGAAAACAACACACCATGGCAGTGATGAAAATAACTTAGAAACTGGCATCTTTCTCTGTAACGTTTTCAAAAGATTAAAAATATACCAAAAATTATCAACAACAAAATCCCATTTTCCAACGAGATATTTCTGGCCTGAGGTGGCAGTGAAGAAATGATGTCTGCATAGCTCCATCCTGTTAAAACAATAACAACAGATGAAGAAAACAAAATAAAAAAGCTTGACTGAGGGTGAGTTGCAGAAAGAGCAGGAAAAGAAATCTCTTCAAGCTCATTCCCTACCAGATGAGAGTTCCTGGCAAAAGATGAACCCTTAGAAATGTACAGTCTGCCAGCCAGAGCATTTAAGGAACTACATAAGAGACAGTATGTGGTATCTGAATTTATTATTTCTTTCCTCCAATAAAGCATTACAATAAATAAAATAGTAATTCCCTAGGGCTAAAAACTTACAAGGATGTCCTGATAAACCTGCATATTTTCAGACAATTCCAGAACTCTGAAGAAAAAAGTAAATAAAGATGTTTGCTTCCTTGACAGTTTATGTACACCTGGAGCCTCTGAGTTGAAGAATTTGGCAGAGGTTTTTAAGCTCAGAGGTGTGGTGAAAATGAAGAAGTTAGGCAAAGACTAGACTGGGCTCTGAAGACCACTTTTGACTAGCATGATGGGACAGAAAAAGCACTGAGAAATGATCTACGTGGGGACTTCAGATGATCATTACTTGGATACATAGAGGTACGAAGGCCCCTATGCTCCACAGGCAGAAGCAAAATCATGATGAAAGCAGTCTCCTGAACATTTGTCCTGGAAGGAAAGCTAAGGCTATCTAACCAAATATCCCGAAATTCATAGCGAATGGTTAATACTAGTCCCAACAGTAACACCGATTCTCTTAATTTACATTATAAAGAAGAGAAAGGTTTAAATATGCACAAGTCCACTGATTATCTTTTACAAAAGATCAACGAATATCCTGAGTTTCTAAAAGAATCGTAGAACGGTTTGGGTTGGAAGAGACTTGTAAGATCATCTAGTTCCAACCCCACTGTTACGGGCAAGAACACCCCCCAATAGACCAGGTGCTGCTCAAAGCCCCATGAAGCCGGGCCTTGAATGCTTCCAGGGAGGAGGTATCCACAGCCACTCTGGGCATCCTGATTCAGTGTCTCAGTACCCTCACAGTAAAGAATTTCTTCCTAATATCTAGTCTAAATCTCCCCTCTTCCAGTATAAAGCTATTTCCCTTCATCCTGTCGCTACATGGCCTTGTAAATAGTCCCTCCCCAGCTTTCCTGTAGGCCACTGGTACTGGTAGACCACTACAAATCTCCTTGCAGCTGTCTCTTCTCCTGGCTCAAAAGCCACAGATCTCTCAGCCTGTCCTCCCCTCTCCAGAGCTCTGATCATCTTCATGGCCCTCCTCTGTACCCACTCCAACAGCTCCATTTCCTTCTTGCGCTGGGTCCCCAGGACTGGATGCAGTACTCCAGGTGGGGTCTCATGACAGCAGAGCAGAGGGGCTGAATCACCTACTTCAATCATGCATCTCTTGATGGAACCCATGATACAGTTGGCCTTCTGGGCTGCAAGCACACACTGCTGGCTCATGCTGAGTCTTTATCAACCAACACCCCCAAATCCTTCTCCTCAGGGCTGCTCTCAAGCCATTCTCCACCCAATTCCTATCTGTGCTTGGTATTGCCTCAACCCAGGCGCAGGACACAAATCAGCCTTTTTGCTTCCTGTTATTCTTATGCTACCCTTGTAGCACATGCATTACCATTTCTATAAATACTATATTTTCAGTTCATTGTTGATTAATTTTAAGCCAATTAGTTTACTCAATTACAAGTGCGATGACAAGAATTAAAATAATTAGTATACTCATCTAGTGTTCATATTTCAATTTTGACACATCTCATGTTAATTAAAGAATGGCATATCCAGCAGAGAATCCAAAGCTAATTTAGACAGGGAAAAATTAAACATATATATATATATTAAAAATCAGTCAGGGGATTAGAATCTCTCTGGCTCCAAATTAAGTGGTCTGAAACCTCACAGCCATGAGGTGACTTGCCCTAATCCTTTTTGTCTCGAAATCTAAAAGCATAAGGTAGCACAGTTGAAGCAAAAGCTTACTGGAACAGATGCAAAAATACATAACTGGAGAAAACCTACAGGGAAGCAGAGAAATGCACTGGGAATGTTTGAAACTTGTGTATTCAAGGATTTCACACTACAGAGGACAAAAAAACCATCTGTTCCCTTCCTAGTAGGCTCTTAACAAAATGGAACTCCTAGCGACCAAGTCAATCTTTCACAATCTTTCTGCTAAAAAAATCATGGTGTAGTGACAGTCAAACATCAGAGGAAAAGGGACACTGAGCTTAAAAGAAACACATTTATGCTCCTATGGTTAGAAATTGAATTAGTGCAAACACAAAAGGGTACTCTCTGTTCACCTGAAAACAGAGGAGACAAAAATAACGTCTCAATTGTTAGCAACACTGAAATGTTTTTGTCGTAAAATAAATTACATCTTATGCATCTCGACATTCACTCAGAAGTGCTTGTTCAATCAACCAGTCAATCACTCTCAGTATAAGTTGAAGAAAAAAAGGTAACTATTTTGAATATTCAGCTCCAATTAATTTCGGAACAATAATACAAATTCTTTTTATAATTTGTTCAACTGCTTAGTACTGAAGTGCATCAAAACACACTTCTGTTCACTTTTTATAATGACACTGTGCTGTATAAGATCACAACATCTCTATATGATGAAGCAACCCCATATGAAAAATATTTCAAATTCTCTGTTAAAAGTTACCTCTGAAACGCACTCAGCCGTAACATTTCAGGAAAAAAAAAATTCTACCACGAATAATACTAATCTTTATGAAACTTAGAACCACAAATAAGTATCCAGCTCAAATGGCATCAGGAACACAGAACTTTTGGTGATTAAAATAGACAGAAGAGAGGAAGCAAACAGAGGCTGGACAATCCACAGTAATTCTTGACTATAAAGAAAAGTTTAGACTGCCCTAGTAATCCTCAATATTTATTCAATTTTATTTTAAAAATGAGACTAATACCTGCCAAGTGAAATGAATTCCCATTAATTCATTGTATAAAAGGTATACATCAAGTGATGCATACTTAAGACTGATAGTACAGGCAAAAGAATAAAAGCAGGCCCAACTTTCTCAGTCCCAAATAGTGGAAGGATGTACTAGATTGCGCAGCAGAACTGCAACATGATTTTCAGGAGTGGCAGCATTCATTTTAGGGTAAATATCAATTAGGTATCATGCAGTGGGATACTTGGCTAAGATGTCCATTCAGACAGATGAAATCAAACATCTGAATCTTAATGAAGACATGAGCATTAACAGCCTTATCCTTTAAAGATTCCAAAACAGTTACTGTAGCCAAACAGCTGATCAAAAAAATCATAAAAATAAAACCTAACAATCAGTACACGTATTTAAAAACAAAGAAAAAAACTAAGTATAAATTCTGACATTCTAAATGAAAACTGAAATTCACCTTGATGCATCCCCACATTCTCACTGTAGTAATGTTTTCATAAGCAAACAGCAAATTTCAAAAGATTACCTGGTAAATATACCATCCACAACACCAATTGTTGACTCCTCTGCAGGAACGTAGGAACCAATCTGTGCCATGATGGTGATCAGTGCCACTTGCTTTATATAGGAGCTCTTTCCACCCATGTTGGGTCCAGTTATTATCATGACCCTTTCTCCATCTCTCTGGAAACACAGAACAGTGGTTAAATATACTGTCTTCACATGAGGCACATATAAGAAAGACTGGTGTGTATAAATTTGTTCAGAGAAATACAGGACGTCCTCAGGATTAAGCATTCTCTTTCTATGTGAACAGCTTCCTTCATTAGAGTTCATCACATTCACATCCCAAGATATTACGAAGTCTCACGCGGATAAATCTTCCTAAGATCTCCCCAGGCTGGTGAGAAAGTAATCAACATTCATTACTCTTGAGCAATGTGGACAGACTGAGGAAAATTTTTCCCTTTCTCCATCCAGGAGCTAAGAAAGCTCTCCAAGAAATTTCTATGCAATTTTCTTTAGAGAAATGGAGAAAAGCTTTCAGAACAGCCAGTGTCATTCTAATTTGTTTGAGATCGGACTCCTCTCCAGTTAAGAGTTCTTACAGCCAGGCGGGAAAAAATCTGGTAGAAAAAGACCTGGCCTACACATTAAACCTTTCAACAGCCCACATCAAAAAAGACAGGCCACTATAAGGAATCAAGATGCTGATGAGTTTAGCAATACTTGGCTGCAACACAGATGTTGTAAGCAGACTGTGTCCAATCTCTGAAAGATCGGTGTATCTAATCACTGAAATCTTAAGGAAGATGTTATCAGACACAACAGCTCATCTCAGCTGTAAGACTTCCTAAAGTACCACAACCTGTTTATGGCTCTAGAAAAAGCATTCATACTCTGGTCAGGAAAACTGCTACACAAATGGAAACTCATCAGTGAGCCTATAAAGCCTTCTCAGGGCTCAAGACTAGGAATTTAAGTTACGCTAGGCTTCAGACAATCAGACTTCTCATTTCTACTGGGACATACAATGAAATACAATGATTTATGATCTAATAAAAAGTCAACATATTCCCTTGACCCATAGGAGGTGCAAGGAAGAGAGGATAAGCTGCGCAGAATAAATATTTGCCACAGTACTTAGGAAACCTGGAAGTCATCAGGCACTGTGACAATAACAAAATTACAAGTTCTCCAAAGAAAAAAACCTTTTTATAGATTTGCTTTTCTTCTGGACTTCCATTCTTGTCAAAAGGGAGGCAAACAACACTAATACAGGATCAACACTATTGTATCACAAACCAGACCATACAGAAGATATATGCAACCAGTTATTATATGTGAAAGTTCTTTACCTTTTCCTAAAAACAAACAAAAAACAACACGTTCATAAAGAACTTGCAATAAAGACACAGAAAATACCATTATCAGGAATAAAGGATGGATGTAATAAAATGCATATGATTGTACGGAAACAAAACATAATGTTTTCGTCTCAAAGGCATAGTTTCAGTAGTGCTACTAAAACATCATCAGGTCCATTATTTGTCTCAACACAAAAACTTATAGATAATGAAAAGCAGAAGGAGTTAATTTGCTAAAATCCACAAGTTTCTTGCTTTTGTTTGGTGTTCCTCCAAGGTCCCTCCAAGCATGTTCTGAGATTGGTGGTCAGTTTGCAAACCCAGCTTTCAGAATGAACATATATACTAGAACACATCCACCCTTACAATGGCATGCAACCATAAGCCAACACCTTACTGGAATATATGGTAAAGCTAATGGAGATGTTCATTTCAAGACAGAGCAAAGAAAGCTTTCCTAAAGTTAGGTATCTGACAGCGTTACAGCTGAACCCATGACAGGAAGCACATTCTCCTGCTGATTCAGACACATTTTAATAAACTGGATTCACACCCACATCTTTTTCAAAAGAGAGAACTCCAATCAACACTACGAGAGAAGGTGATTCTACCATGATTACTTGCCTTCGTAATACACAGTATTTGGAATGTTAACATTAGAAGGAGAATAAAGGGAAAAAGTAAATGATGATTACTGAATGAAATGCTGAATCTTTTTCTAATTGCCATCTGTCACTATTTCAGAGTTCACAAGCAATTTTGAACATGCCCTATGAGGTACTGTGCAATATCTACATCATTGCTCAGTATTTACAAATATTTCCAGAGAAATACCTACGAGTTTGAACAATGCTTACATTGCCAGTAAGTCTACACTGACACCTGCTACCTTTTCTACATTTAATGTATGAATGGGAGAAAGGTATTAAGAAGTAAGTCACAAGCATATTTTTATGTTCATTAGGAAATGCAGTATGCTAATATATTAAAAAAGATATAGTCAAATATTAAAAAAAAAAAAAAGGTTTCAGTTTTTCAGGAAAAGTGAAAAGAAAAAAATAGGTTGCTCCAAAAATAATGCTTTCTATTTATTTCCATGGAAACTAAAAGAGACACATGAGCTCAATACCCCTGTTTGATGGAGCACATTCTCAGTTTTTCAACATAGTCGCTACCATTTGCTATACTTTTTTGCTAGTACTGAAAAGACTGCATGCTTGTAACTATCTACATGGCTATCTGGAAGATGGCTTGTCTTTCACATGGCTGCTGCAGCTGCTGAAATGCTCTCACTGTGCTCACAACAACTGGCTGGTTTTCGTAAATGATCAGCAAGAGTCAGGAATGTCAGTGTGTGCCATCTTTTCTGCATGAAAAATTTCAGTGACACACCTTCGCTTCATACACACTTCCACGTCAGACACCATTCTGACAGAGTTCCCCTTTGCTGCCATCTGTCACATGGCAGCAACATACAACTGGATATGGGAAGGAAGGTTCAACCTCTACTGCTCCACCACCACCTACCTCTGACGTCATGGGCCAATGTCACAAAACAGGCACTACCTTCAGAGCATAAAACATGCTCATCAGAAACTGATTTATGAAATAATAAATCGTAATGTTTTCAACCTAAGATAACTGTTTTAATCCAAATGTAGCTAATCAACATCATATGACATTGCATAAAGAACACCAAGGAGCCCTCTTTGATTTACTGACAGCAACACCAAAAAAACACTCATTTTCTCATTTCTCAACATCATGTTACTTAATTCTCTGTTGCATAGAACAAGCCGGGAGAACACAGAATCCGCAACCACACACTGGGGATCTTTATCTATGTTAATATGTATAGCTTCTTAAAATTACTATGCAGTAGTGTATACAAAAGAGTGTGCATACAATACTGCAGATTTAATAGACAGAGCTCCAAATCTACATCATCAAATTAAGAAACACTGTGTGAATTCTGTACTTCCAGGGAGAAAGAAAACACATAACACCTTAAAAAAAAGTGAGCTAAATTAGAAATAATTTGGAAAACTTACTCTGTAAACGTAACACATGAAATCAAGTGTTGATAATTTTATATATTATATTCCTTTGGAAAAACAACAGTTAAGAACTATTTAAATTTGAGATAAAGTTCTTATGGAAACGCACCCTACCTCTAATGACATTGGTAATAATCCTGTAATTATTCACTTACATTTCAAAAAAAAGCATTTAAAACTTTCATTTTCCTAATTCTCAGATCACCTTCTTTTCACCCTTTCCTATTTTAATTCTATTAAGCCCAAACAGGGTTGCTAAGAAAGACTCTGGCTGCAAGATAACAGCAAAAGGACAAAATTGATGTGGCTGTGTGATGCAATGTCTCTCTGACATGTAAGCAAGCAACCAGTTCTAAGATTAAATTATTTAACTTCCTGGCCAGGAAGCAAATCAAGAGTTCCTTTCCCTACATGATTTGAAGCTCAAAGGGTATCTCAATACTTACTGATAGGTTAGTGGTGTTTGGGACATACTGATCCTGCTCTCCCAGCAGTACATCAATCACAGGGTGCCTGCCATTTTTTATAATTATTTCTTGCTGATTATCTTTCACAACTGGTCTGAAAAAAAGAAGACACATTAGTTTCAGTGTGTATTGAAACTGATTATTTAGAACTATTGTAACTAAAACCTTGTGAGGGGAGGTTAATCTACAATGCAGATTTTCCTGAAAATATACAAATGACACATAGAAGAAGAATTCTTGCCTTCAAATATTTCTAAAGATTGGCTTCATTTCATTTAAAGAGTATTAGCTGTTTAGATTGAGATATTTTAAAGTATTTACATATTTTCTTTCATTACCTAGAAAATTCATTCCAAAGAGCTGAGAACTACAACGTGAACAAGCAATAGAAAGCAGTTTATCTGAGGACAGTAGACTTTCGTCCTCTCATTGCTGCAGCAGCTTCTGCAGATTTCCACCACTTATGGATGCATTTGATATTCTCAGGATCTTGGTCATCAGCTCATTTGTCATGCAGTGGGGTCAAGCCTCGGCTGGCACAGAGTTAGCAAAGAAATTTGTGCAACTATGTTTATTGAGACTGGCCACACCGATCATACAGATCACAGATTTAAGCAGGATTAGAGGTGCACTTATATTTGGCAGCAACTTCCAAACATGTTTTAGTGTCATAAGAATTACTGCCTACAAAAAGAATGAACTAAACTGAAACACTGAAATGACAGTCTCCTTTTAGAAATAAATCTACAAACCAGACTGATGCTAGTTGTATCTTTCCTCAAAATCGTGTAATGAAAAGTATTGTTTCAAATGGCTTCACCTTAGCTACAAGTTAGACTATATCCAAGGATAACACTAAAACAGCATTCATAATTCTGTGTTATATACCAGTCTGAAAAGTTCCACATCAAAAAGCTGTGTGCTCTTCACATAACAAAAACAGTAAATCAGCACAGTCACTAAATTATGACTATGATTTATTTTTGTGTTTTGCAACCTAGTTCTCCTTTTTCATCACAAGTGAAGCTCAACATCCAATGAAGAGGTAAATACGGCTTCATGCCTCTTCAACATTTCCCTTCACTACAAGGATAAGCACTCTGTGACTAGAGCAATGACTTAGATAAGTGGCAATAGCTGAAAAAAAGACAATACTCAAATAAAACCTTAGAACCAACGTTAAATGATCCATTTGGTATTTTAAAATTCTGCTCTCACCTTTGGAAATCCTAACTTCTTTTTTACTTTAATTGCTCAGGTCACCCCTGTAACTGTGAGACAGGATCTAGTTTGCGGATGCTACGGGCCTCACGTTGCTCTGGTTCCAGACAATGGGGTCTGCAGAAGCAGAGCCTCATTCAGAAGGTTTTTGCTACCTCTCCGCAATGAGACAAGCATATGTCACACAGAGGGAAAAACTTGAATTGCTTTGGAATGCATTACAAGGGGTTTAGTCATGGAAAGATATTACATCTTTCCTTGAAGTTACAATTTACAAAATTCACAAAGTTGCAAGCTGCAGAGTGGACAGCACAAACATGATACAATGATGTCTTGGCTACTTACACTACCATCTTGACTTATGTAGCTCTGCTGCCTGAGGGCCCTGATTTATTTATCTTCCAAATAAAGGAAGAGCCTCTCATCACAGGTTTCCCAAGATACCCTTTGGAAACTGTAAGAGGTGCTTACCTCTTTCCAACAGCTGCATGGAAAATCTGGTTGGATGATTATGACACTATCCTTACTCTGACAAAAAAAAGCTCCCTTGAAATGCATGAATTAGTTAACATGAAAGTCCCCTTCAAAATTAAACATCGGCATCTTCCCTGTGGCTGAAATGTAACTGAGAAGACTCCTCCCTGCCAGTTTATAAGCTATAAGCCTCTCTTTACCATCCAGTGAATTATTTAAACTCTGCACAGTGAATTAATAAGATTTCAGTTTGTTTTCTCATCTGAGTATACAGAAATAAGGGAGCAATTACTTTCAAAGAGATTTTGATAGAAGCACACAAGGTCCCAAGAGTCCATAGGAGATCAATATTATCTGTAATAGTGTATTAAAGCAGAAGCACATGAGGGAAATCAACTTACATACATTCAATACACAGTCTGTTGTATTTCCACAAGTCTCAAACGTTACTAATTCAGATGGCTGTTCAAACATAATTGTCTGGTCACCTGGGGCACAGCCTCACAATGAAAACATTTACTGGAAACTGGGGACTGGAAATCAACTCTTTATGGAGCTCAGAAATAGTAACCAGTGGCCTATAGGGCAGCACCCACAAGTAGTAGTTCAGTGCACATTTGTGGGGATAGATACCTCTTAGTATGAAAATGGGCACCCTAGAGAGAGTAATTGTCTTTGTGTGGAGGCAAGAGATTGGGCTCATGATGGGAAAGTAACACACAAACTACAGGGTGGACATGGTCATGAACAAGCTTTGAACCAGTCTCTAGGGAAGCAGAGGGCTCATATCTCCCCAGCACACAGAGCAAGAGGGACAGCCTTGGCACCAGCAGAGTCCCAGGCTGCACTGCAGGTGCAGCCCAGGTCTTTGTCAGATGGATGCGAGCAGCTCATCGTAACTAATAACACTATCCTAGGATCCTTGGTGAGACATTGTCACTGCTGTAGCAGGTGGCACCTAGCTTCTCCTGAAATGCATCCACGAAACAAGCCTCATACACCACAGAGTCTTTAGGACTAGAAAGACAAAAATATTTTAACAAAACTTTCCAAGTGAAGACCAACATAGATAAATGTAACCTTAAAATACTGTATACCATATTCATATAAAATGACAGACAAATATAAGTCGTCAAATGTGAATAGCGATGTTTAAGATTTGAAATAAGGCTGGAAGCATGTGCAAAATCAAATTAAGATGAAACTATTGTAAACAACTTTAATTATACATACTGTGCTACATATACTCAACTCAAATTTGCTTTAAATTCTCTATTTCTGTATAAAATCTGAAATAAAAATTAAAAATTGATTACCTGCAGTAGTCTCCTTGTTTAGCCACCTGTGCCAGTGAGAACAGACAGTCGATCGTTGCTAGGTGACCAATCGCTTTAGATACAGGGTGATAATGTTCACTAAAATGGCTACACCAAAACGGGGAAAAATAGCAGGAGGAAGAAAAAAGAAGAAATTAATTTCATAAAAATACAAATGTATTTTCAAAATATACCCCATGCAAGTTTTTCAAAAGGCTCCTTTTTCAAAAGGCACAAATTTAAACCTCCCAGCAGTGTATTAAGTTATAATATGATGACACAATCAAGACAAACTTCACGATCCTATTGTAACAGTGAATCATTTTTAAATGCAAAAATGCAGACAAAATGAAATTCACTAGACAGCAGATGAAAGATCTGCAGTTGATCCCTTGCTGCCTGAATGAGGTCTACAAAAATGTCACTGTTTATCACAGAGGTAACTGAATTCCAAATTCACTTTGACCGTAAGCTTAAGTAAAAAAAAAAAAATATATATATATATATATATATATATAAAATAAAAGTTCCTTAGCACAGGAATGACTACAATTTCAACAAAATATGGAATTTACAACAGAAAATTTGGTAAGTAGTTTTCTACTTAGGGTACTGTTTTCCTCAGTGCAATGCTGAAGCTTTCAATGAAACAGGAGAAAACAGTTTTCAATGGACTTCATTCTCTTAGTTCTTATGAATTTATTTTCTCATCTCCTAAGCTCAAGGAAACAGTATGGAATAAAAACTAGAAAACAAGGAATATTTGAGGGGGAGATGGCAGAATGTTGTACGCTGCTACCAACATTGAAAACAGCAAAGTAAACAGGAGAAGAAACAGATCTAACATAGAGAGGTTAACATATGCCAATTCAAATTTACATGGCTAATTTAGTGACAAAAATTATTTAACAGAGCCACTTTACAGTGTTTCAAATCACAGAATCGTAGAATTGCTCAGGTTGGAAAAGACCTCGAAGATCGTCAAGTCTAACCACAACCAAACGATACTGCCCTAACTCTAAGTACCCACTGCTACATCATGTCCCTGAGCACCACATCCAGATGCATTTTAAACACATCCAGGGATGGTGACTCAACCACTTCCCTGGGGATTCTATTCCAGTGCTTAACAGCTCTTTCTGTACAGAAGATTTTCTTTATATCCAACCTAAACCTCCCTTGGCACAACTTGAGGCCACTTCCCCTTGTCCTGTCACCAGTCAGCAGAGATCAACCCTGCTGTCACTACAGTTACCTTTCAGGTATTTGAAGGGAACAGTAAGGCCTTCCCTCAGCCTTCTCTTCCCAGACTAAACAGCTCCAGCTCCTACAGTCGTTCCTCACAGGATATGCTCTCCAAGCCCTTCACAAGCCTTGTTGCCCTTCTTTGGGCACGTTCCAGCACCTCAATGTCCTTCCTGTACTGAGGTGCCCAAAACAGCTAGAGAAGAGCAAACTGGAACGTGTTTCTCACTTCTAACAAATAAACGTAACTGCTGGATTCCTACCAATAGGCAAAGCCTTGGTCTCAGTTACACACATGGCATCACATTCAGCATGACCTGGGCACCAATGAAGGAAATGGAAAATGATGGTTCTGCTCCTATAGCCCTTACAGAACTTATGGCAATGCAACAGCCAGAAAATATGACTTTCAGACTTCACAACTGTTTTGAAGAGCTCATAGCATGAAAGATCATTTTGCTGCTTATTAAACAGGAAATCCAGTACATCATTCAGCAACTAATCATCATAGGTGATTTCCATAGTGTTTAATCCCTATTTTAACAGTGCTACTCCAAAATATTGCTAATATCTTACATAGGCATGGTCAACTTGTGGTCCTGGAGATGCATAAAGAACACAAATCCAAGAGATGCTGCTAGTCTAGTGCTGCGTCAGGACTGGCAAAAGGAATCTGCTGATAGCTAATTGGAAACTGCCATTGGGTGAGTAAACTAATTAACAAAGGCTGCTGGGAGCGCATCACATTACAGCTATGTTAGCACCTGCCAGAGATATCCTGCACAAATTCCTTTCCTTCTCTGTAGGTCCAGCCACCTGCTTCCAACCCCTCTATCCTCATAAAATGATATTCTTGGTGTGGATCCTGTACATGGAGCAACATGATTCAAAATGTTCATGTTCTTGTTTTTGCAGAATCACTGTAACTCCCACCCTGCTCACCTTCTGAGTTCAGAGGTCCCTATTCTGTCAGCAAGGAGTCTCTACACGTACAGAGTTGTGAGAGTTCCTGGAGAAGGACACACTTAAAGCCAAATGCATATGCAGCCCAGTTCAATCATGCAACACAAGGTGGGACCATTAGGAGAAACCATTCTATCCTGTTACATGCGACTCAAAACTGGAACAGACAAATCCACCACACCAGGCCGATATGGAACACAACTTACAGACATCCACCACAGAAATATTTTGATACTTAAGTTTTGCATCATTAAGTTTGATCACTCCTCTTAGAAAGACAGCGGACTAATACTGTCTGCTCAATATTTAAACCAGAACACAGCGGAATTGATGATATACAAAAATACGATCAGTTTTAAAGATGGTAACTGCAGGAAAGATCACTGACATATAAAATACACATAAGTAGAAGAATAGGAGATTTCAACACCATGATGTTTACTTTCCAATATTCAGTATGATGGTATATCACAGTAGATATAAAGTCCCTGTCATACTGAGAAAGTTTTAGAGGGATCTTGCTAAGTTTAAGTAACAAGGTCAAAATCAAAACTTAAAGTCAAGTATTAATCAGTGCACAACACAAGGAACAATTTCAGTGGTCTGCAATTTGTGGAAATTAAAAAATAACTGATAACCTGACAACTGAAGAATCAAAAGCATTCAGAAATTGAGAAATCATTTTTAAACTCCCATTTTGAAAATCTTTCAGCTGAAGAGTCAAACAACAGTCTGAAAACTGAGAAACACTGCAAAAGTACTTCATTTTTTTTCTTTCAGTATTGGTACACTTAACTGTGAAGCCATACAATTTATCAATTAATACTGGAAGATAATTTGTTTACCTTATATAATAAATTCTTATTTCTCCCCATTTGCAATGTGCAGCACTAATTATATTCTGTTTCACTCGTTTACAGAGAGTTGCACTGTTGGATTCTTAGTGTTGTGATACTAACTTTCAAGTTCTGAGAAACGTATACACTTAATAACATGCATTAATCAGACTTTAAAAATCTGAAGATATCAGTGCTGGTCTCAATTCACAGTAAGTTTTAAGATCTCGCCTTAAAATACTTTAAGAACAACATTTTGACCATATCTTTAAATTTGTTCAAGGTGAAATAACAATGAAGTTTTTTTTTTTTCCCTAAGATAAACATCTTTCTTTTTCTGTTCTAGTAATAAAAATAAAATAAAATACAATACAACATTAAGGGCTATTTTGTAAACTCACTCTAGGAAATGTAGCCATTCAGCACCACAGTCAAGGACTAGCTGCTCCCGAAGCTGACTGAGATTTCTGTAATTTTCTATAATAAAAGGAGAGTGGAAACGGCTGACAGCTTTTGTGCTAGAAGACAGAAAAAGCCAAACAGGAAGTTAAGGTTACTAAGCAATCAGTTATACCACTTAGTTTTAAAATCAGGCAAATTTTCTTATTCTCTGAGGTTTGAAAATGCATATTATTTACTGCAATAGTACCCTTTTGATGCCAGTGATGTGTACTGCCAGTGAAGTGATCGGGTACTGCACCACTGCCCATTCAGAAGGCTGTTAAAAGCTTTTCCACTGAGTACTGTGACGCGTATGCGTTTCACAAAATTCTGTTCAGCCATACACCACACAAACGGACAACTTCCCTGTTTCTGACTGAATATGCAAAGAATTCCCAAAAAAGAAAAATCAGCTTAAAAAAGAAAACTATTATAAGCCTGACACAAATGTGTTAAATACATACTTAGGCATGCTTTTCTTTATCTTACTTCTGGCTAATCTGTTTAGCTTGATATTGATCTCTTGTATAAATCAATAAAAACACTTCAGATTTCACTCTGATTATGCCTGTTTCTGGTGATAGATGTCTGTGTTCATACATTATAACACCAAGGTGTTCAATCTGCTTAAATAATAAAACAAGTGACCGAAAAGGAAGAAAAGCCAATTACACTGTTCATTTCAACTCTGTACTGAACAAAAATTATCCAAAAATGTCTAAGAATGTGATTAGATAATACTAAGTAGCATGCCAAGGAATGTCTGTGGATATGAGTAAAAATGCCACTTTAAATATAAGTTTATTCAGACATACAGACAGATCTATGCATGCTAACCTTTACCTTTCTAAATGAAATAAGAACAGTTATGATTTTGAAAAACTTGTGTCTACTAACTACAAGAACAAATGAGTCAAAACAGAAGTTCAGACACCAATACATATACATGACAAATAATTAAAAAAAAACGTAAAATATTGCACTAAGGATATAACACATTAAAACATTTCAAGAACTCTAGTTGTTCAGTTTGGTTTTGTACACTTTTAAGCAAAACTTATAGCAGTAAATAAATATAATCATTTGATTTCAAATTGGTTTTCAATTTAAAAATAAGAAGTAAGTGGAGCAACAAGCATGTGCTTGGGGTTAAAGTATCAAAGTACATATTTGTTCTTATTTTTTAGCATAGAACAAACCTGAAAGATATTTTACATACCTACTAACCATAACCCAGTCCGATGGCACGCATGAGATATGGGAATTTTTGACTTCTACCAAAAACTAAAATAAACAGAAATGAAGTATTAGACATCACAGGTTGTTAGGAAGACAAAAGAACCATATTTTCTTCATTTAACAAGAAATCAGCCTTTATCAGAGGAAAACCATGTTTGACCTGAAGAAACTGAGTAGAGCAGGAGCTAATGTTCCTTTTCCCCAGATGTGAGGGTTATGACATGTACATTTTCAACCAGCAGCTCCCTCCCTGAGCTGTTCCTGAGTTGTGACCCCTTGCTGCAGCTTCTTTGCCCTTCTCCAACCACTAACGTGCTCTTCTCACCTCACTCTTACCAAGACAAAACCAGATCAAAGCTATTGAATGAGTCTTGTTATGTGATCTGACCTAGTTATGCACCCGATCAGCACACAATTCATTTACACAGCACCTACACTGTAATCCACACGTGCTGGGGATACTCCATTCCAGAGAGATAGGAAGGATCAGTGATTCACACTGAGCCACACTCACCTGTAACATTTCACAAACAAGAACTCGAAGTCTCAAATGTCAGCACTTTATCTACAGTACATTACCTCAAATTTAGATTCACTTGAGGTCAGAAAGAGAAGGAATAAGGGAAAACAGCATTAATGGTAAGAGGCTCAAAGGAACAAAAATTGTATCATGTATTTATTGCAGTATTTTATATGATTCATATTGGTTATCTTTATAGCACTGTGCTGAGGTCCTAGATGTCAAAGAATTGAGGCTCTCCCAAATAAAAGAATCTAGCTACAAAATAGATTTCTAACAGAGATTAAATTAACCCAGAATCTGATCACCTTTACAGCAAACTATCAGACTCTCATCTCAAAAAACTTTTCCATTAGAGTTAGAATGATTTAGATAAAACCATCCCTCCCTCACCAAAATAGCCAGCAGTAATACACATGAGATACCAGGACTGCAAATAGGTAGAAGTGGAGATCTGCAAAGACTGAAAACGAGCTAACTGTTGCTACTGCTAGCATTGCTGCTGATGTTCTGGTATTGGATTTTTTTGGAAGTTAATTCCAAAATAATTAAATATGATGTATTTAAAAAAGGAAGGCAGAAAATAATACACCATTTACGTCTATGCTGGATGCCTAACTGAATCCAAGGCAGTCTAAATGAACACAGCCAGTTTAATCTCCTAGTTTGTTCATGTGGCCAGTGAGAAACCAGGAAAGAAACTGAGACCTCCTTCAAAACAACAGAAGCATTAGCATTAGCTTTTTCACCATTTATATCTTAGCTCTATTTGATAAATAATAGAAGTATTAAATACACTGGAACCAAATCACTGTTTATGCCATTTCAGGAAGCAAATGTTTGCCAAATTTCTCTTTTAACCCTGCCTGAAACAAACAGCTTTATGTTCCATTTAGCATCTATAACAATTTACAATAGAGGTATGGAAACAAAAGATAAGATAGATAAAGATGTGACTCCTGGTGTGTAGGAAAAGGTGCGCATCATCTGGAGATTCATCAGAATTCTAACAGGAACTTAACAAGTGTTAAATTAACAAGCCATGGTCTGACTGAATATCTAATCACACGCTTGCTACATTAAACAGCAAATAGTTAGAATTCATTTTTCTCTAAGAAGTTTCCTTGGAGCTTCACTCTCTTCCAGAACTAACAAAGCATAAATCTAGATCTGCCCAGGCCAGTTGCTAAGAAGCAGCTTTTGAACACTACTACAGCTGTCAGCATGCTACAAGAATGTAGGAATACACCCGACCAACCTGGGGAAGAAAGATCTAATCTGAAAGAGACTTCATGTCCTCTGCTCCTCCCACTCAATTCTCTTTCCATTAATTCCAGTCCTTCAGTGTCATTCCTCACCTCAGTGACCATATTCTGCAAACCTTTTTATGCTGCATCTTTTGATTAGGTAACAGCTACCCATAATATACTCATTTCAAGATAGATTTCTCAGTCCACAATTGTTTATGAGCTATCCACTCATACAAAGGCCTCCTCTCTTAAAAATGTACACACTGACTTGTGGTTTTTGAACCTGCCTGATTCAGTTCACACCTGATTACACCCCCAGACTGTCTTTGATCAGTCCTTTTCTCCCTTCCTCCATACAACTGTCACCATCCATCCTTCAAACTACTCTATACAAGAGAAACATTTCTGATCCTGGCTCTTCCCTTTTTCCTGTAATTCTTTTCCATGATTTTTCTTTGAGTTCAGCATCCATGCTGACCACCTATCCAACCTGCTACCTGCTCTTCTCAATGTCAACAAGAGGAATATTAACCTGAGCTCTTTATCAGATGCTCTTCTCCCCATCCTCACTGGTTAATCTCTTTTAACCCCAGCTCTCTTGCTATTTCCTCACTGCTTCTAAGTTCCTTTCTTTTCACATTTTTTTTTATTTTTTGCTGAACTTCTTAGCTCACCAAAGCACGACCTGTCCATATTTGCACCAGCATCCTAGCGTACAAATGCTCTGTCTGAACCACTGTTTCCATGAGATAAAAATAGTGAAGTAACATCTATCATTCTTTAATATTGTTCCTCTTCTCTTCCGTCTTTCAAATTAGAATCTTAATCAGTACTTACAAAATTATTCTACCGTTCCCCACATTAACCTAATGCAATGACTCCTGGTTCTCTGAGAATATTTCTGCACTTAATAGCCACATAATTAACCTCGAAGAATGCAACTGTTTTTACACACAGAAAAAAGCACAGCATTACAGAAACAAATCCAACTTCACTAATGTGTTTTTGTTCTTTAAATCACTAAAGAAAATTGGGTTAACAAATAAAAAAGTGTCCCTGTCAGAAAACTGTTCTTCAAAGACATACAAAAGCATGTGTTAAAATAACCTCATCAAATATCATATGAAATGAAGACAGTTCTAGCTAAGCCCCAACCTTTAGCAATTTTTTTTTGTAGGGTACAATAAAGTCATAAATCACAGACATTGTATTACCTCTTGACCAGAAACTGTAACATACTCTGCAGAAGGATTCTTAATTTGTTTACGAATTTCCAGAAGGTGCAATTGGATTTTAGACAGCACATCTAGGATCTCTTCCTTTTTCTTTCTGATGACAGGGAAATCTGTAAGGTCTCTGAACAGTTGGGTTTTATCTCCAGTCCTATTCATAAGAAGCGCAAGATAAAATAACAGTAAATCCAAAGATGCAATCCCTAAATACCAGCTACATCTTTATTTTTATTAATTATTCTCATTTTTTTTAATTAGCTTTATTTCTTTCTAAATTCTACTTGGTCACATTTATCAGAAGCTGTCATATGCACTACATAAACAGAGAAACAGTAAGCATGCAAACTATCACAGAGGCAATTCAAGAAAATGCTTTCAAAATTCCTTCCTACTCTAACACATTATGCTCATTCTTCTGTTATTTGTTATCTATACATTTATTTTTGTCTCCTCTGAATGTGAATCCTGTAGGTTTCTCCTTATGATCCCTTGGTCCAGCAGTGCAAAAAAAGAAAGTGCAACAAAAGTCGACTTTCTGTCTCAGTTTGTAATCCTGGAATGCAATTGCTGTCTCACTCTGCAGCACTGCAGCATCCTGAGTACAGGCAAAATCTTTATCAATACTGAATGTGGAGTTCTGGATCATTCCTGTACAACCTGTTAACCATTTTTTCACGGATTTAGAATTTGCCAAGTTTGGGCAGATTTCCATAAAGACTGCAAAGAAAAATCCCTCCCACAAGGCCTTCATCAAAGTACGAGGTCTGCTCTGAAAGTAATGCCTCCTACTTTAGAGGAGATATGGCAGTAGAAGTTGAACCTTCCCACCAATATCCCATCACATGTTGGTGCCATGTGACAGCTGGCAGCAGAGAGGCACTCTGACAGAACAGCGTCTGACATGGGAGCACATCTGGAGGAAAGGTGTGTCACTGAGTTCCTCCGTGCAGGAGTTGCATCCACTGACGTTCATAGATGCATGCTGAACATTTATGGAGGCAAACAGCACACGTGAGTACAGAGAGACAATGAGTGGTGTGTTTCAGCAGTGGTGAGAGTAACAGCTGGTCACCTCTGTAGGTGCAGACTGTTGTGAGTGTGCCATGCTGGCTCGTGTCCATTGCTGGCAAAAATGCATAGCTAATGGTGGTGACCATTGAAAACTAGTGTTTTGTATCTGAAAATGTGCTCTATTAAATAACGCTCTTGTGTTCTTTGTAGCTGTTGCAGTTTCCACAGAAATGAGTAGGATGCAGTACTTTCAGAGGGATATACGTAGAAATCAATCAGAAGTTTCTGAGATGAGCTTTCTTTTCTCATTAACCTGAACATTTTTAATACATGCAAAACAATGTTCTTTTACAGACTCGGTGACAGAAAATGACAGAATTGTTTTGACTGCACTATCTTAGCTCAGGACTGAAACTTGAAACAGAAAGTGCCATGCAAATGTTTAAAATCGTGAAATTGAACAAATTACTGCAAATAAGCTTGTCATCAAAAATAAGTAAATAAATACCTTAACAGATAGCAGGGAAACAACAGAACATTGAGCAATTAGTGCTACGTTAACTGTATTACATATTTGTATTTTAGAGCAAATACAAGACAGTAACATTTGCTCACATAATTTCCCTGAAATCTTATAATTTGAGAGCAAGTAATTAGGAAATGATGCAATAAAATATGGAAGAGATTAAGAATTCCACTGTCCTAGCTACTTGGATATCCTTTTCCTTGAAAATGAATTCACAGTTTGACCCAGTGACCAGACAGGTAACACAAAAGCTGTGTTTCGATTTTACATTACATGAACATAGTTATTACATAATGACAGTAAAGATGCCATTTTAAAATACAATACTAATTCTTAGAAGCAATTTTGTGCTAATTAGACTTGTTTCCATGGGAATGTGAGGAAAAAAGATCACTACAGCCAGCAGCTGATAGCAAAGACTGTCACTGCGATGTAATGCTTACCAAAAATTTAGAAGTTGAAACTTTAATAAAACAAGATAAAAATCACAAACTTCATGTCAAACAGCTCTTGGAACAGAGTTTTGAAAAACACTGCACCACATACTAAAATTAATACATGGAGTATGTGTGTGTTGAAGTGTGCGCACATACGTATATCAACAGTCATCGTAATTACTATGAGAGGTTTTTGAGCATGGATAATACACTCACTCAAGTTTGAGATGTATTAAGGCCAAAACGAACATTATTTTAGTTTTTATCTTGAATAAATAAATGCAGAAATCACATGCATACTGCAGATCTACTTTTATATCTTATTTTTGTATACTATTCTAAACGTCATCAAGACAGTGACAAAAAATATTTTTTTAAACTACATAGAGTGTATCTGGAATAATTGAAATAAATTCTGTTTTGTCTTAAACTGACAAAATTGGACACCAGGCTTCAGGAGAATAACTCCAACTGTCCAACGGACAGCAAATATTTCAACCCTTCTCAACTTCCAAATTTGTACAGTTTGCATCTGTCTCTAGTTAAGAAGCAAATAAAGGAAATCCTAGGCTTTTAATCCTGAATTTCTCAGCCGGAGAAAAAGATTTTATACATAAAGAGGATACCTATTTTAATCTGCTGGTAAAAAAGAAAACAGATAAAGCACATTCTGCTTCAATATAATGAAACATTAAACTATGTCCTGCATATTTCATCCGTAAGTATACCAATTAAATCTCACAGTATGACACACAGGAAAATGCTCAAAGTTGAATGAAATTTGCTATAAGAGGAAAGTTCAGGATGACCTGAACATAAAGTCAGACAATATTCGCTACGTATTCAGAATGTCTTTCCCACAGACATGATGTGTAAACAAAAACTACAGAGAAGGGAGACAAAGACCCAGCAAAGGCAAGTGCTCAGGTTGGCTGAGCAAGCCACACAGACTGCCTATGAGACTAGCACCAGGAGAGAACACTTTTTAGATGATTTTATACTGTTTTGTTCCAAAAAGCACTGAGCCTTACGGGCCGCAAGATATACTTCTCAAAACCCGTCCCTAACAAGTTTTAAGTATCACTCCCTTAACTGAATTCATGTTCTTACTTCATTATTTTGCACTTAAGATTCCTGCCTTCTTCCTCCGGTGATTAAAACCAGGATCTAGGCTTAACAATGGAGACAGCAGTACTTCCAAAGAAGCAGTATACACAATAAATTATTTGCAGTCACTCTCCCAATGTAATACATGACTTGATGATCTCTTGAGGTCCCTTCCAACCCCTACAATTCTGTGATTCTGTAATACATAATCATTCGAATTTCTTTGTCTACCTTTTATTTTTTTTGGACTAAAGAAGAATTAAGACAAAAGGACAGACAGGTTCCACGCTTTCTCTCTTCCAAGACTGCAGGAAAGTAATCACAGCAAAAAGCCTGAGCACATCTCAAGAACGAGGCAGGAGATCATTTAATCATTCTGCATGGTGAATGAATAGGGCAGTAACCCCAGAAATGCTATAAGCAGACACAAATCCCACAGGCTATGCAAAGCCTTCAGAATTATTAAACTTCATGTTCTCTATCATTAGTGAGTATATAAAAAGATTTATAAAAAAAGTAATAATTAAAAAAAAAATGGGAGAAGACCTCAAAGATTTGGTGAATTACAAAAAAAAAAATTGTTTAAAAGCATATTCCTGTCAGCAGAGCAGCCACTCCTTCAAATGTCAAGTCTCTCTTCAAAAGAAATAGCTTATACCTCTAAATTTTAAAAAGTAAATGTTTGTTAAACAAACTAATACACGCAAAACAGTGTTCATTCTACATTTGTTCCCCCAAAAAGCTGAGAAGTTTTTGAAGTCTGAGGTACATACCCACAGGGCAAAATACCTTCTCACTTCGATAATCTTTTAAAAAAAAAAAAACACAACTGCAAGAAGCTCTGCATTAACTAAATGTAACATGTACATGCAGAAAGATAAAAACTAAAATATAAAACTTGGTGTGTTAAAACAAGATGCATACTTAAAACAACAGAATATACTTCGCCAGAAATCCTGTGAGGAATGGAAATTCACCTGTTTTCTCTACTTACTTGGCTGCTTCTTCATTAAGAATCTTTAAATAATGTTTTACTGGGGAGAGAAGTTCTGGAATTTCCAACAGTGTATTTTGTAACAGAGGAGATTTCACGTGAGAGTGTATGACTGGAACAAGAGCTTGAATTTCCGAGTCCAGACGAGACAGAGTGCTGACTATCAAAAAGAACTCTTGGGTTGAACACTGGAAAGGAAACAATGCCTAAATCACCACAGTGCACATTTTCATTATACCCTGCTTTTTTCAGGATTTTAAAAACCAGAAATACAATTAAGGCATATGCACTGCAATACAACTGCAGAATTCCATCACGTTTATAAGGTTAATAAAATGTGCTAACTGATAAACAAAAAATTTGTTTTAAGCACTGTCTTTAGGAATTAGACCAGAGGTGATCACCACTAGTGTTATTACTGGGTGGAAATGTGTAATACACATGCAGTACACAATAAAAAGAAAAACATTGTGGGCAGCAAATCAGCAGGCTGAGTATTTTCATGAGTATCACATGACATTCATCCAGGATTCTGCATCTACATGCTGCCATTTGAATCCCTAGGCTGTAGTTTTGGCAAGAGAGCATTTGGAAAGGCAAGGTTAAGTGAAGAAATCAAGAGTTTTGGCACAACAGCACAAAAGAGAAAAGATGAAGCCAGAAGTCACTGTTTAAAATGTTAGTAACTATTGCCAACTTCAGTGCCTAGCTGGTTACTGCCAGGTCTATGTGAGAAGATCAATGCATTACAAAATCCCCAGCAACCCCATGTAGTGGCCTTCACTTGCATAATTCTAGATAAGGAAATAAGGAGAAAACAAGCAGTCACTCTTCTTTCACCCTCTCTTACCTACAGAGGTACGAAAAAGATTCTTCTATCTTCTTCAGGCAACTGACCAGGGTATTATTGAAAGGGAATCTCTAAGAGAGCAGCCAGCAACACATAGTGCTGTTAGAGACTACTTCTCAATACCCACGGGCAGGAAAACCAGATACTAGTTCCTTTAAAATAAAATTCTCACTGAAACCAGTGACTTCTTGAATAGAAGCAAGCTCCCATTTGTGCTGCAACATATGAACATACCAAATGGAACCGAAGCCCTGTGAGACATGTAACACTGGCCTGTCCTGGTTCATTGGGACCTTGGGACATTCACATTTCAGAAAGTTTGAAAAAAAGCTGCCAATAAAGAATTATGCTTATATTTTCATACATTTTGGTTGGCAGCTACCTGACTATAGGAATACGTAATTAACCATGGTATTTCAAAGACAAGTTACATTCTGAATGCTTTCAAAAACCTCAGATTCATTTCTGTTTCATATACATGAAAGTTTGGGTAGAAGAGACCTATGAGAGGGCTTTGCTGCAACTGCTCAGTTTTACTAGCATTTTCTTTAGGTCTACACTTGAGCTCTTAATACTTCATGGAATTATTTGCTCCCCACTTCCTTTCAGAAACGAATCCACAAAGCACTAAATCTCATCATACAAAAGTTTTACTTGGTAGCCTAAATTTCCCTTCCAATAAATTAATCCAAATGTCTCTAGGTTTACTCCTTTGAATTACACTAAGTCCACTCTCTTTGTTATTAACACTCTTCAAACATCTCTAAGTCTTCTGTTGTCCTTTAATAACAATTTAACCAAACTGTAATCTTTTAATCTTTCATCATAAACTGCCCATTATTCATCCTCATGAAAATTTCATTTTTCCCCTGCATTTGCTGCTATTTATCAACATATTTCTGATAATCTGGAACTTGCTTATAAAAGCTATGACAACAAAATAAAACAGAATAATAATGCAGTAAATCTGTCAATGGCATTTGAAGTCAAAGCACAAAAGAAAAGTCTGAAAGACTAAAGAAGTGATAAATCCAGGGTTGGACTCAAAGTAATTTACAGTATGACTGACTCCATCATCATCAACAACCTTGATGCAGATAAAGGATAAAATTCTGCAAGACTTCCTTTGACTACGAAGTGTACACCTCAAGGATGCAAAGGCTGAAGCCTTGCCACAAAAAATAGTACTGCAGATTGACGACAAACAGCATTAAATGATTCATAGCACAACAACGTCCAGAAAAAAAAAAAAAAAAAGAATGAAAAAATACAGGCAGCATGAAATGCATAAACTAAATGGGTGTTTTTATGATCTGTTTTGTTTCAAAGTTATTTTTTTTTTTTAAAGGGGGAAAAGAAGAATTCAATCTGTGACTTAACTAGCTCATTATCTATACGGGGATGCCAAAGGCAAAAGTTTTATTAAGACTACAATATAAAATGTCTGAGGTGCTATAAGAAGGGTCAGGAGGTAGGTGAGGGAAACAATAACAACAACAACAAAATAAAACAAAGGAAGAAAAACAAACAAACAAAAACAAAGAATCCACCACAACAGAAAAAACGTTGATCATGTACAAGGGGCACCACAAATGACACTCACAGTTACCAGGAGATTTCTCAAAGAGTACATAACGAATATTCTGAGGTTTCTTGCAGCAACTCTGCTAAGCTGCAGACACAATTGTCTAATTAGTTAAAACTGGTCTGATTCAATTATGATCTTCAATAACTTTGGAGATTGGCAAATATTACTGCAAAGAACTTAGTTGAACATAATGTTCCCAAGAAAAAGCTGAAATTAATCCTTCCGTGCTTATTCAGAGTATTATTCTTTCCCCAGCTTGATCTCGGTAACACTGCAGGACTTTGCATCTAAAATTTTATGGCTCCAGTGCAGAACAAAGCAAACAGATAACTTGGAACAGATGCATAAAATGACTATGAAAAGCTGGGCTACATTAAAGTGGGACTAGTTCTTTTTAAATCCTAACTAACTTTACAGAAGCAATATATAACTGTGTTATAAATAAGAAGTTTTTAAAACACACTGTAAAAATAGTTTACATGAAGCAGGATTAAGAGTCCTGCAACCACCAAAGATTCTCACAAGCCTATTCAATGTTATTTTTGAAGACTAATTTTGAAATGTTCCCAATGATGGTTACAGCTTCTTTGGCACTAGTCAAATAACCTCAGAGCTGACAGTGATGTCAAATACTTTCAAGCAGCAGCTCCTCAGACTATAATGAAACTGGTGTGGCTGCCATCAGGGAGGACACATGAAAGACATGCAGCAGTACGACAGGTCTAACACCCTTCGGAGAACACCACTGAAAGCCATTGAACGTTGTTTTCATTGGTGAAATGGCTTCCAATACATCTAAAAGGGAGCCACTGAGGCTACACTGACAGCCACGGACCACTCTGAGTGAAAAGCATTTCAAATTCAAAAAATGGGAATCGAAATGCAGCATTCACTCATCACTCGTTTCAAGCTAAAACAACTACCTTTAAGTTTTTAGTACACTAGATGTGTTGAAGTCAGTAACATTACACAGGGAAAATTCATTTTAAACATTTTACACAAACAATAACTAATTTCAAAGAAGTACATAACAGGAATTGATATAATAAGAGGAAAAATAAAAAAAAAGTGCTTTTCTCTGAATCATCAGGATACTGAAAATCACAGAGCCTTTGATGAAATATCAGCTGTGGCTTCACACACAGGTTCAGAACACATCAGGTTTTGTTTTTCTAACTGTGACAACTTATGAAGAACCCAAAAACAGGGGAGTTAGGAGCAGAATATACAAAAATGACATTTCATTACATTTATTACAAACCTAACAAGGTTTGATTGATTTTCACTTCTTCTGAAAGAAGACTTCGTGAAATTTTTCACTTTAATGTGTTCCATAAATTTGTTGTCTGTTTGTAGTGATGACTGCTGTACACTTTGGTGACTGAGCTTTAGTTAAAAAAAAAAAAAAAAAGTAATGCTTATAGAGCCAAGTGTACAAATAAGATAAACGCTTAGAGATTAAATCTGTATAAATATTTGTCTTCTGAAACACAGACCACCACAAGATATCAGAAAGCAACACTGGAATGGCTTTGTAGAACACATTTCTAAATGCAGAGTGCACGTTTGTTTTGTACTGGTTTTAAACCCATTTATGCATAGAACTCAGACAACTGTCTTGCCATTCTGCACACTCCAAGGCCAAGATGTCATCACTTTAACTGAGAAAAAAAAGAAGTAGGACCTGGCCATTCATAATTTCCACTGTCCTTCAAGAGTGGCAGAACAGGCTGAACTTGTTATAGAGAAAAGCAATTTTGAGATGTGTTTTCCAGCAATGTGTTTTCATTGTGCAGCAGCTCCAAGCACAACTCAGACAAAAGTCTTGTTTTTCAGAGTTAGACAACACTACTGTTTCTCAGTTGGCTTTTGAAGTTAGCTTCTGAATGCTACCAAGAGGTCTTCAAATCTTTTCATCTCCAGCCAACCTTCTCTTGCCATAGAGAAGGGTAAGGCTATTTTGTGGCAAACAGCATTTCTATCTCCGAAGATGTCAGGTGCTGGAGCTGCAAAACTGAGAACAAGTAGTTCTTGTATTAATTCTGTTCTCCATAGCAACAGTAACATTGCTCTTGTCTCATTCCTGCAATTATCATTCCCATAATTCCTTTCCAGACTGGGGCAAAGTTGTAGCTGGCAATACCACCTTTGAAGCAATACCTAATTTTTTTTCCCCTCTCCTCCCCCTTTGTACAAAATTGCTGTTCTAATTCCATACCTGGGGTTAGATTAGCAATGTTTTTTTGGTAGTTCAGGACAATGGGAGCTTGTGGAGGGTCAGATCAGCAATTGCAAATCTCTCCAATGGTAACAGATCATAGATCGACTTACTAAAACAATTAAGACAGACTCATAAAATATACAATGATGACATACATATTCACCAGAAGAGTTCCTTGTAAAGATGTTTTGCCTTGCAAAGGTGATTCTGTAACAGAGTACAGTTTTTTTCTTTCTTTTCCCTGTCTCCACCAGAGTTTACAGGCACAAATTTCATTGCACAGCAGAAGTTCTGCAGTGACTGATGTGAACGAAAGGCATTCAGAAAACTGACACAACACAGCCACCCCTGCACACTTCAGAAGCCTGCCTTTGTGAAACTTATCTTCTCAGATGCTATCATCAATAAAGCCCAGAGAGCCTGAAAGATTAAGTACTTGTCAGATTTACCTATTTTTCCAGGAGTTCATGAATACTGAGTTATCAAGACTACATTATGGCACATCAGCAATTAGAGTTAATAGTTAAGTGTCGATTAGTTAATTTGTCAGTGTGCTCCAATCTTTTCGTTCTCCTTAAGAATGAAAATGCAGAAGGGGAACCTCACACAGAACATATGGGAGATGGACATCTGGAGTTAACAGAATTGGAAACATTCCTCGTGGAAACTGAAACGGCAAGCTTCACCACATAATCTGAACAATCATTCATGAAAACGAGTTACTTTGTGTTCTTGAATATGCATCTACTTTGAAGGGACCTTTTTTCAGTCAGGCTCATGCTCACTATCTATCTAGACTTCAGAATCTGCTTTCCAAAGTTTGCTTTTATTTCTTTACTCAAAACAGACCCTGTTTCACAGGGATGCTATCATCTAATCTACTCAAAGTGCCACAGATTTTGAGGGATTACTCAGTGCTTAGGACACTCTCTACTACATTCTGCTTTGGATAAAGAGCTTGACTTTTACCACGGGAAGCTAATTCACCAAAGGCAGACTGCACGCTCAGATCAAGAAAACTTATTTTCCCCGACACATTTACTTTTCCCAAAGGTTCTTCTGGAACCCTCCTCCACTCATGCAACTTCTTTCCAACATCTGACTCACAAAGCACCCTACCACTGCTGTTGATAACACAGATTACATCACCTCATTCCAAAAATAACATGAAAATCCATGACCTTTGAATGGTCCCACCTAAAATGCCAACTTTAAAGCTGAAAGTGCAAGCAGGCTTACAACAGGAAGGAACAGCACCTGAACAAACAGATATAGACTAACACATAGACAAAAGGAAGAACAAGAAAGGAGTGAAGGATTGACAGAATACAGATGTATTCCTACAAATCTTACCATGTATCACTGAACCTGAAATGAGTTAAACCATTAAAAAGTGATTACTTTTGAAAGTATCACTGTAAACTGTACATTTTAGAGGATGATGAAGTTGGGGTACACTCCCTCTTTTCACGTACTTCATGAGGCAGTTCTCTGTTATCCATTCATTGAAATAAAAAAGTGTCTCTGTGTGCCTAACACTCCAACATCTTAGAGCCTTAAATAAAACTTGAGTTTCAGATTTTCAGAGATGAAGTCTTTGTAGAGTACCATCCAAAGAAATTATAATTTTGCTCTCCATCTACCCACCTTTTCTTTTATCTAAAACAAGCTGTCAAAACCTCTAAATATAACAGTGAAATAAAAGAACATGAAGTACTGCATAGGTGCTATTAGCACATTAATCTGCTTCAGCTAAGAATTGCCGGTGTCTCATTACAAGCAATTCTTATTAAAATGTGTAAGTCAGATCCAAATCAGAGAATTTATAAACAAATTAACATTCATCTGAAAACAGCTAAATGCAGCCAAATGGTTTCACTTGCAAGTGTGATTTTAGATAAGTATACAGAATGTAATGCATTGTTTTAAGGGGAAATAACTGACGGCACAAGGACCTACTGCATCCTCTCATCTCACTGAATCCAATGACTTATCACAGGAACACCTTCAATGTTTTTCCTGTTTGCATTAGCAATACACTGGACTTGTACTCTAATTCTACTAAAACATTTCTCCTTTGAACAACAGATCACTGATAACATGCAAGATAACATAAGAGTCCACCATAAGGCAAAATCATTTTTATAAACTTGTATCCCTTTATTATGTCAGCTTTGGTCTTGCTAATAAGAAAATATTTTTAAACACACATGCAAAACTGATGAAATATATAACGAGATAGAAACACAGCGTTAGAAAATAAGAAATAAGGATAGTCACGGATATACCTTTTTGTGAAAAACACTGCAGAGGCCTCTCTCTAAATCTGGCAGCTTGCAAAGAAGATTCTGAATCTGGCCAAACACGCTGGATTCTGATAGGAGAATTTCAGACACAGCATCGAGCCGGGCATTTATTTCACTGTAAGAGATAAATCTTGATGAACAAAACTTTCTATGAATAAAAGAGATGCGGCTAGTCAACTTTTTTCCATGTTTTCCACCCCTTTTTTCTTTTTTAACATTTTGACTATGGCCGCATTCTCATGAAGATAAATAGAATTTACAAATGTTTAAAATAATCAGCTTTCATTCAAGATGCAAACAACACTCTGGACATGTTAAATCATTTGCCCCCTCTATGCTCAAAACAGCTCTGTATATACTGTGCAACTGCCTACACGTTCATCTAATGATATGTAAAATGAGCAACACTCATTCCTGAATATCATACTTTGAATTTGCAGTCAAGTACCAGACTGGGAGCTGGGGAGGGGAAGGAGGAATTTGCTTTTTAACTACATCTAACATACTTTATTGCAACACAGGATAAATGTTTGTTACCATTTTTCCCCTCTACTTTTGACACAGAGCAATGATTGATAATCAGAGCCACATTAGGATTTTGTCTTGTTCAAAAATTAATATCATGCATCTCCATATTCCAGGACTAAAGACAAATAATCACAGACTCAGAGAACCACAGAAAGACTTGAGTTGGAAGGGACCTCAAAGCCCACTCAGATCCAATTTCCTGCTATGGGTAGGTTCCCACCCTCCAAGCTGCCGAGGGCCCCTCCCAACCTGGCCCTGAGTGCCTGCAGGGTTGGGGTACCTACAGCTTCAGTAAACATTTTCTTACTTGAACAAATAACTATACAGTTTTTTGCAACTTCCTTACAAAGAGATAAACTCCTCATTTTTTTGTTTTTGTGGAAACCAAATTAAACCAACACTTCTTCTATGAAAAGATGGAGATCAGAGATACATGAGCGTGTTCAAAACACTCAGCCCTTGGGAGCATGAACAAAAGCACCTTCAGTGCATGTAGCCCAAAGGAAATCCAGCCAAAGCAAAAGGTAGCTATCTAGCAAAAGAGATATGTCAAGGGTGAAAAGCACGGTTTCTCTGAATTTAGGTTTTCCATGTTCAGGCTTTATCTCTGTGGCACTTGTGCAAACTTCCAAACAAAGTTAACTATGTAAAAGCTGCTGAAATTTCATGACATAAATGCATCTCTTCCAGATCAGATCTTTTCCCAGAGTCCCTCACCAGTGTGCCCTCAGGAACACAATATACATACCTGCAAGTTGTTAACTCTGAGCCTGAAACATAATATTCCAGGAATACTGAAAAAAATCTCAGAGTCAATTCAGTGTTTATTTAAAAAAAAAAAAAAAAAAAAAAAAAAAAATGCCTTTTCAGCCAACCAGACTTTATCCAACATTGGTCTCCTGAGACAAGAACGTCCATAAACCACATTTACCACACTGTTGCTGCTGTGTGTGTCCACCCATCTTTGTAGGCTAGGAAGAAAGCACTAATTTGATGCTGTCGCTTCATGAGATAGCCAAGCTTGCACATGGCAAATGCTGCCAGTTCTCATCTATTCTCACAGACAGTGAGAAGTTCAGCATAGGCAAGCAAACAGTAAGCCCATAATCCTAATGTATATAATGTATAAATGTATATATGCCCATAATCTGAGGGAGACTGACTTTCTTGCTTGCAATTCCCATTGTCCATAGCTTTTATACCAGAACTGCCATGTCACTTGAGGCTATAGCTTCTAACAAATACTAGCTGTGAGAAGTTCTGCAAAATCAGACAGCTCCACAGATTGCAGACATTAGAACAGACTGGCAGCCAGAGGCCTCTAGTCCCAAAGGCAGCTAAATCTAAGATGCCTTTAACTTTTATTACACCACATGTGAAAGGGAGAGCATCATGATGCACTCAAGATACACAGAAGTCTAGTAGCATTTAAGTGGCAGGATTTTTCAGTGACACAACGCTGTATCCTAGAACAGTAAAATCATTCCCCCATCCATCATACATAACAACACACTAGTTCTCAAGTGTGGCCTGGCCATACAACTCCAGGATTTGTGATGCCTCACGTGCTGCTATCTGTGCGGATTCAGAGAATGCAGAGGCCGTGTTTCACAGCCACCACAGGGATCAGGGATAGACTCCTCCACCCTGTCCCCAGACAGCTTGGGAACAAGCTGCATTGCCTCCAAACTGGATGGCAAGCTTTCAGATTACACTACAGGCCCCAAAATCTATCTCTGCCCTGACAGGCTGTTTTTCTCCCAACCCAGAGCTGGGAGACATCAGACTTCATGGGCTCCACTCTGCATGCTGTGAGAACGCCATCTTCTTCCTGACCCTGTCCTACTCCTCCAGAAACATCACTTATCACACAGCTAAACACTTTCTGCTGCTGCTCTGGGCAGCCAGGCAGTCATTAGATAGCAAGAGCAGAAAGCAGCTACCAACAGTGCAACTGCTTGAAGGAATAGCAGCTTCTTTCACATACAACACACCTCCATTTAAAATTTTATCTCTAAGAACCACAGTCATGTACCTCGTGACAAACCAGCACGGTACCAGCAGGGTTACACAACTAAACAACCAATGAGCAAGCTATTGGCCTTCACACAGTGTATCTGAGACAGCAAATGCAAGTTTTGTGCCCCAGTCAGTGAGGTTCTCTGAACGACAGCTGGATAATGGAAAGGAAATTGGGATGTGTTAATGTCAGTGACAAAATAATAAAGCACTCTGCGTGTGTGTAACTTTGAAGCTAGCTAAAAGTTATGTTGAAACTCTGAAAGGTCAGTATCATCAGCCATGATTAAATTTTCACAGTGAGTTATTAAAACTTGCTGTACTTGAGACCTTGGAATGCTCCTCAGCATGAGAGTGAACAAGGCTGCTAAATTACAAACACATGCATCTTAAGGAAGAAAATCATCTCTATTTTTATTATAAAAAAACCATGTGAGCAACACACATATCCTAGAACACTGCCACTAAATGCAAACAGTATAACTGTACCTATCCAGCCATTTGAAAACATGCAACAATATGTAAAATCGATGTAGATATTCAAAAAACTCCTCCCTTCAAAGCTTAATCTGTGCTTTAATCATCTTCACATATGGCTATGGTACTGTAGCTTCAGCAATTTAAAACTAAGCATCCATACAGTTTTTCTGCCTTAATCCTACAAATCAGAAAGGGTCAGGAGAATGGCAACCAGTATCAGATGACCCACTTTCTCTACCTGTAAACAAAACATACTGGGATTCCTATTTTGAAAGCCAGGACTGTGAACAGTTACATAAAACTGCACATAAGTGGGGAAGGAGGGACAAGAAAGAGAAATGACAAAAACAGCCAGATGATTAATTTCAAAGAAGGCTTTTAAACTTTAAAATATTTTTACTTACACTAATAAACACTTTGTGGAGACCAAAGTATTATAATGATCAGTCAGTAAACTACCTGAAAATAAATTTATTCTGCACTGCACAATTATTCGGTGTACAGTTACAGGTTTCTAATCTGTGTATGATTTGAAAAAAAAATAAAATCTGAATCTAACATTATTCAAAGAAACTCAGCAACTGATGCTAAGAAACTGCCTCATATTTTATATATTGGCTTCTATTCTGTTCTCTATTTAGGTCCACTATTAGCATATTCTTTCCCTTCTGTATAAATCACGTCAAAAATCTGAATTCTATCCAGTTTTCCAAGCAATCATCTGCAAAATAACGCAACAGAAGTCAGCTGACTCAAAGCAAAACTCTTACTTCTGCCATACTCTCCATCTAAGAATAGCATCATGTTGTGGTTTGAAACTAAGACACATCATTAATACAGTACTAAAATCATTTTGCAATGTATTTAAATATTTTTCTTCTAGTACTTTAGAAGAACTACTTGAAATCAAATCATATGATACTGCCCTCTTTTATTGTGCTGCTAAACATGCAAATAAAAAAGAAAATTTGCAAGTAGGAAAATATTTGAATCCTGCACTAAAAATTATTTTGCCATAACAGAAGACTGAATAAACAAATGCAGTGCACTGAATTAGTTCCTTGATATCTTCT
Source organism: Oreortyx pictus (assembly GCA_036925125.1). Lineage (NCBI taxonomy): Eukaryota > Metazoa > Chordata > Aves > Galliformes > Odontophoridae > Oreortyx > Oreortyx pictus. The sequence goes on along the minus strand of JAUPFR010000004.1, from coordinate 4,185,885 downwards.
CAGTCTGAATCAGCAATCTAACAGACCTAAAAGATGTTTAGATATCTTTCATACAATGAAGCAAGCCCAACATTTTTAGATGCGATACTTACTTTAAAGCATACTGAAACTAATTATGCAACTGCTACAAAAGAACCCAATAAAATGTCAGCCACGTAAAGTTTTATACTTACACAAGGCAAAGAATTACAAATAAGAATCTGTTATATATCTTATAACTTACAATAAATGCAGAAAATGTGGGTTCATTCATCATATGAAGCTCAAGTACGGTGAAAGTAGAGAATTAAAATTAATTTTAATAAATTTGTTCGAAGACCACAACAATATGTGAAATACAGTGGATATTCTAAATATATAATAATGCATGTGCAACATCAGAAGCTGCTTCCCATGATCTGCGTCTAAAAGCAATGTGTAGCAGCCTCCTCCCTGATTACTTTTAACAAAGAAAATGTATTACCTAAACATTAGGAAAACCCAAGAGGCACATAGATATCTCTTGTGCCGGTGAAATTCCCTGCCCTGTAGATCATAGGGAGCATGCCCTGGGGAGGTAACGTTTCCCAGCTGTCCAGTTCTATGCTCCACATCTCTGACACCAGCTACTTTCAAACACATGGCAACACGAGGCTACAGAGACTTCTGCTGCTTTATATTTTGTCACATTGCCTTATTCTTGATCTGCCTACAGAGCGCTGTTTGCAGATGAGCACATCAGATGAGTTTATACTATATTCAAAAACTCTGCAGAGTGTTCTCTGCTTTAAATCGCTTTCTCCTCTCACAACAATTAAAGGTATCAGAACACAAAGCCATGGCAGAATTACCACTGGGCAATCAGTAAACTGTGTGAGCCTTTACAACAGTCTGTGTGGCTTTTTACTTCGGTGGCGCTCTTCAGAATCTAAGTGACTTCATGGGCTAAATCTTGAACTGTTCAACTGCTGTGACCTCTGTAATTTATCCGTTATCACCAATTAAAGAGTAGAAACAAGTATAATAATGATTGCCACAATGAAATTCAAGTCAAAACTAAAAAAAATTAACATCCTTCTGGATCTGTTCGTTTTCCATACTCTGGAGAAATACAATCGTTTACTCTCAAAGTCACGTCTCCTTCCCCTGCACAGAGGTCCAGCATTCCCCTAAATAAACACACTGCCATGAACAGACAATTATTCTTGAATGGACTTCAAATACGTAACTGCAATACACAAATACTATAAACTTCATCTTCACATCTGTTAAAAGAATGTAAAAAAAAAAAAAAAAAAGGAAATGGCAATCAAACACTTTTGTTTATGGTCACACAGTGTATTTCAGCTATTTGTGAGGAAAAAAAGGGAACCGTTTACTACTTTAGCTTACATGAATGCATGCCTGATTACTACATTTATAAAGAGTTAGAGACAACATTCAGTGGTACCAAAACACAGCTAGCAAAAATGAATGAATACATGTGATGATGTTGCAGTCTTTTTCTTTTCTATATCAATTTTGAGATTTCAGGCATATGTTCTAACCTGCATTTGTGGATTTCATATTGGCGCTGACGCTATAAAGTCTTGATGCTTAGGAGGAAAATTTAGCCCATGAAATTGTGCTGTAGGAGGGACAGATTTCATTCCTAAACGTCTGCAGTGAAACAAGATTCTAAGCCAGGTCTGGATGCTGATGGTATGAAAAAGTAATCAGATAAATTCTGAATAAAGACGAATTTATTTAAAGAGTTTCAGGTAGTCTGCCTTACTATCCAGATGCCTTAGATACGGGAACAAGGTCAAAGTCAAACATAAAAGACTTTCCTGTAAGCTGTGTAGAGATATATAAATACAGTAGAACAATACAATACGTTCAAAGCAAGAGGAATAAGAATGATCTGGTTTTATATAAGGAAAGACATCATTGCCAACATTCCTATAAAGGGACTCTCTTAATCTCAGATCTGTTGAAATTTCCTCCAAGGCACTGTGCATTAGGAATACTTCCTCCTCTCTGAAGGGACATTAGGAACCATCTGAAGTTCTGAGACTGCTAAAGCTATGGTCATTCTATGCTCTTGCAAACAAGTTATTCAGACTAACAGAAATTATTAGTACTAAGTCTTAAGGCTTTGAAAAAAGCGTTTTTAAAAGCATCATTTCATCCAGAACAGGAAGAAACAGGGCATTACAAAGGCTACTAGAAAAATGGGAAAAACAGAAATCTTGTTTGTGAAGGGTAATTAAAAATATGGTTTATCCAGTTTTGAAAAACAAAGCTTAAAATGTTTTTGGCAGCTGTCTACATTTACCCTCCTTCCTTGAGGCTTAAGCATCAACTTTAACTAGAAAAAGATCAAATGAGTATAAATCAATTACATATATAATCGAGCTAGAAAACACACAAGAAAACAAAAGGACATGAAAGTCCTCTAACCACTTCTGCTAATAATGTGTCCTGGAGGCAAGCATATAAAACCAGTGGAACACACTGGGAGGTTGGTGTGTATACATGAGGCTAAAATGTATGCTCACCATACAGATTTTAAGCATGTGATTTGTTGGTACCCTGGAGGCTTCATTGCCACACACCTGATGTGGTCAAGAATATCTTTTAACTCCTTAATTCCACCCTTTTGCACATGCATTCATGGCCTGGATGAGTCAGGAGTGATGCCTCTGTCCCCAGTCTTTCTCCACAGAGTGCAAGGTCAGGGCTCCTGGTGGAGCGGGCATGGAAGACACCTATTTTCCTGTAGAGGGTTTTTATTTTTTGCTCTATGTTTGCCCTACTACACTTAGCTTGTTCTGTAACTTGCAGCGCATACAGGAAGCAACACACACATCTCCAAGACATGCATCTGAAGTTGTGTGAGTAGGCAATGGGTTTTTTCTCCTATCTCTGTGCAGGCTGACGCAGACAAGACCTACTGACCCCAAAGCACGGAGCGTGCGCTCTCTGCTTGCAGTTGCATTACTTCTCGACCGTGTATGCTTAAGGAGATCTGCTGTCTTATAACCACATCCCTAACCTTCTTAAGCTAACTTCTGCTCTTCAGACATAACACAGTGAAATGCTAAGACATGCAACAGAATATTAAAGAAGCTCACCGTGGATCAGTCTGCCCATGCTACTTCAAATCATGAACACCTTCAAAATAAAATAGGTACTGTCCTGATAAGAGAGCCAGAGTGTCATGCAATCTAACATGTTCACGTCACAAACTTAACAAACATCACTTCAAGTTACCTCCCCACCACGTAAGCTTTTCAAATTTTGCAGTATACACTTTTCTAACTCATGAACTAACTAATTTTGCAAGAAACAGATACAAGAACATTTCCCTTATCCCTGGCTACATCACTAGAAATGCAACTTCATGATATCTACCCACTAGTATTTAAGATATTCTCTCTCTCCAGAAATAGACTAGGAAAAAAACCTCTTATGTAATGTATTCTATTCTATACATACAGGCCACAGAGTTCTCTGCATATGCATTCCCCTACTGTGGCAATAATTTGCTCTGAATGATATATCCATCATTTATCTCAAGTTTACTTTAAGCACCTTATCACAGTTTTATTAGCTTTACAGCTTGATTTAATATGGAATTAAAGAGACTACATGTAACTGATACACCCACCTGCCTTTTTTAGGTTTGAACTCTGTTAAATTCCAACCAATGCTGACAATGTGGAAGAAGGTCTGACCTCATAGTAACCAACTTCCTACAGCCTGTGGAAAAACCAACAGCAGGGCAAGGCACAGGCACAAATTAGTAACCAGTGAGAAAAAGGATACAGTATTGGTTCAACAGTTACACTGTTCTGTTCAGACTCCTGACCCTAGAAATAGCCAGACCATGGAGTTAGCTGTAACACCCAGCGAATATGACTGGGAGATATAATAACTGTAGGGAAGGACTAACCATGGATGAAACCACAGAATCATGGAATGGTTTGGGTTGGAAGAGACCTTTAAAATCATTTAGTTCCAACCCCCTGCTATTGGCAGGGACATCTCACTCTAGACCAGGTGCTCAAAGCCCCATCCAGCCTGGCCTTGAATGCTTCCAGGGAGGAGGCAACCACTGCCTCTCCACGCATCCTGTTCCAGTGTCTCATCATCCTCACAGTAAAGAATGTCTTCCTATTATCTAGCATAATTCTCCCCTATTCCGTTTAAAACCATTTCCTCTCATCCTGTCGCTACATGCCTTTGTAAAAAGACCTTCCCCAGCTTTCTTCTACCCCTTCAGGTATTGGAAGACCACTATAAGGTCCCCTAAGAGCTTTCTCTTCTGCAGGCTGAAGAGCCTCTCAGCTCTCTCAGCCAATACTCTTAGGGGAGGTGCTCCAGCCCACTGATCATCTTCGTGGCCCTCCTCTGGACCTACTTCAACAGCTCAATGTCATTCTTGTGTTGGGCCTCCAGAACTGGATGTGGTACACCACGTGGGGCCTCATGATAGCAGCACAGAAGGGCAGAATTACCTCCCTTGATCCACTGGTCATACTTCTCTTGATACAACCCAGGATTACAGTTGGCCTTCTGGGCTCCAAGCACACATTGCCAGCTCTTGTTGAGTATTTTTATCAACCAACAACCCCAAATTCTTCTCCTCAATGCTGCATTCTCAAGCCTTCCCTGCCCAATCTGTATCTGTGCTTGGTATTGCCCTGACACAGGTAAAGGACCTTGCACGTAGCCTTCCTGGACTTCATGAGGCTGGCAAGGGCCCACCTCTCAAGCCTATCCAGGTTCTTCTGTGTGGCATCCCTTCCCTCTAGCCTGTCAATTGCACCACTCAGCTTGGTATTGTCTGCAAACTTGCTGAGGAGGCAACTCTATCCCATTGTCCATGTTGCCTACAAAGACATTAAATAACACTGGTCCCAGCAGCAATCCCTGAGGAATGCCACTCTTCACTGGTCTTCAATTGGACACTGAGCCATAGAACTGGGCCAATGAATGGTCCATCCATCAAAACCGTTTTTGTACAATTTAATGACTAGGATGTCATGTGGGACAGTATCAAACACTTTGCAAAAGTCCAGGTGGATGACATGAGTTGCTCTTCCTTTATCTACTGACACTGTAACTGTAAAAAACCACAAATTTGTCAAGCACAACTTGCCCGTTGTGAAGACATGTTGGTTACAACCAGTCAACTCATCTTTAACTTCCATATGTCTTATTAGGGCCTTCAATAGGATCTTCTCCATAATCTTGTCAGGTGCAGAGTCTGTAGTTCCCTGGATCTCCTTTTTTTTTTTTTCCTTCTTGAAAACGGGCCTTATGATTTCCCTTTTCCAGTCAGTGGGTACTGCATGAGATTGCCATGACCTTTTAAATATGATGGACAGCGGCTTGGCAACTTCTTCCATCAGTTTCCTCAGAACCTGTGGATGGATCTCATTGGGTCCCACAGACTTGTGCACCTTCAGGTTCTTTAGATGGACTTCAACATAATCTTCAATTACAGCAGGCATATTTTCCTTCTCTTTCCTTTTTCCACCACCATGAAAAGACTCATCTTGCAGAAACGAGGATTCTGACTGCCCTGCACTTTCCTTCATACCACAACCACAGGACAACATACCCATTATATACACAGGGAAGTCAAGATAATGCTTCTGTAATTTGCACAAATACAACTTGAACAAAAAACAGTGATTTCCCCAATTCCTCCTCAAAAAAAACCAAAAACAAAACAGTCTTCAGTGACTGATACACTCTTATCATTACTATCTTAGTACAACCAGCTAAGTGAGGAACTTGCACCTTGTTCAGTTATGCCTGTTTGTTTTGTTTTTCAAAACTGCACATGCGTAATGTTTAAAAGCCTAATGCTTTTCTTGATATTCTCTAAATACACTACACCACTGATGATCTAATGGATGCCTTCAGGATTGCCCAAGAAATCTGTCTGTATACATTCTACCTTTATTAAACTTGACACAGTGTTTCTCCAATGAAAACTTAGTCATCATTCCAAGTGTTTTTCAACTTCAAGGCAAAAAGCTGTAATTACACTCTCACTTTTTGATGTGCTAGAGGAAACGCATGACTGAACAGACTACAGTACAAAAATCTTACTTCCACTGAAGATATCACTCCAGGAGGCACAGGTGAATTAGAGTTACAAAATGTTCTTTACGTGCATCTGTTTTCATTACTGGAAACAGTAGTACTGGATGTCAGATACACTACTAAGCATGTAAAATTACAAGTTCTAGTAAGGATGGAAAATATACATAGAAACAATATGGCATTTTTCACTTCAAACAAAGACTATTGCTATCTCATAGAAATGAGATATCTCATAGAACTTCCTGCTACACTGAGAAAAAAAGAGTGAAAAAGGAGAAGTCTCAGCTCTCAAGGAATAACAAAGAGCAGAGAAGAAATAAAAAATCAAAACTGCTAACTTCTGCCATTGGTTTTGCACTGATATAAAGAATTCAAATTAAAATTTACTGGTTAAAGAAGAAACCCTGAAGTCCCCTAGCAAGATTTTTTTCTTATTCCTTGTGGCCAGACAAGTGTGCCTGTACCATTGTTGACTATTTCACCTGTGGCATCACATGCAATCATCTGCAAGCAAAGTGGTTAGAGCCTTTCCTTTACAAGTTCTTAAAGTCAGTGCTGGCCTCACATGAGCCCTGAGCCTGTGCTCTGGCTCCCCCCACTGACAACTGTACAAACAATTCCCAAAAGGCTGTAGGGTGCCTATAAGGCTGCAAAAGATTTAAATTTATTTCAACTTATTTCTGTAAAGTGGATCAGGAATTGTACTCATATGTTTTTAAGGTGAACACCAGGCAGATCATTAACTTTCCCTAAAGTCTAATAGAATTTAGGAAAGGTAAAGCCATTTTTAAGTGACTAAATACTATACAAGCTATTATCAGAAGGAAAAAAAAAAAGACATACTGAAATCAATATATTAAATCCTTGCAAGAAATGTCCATGTCATACTGCCTCACCAATATGGCTCCTACAAAAGAAACAGGTCTGTGATACTTCATATCAGAAACAAAGGAGGGGGAAAAATAGTTATTAGATGATCTCCAGAGGTCCCTTCCAACTACTATAGTTCTGAAAACTATTTTCTGTTCAGTAAATTTGAATAGATAAACACAGTAACTGAGTAAATTCCATGCTGATAACTCTGAACAAATCCACATTCAAAGGAAGAGATCCAGGAACTCAAACTGCAGACAACAAATATCATATGGAAAGACTGATTCAATACTGTTTTTATTTATTCTATATTAAAGGTCAAGTTCTACAGTCCAATAAAGCCTGGAAGGGGAAATTAGAAGAGGCAGAGTCCATATCAAGATAAACTGAAAACAAGCATGATACATATTATAAAATAAAGCATTTCTCATCATTACAAAATAAACTATAGCTTAAAATATATGAGTGAGCAAACAGACATCATGTTTCCAAATTAATGAAAAAAAACATTTAATAAGCAACACATCGTTTGCAGGAATAACAGTAAAAATAACTAGTAAAATACAGTAAGGATTTAATTATCTGTGAGGCAAGAAATAGGTGAAACATGACCAGTACATAATACATAATACATCCACGGTCTGAAAGAGGATTTAAATTATAACTGTTTAGAAACGGTACAAAATCTGATTTCTGCACACCAATCTCTACATTGCTCCAAACCAAACGTACTGAACTACTTAGATGTTCTGTGCCCAGAGTGGCTTAACTGTCTCAGACCTTTACATACAATATCCATATCTAACATACTTGCAGGGTAAACTCTACTACGAATCTCAGATCTTTGGGAAAAATAAACACTGACAATACTCAGTGTCCTAATTTTAATATATAGATTTAGCCCATGAAAAAGAGAAGTCTAACCTGGATTTCATGAGTGGTTGGATTACCCATTTCTTCAGTCTCCGACGACCAAAGGAAGTTTTAGCATGATCCAAGACCCAGAGCAGGCTTCCTTTTATTTTCAAATCAGTCTAGAATAATGAAAATAAACATCATTATTTTTAATTTAACAATCAATTACATAGCTAAAAGATTTTTACTACACTACAAAAACTGCCTATTTAGACTACAAAATATTTTAACCAAAGCATGTTTATTGATGTTTCTAATGAATAACACCTTGTACAAAACTTCTCCAGCAGTAATGAGTTACTTGAATGTTTCTTCTTTAGCCAGAATATGTTTGTAGAAAATGAATCCAATAAATTCAACATGTTAAATTATGTCTCTACTTACACCAACAGTACAAATGTAAAACAAACACTATTGCATCTGTATCACCTGACTGCTCTTGCTCAAGCAGTCTTAAAACTTTAGAAAACTCTTTGTTATTGAAAATACAATAAAGTTACTAACACATACAAAAACCCACTAGAGATTATCTTTCATTTACACCTCTTAGAATATAATCCTCCTTCACTCTGATCCCATTCAAAATAATTTAAACATCTGGGTGAGATTTTCAAACTAACTTAACCAACTGCATCAAGAACAGTATGTCAAACAGCTCTGAAAATCTCAGTAATTAAAAACAAAAAAAAAAAAACACTATATTTTTCCTTACCTGATTCTGTAAAATTTCAAGATTTTTCATTGTTGTCCCATTAATTGTCATGTATTCAGTTTCACTTGACAACTGTTTGAAATTGCTGAGGAGAAGAAATTCAGATGCTGTATTTGAAATACCAGAGCATATATAATAGCTGAATTCCATTAAGTTTCTCAAAGAATTCATTGGTTATATGAAACAACAAAAAAAAAAATTACGTAAAGAACTAAAATCTATTCAAATAAATATAAAATGAACACCAATAACATATTTTATTTTACTGCTTGGGAAAACAAGATTTGAAGACTCAACTACTCAGTTTCTCATAATGATTCCAACAAAGCTCAGAATACAATTCAGTTTTTCTGTTACCTAATCCTGATGCACTCAGTAGGAAAGAACTGTGCCTTCTTCAGTCTGTGATGGAACTGAGGAGGCAGACACTTTTGTTAGTGTTCTGATCACTACAGGACTAGGGGCAGGGTAATACTAAGAATTAATACTTAGAGAGCAGAACAGACTTGAACATCATTCATTATCAAAAAACACACATTCTTATTTTTATGAATACTATTGATTTAAGCTGCCTGTTAGCACCATTATTTGTGAAAACAGTGCACATTTAAACTGTTTTAATTTGTTTTAATTTAATACGACATGACCGAAGCAGAAGAACTTTTTGACACTCCCTAACACAACAGGAAAAGACCAACCCAAATGTGATGTTTCTGCACAGTTAGAGCAAAATTTTCAACAGAGCCAACATTAATAAATGCATTAGATATGTAATCATATAAGGAATGAATATTTCTCTGTCTCAGATATATGAATGTAGTAGTCAGGACAGTGAAGTGAAGTGCAAGATCCTCACTAAATGCTTCTGACAAATCAAGTCATGATTGTCTAGGTTAATCACACCACTGACTGCTCTTTGCACAAAATCTAGGACGCTCTTTATTGTCTTAGCCTAAAAGGAATGACTTGCTGGGTAGAATTTAAAACTGCTTTCCTGGATTATGGTACATTTTTTTTAGCGCATGCCATTTTAACTCTGGAGGGGAGTGCTCATACTTCAACTTTTCTCTTAGGCATACATAGAAAGAAAGCACTAGAACTTTCAGAAGGATGAAACATTCAGGAAGTAATGTTGTAAATTCAGGTGTTTGGGCCTGCTCTTAAATTTGTTGCTAAATCATGTGACAAATTAAAAGTATTTTCTGCAGATTTATTTATTTATCTATTTATTTATTTATTTATTGAAGTTGATTTAACTGAGTAACTTCTTTAACTTAAGATGTTCAGGGAAAGTTTGAAAGCAGAGCCAACTCAGAACTGCACCCACAATCAGCCTTATCAAAACAGAGCCTTGGAGGCAAAAGAAGAAATGTCCTCCAAAGTACATAGTATTATAAGAAACAAAACAAACTTTCTTTAATGACATTCAGCCCCAACCAGGGCTGGCAAAATTAAACAGGAATGATTCTTGCTTGATTCCCAATCCCTATAATCAATACTAAATCCTACTCACTCTTCCAAAAGCATCTGTATGCTTCTATTATCTGGGACTTACCTAACCTGGAATTTTCCCATTTGCTGCATTCTGATTTGCCACTGCTCAAGTCTGTGATCTCATACACCCACTAGATTCAAGGTTCAAGAACTATGCCTTTCTCCTTCCTTAAAAGCACAAAGGATCCTTCTGGTTGTTTCTATCAACTCTTGATCTTCCCTAAATGAGTTTTAAGACTGGACTTACTGGCTGCAGTGCTCCCACACTTCAACTGGCTGAAGCCCAGTGCTTCAAAGCAATTAACACAGAGCATATGTCCTGTCCACAGCAAGTGTTCTATGAGGATATTTGAAAGCAACTAACTGTCCAATGGGAGACTCAGTTTACTAGTCCTTCAGAAGAGGATATGCTGAAGATGTTCTCATGACAGAAGTTATGTATGTTTTATTTTATTCAGATGTTTGCTCTATCCGAGTTGCTCCAACCCTGCTATGAATCCTGGTAATTGAGAGCTTGGAGCATATGAGTAATAGCCAAGATCAACTGCATAATATGCTGAACCAACAATCCCAGATGTCACAGGAAGAATGTGTTTTGCTTCCACCCCCTCATCTTCCTTCAGCTTAGGATCAGAACTTGATAAAAATGTGAACAAAGACAAAGACTTTGTAGGAAATCAAGGGACCAAGTTACATGAGATGGAAGTTGTAAACAAAAATTAAGTCAGTGCTGGTTTTACAGTGAGAATGTCAACACTGCCCCTTGTGAGAAGTTCTAGTGTGCTGCTATCAGCCATCTTTGCACCAGCAAAATCAGCCCTTCAAAGTCACTTCAACTGGAGCACAACACATCGATTTCTTCTGCAAGTGAGTTTCAAAGGAGTGACTTTCAACAGCACAAAACACTCATGATAGAAATAGCTAGTTACTCTACTACTGGTGAGCAGGCAAAGATAGGATCATACCGCCTGGGATGAGAAAAATAAAAAGAGGACACAAAAAGCATGTTTCTACTAGGATTTTTAAGACTGTTAGGGAATGCTTACTAGAAGAGGTTCATAGAACAGCTTTCAGAATAGAACTGCACTTGATGATGACTATTAAAGGGTTAGTATCATTATTTTAGGACAGTAAACTACTACTACACTACTACTACTTACTACTACAGTAAACATCCTCAGACTCTGATTCTTTCGTGTTATCTGTGAAATTTGATCATTTGGGTCTTTATACATTCTGAGATGCTTATAGGAAAAATGCACTTTTAAAGCTTTTCTAATTATTGTCTCCGCAGGAGACATTACATATGGTTTCACAGTAAGTAACACAGCCGAAGTGAATGCATGTTATTTAGATGAGTGGTTTTCAAATACTTCTAATTTTGCAAATCTCTAAAAACTTCCCAATGAAGCTGCAAGGCACTGCTTTGAAAGTCTACTAAGAAGAAAATTTTTTTTGCTCAATTACTTTTTATAGACCTCTAGAGTCTGTATCTTCAAGACTTCTAAGAGTGAATGAACACGTGCATTTAAACAAGAGTTGCAGGAATTCCTGTTCAGCTTCAAGGAATAGAAAAGTCTCTTCATTTCTCAGAAGCTTTAGGTAAGAAAGACATTTACCACAGCCTCAGTAGTGGAGGACGTCAAGCCCAGATTACATTCTTTACTTAATTAACCAGAGTTTTAAATTTGTTAGTGAATACTGCCACAGGGCTAGAAAGTCTGATACAAATCCCTGGCGTGACAGGAGTCCAGAAATTCCTAACTAAAAACAGTAAAAAAATAAGCACGAAACCAAACATGGAAATACAAAACATAATTAACAGTACACAAATATGACAGCCTAGGAGGATTAGGGGAGAAAAATAATCTCCATCATTGCTATTCTGATCAAGTTTTCTCCTTTTTCTGCACTGAACTCACCCCAAGGATTGGGTCTGCAGCCTTCTCTTATCAGGTGACCGCTGTTTCAGGCCACTCTCCTTGCATGCAGCCTCAGCTTCCTTCAAATTTCAAAATTCCTTGGTGCAAGAAGCCCCCTCTGCCAACGTTCTGTGCTATTTAGAGATAAGGCACATCCTTTGCTAAGCATCTCTTCTTAGTATCTGAAAACCATACACTTCATTCTTCAGTCTCTCATGCTTCTGAGCTGACCTTGAAACCTCCAAAAATCATTTCAGTACTCTCTAAGTCTCATACACAGTACATGGTAGGAAATAAACCTATGCAATATCTTGTATACATCGTGTTTTTCAAAACATCAGCATATAAAAGATATGGAACCTATATACACACAATGTCTTCAATTTCAATAACATTTATCTTGAAAATTCAAGGAAGACCACCATTTTAAGCTGAGAGAACTAATATTTTGACTTCTCTCAATTTTACCTCACAAACTCCTTCCAACTCCTTCCCATTCCCATTATAAATTCAAACAAATCATTTATCCTCTTGTTGAAGTCCTCCTTCAGAGCCACTTTAACTGTCCCACCTCCTCTTTCACTTTTGCCTTCAATCCTCTCTACAAATAGTTGCCAAACCCATAGCTACTCCTCTACTTCAGAAAGACAGCTGGTTCTTCCTGAATTTCTCAAGTTTATTTATCACTGGTCAAACTGTAAGGACTGCAGTCTCTCTTTTGTTCCAATATGCTGGAAAGCATGTGTGTAATATAAAATTACACTGACACATTTGCCAGCAACTGCCATGTAAATGATGATTTTTTTCAAGCAAAACTGGATACTCAACTGTCCTTGAAAATCTCTCCTAGATACACATCAACTTCTTGTCAAAACCAATAAGGGTGTAAAGTACCAGAACACATGATAAAAAAGTTCTCTCATTCATTTCTAAATCTCTTTTTACTTGCTGCTGGAGATCCAGAGCAGCCTAGCTATATTCTAGGGTCTTTCAGTGGTAGAAACATTTTTTCTCTTAATACTTTGCTTTGCCGAGGAACTTAAAACTGTATTTTACATTCTCCTCTGAACACCAAAAATGGAAAGAATTTCCCCTCAGAAATCACAACTCTCATGATTAATTTCAGCTGGAATTATCATCAGCTGAAAGAACGGTGCTTCTCAGAAGAAGGTACTAAGGTATAAGGAATTTTTTTGTCATTCTTCATATCAAATAGGTCTTCTTCATCCAGATCTGTGCCACATCAATAAACTGAAAACTGTCTCACAGCTCTGAGTTCATGCTCACTGACTCATCAGTATATGCTCACTGACCTGAATTCTCCTAGGAATTATAAGTTGCTTGACAGTACAATGAAAGTATTTCTTTTCTGCCTCCTGCAGAAACAGAAAATCCATGAACATGACATCCCCTGCTTTACAGGTTCTCTCTTTCCAGTATTTAAGTACTGTTTCTAAAGTGAAATATATAAAATTGAGTCTGGCTCAGTATATTCACATGCAATATATGCAAATACATGTGATTCTTTTTAACATAAGTGACATAATAAAAAGAGCAATTAGAAGCCAGTATTGGCTAGTAAGAGCTTTAGAAATAAACATGGTAGAATCTGAGTTTTTGAATGCAGGAACAGTGTTATCCTAAAGAATGTATTTTATTTCTTCATAGCGTATCACCAAGATACCAAACAGTTCATTGCCTTTCCACTCAGATGTTCAGAAATACAGATAAAATTTGTCAGAGCAACACACAGCAGGCAAATGTCAACTGTAAGATTTAGTGTATTTCCTTCTCAGTCATAATTATATTTGATTCTGAGATGAAGCTAGTATCAACAACTGTCTGCTGCTAGATAAACCCTCACATAAAAACATTCCTCCTTTGCTACTGAGTTACTTCCATGTGAAACGTGAATTTGTATTCCTCTCCATCTGAAAGAACATTCACTTTGTGACTGAACATAAGGCACGGTGACAGTAGTGATTCAGAAGCATGGAAAGGCATTGACTGGGAGTTCACTTTCTACTTCAGATTTTTCTTACAGTATTTCCCCAGTTCCTGCCTCACCATCCAAGCTTTTTTCCAAACAATAAGTACAAGGAAGAGTGGGAACACCAAAGATTAGATCACTCCTTGGTGGAGGAAGCAAGGAGAAGCCATAAAAGATACCATAGGAATCGCCTTCTCATTAGACCTATGCGTCCAGCATATTTTGTTAATATTTTAATGGTGCTTATAGGGCACCCTGAGGAATAAATCCATTCCAAAATCCAGAATATCAAACTATAAATTATTTCCAAATACTTCAGAAGACAGGTGACGAACGTTTAAAGATGACACCAGTGATCATTTTCTGAAAGCAGCTAAACATATTAAATAAATATACATATAATGTAGGGGTCCCTTTAAAATGGAGCTTGGAATTCTTTGAATGTTCTGCAGTATGTGAATGATCTATAACAATATTTTTGAAGTTTCTAGCTTGCATACAGGTTTTCTTTGTTGACTACCACCTACTTACAGGACAGAGGAATGCAGACAGTATTTTGCACAGGATGCATAACAGAGAAAGCTGTTTCATGAAACATTTAATAAACCTCAATGATATTTTCAAACATAAGCCAGGTAGAATGGCAGTCTTTTATACTCATGTAAAGGGAAAAAAAAAAAAGGATAAAAATATGCTTGAGTGGCAATATCTATCTTTTGACTCCAGCTACATAATATTGTTTAAACTTTTGAGTGCTCACTTGAGAATACTTAATAAACACATGAGTTCTGACTACCCAGGGGAAGCAGAGTTTATTTTCATGGCTGCGTTATCATTTCAGTAACCTTGCACTGGAAGGTGTGTCAAGTTTCTGTATGATTGGTTCCCTGTTCCTAAGGCATCACTGAGCCAACTCAAGGGCTGGTCAGGGATGTGGTCGTTGGGGGAATTCTGGGACACTGATCATTTAATGGTGGAATTCAAGATCTTGCGTGGAAGAAGCAAAACAATTAGTAGCAATGCAGCTCTGGACTTAAGGACAGCTGACTTTGACTACCTCAAAGACCTACTTAGAGGTATCCTATGGGTTAGGGTGTTAGAAGGTAGGGGAGCCCCATGAGAGCTGGCTCTTAAACACCACTTCTTCAAAGCTCAAGATTGGTGCATTCCTAAGAGTAAGAAATCAAGGAAAGGTGACAGGTAGCCTATACGGATGAGCAAGGAACTCATGTATAAACTAGAAGGGAAGAAGGTCCAGGAAACATGGAAAAAGGGCCTGTCCACCTGGGAAGAATACAAGAAAGTTATCATAGCCTGCAGGAATGCAATTCCTCTTGGAATTAAACCTTGCAAAGGAGGTAAAGGATAGCAAGAAAGGGTCTTTCTTTTCACTATGTCAGCAGATAAAGAAAGACTATGAAAATTGTGGGTTCCTTTCTAATGAAATGGATGCCTTGGAAACAAGGGACACTGCGAGGCAGAGGTCATGAATGGTCTCTTTGCTTCAGACTTTAATGCTAAGACTAGCCCTCTGGAGTTCCAGACCCTGGAAGTATGAAAGAGTTTGGGTAAAGGAAGACTTTCCATTGGTTGAGGACAATCTGGTCAGGGAGCATCTAGCCAAAGTCAACGCACACAGATCCGTGGGTCCAATGGGACACACCCTGTGTGCTGAGAGAACTGGCAGAGGTGACTGCAGAACCACTCTCTATCATCTCTGAAAGGTCTTGGCAAATGGGAGAAGTACCTGAAGACTGCTTTAGGACTTTTGACTGCTTTTGGACTTATCTCTTGCGTTCCCTTCCAACCCCTGCAATTCTCCAATTCTGTGATTTTTCACAAAGCTGGGATGTGATGAATGTCTAGGTTTTTTTTAATTGTTAACTAGATTCAGTAATTTAAACAGATCTGCTGACTGCTGTCTAAACACTGCAACACGTCAGCAGTTATATCTGCTTCCAGAGCTACATAAAGGGAGTATGCTTTACACACCTCTATGGAAAAATAAAACAACATCTTGCAAACATAAATTACAGCATATAAAAGGTTTTAAAAGCCTGCCAAAAAAACACCATACTTGTACACAGGGTAGAATTGCGGCTGAGATATGATAGCTAGTATTTACTGACAAAATTTACTATATCCCTCCTAGTATCTACAAGTTTTTGCTCCTTGTTCATTTTTCATAACACTCGTCTGCAGTACCTGTTCATTTATGTTTCTGACAGTAATGTCTATAGGAACATACTTCAAGAATATTTTCATGAAACATCACTTGGAAAAAAAAAATCCCTTGATTCTTTCAGTTCTGATTAGAAACTTAAATTTTTTACAGCTTATTCTAATCATTCTGGGTGAGTTCATTTCATTTAAGGCAAGTTGTCTGGTAAAAGTTAGAAGATATCCCCAGTACAAATGTTACTTTGAAGTGGAAATGCAACTTACCTTGGATTGTAAAGCATCTTTTCCAAGTTAAATTCTTTGAGGTATGCAATTACTGCTGCCAGAGCACAAATAACAGGCTTATCCAAGCTTAGTATTACAGATAGTTTTTGAGGACCTATTAAAAAAAGAAAAAGAGCAATTTCCTTGTAAAATCACTGTTTACTGCCTGTGCATTTTGGAAGAAACAATCTATTTTTCAATTTAATTGAACAGAAATCTTTATTATGCATGCAGGGTAGTATGATATCTATAAATCAACATAATCATAGATCCAAAAGAACTTTGACAATAACGCAAGCAAATTATGAAATAGTAGACATTGGATTCCACAAGTTTTTCGTCATAAAAATGATCAGCATGTGACAAAAGAAATTTCTAAATATACAAACTAACAAATTTTTCAATTCTGAAATCTCGAGTACTGTAGACAACATTTTTACATATTAAAAAGAATAAAAAGGCCTGATGATTTACCTGCCTCAGCAAGTCTACAGAATAAGGCCCCTTCTTGGTAAAACAGATATTTCTATTAGATAGTGCTTCTGCCTCCATAGGGTACTCTACTACAATTCATATTCCAGATGTGATGATAGGAAAATTCACTCTATCATATCTCATTATGAAAGAGTGCTTTGGGAATGTCAACAAAGACACTGAAGAACCTGAAGAAACATTTCAGATATCGTATCATTTCCAACATTTGCTAAGTATGTGGAATTTGTATTTGTCTTAACATATATGTTCATGACACTGAAAAAAGGGTGATAGCCCTGCATTCATTTCTGTGCAAGCAGTGTACATTTTCAAGGATTCTCCAAATTCAAAGATGGCCCCAGTGTCCAGAAAATAAGTGAAAGCAGCAGGAGGCTTGTGTGGGATGAACAAGATGCTGTCAGGAAGAATACAGAGATGCTGCTCAAGCTTGATGGAATTAGGAAAGTCAAGAGGACACCTAGAATTGAAACTGACAAAATACATGAAGAGCAACAAAAGCTTCTACAAGTACATCAGCAACAGAAATAAGACAAAGAAAAACGTGGGCCTGCTGCATAGTGGGCAGTAAATCTGGTGTCAAAGGACATGGAAGAGGCTGAAGAACCCAACATCTTCTTTGCTAGGAAGATTTGCCCTGTAGATTTCTAGGGCCCTGAAACCAGTGGCAAAGCGTAGAGCCATCAAGATTTATCCTTAATGCACAGGATCTAGTTAGGGAACATTTAAATACACTGGAAATAGGCAAGGTCATGATGCCACGGTGTATCCTCATGTATACTCCTTCACCATGTACAAGCTAACAGGAATACACACATCGAAGACGTTCTGACGTACCTGCAATGTCAGGCACTTCTTTTGCATAAAAATCAGTAACCAGTTGGAAAGCATGACTGTATTCGAAACGGTGGTTTTCCATCCTTTCTACCCTAATTCTGTCATCTCGTAACCTGAAAAGAAAAAATAATTGAATGACTTGCAGTACTTATGCTCCCTTCAAAAAGAAAGCCTTGGTAGGTTACAAAAGGTGGACTTTCTTTCCTCTTCCTGTCAGTAAGAAGAGAACAGGTAAGGAACGGAGAGACCAGCTGCACAGGTGGATTGGGAACTTTTTAAAGAGGTTTTAATGTTTTAAGCCTTTCATTTTTCCACCGCAAAAGAACAAATGTATAAAAGAACAAACAACAAAAATGACCACAAATAACACCCCCCCCCCAAAAAAAAAAACAGCAACAGAAAATTTGCCCAAGATAGACTTAAAAGAGGTCATCAAGTCTATCAGTAAGGCAAATATATTTTCATAAATTATAACAAGTATTTGCCTTATTTGTTCTTGAAGTCTTTTGATGATTAAGCCATTAAGTCACACATGCATGTTATATATCATCTAATTAATTATGCTTTATTAGTGAAGGTTTTCTTCCCTGACATGCAATTTATTGTAACATTAAGCTATTGTAGCTGTTCTTATATGCAGCAAAAAAAGTATTACTCTTATTTATTCTCTGTCTGAAGACTCTTATCTTCCTTGTGCTCAAATTCAAGATTTCATTCAACCTTTTTGCAGAGGTGATATGCTAGGCCACTCAGCATTCCTATGGCTGTTCTTTTGCTCTCTGCTGCATTTGATCAGTATACTTGAAGTTTTCAAAAGATGAATACACAAATCTTAGCATGCTCCTTACTCCAGAACGGAGCAAAAGGATAAACAAAAAGCAGTTCAGCTTAATTTCAACTTTATTTTTTCCAACATGACATTTATGACTTCCAGACAGCTTGAAATCTGTTTAACGCATTTCTGCAAAACTGCCCCTTTGCATTCTGACCACTGCATCATATTTGCAAGGCAATCATTGCTGCATACAGCCTCCAGTTTGCACTACAAAAACTACCATGTGTCTGTCATACTACTCATCTAGGTCATGAAGGATGTAAAAAATGATAATCTAGACTTTCCAACATTTCTGCAGCTCCTCTCAGCTTAACAGCATCAGCAAATGCAACACATTTAGCATTCCAACACTGAGTCATTTAAATGAGTTCTGCTCAATGAATGTTCCTTGCTGACAGCAAGCAACAGAGAACTACACCTGCAGAGGATTCTAGCCAGTTTTGAGACCCAAGAGAAATTATTCTAGTTTATTTCCTGTGACCCCTGCTTCCCCCAGCCTACTAATGTAAGACGGTGGAAAAACCTTTAATTATTAAAACATGCATGAGATCGCAGTTGTTCCGTACCTGGCTCAAGAGATTTGAGATGCCAAAATCAGAGTCAAAGTATAGTGCATGTTTTGTGTTTACAGACACAGTTTTTTTTTTTTTTTTTACACCAGGTGCTTTTATGAACAGCTAACTGAAGTTAGAATTGGATGCCACAATACCAGCTGAACGTATATAGCTGATAAATAACAGCTGAAAATAAACCAACAAAATAATAAAATAAAACAAACAAAAACCTTGCAATTTTCGAACATAATCATACATTCACAGTGCATCCACCGATGCACTGAACAAGTAACTAGTAGGAAGTGGCAGTAGAAGATGTATATAAAACAAGCCTACTTAGACTGAGACCAAGCTCCAGTTTCATATTGTCAAGGGGACATGAATTAACCAGCTACTCCTAACACACTGGAATTATGCCAATCAGAGGGCTGTGTAGGTGTTATAGGAAAGAAACAAATCAATACTCTTCTTACAGGGCTTTTCAGCCTTGCAAGAAAATACGCAGAAAGATTTTCTGCATTACATACTCCCACGTGAAAGGATCAATATATCTCTGAGGCTCAATTCTTAAAAATTAAGAGTTACTTTCCTTTAACGTGCCAAACTAAAGGCCCTAGATTTTTCTCAGCACATCCTAGATGATCCCTTGCTTATTTTTAGTGCCTTAGTTTTAGCTGACATCCAATTAAGATTTCAGCCTTTAGATCCAGCAGAACTCTCTTTGCTCCAACTCTATTCAAAACGTGTAAACATTTTTAAAGCAATTGGATTTCTGTGAAAGACAACTAGTCTGTTTCTCAATCTCTGGTAGCAACCAGCTTTTTTCTTTCCTTGCATCATTCACTTGCTCCAGCCTTCACTAACAATCTACTTCAATACAACTATTTTACTAAATGAGCAAGTATACACAATAGAGAACTTTGTAAGAACATCACTTAAGCATTATACTTCTTAAAGTGCATTGCAGTCTATCCAGAGCTTAGCAGAGCACAAGCCTCACAATCAGTCCCATAAGAGAGCAGATCTTTTCTTTTGACTGTGGGTGAATTAAAGAAAGTCTTCTAAAACAAGATTTTATTTCTCATTTGTTCTTGGTGTGCTCTCATAGCATTGCCTTTGGAAAAACAACACCAAGGCTCAACAAAGCCTGCAGAGATAATTCTGAACTGAAGTCAAATTGAGAGGTTTTGGAGAATAGTTCTTTAAAATGATTCATACCACCTGCCTGTTTTTAAAGTAAGAGCTAAAAATAGCCATTATCTTTAATGCATTTGTAATTTTCTTTCATGGCCAAACACACCCAATTATGTAGCATAAATTTTAGCAGAGCTTAGCTTGACTGACTTTTATTGTAATACTTTCATTTATCAGCTATATTTGAAGGAAATTGACCCAATTAGAACTAGACAATTCAGTGATTTGTAAAGACCTTCATGCATTTTAGCATTTCCATTCCAGATATGGGCACTAAGAGACAAATATCAGACACCTGATCCATCTGAAATTATATATATGATATTCTGGCTAAAGCAAAAAAAAAAAACAAAAAAAACAGTTAAGATTAGACATTTTTATTAAACACGTGGGAAAACCTCAATTTTTATGAAAACAAAATTTGCTGCAGAAAGTTTTTGTGTCTGTCCTTCACTTAGCCATGTAATCACCCACAGGACATTCTTGTGATTAAAGCCAGAATGATATGTTGATGCTTTATCTCTCCAGCTACCAATGCCTATTTAAATCAGAAGTCAATTTTCCATCAACTTCTGTAAACATCATTCTTGTCAGAACATCTGCAACAAAAATGTTTTTAAAAATTCATACAGCATTTTATTGATAGCCTTTCCAATACTTCTCAGAAGAAACAATCCTTATAGTTCTACAACACTGATGAGGCCAGTCAGTGAAGAACACTGAACTTTTCAACGACCTACACTGCTAGCATAAACATTTCTGAAACAAACCTGTTTCAAGATTTCTAACCAAGTGAAGTTGTGAAGGAGTCCATAGTGCCCCTTACCAAAACTCCCTGTTGTCAAAACTGCACTAGGTTTTTATGCAGAACTATCTTCACGCACTGAACGAGTCATGGAAATTGTCTGAAAAGGTGATCAGCCACTGTTAAGCATATGAAATCAACACATTTGTTGTGTATTTGTTAGAATTCCACTCATTACATTAGTACACACACACACTTGTATATAAAAGGCAAAAGCTCACCACCGCATTCTCAGTAAAATAGGAGGCACTTCATTACTGCTGTACAATTCAGTCTTTCTGTGCTTTATGCATGTTTAATTTTAAGTTTTTATAAACCAGGAAAGCCTTCCTAGGGAAAAGCAAGAAACCAACCAGACTTTGACCCTACAATTACAATCCTGCCATACCTATTCCACTTCAGGAATCTTTAAATACCAGGATGTGGGCATCTATATGATTTTGTACATCCATACATCATAACTCAAGTTTATAAGTGAGACTGAATTTTGGAAGACTAATGCTAAGCACAGACTTATAAAGCATGAATAACTGCTATGTTAATTTTCTTATGCATTTTATTCAAACTGCTCTTTGTGCTTCGCATAATGCGTTTTGCTAGGATCACTGGCATGCCACTGTAGGGAAAATATGCCTACACCACACGGAAGAGCAAGGCAACCTGACTACCTTAATCCCTTCAGATATCCAGTATTCGGTATGACTTCTTGTTAACATGCTGAGCAGAAATGACATTTGCTTTATGTTTCATCGTGGTGTTGCCTTTGCTAGGCAATTTGTTTCTAGCTCAGGGGCTCTAGCTTCGAACTTTTCTATGAGAACTGGAGAACAATCACCCTTCCTTTTCTGGCCATTCTTGGCATGGAGCTCCAGTAGCTTTTCTGGCAACATTTCAATGACATTTCCAAGCAGCTGTTCTTTTGGCACCAACTGCATACATTTTTAGAAGTGCAGCTTTTTTTCTCCTGCCGTGGTAAAGCACTTTTCCATATTTGCTCTCGGCAACCCTCAGCCACCAGACAGTGCTCCTGCAAAGAGACTGACACCACAGAGAGCTCCTCTGAGCACCTGCCAGTCTCAAAATGATATAAACCACTGATGCCAGTAATAACCAAACAGTAATTATCAGGTGTCCATACACCACATTCCACTATACATACAGGCACTTCACCCCACATCTGTACAAATATCTTGTCCCAAAGCCATCAGCATCCTAGGAGATTCTAAAAAGCCAGTAAGCAAATCTGACGTGCTTTAAATCTTTATTTGTGTATGTACGCATTAAAGTGAAAACTTGAGCAAGATACCTTGCTTATCCTTCACTGTCTAGCAAAATATTAACATCTGTCAATATGTGCATCTTCCTTCTAGTCACGTTAGCAAAAGTATGGCTGAGCAAAAATCCCAACGTAACTGCAAATCAAGCAGCAGAATAAAAAATAAATTTAAAGAAAATCTTCTTTTAGCTTTTGCAAGTTGGAGTTCGGTGCTGTCTGACAGCAGTCTATCAGAAAACCAAAGGCCACTTTGTGTAGGCACTGTATAACTCTCCATGTCTTCTATGGAAACAAAATTAGGTACTACAGAACAAAACAGAAACACAGTTGGGATTCAGAAGCTACTGTGTCCACAGATGGACAAAGGCAAGTCTTCTTTTCTAGACTCCTTCAATTTCCCTATCTGAAGAATGGGATGCGATGTTGTTTCATGGAAATCCAGAAGAAAAGATGAAGAACTACTAGGAAAATGCTTCTAAGCACATACAATATAAAACAAATAAAAGTCAGCAAGGATTTATCAAGAAAAAGAAAATTCCCTCAGATTAATTTAATTTTCTTCAACAGCAGAATAACAGATTCAGCTGAGAGGAGAGACACTGGGACACTTAACTTTTTACACACGTAGACAGAGATAGGAGAACTGGGAATAGCTATAAACTGAAAGAGTGGACATTTAAGATCAATGTTAGGGAGAAATTCTTTACTCAGAGTGCAGCGAGGCCCTGGCACAGCTGCCCAGAGAAGCTGTGGGTGCCCCATCCTTGGAGGTGCTCAGGACCAAGTTGGATGGGGTCTTGTTTTAACCTGATCTGTGGATGGCAGCCCTGCCCATGTAAGGGTGTTAGAACTGAATTTAAGGGTTGGTCCCTTCCAACCTAAGCCCTTCTATGATTCTGCAAGTTTCCTATATGCTTGATTCAGTGGGGTCAGTTAATACCATTTCACATAGTATTCTCATAACTGATCTACAGAAGCTTGATTTATATGAAAGCATTTTTTATAGCGTGGGCACAAAACTGGTTGGAGAACAGAATATCCAGAAAAGTACCAGTATCTCATCATCAAAATAAAGAATCGTATTTTGGAAAGGTCCATGAGGCTTAATCCCACACATGGTAGCATTCAGTACTTCAGTTATCACTTAAAAAAAAAAATCATACAAAGGACAACTCCAGTTGCAAATAACATGAAGCTGATTGAAGCTGATGTGACTGCAAAGGAAGTTTGAAAACCACACTTCAACTTAGAACAGTGACATGCTGGAGAAATTACCTATAATATATGAGTTCTCACCAACATATATAACTGTGAATGAGTGTGTAGCAGCTCTAACTTCTAATGCAAGACATTAAATATCCAAAGCATATACAGTTTACTTGCAAAATGACAGCACAGAGTGTTTCCTATGCAGTTAATAGCACAGTTTTAAGTCATCTTCACTGCTGTGCACTGTTTACTGCACTGTTAGTTTCCACCTGCATCCCTCTGTGACACAGCTTCACAGATTATAAAGTTTGTCCCCAGAATCACCATTGACAAGATGGTGGTTTTTTTTCAGGACTAAGCTAACCAGTTAAAAATCCTCTCTTCTGTACGAACTTCAAATAAACAAAAAAAATTCCCAAAGCAACTTCAACTGCAATAACAAAACAAAACCAAAATACAGGAACACCTCTCTAACATTAACGAATATTCATTGAGATACAACAAACACACTATGAATCAAAGTGCAAACATGGACAGAGTGAACACATGTATCCATTTCATTGCTTCTGATAGCTTGGGCTGAACCCTGTGGCTTGCCTCTCTTTACTGAACACCAGCAGTACCCCACAGCAGGACATACTTCCCAACCCTGATTAACTAACCTGAGAATACCATTTCTGCTCTGAATTTTCTGATATCAGTTACACAAATTTAAGGTTGGAACTTTCCAAAGGAATTAGCACATTTAATTTTCAGAGAGATGATTTCATTGTGGTACCTTTCTTCAAATGCATGCTATACTGCTCTCCTAGCAACTCTCAGGGACGCAATGGTCAAAAAGAAAATAAAAAAAAATCGCAAAAAAAACTTTTTTGCTACCTTAACTTGATTAAATGGCTTGGCATCGGTGAAATGAAAATAACGACTGTCAGAACCACAGCAGATAGCTCTCATCACAATTTCTAAGGGACAGTGTGGCAAAAAGCTTGCCACCAACACACTTTGGGAGCACTGTCTGTTTTCTCAGGCTCATAACACAGTCTTCTCCCAACCCTCCCTGGTGCCACAAGTTTTATTTCAATATCGGGTCAGCTAGGACACTTATCCCTCAGAATTTTTTCCCTTCTTTCTGCCCCATCTGACTCCACCAGCTCTAAGCCTTCCTATTTCCACTGCTCAGCAACATGACTGTGAGTGTCAGCAATACCACAGCAAGCAGAGCAGAATCGCATCTGCAACCTCATGGGTTGCAGTCAGGAAGGAATGCCCAGAAGTCATTCTCTCCAACCTCCAATTGAAGTAGGACCATGGCACTTCACTGAAGTTGCAAGTCTCTGTCACTGGGATAACAAAGGAGATGACAGAAATGAAAAGTGGGGAATAAGTGCAAGTGCAAAGACAGACCAAAATGAATATATAACAGCACAGATAAGACTGTGGGATGGATCAATCACAGTCACAGCCTGAACACTCAGAAAGCGTTGCGCAGAATGATGGCATGTTAAAAGCAAACACAGCAACACCAAGAACAGAACAGTTATAATTGCTTTTTATTGGAACCACCAGACGAGGCTGAGAGCAAAAGTTCTCATGGATGAGATACGTGCTAGAAACATGCAGAGAACTGCTGTTCTTGGAGAAGCATGGCAAAACTGATGATTAGGGAACAGAGAATCAATTTAGAGAAGCAACCCCAGGGCTGAGGCGTCCCACCCACACAAACACTTGTAAGAGAAACCAGAAATGTAATCCAGGAACTTGTATCAATATTTTAATCTCTTTTTAATATATTTCTCCCAGAAGCCAATTGCAATTAATGCTGAAATATTTATTAATATCTTATAATGATGATACCCTACTGCAAAACACTGTTGAATGAGCTCATGTAAAGGGATGTTTAAGATAATTTCATACTTGACCACAAAATCCATAGCATTTTAATACTAATTAAAACTATTTTCAACTATCCTGTATCACAGTGATAACTGATTCTTAGGACTCCCCAGAAACTCTCAAGCCATTTATTTGTGCGTGTGGGTGATCTTCTGTTGTTTTTTGTTTGTTTTAAATAAAAGGAACTTGTCAGAGAATGCTCAAGCCACCAGAAAATAGGATGGCAAACAGAAAAACTGAGTACTGTATTGCACATTCTGTATCGCAACCTTTCCTAAGATAATTGAAAAGATTCATGCTTCACATCTTCAGCAATAAATTAAATAGCAGGAAGAGAGTGACTGAAAGACACCAAGAAATTCTGGACAGGAAGGCAGACAAAAAAGACAATTTAATTACCTTAGAATAAAGCAATTTTTGAACACAAATGATTATGATGAACTAGGGACTATCACCTTGTCCCAGAAGGCAGCATTTCTAATATCCCCCTCACAACCCTACACCTCCTTTACAACGTTATACACCACTGTGAATTACATGCTCTACTCTTCGCTTCATAAGGTCATATGTTACCACATCATGCCTGTGTTGACTGACAGGAATACTAAACTCTTCCATTTTGAACAGCAGGAACTTTTGAGCACAAAGCACTTCAGTTTCCCTTCAAAAAAGGTTTCCCACCTACCAGATCTTGTGCTGAAGTTATAACCACTGTGATTCTGCCAAATCGCTGTTTACTGACACTAAAATTTACCATTCTGACCTCATTCTAGGACCGAGCTGATGGAAGAACACTTGGTAGAACATGTCTTATTCAAAGACCTATCTTCCCTGGGAGCAAAAAGTAATGGCCAAATCCAACTACAACAAAATCAGTTCAATGTTTAACAGTTTCTCATACACCTTACTAATCCCTCATTTCTTATGCCATGTCTGAGCAAAAATCTCTCAGACATTCTTATTTTAATGTATTTGAAATATCACTGACCCTCAGACATTCAAAATTATCTGGAACCTATACACACATAAGCCAAATATTCAGCACTCTGTCCAACAAAGGTGAAGCTATTTAAATAATCACAAATGAAAAGCAGATGGCTACAAGACAACATTATTTCTGTAAAGAATCTTGAATCCAACCTAATCGTGTGAATTCTTCACAGGATTAAAGAGAACTCAGGGATGAATATTGTAGAACATATCAGCTGCAGAACATCTGTAACAGTGCTAAGGAGAGCTGCTGAAGCACAAGCCATGCCTTTGCTCAGGATATGAATAAAAGCATAATCTATAGCAAGAATTAGAGAACATAAATGTGAAGTTGAATGGAAGTCATCATATGCTTATGAAACACCTTTTCCAAAGATTACATAAGAATTAATGGAGGTGGTGACAGAGTCCATCCATGTATCTGTTATAAATCATTTCAATCTAACCTCCCACACTTCTACTGCAACTCTACTTGCCAAGAACTGTCAAAAACATAAACCTTGTTCTTTAATCAGCATGAGAATTGTGGTAGAAATAAACTAAGAAGACTAAACATGTAACATAGACCACACTAAAAAAGTAAATTGCTTCTGCAAGCAGGAAGGCCATACTCAGATTTTCCCCTCGTTTCTGTATTGAAATCAGTCAGCTTAACAGCTAGCTCCTGTTCAGTCTCTTACACATCTTCCTGTGCTTGGCAGAAACAGCATACTTGCTGCTTGGTTTTCAACTGTAAGCTAAGTTGAATCTTCTATAATAAAGAAATACATAAATGCTAATAGCAAAGCAAGAGAGACCTCTTGCAAGAAGACAGTCAAGCTGTTTTGTTGGGCTAGACTGGTGTATTACATGGAGAGAAACGTGGAGGTCCCCCAGGGACAGCCTGAAGCAGGGTGAAGGCCAGGGAGCAGATGGCTGTACTTTCCATGCAGATGTCATGTGAGAATGGAAGAGCTGAAATGCCTCCAGGAAGAATCCATCTATGCCTTGTCTGCATTACATAAAGTAATATCCTGACCCCTATCTGGAAACTGATCAGCAGTCAAAATTAGCTACATGTAACTAATTTGGCATTCTGATCCATCACTTTGTGTCCACAGCTGGAGAAATAGTGATACACTAGAGAAACAATTAGAAACTGGAAATTTTCTTATTTCATTTTACTAGAAGTTCAGATCACAGTTTAGACCAGAAACAAGTGCCTATATTTTTTCCCATGCATTCTTCAGCCACGTCTTGCCAGGAGAGACTTAACTTGTTCTCAAATGTCAACCAGTAATACACATCTGAAGATGTGTACTTATTTTAAGAAAAGAAAAAGAGGGGAGTGCTGAATCCTCTTGATTCTTTGCATGACGCTGTTCAATTACAAACTAAAAAAAATAAATTAAATAGAAAAAATGAAAATACAGCCCATAACATCTCCATTTAATTTACGTTAGAAAAGAAAGTATACATTACTGCTTCTAAATTAAGCTGACAAGTCATTTTACCTGGCACAGGCTAAAAATCCTACAATCATTCTTGAACTCATGGTCTTAACCACTACATTATTCAAAGAAGCTATAACAAAAAGTGAAACAAATCAAATTATCTGTTTTCAAAATTTACATAATTTTTTCCAGATACGTTTGCACAAGATTTGATATTCACAGCTATTTTTTTTTCTTCATTATTAGTTATTTGCAAAATAAGTACCTGATTTATATCCAGACTTGAAACTTGTCCTTTAGGTATTACCTCTCCTTAAAAAAGGTGAGGAATACATTCAGCCAAGACAAAAAAGCACACTAAAAAACAGTGTATACGCAGCACAAGACTGCGTATCAGAGTCATATTAAACAGGTCTTCAGAAACCAAGAGTAAGAACATGCCTAGATTATGATGTGTCAAGAGTAACTGAGCCAGCAGAGGTAAATGAGTAATATTAAGCACAATGCTTCATAACTGCTGCTATTTGCTGATGCTCATTTGCCTACTTCTTTTGTTCCTGTTATTCTTGTTTTTTCTTTCTATGCAGGTTAAGACACTATGGAAGATTGGAATGCATTTTGTGCAGGGAAGAAACAAGCAAACATACCAGGATAAAGTAATTTTAGTACAATGCAATCAAATCATTCTTGTGGCGGTGAAGGCTACCTCATACTGGGCCAAATTCAGCCAAGTATGATGAGATAAAACAAGCAATTATTTCACTCTATTTTTTATTCATAAGACCTACATGGAGTCATGGGTCCAGTTTGGACCTACAGTACATGGCACACATCAAGAAACTTATGTGTGCAAAACAAAGGGGCAGCTCTAACATGATTAGTGAGCTAATCAAATGAAGACAGACTAAATAAACTGAGCTTCCTCGATGTGGAGAAAAATGAGGCAGCAACTTCTACTTAAAAGGCATATAAAAAATCCTGGAATAGACATTTGTCAGAGTCACACAACGAAAAGACAAAACTGACATCCACTATTTGCAACTTACTCAAAATTCTGTGTGGACTTGAGAATATTCTTCCCCACAAAACCAGATAAGTAAGGTTAAAGGTGGTAAAGCTGGTCTGGGGACTCTCCCATTCCTGTGAAATTCCAAGCTGGGCAAAACTATGTGCAACCACTGAAGACAACCCTGCCTTCAGTGCAAAGTTAAACAAAATTACCTCCAGAAATCCCATCCAAGCCACTTTTTCCCAGGATTTGAAGAAATAAATGATTCAACAAAACTGTGAAAGTTATTAAACACAATATAAACCAGAATGCAGCATAACTCCACAAATTAGAACAAAGACATATGGGTCGGCCAAGCAGCCTTTCTTGCTTTATGCTGTCTACCAAGCAGTTTCCTCTGTGCTCTAGGAAAGAGATGAGCTCAGAAATGGACCAGAGGCTGGAATAACTATGGTTCTAGAGTTGGACTGTGACTACACTGTGATCTTAAACAGCATCTCACATATCTCAGGAACACAAATAAGGCTCAGAGCAGCTGCTGCTCTTTGAAAAAGAGACTCATCCTCCATGTAGGAATTCTCTCTACAGAGTGTCTTGACTTAGAGAACTCCAGTTATACAGTAACTAGGTGAGAAGATAGGCATTCCCATTTTCCCTGGGAAAACATCATATAGAACAGGACAGAACATTCTATTTAAGCTGATTATTTAACCGTATTTTTCTACTGACAGCATGACACAAAGTCTCTTTTATTTTGCTTTCTGGCATGCATAACTTGCTATTCACGTTTCATTTTCCTCTCATGCCTCTGACAGCATCACTTGAACTGACTCCAACTGAAAGGATATGATTGATTACGTAACTATTCAGTCTACCAGGTTTTTCCTTTTTTTTTTTTTTTTTACCCTCTCTATTTGGAGGACCAATGTTTGGAATATCTAACACGTTCAAGTTCCCTCTAGCTGCACAGAAATGAAAATATGCTGTAACTAGATCATGCAGCTCTCAACATTTGTTAACTGTAGATGTGATTACAGATTATAAATAAAATATTCAGCATTTCCATCCCCAAATCAAACGCACTATGTTTCGAAGAAGCTATTATAGTCAAACTGTATGTTACTAAAAATTTGCCTATGTAGATGGGTCTATATCTTGTACGATTTATCTTCCTTTTAAGGAAAGATCCAGCTGCATGTTTCTATACCACTTTTAGCAAGCAGCTCACGAAAAGAAAACAAAAGGCGTTACTTCACTAATGATTCCATGAGGCCCTTCATGTACTTTGAATGAACACTGCAAGCTTAGTGAGCAAAACACATTCTACCCATGCAGTAAAGGCTTACATGTTTTTGGTAACATATGACAATTTGGTAAGATAGAACTCTCCTTCAGTACATGCTTATTCACCATTCCCAACACAAGATCAGAACTTCAGAAACACGCTGCTGCCACAGGATTTCTAGTACATAATAAGGAAAACCCAACCACATGTTCAGCTTTAGTCATGCAATACTCCCCCTCTGGGAACCAACTATTCTGCTGTGCTACTCATGCACATCCTGTTTTAAAAGTGATTTCTGTGTCAAAGCCTGCTTCCATACAAAAGTAGCTCGTACGCACAGGTACTGGTCACCCAGTATGCATTCAACTAAGAAGATATCATATAAACCTCTCACTGTCAGGAGAATTTGGCATGGGGAATTTCTCATCTGCTCTGCTTCTCATCTCAGAAAAAGAGCTTTACATGTTTTGTAACGTTTTTAATAGAGGCTGCTGGACAGAAAACATGGTACAGCTCACAGAACAGCTGGCTAGTCAATTATGCTTTCAATTAATGTTTCCTTTGATAAGCTGATAGAGATTTAGGAATCCATTAAATGTGATGAAATGAACTTGTTAATTTTTCAGCAAATTATTTCAGGCTTTCCTGCAAGATGTACAAAGATGCTTAAACACACTGACATCTCTAATACAGTAAATATGAAAAGCGTTAATAATTATGCCCTCTACACACAAATTTTCATTTCACTGCCATATTCCTGTAATTAAGAGTGGCACATTTTAACCATGAATGGGCACCTCCCTTGGCTTCATATTCTATGAAAAGTTAACACAAATGAATAAAGCGAGGCACTGATCTTTCCCCATGGTTTACTTTAGTTTGTAACACACAGATGCTGTATACCACCTACCTTTCAGGCTAGGATTTATGATAAATGAGCCAAGAGCAACAATGCAAGTTAAACTACTTTAAAAATTGAAAACACATCTGAAGGTAAAAGATGAAGGTAGCACAGGCTTAGTGGTAGAGTTTAAAAGAAAAAATGAAGGAGATGAGAATTTGAAACCAAGACTGAATTTATCTCATGTTAACACTTTGGAGCCCTCGTTTTAAGCAAATGTTCCCTCCAGCATGCATTCAGTCCAAAATGTAATTTTCAGTACCATATGATTGCAAACCATCTTGGTGGAATTGAACTGAAAATAGAAGTGACAGATTTTTTTGCATTTTCTAAAAATGACCGGATTTTTGAAAAACAGTATATTCTACTAGTAGCTAAGGTAAAATCTAATAAATTAGAGTATATATTTCAAGACTTGACTTAGGGAAACCAAAGAATACAGTTCACGTTATTTCCTACAGATTAAATGTTTACAGTGCTAGAGGAACAGAGAAATAAGACAACAAAATCAAACTCTTCATTTTTGTCAGAAGAGCCATTTCAGCACACAACTGAGAAAAATCAAGAAACAGATCATTCAGATCCTGTACTTCAAAATACCAAACATCGCTGGCATAGCATAGAGAAATCTGTCTATAACAAAGATTCCTAACAAATACACAGGAATTCCCTTCACCAAGTATAATACTGAAGCTGGTAGTGTACATTCTACTCACAGAAAATTATAATATACAAGCATTTGAAAATATATCCCTCTTAATAAACATCTGTGATCATGCTTCAAAATCAATACCTTAAAGAATAGTAAGATAAAAAATTTAAGAGAGGCATACAATTACAAAGAGTAATTTTTAATTTATCACACTACAGTTCCCATTTAGACTACAGGGCTAACAAGACCAAGAGTACACAGCCTGCCAAGCAGTTTAAACTAACTTAGATTAACAAAATCACCAGAAGCAACAGTCCTGCCAGTTCTACTATCTTCAGTTAATTCTCTATCATTTTCCATGAGCAGAAAAGCTCGGTCTTAAGTGAACAGCTAGAATAATAATAACCACTCAAAATTTCACACAGAAATAACAATGGTTCTCCAACTGACCCAGTTACTTGTTGCACTTCACCAGATGGGTCACTAGATCACAGAAGGAGATCAGGTTGATCAAGCAGGAGCTGTCCTTCATGAAGCCATGCTGGCTAGGCCTGATCCCCCAGCTGTCCTGCCCACGCCGTGTGATCTCTATCAAGGCAATCTGTTCTGTAATCTTCCCTGGCACCGAGGTCAGGCTAACAGGCCTCTACTTCCCTGGATCCTTCTTACAACCTTTCTTGTAAATGGGAGTCACACTGGCAAACCTCCAATCTTCTGGGACCTCACTGGTTAACAAGGACTGCTGATAGATGATGCTTGTCCAAATCCCCCCGGATGGCATCTCTTCCCTTCTAAAATTTCGACCACTCCAGTCAGTTTGGTGTCATTTGCAAAACTGCAGAGAGTACCAGTCCCAAGACAGGCTTCTGCATTAAACTAATCATTACTTGCCTCCACCTGGACAATGAGGTCACGATTACTCCTCTTTAAAATGCACCCATTCAGCCAATTCCATACCAACTGGACAGTCCATCCCCAAATCCATCTCTCTCCAATTTAGAGGCAAGAATGTTGTGTGAGACCAGATCAAAGCCTTTATACATAATATACAGCTTTTCAATTAATCACATTTGCTAATATGCTAATTACATGCCACAGGTTGAATAAATTGCCATGCAATTTTCAATTCACTTCCGTAGCGTCTAAAAGCTACATAACATAATGTGTTAGCTTGGCTGATGTTCATCTTTTCTTTTAAAACATTTCAGAAGCAGCTAAAGTAATATCAAGAGTCAAACATAACTTGCTGGTAACAGGTAGCTCTTTATCTGCATAGAGAAAAAATGGTGTACGCACCCTGACCAAGTAGCAGTGGGATCCTTCTCTTACCATGGATTAAGATTCTAGATTCCCTGAATCTACAATTTGAACAGGCTAGAACTATTCTGCAAATTAGAACACCCTATGATAATTAGAAACATAGTAAGTCACACTCACCTGCTTCACAGTGGCCCGCATCACACGCATCCCTACCAGCTTTGTTGAGGCTATAGTCAGGTACTGAATGGATGGATGTAGTCAAGAAAAAGAGTTAATTATCCTTTCATGTCAGAGCTGAGGGTGTTTGACTCACCGCTGTCCTTACTTATGCTTTTTATAGTACTTCTGTCTTCAAAATGATCTATTGTAATTCAGAGGCCCTACACTCACACTAAGTTGCAGAGCTCTTTTCTGCTTGTCTTCCATATTACCACCACAGTTTCAAATTCAGTATCCAGCTGGTGGATCAAATGATATGTCAGACTCAGCCTGATTCTTAGTTCAGATTTCTCATCTGAATAACTGGACCTAGTAACTGAGGCATTTTTTCTATGTAATTGAAATCCTACATTATAGAAGACAGCATAAATCCAGGCATCTTAATCAACACCTGTAACCTTAGCATTACTTTTTTTTTTGGTAGCTTCACTCTGCCAAGACTCACAAAAATTACATGATAATTTTGAGTAAAAAGCTACAAACTATTCAAAAACATGCGCTCCAAAAAATAATTGAAAGCAAGCTCATCCTAACTGCATTTGATTATGTCAGTTATGAAAAGCATTTCTTTACTTAGGCAACCCAAAGGCATTAGTATTCAAATTCTCATGACAAAGTGAGACTATGGCCTGATACTGGCTGTGTCTGAGCCCTAGGCAACATTTTATTTTTCACAACCAGATTAGATAACCAAACATGTACTACTATAAACCCTGTTTTCAATACTCTCCTTGTTCTCAACGTTTTCTGCATCCTGTTGACTCTATACACAAGTCAGTGAGCGTTTAAATCTCTAGCAGATGAGAAAGACCTCTTTCACAGAGTCTCAGCTCTGCAAGCCCATGGGAGAAATCTAGCAGAAAGGAGCAGCTTCTGTGGGTTAGAGAAAAGACAACAGTTCTGTATACTACATTCAGTTCCTACTCTTCAAACAAAAACATGTATGATAGTGTAAGAGCTATGTGTGCAGCATAGCTGCTGATGATTGCAACGTCTTCACTGACATCTGGAACAAGTGAAAATGTGGAACTCGTCCTGGTTATGTGTTAGCATCTTTTATATATACGTGAACCTTCATTATACATTAGCTCCTCCATGGTGCATTAAACTGTTAGTATGCACTCAGCTTTGCAGAAGTGCAGCTACATTACTGCTTGATGAAAATTACTTTCACATTTAAAACACAGAACAGGCGCACTGGAAGTTACCATGCAGGACAGCCTACTGTATGGACTTAATGACAGCAAAGTACTTAAGTAAAAGTATCCCTATAAAGGATTTAATTTAAAACTCACTTGCATTCTAAACAGAATTAGCAGTTTTGCTTGTGGTTTGGGTATTTTTAAGAAGAAGAAACCCTATAATTTTTTTCTTGTTCAGTATCTGTACTTCATAGCATCTGGATGACCAGAGTTACTGGGACATTCCGCACTTCTGCAAGCCACTTATACCCATACTTTGATAAAGGTGACACAACTTCAGCAGTGTGCAAGAATGTGTGAATTCCCTTCTCTCATCTCAGTGCAGCAGTCAGTCTCAATACTGACCACAACTGTGCAACTCCCGTATTACACACTCCTGTCAGATATAATCAACTGCACTACCATGAAAATCTCTGACGTGTGTAACATCTCTCCTATGTTATTAGCAAAGCAGACTTCTACTAGTAAATGTTCACGTCTTCAAATGATACCTGCATTACCTGAAAACTGAGAATTGTATTACTAATATGAGTAACACTGCAGTAACAATGCTACATCAGTATCTTTAATCAGAGCAGGGACCTCTAATCCCAAATTCAAAAACTTTAAAAAGTAAATGCAAATTGTCCCTTCAAATTAGAATTATCAAACTTAGTAATTTATTACCATAGTCCATTAAGTCAGCTAACACACTTGTAGGACAAATAACCCCCAAGAATAGCACCCAAAAGAAATAGTGTCAAAGATGGTATATTTTTGATAGGCTTAAGTAGATGATATACAGATGATGAATAAGAAAAGAGTGGCTCACCTTTGAAGATGGTTGAGGCTTGCCAATAACTCCACTAGGGAGGGATCTCCAACCAGAGATCCTTCCCTGGTGGTGGTCAGCCCTTAAATGGGGTCTTGGGAGACATGGAGTCAAACTCCACCCCTTCCAATCACACTCACTTGTGCCCCTGCGGCTGACCCAGTGCTCGCCTCAGGTGATCAATCAGTGGTTCAGGCCGTGATTCAACAGTTCCCATACACCCACTATAATTATTTTTCTTACAGATATCTGGGGAAAACTTGCTGTAAATTGTTTGGTGTCATCCCCTCTTCCCCCAGTAACAGGATCAGCACCACCTCAGCACCCCCAGGAAGACTGAGATGCAGAGCTCCACGCTCCCGTCTGGATTTGTAATTATGAGCTTCAGCCTTCTTCCCTGGTAGAGAAACTTCTACACCTGATGTGAGAAGTCAACAGTCAATAATATTCATGTATGTTGAGATAGATACACAAATGACATCATAACAATCAGACAGGACACACAGAACAGCAGAATTATTTACATGTCACTTTCTTTTGTACAGTTTCTGCTCTCTCCTATAATAATAAATCAAATATGTGCCAAAACATGAAACAACACTTTGTTTTTTCTGCTCCTTTCAACATGACGGCTTTTTATAATCAAAAAGTTAATTTTTGACTGTAAGAAGGTGCACGACCATCAAGGTCAATTTAGACATTCTTCATTTAACAATTTCTGTCTCAACTTTCAGTGAAGGAAAAAAAAAAAAATACAAAACAAATCACCAAACCACAAATATGACCACCCAGTGCAGGAATACCACAAATACACCTCCTGAATGCAACACTTTTTTCATGCAGCTTGCAGTCATGTGAAAAATAATGTACCTCCAAACCAGCTATGATTGACTGGGGACACTTGTCAGAGTACAAAGCTTCTCTTTTGCCTGTAGGAATTTACATGAGTGGGTGGGCTGGGAAAGGCATGCAAAGGACAGTCGTTACTCTACGTTTTTATCCAGCATCACCCACACTGAGAAAAGCTCCCTAAGAACATCTGCACTGTGTTCAGAAATGGTGCTTTGCAGCTTCCTTACCACATTTTTTTTAATGAGAAATCTGTACATAACATAACAGTAATTGCATACAAAGGGCACTGTACACCTGTGTTGTGTCTTAAACTGTGAAAAGCAGCAAGGAAGGCAGTGGAGAAGTTGTTCTTACACAGAAGCAATTTGTCAGAACAGACTTACACCTTGCATTTCTCTTACCTGGCAATGTCACAGAAAACAATAATGAAGTACAATACTGAGAACAGCATCTGTTTTATGATTGCAACAAGATCAAATGGAAAAGTGTTATCCAACAATGATTTGATAACGCTGGGTTTTTTCCTGTGCATTCAAGCCAAGTAAGCTATGACATGACCAATATTCTTCAAACAGCTCTCTGTACAGCTGAGTTGCCCAGAACATGAATTGGATTATTAGCAGTGCAAAAAGCCTCTTTAATCCATAAACATCTGCTCAATGAAGCATTGGTTTTTTTTATTTACAGAAAATAGCTCACATGCTGTTTTTATACTTGACTTGCTTTTCTTTTTTTCCTGCTGCAAATTCCACTGCTTGTACCACCTTATTTATACAAAGCATTCTCAAGCTATTTGTCACAGCTTGCCTTTCACTTAAAAATCCATGAGAATATTACAAACTGTACAAACCATGAGACTACTAGTTCCTAGATGGCCCACTCTTCAGATACTTTTCTCTGTTTCATAATTTCGTATGCAAAACTATTTTCTCTTCTTGTAACCAGTTAGTGTCTTGGTTTTACCCATACAGGCCTCCCCCTCCTTGCTCCCCTTCAAACCTCATGAGATAAGCTACATAAATATACGCAAATAACATTTTCCTTCTTTAAGAAAAAAATTATATTAATGATATTAAAGCATCCTCTGACCATTAGCCACATATAAAGATCCGCAAAATACATGTACTGAATTTGCCACATCTTGCTCCTATACCCTTTACAAGTTAGCTTAAAAGCTTATTGTAAAAGACTGTGTTTCCAGGAAACCTGAGCATTTTGTTCAATTCTATTACGACACTGCATATAGTGAAACAAAAATACAAAAGACACCTGTTATTTCTAGGCACCCTGCTCTGGGTACCCCTGCTGCAGAGGGGCCGGGACAGATGGATTCAGAGGTCCCTGCCAACCTCAGCCATCCGTAAGGGACCACAACTGACACAAAGGTAAGGACAGAAAACACTGCTAAATCAGAGGGTTATTCAGCACTTTAATGACTCAGTGTAAGCAGACAGATCTTGAAACAGTGCTTAAGAAGGTTCTCAAATACCAAGTTTATGTTGCATGTAATGATGCAAGATGAACTACTTGAGGGGTTTAGCCTCGAGGTAATTTGATCATATCTGCCACAGGGTCAGTTTTGAATGGATTTGAGAAGACAATTACAGGGAGCAATATCCAGGTCAAAGGCAGTACTTCATACTGAAGCAAAAACAGAAACCTGAATGCCATAATCAGGAGTTTAAAAGTCTTAGCTATACTACAGAGCAACAATTAGCAACTCCAGTTTCAGCACAAGTAAAGCAGCACTGATTGAAGTCTACGTCAAAACAACCTCACAGATTGCAGGCCCAAGCTAGCACAAAGAAGACAAGATCTTCAAGCAGAATAACTAAGAAGCCTGAGCACACAGGGAAGGTTGTTTACCATGTTATCCCAGTTTTAGATTGTTGGCCAGGCATCTAACAGAGCATGTTAAAAAACAGATAAATAACAGTGCATACTTGGAATGGTGCTTTGAAGACGGAGGTACAGTACTGTCACAGAATAATGCATTAACAGCATTTGCATAAAAAGGAAAAATGGGAAAAAACAAGCAAACCATAAGGAGAAGCCCTGGGGCATCTTAAGACTTGCATAAGTACCACATTTTTCAGTGAAAGAAAAAAGATGGATATATAAGGAGCACTAGAACAACCTATAGGGAAAGGATTTCAGGAAGACCAGTACAGACCAACTCTTCATGTAGCAATCATAAAATATGAGAATGGATACTGACCCTTGACTAGGAAGAGCCTGGAATACAAAACACAGTGCATACATACATATTGGCAAGAAAGAATCTTTTCTTAGTTTTCTAGAAAGAAAAAAAAAAAAAGAAACTAAAAGTGTTAAAAGATTTTCCTTGAACCCAGCCAGCACTTGCAAACAGATGTTAGTAAGGGTTCGGGAACAGAA
Source organism: Oreortyx pictus (assembly GCA_036925125.1). Classification (NCBI taxonomy): domain Eukaryota; kingdom Metazoa; phylum Chordata; class Aves; order Galliformes; family Odontophoridae; genus Oreortyx; species Oreortyx pictus. The sequence goes on along the minus strand of JAUPFR010000004.1, from coordinate 4,147,347 downwards.
CAGTACCCGCCAGAACAGTTTGTTCTGAACCATTTTCCATAACCTACTTTAACTTACAATCTGCGTTTGAATGAAGACTTGCCACCAGGACTGACCTCAGGTTCAGTGCCCCTGAATAGCACTTTCTAGTGATTAGTTTTTATGGACAATGTCTGTCATGACATTGGCAATAGGATCATCTCATTTAACACCTGAAACAGCAACACACTGGAACAAAATGAACATGGAACCACGTCACACATTTCAAAACATTTGCTTCCACAAGTTTTAAATTACCGAGGGGGAAATTTACCCAGAAGAAGACGCAACTTAAACTACTTTTTGAAGTTTACTCATGTTGGTAAACTAACACTAAAGTTTAATCCAAATGGTTAAGCAAAATCTTCTACAAAGAGTTAGTTTCTTTCAAACCGTGGTAATTCAAACCTACTGATTTTATGAAAGGCTCTTTTCCCCTCCAAGAAGGCACTTCAGTTAAACTGTCTTCGTATCAACTGAATTAAAGCTCCACTGTATGAACAAATCACGCAAGCATCTGAGTTAGCTCATTACAATAGTAACATTTAACCTTACTTTGTATTCATTATATTAACATCTGTGACTGAGATTGTTCTAACTAAAACTACTTTCCTAATGCTTCAGTCATTTAATAGTTTATTATAAAATTCTTCCCATTACAAGACTGTTTTCAGCCATATTTAAACATGTGGAAATTCATATATGCACTGATTTACAGGACTAGCAAATTTACTGTACTGCCACGGTATCTTAACAGTATTACAGCATATTGATTGTTATCACTATACTCCATAAAACTAAGAGTAAAGAAAGAGGCCAGATTTATTTGGATTTCAATTTCTGACTCAAATCCTTTACAACTATTTTTACATGAACGTGCAGAAATTATTTCTACAATAATGAAGCACTCCTTTGTCTTAAGTAGTATTTTTGGTGATTACCAACCAGATAAGAACACTAAAACATTTTTTGTAAGTTATTTAGACCTTTACGCTGTTAAAAACAAATTCAGAACAATACCTTGCTTCTCAGGTTTTTGACTGTCCTGTACACAGTACCAAAGAAGCACCAGTGAAAACTGTGAATGATTTAGCTGAGTTTGGACATAGCTATGGTGACAGCCAAGAGACTAGGAAGAGGGAAGAGCAACATTACAGGAAAAAGAAATATGCACATTTTGTATGTCCTATTTTGTAGACTGTCTGCTGTCATAAAGCTGCAGTAGATTATCTTGACTACACTTTTTATTATTCTTTTTTCGAATACCTTCTAGTACACTCTGTACAGGAGACCTAGCCCCATCACCTTGATCTAATAATATCCAAAAGCAAACTGTCCCCCAGGTCACTCAGACAGCTACTGGTACAACTCTTCCAAGGCACGTGCATCAGAAGAAAGACTTTTCTCCTACTTGTTCTAGACCACTTCAAGCTGTGTATCTCCCAGAACAATTTTTTCTTTCATATTTCTAACTTGCTTTTATAAATTCACCTGTTGTAAAAATACAAAGAGAAAATGAGCCCTGATGAAATACAAGATCACAGTTCCCATAGTTCTAGTCAGAAAGGTCTTCTAAAAAATTTAGTCCATTAAACCTCTCCCAGCTAACTGATGCATCTTATGAGGAGTTACTAGGAAAAAAACAGGCAAAGAATGAAATTGCAAAGTAAAGCACAACAAAAAATTAGACATGCACCAAAAAACAAACAAAAAACCCTACTACTTGTATAATAGCAATTGTATAAAAACAGGAATCTAGTTCAAAGCACAAGAAAGGTGGCTAATGAAACCACTTAAATTAAAACTAAATACTTCAGGGCCCTCTAGTGGTCAAATCTCTGATACGAGAAAGTACGAAAATGATCCCTGGGAAGTGAGGCTACCTAAGTACACTGAAGGAATGCGTTTTATTTTTACCATTCTCATGTAATTACAGACACTTAGACTGGAGAGACACTTTTTAAATTTCTGGTAGTTAAAGGGAAAAAAGATATAAACTAACATCTGCTCACAAAATGTACTACTGGGAGATGTTTTTCATTTGTAATAGGAACGAGCAGTTACTCATTAACACCGTCAGCTGCACGCAATTAAAAGATAAAAAACACAACCGTTTTCTAAATTCTGCATCAGAACTACCTTAGCAGTTACAACAGAAACTGTTTCTGAAAAATCCACCTGCTTTGTCTGTTTATGACAAAACTTTGCCTTGCTGCAGATTCAACACCCTCAATATACAACACTTGGAACAACCAATAAAAGGTTTTTAATCATCACGATCAATTTCTAAACATTTGGGACATATTTGTATTTGAAAAAGAGAAAGAATGAATGTGACAGGAGTTAAAAAGCACATCTGCTGGTAATTACAAAATATTTATTACTTCCAGACCTGATAGCAAGAACACCCTTTGCCTATCCAAGCCTTAACAAACATTGCTCTGCAGAAACACACACTGACAATGCTTGCTCAGCACATCTATAGTCAAGTGCAGATCTCTTCAACTCCTTAAGACTTTGCAGTTCATACATGAGCTGCACGTCACATATGTCACTGAATACGACACTTTCACAGGCCACATTTTTTTATGATCTTGAACAAGGATTTCCAAGTTTCCAGTTCCTTTTCCTTTCTTACCCCTAGAACACTCGTATCGTTGGAAGACTGATAGCTGAATACAGAAACATCTTTGCAAGTTCCAATCTGAATACTGAAATTAGTCATAAAATAAGACTGTACATCCATGACACCATGCTAACTTCTTTTTCCCCTTGTAGAAGGGGAAAAAGGATTACACGAGCAGGTGGGAAACAAGTATCTATGGAGCAGACTGATCAAGCCAATCAGCTGCCTGGAGTATTAAAGGATGATGCATTATGATGATATGGGCAGAGGTTAAGTGAGGTTGTCAAGATAGAGAGTTGACAATTTGCCTGGTGGTTACCATCTGTGAGACAGTGATGCATTTATATATCTTTACTATATGGGAAGTGATGACATTTCTGCCTTTGCCCCTATACAAAACTGTACCAACGTAATACATTCATTTTTCTTTGTCTTTCTTTAGCTCCAATTTTATTAACTTGTAAGAAGAAACATATCCTTTTTGATAACTTCACTCAAAACAGAAATGGCAAACTCTAAGCTGGTTCTCTACAAACCAGAATTATGTGGTGAGGAGAGGAAGGGAGGAAAAGGGAAAGGGAAAAGGAAAAAACAAATAAAAGAAAGGCTATTTTCTCACAGAAATACCACGTGAAAGGTTTTGTGTATTCATTGTATGTTTGGAGAAATCATTTATTCCCTTCGTCTATTACCCAACAAATTATTTCCTCTTCTGGCTTTACGACACAGTAAAATTAATACTGAAAACATGAAACAACTTTACCTCTGACACCAAGAGATCTCAAAACATAAATGGATGATCAGTTATCATATTTCCAAGTCTCTATTCAAATAGATAGAGTAATAGCACAAACAAAATAAATTACCCATTGTAAAGGTTTTCTTATAAGGTTTTACATTAGTAGAAAAATTGTTCCATGCCATGTAGAGATCTTAATACTATAACAAACAAAGACAACTGACACAAGAAACTATTTTCAGATCCCGAAGGTAGGTACGTCAGTTCTGAAATAAATCCAACAAAACACGCAATTGGGAGTGCAGGATCAAGATGACTAAACAAAAACAACAAATGTTTAGGCATGCTAACCTTTCAGAAGCTCTGTCAGAAGACGTGAATTGCAGTCTAAATGCAAGTAAAGAATGATTACTTAGCAACAAACCACAGGCATTTTGAAACGATACTTTACAGAGCTATGCATCAATGCTTGACTCTGTATCTGAGCCTCATCAATAGCTTAGTTGTAACTGAAAACAAAACCAAGAAAAAAAAAATCAAATACTACAACAACAAAATCCCCACAGAACATACCTCACAGAGGTTACACTGTTGATGAGCTTTTCAGATTGATCTGACAAGCTGGATGGAAGTATTAGTTCAACTGGCTGCAGGCGTAAAAGCCGACTCTCTAATTCTAAGCGAGATGCAGAATCCCAAAAACTGTCAAAAACAACTTCTCCCGTAGTTGGTTGGATTGCCTGTCAAATAAAATAACGTATATGCATTGGGTATTTAAACTTTCAGGGAGCATTTCAGTAAAGCCAGGAAGCAAGCTGATGGTGTGTAGAAAAAAAATATATTGCATTCACACACTTCAAGAAAGTGACAGATCAAAACTGCAATTATGTTCTTTAAATCTGTAATATGACAGTAAGTTCAAAAGACTATAGTAGCTTTGTCTTAGTAAACCATAATGATTCCTTAAAAATGTAGATGTCACTGTTATCGTTAAGTTTATCACTGCTCAAACTTTACCACTATCAAGGACTACACAAAGATACATAAATAAAAGTACATGGAGTTCAGTTCAGCTTAGAAGCTAGCTTCCAACTTAGTCCATGCTCTTGCTGTTCTTTTTTAGCTGCAGTGGGACATTCAAATGCAAACACAATCATAAGAAATTTTCCTGTATTTGGTTAAAACACAGCTATGTTTTCAAGAGGCATGGCAGCAAAAACAGAATTAGGAACATCCAGCTATCAATTCCCAATCTTTTCTGTAGTTTTTGGACATTACACTGTCACAATTCAAACAAAGATGGTATCTTAGCTACACTGAACTTCGTTACAAAACAAAGTCTAAAATACAGAACAATCATGACGATAAGACGACAATTTTGGTAAAACAAAAGCCTAAAATACTGATTTCTCAGGGAAACTTACCATAACACCAATAGCAATGTCACCTTTCTTTCTGTTTTTTACATTTTCTCCGTTTTCACAAATACAGAGGAGGTAGTTATCGGGGACATCTGTTGTTACCTCCTCAACTTCTACAGAATCATCAAGCTTCAGCAAAGGGTTCACATGTAGCAAATATTAAAAAAAAAACAACACGGTACAGACTTTTGTGGATTATTTGTAGGTCTTTCTAGATTTAAGTCCTTCTCAACATCTGGCATTCTATTGCTAGCCTGTCTATTTCACTCTTATTAGTGTGACTCCTTCACTATAGTGAATTTGAGATGACTGTCAGCATGAGGACTGAAATCACTAGTTTTATATTTCACGCAGTTAAATGAGATAGATTTCATCAGTTGATGAAAGAGCCATTCTCAGCTAAGTCTGCAGACCTCCCCATCCAATCAAGAGCAGTTACATCTAAAGCTAGATGCCACACATGGACTGTTCCACTTGCCACCTTAGCCTCGTCTCTGCAAAACAAATGTACTTCACAGAAAGAACAAAGTACTAATATGAAACAGCTGAAGAGCAAGCAATACCCCCAAGTTAAACAAAAGCATACACCTTAGAATGTGCATTAGGCTCATTTTTTCAAAATGTATTGCATACCAGTCACCAAAGTTGGGTTAAACTGCCTTCCTCAGTTTGCCAATTGTTATAAGAGTTTATATGCATGTAAGCAAGCTCCCAGAACTGTTATCTGCTTCCCTGATCCTAAAAGTCACAGGCATTAATCTAACAATCTTTCTATCTCTTGTCTAGTAAATATTAATTTGAGGGGAAAAAAAAAAATCGTAACAGAAATAAGGAAGAGAACAGGAAAAATAAAGACCGTATGAAAAAAAATAAGAAAACAAGCTGCTTGGTAAAAAGCTGTTTTCATCTTTATGCATTTTCATTATAACCTCAATCAGGAGTTAACTTTGTAGCTTTATTTTTCATAGTCCATTGATTTTAGTACTTTCACTTAAATTATTGACACTAGTCAATTCTTCCTTCACACTCTTCTGAACTACTAAGGCTAAAAGTTCTCTATCTGTTCAAACACCTAGTTGAAGACAAGACCTTCAGACACTACATACCTGGGAAGAACACTTCAAAAATAACTGCAGGAAACACAAGCTCAGCTGTTTTACAGCAAGCATAAATCCCTGAGGAGATTAAATTTTTTATAAAGCATGGATGATGTTTTACCACAACATAAAATCTAAGAAATTTTATTCCCTGTCAGGTACTGAATACTTATGTTACACCTTAGTGAGAGTAATGGTATTATAGCATCTCACATGCCAAATATTAAGAGATTGAAAATAAATTCATTGAAAAAGGATATCTTCTCCAATAAGCGTAGACTTTGTATAAAGAGCAGTCAGCTTCCGGCTGAAAAGAGAGCTTTTATTTTCACCAGCAGCCTTCAGTGCTGCAGTTTCCATTTGTTTCACTACTCCAACCTAAGGTTGCAGAGAAAAGAAACAACATTATTTCCTTGATTATAAATTATTTTTTAATATTTTTGTGATCTTTTAAAGATGTGAAAATGGCAAATGAATTATTAAAGGTGAACAGGAAGAGCAGAGGCTAGCATCAATCCTACTAATGAGCCCGGGAAGATAGAGCTTTTCCTCATGCTCTATTTTTACTGCCATCACAACTTCTGCCCCTGTGTTTCTTGACTTGTTCTGAAACAATTTAGCTAGAGTTCAGCCCTTGCAAGAGAATGGCCGTTGCAATTAATTTGGACAAGGTCTTTTCTGATAAGCAGTAAAAAAAGAGGTACAAAGAGGAACGCCTCAGTTAGGGGAAGAGATCAATAACTCGGTGAAAAAAACAAAACATGGATACGAATGAAAAAAACAGGATGTGAGAAATTAAAAGAAATAGAGAGGGCATACATATTTTTCTTTATCAAATGCAAAGGCTGGATTACAAAGTAACTATAATAACTGTTCTAGAAAGCATTAAGGTACTTTTCTGTAAAACAGCAGAGAAAGCTTGAATATATTTGAATTCCACAGCATTCACTACAATAGAGAAAATGCAACAAAGGGTGAGTTAGCCATTCTACTTGCAGAAACACATGGTAATGAATTTCCTACTTCTCAACTCAAAAAATACTCCCAGACAGAGAATGCAAGTTATTTCAGTACTATCCTATCCTGCATAGCACGTAATTAAAAGCCAGATATGACCTTATGCCCTTTTGCTACGAGTCGTCGCACATGGACAAACAGCCTGTGAGTTGGTATACTGGCTGTCATAAAGTTATGATCCTGATGACAGTAAATGTTTAGCTCTTTAGCGGCGATCTGCAAAGTACAAGAAAAAAAGAGTCAGACAGTAGTTCAGGTCAGCTACACTAGCTGCAGTTATGACAGAACTTCCATAAACACAAACATTATCAAAATGCAGTACAGGAGTTCATTTCTGTGACAACATCAACCTATAACTTCAATTAGAAGTCCACTATCAAAATGGAAACGTGACAGGAAAAAGCCCAACTCTGTGGGGTCTCTCCACTGTTCTCTGTCCTCGCATATCATATAGATTCATAGCTTCATTAGGTTGGAAAGGACCTATAAGATCACCTAGTCCAACCATCCTCCCACCACCATCCCTACCCACCAAGCTACTAAATCAAATCCCTTAGCACCTCATCTAAACGCTTCTTGAACAGCGCTAGGGACAGTGCCTCAACCACCTCCCTAGGCAGGCCATTCCAGTGCCTGACCACTCTTTCAGAGAAAAAATTTTTCCTCAAATCTAATCTAAATCTTCCCCGGCGCAACTTGTCTTCTGACCAGAAAGAAAAAAAAGAAAAAAAGAAGTGTTCACTCCAATTGGCCCTCTAACCAGTTCTCAATCCAAAGAAGAGTGAACCTGTCCACACCACGGGCTGCCAGTTTCCCCAGGAGAATACTGTGGGAGAGCGTGTCAAAGGCTTTGCTGAAGTCCAGGTAGACTCCACATCAGCAGCCTTTCCCTCATCTACCAGTCTGGTCACCCAGTCGTAGAAGGAGAAGAGGTTGGACAAGCACGACCTGCCCTTTGTGAACCCGTGCTGGCTGGGTCTGATCCCCTGATTGCCATGCACGTGCCGTGGGATCTCCCTCAAGATCAATTGCTCCATAACTTTCCCTGATACTGAGGTCAGGCTGACAGGCCTGTAGTTCCCCAGATCTTCCTTACGGCCTTTCTTGTAGATGGGAGTCACATCAGCAAGCCTCCAATCTTGTGGGATCTCTCCAGATGACCAGGAATGCTGACAGATGGCAGAAAGCGGCTTGGCTATCACCTCTGCCAGCTCCCTCAGCACCCTTGGGTGGATCCCATCTGGCCCCATGGACTTGTGGCAGTTCAGATGGAGGAGCAGGTCTCTGACTGTCTCAGCTAGGATCACAGGGGGTGTATTATGCGCTTCATCCCAGACTTCCAGGTCAGGGCGAAAATTATCCTGAGAATAACTGACCTTTCTATTCAAGACAGATGCGAAGAAGGCATTGAGAACCTCAGCCTTTTCCTTACCCTCTGTGGTTACATTCCCTGCCGCATCAAGTAAAGTAGGGAAATTCTCCTTGGTTCTTCTTTTACTGTTAATATATTTATAAAAGGATTTTTTGTTCTCCTTTACTGCAGTAGCCAGTCTTAAGTTCAAGCAGGGCTTTTGCATTTCTAACTTCCTGCCTGCAAATCTTGGCAAGTTCTCTACTGTAGTCTCCCCAAGTAGCCTGTCCCATCTTCCAGAGGACAGAGACTCTCTTTTTCTCCCGGAGTCTCAACAAGAGATCCCGGTTCATCCACACTGGCCTTCTTCCCCTCCGGCTCGACTTACAGGACTCAGGGACAGCCTGCAGCTGTGCCTTTAAGATTTCCATCTTGAGGAGGACCCAGGCTTCCTGGACCCCTTTACCCCTCAGGAGCGAGTCCCAAGGGACCCTTGCAACAAGCGTCCTGAACAGGTCAAAGTCTGCCCTCCGGAAGTCCAAGGTAGCAATTTTGCTAGTCACCCTCTTGACATCACCAAGAATAGCAAACTCTACCATTTCATGGTCACTCTGGCCAAGACAATCCCCAACCTTCACATCTCCAAACAGAGGCTGCAGTATCACTGACTTCACATGTCAGATTACCACACTGCCATTTAGTGAATGCAACATCTGAATATGTTTTGGAACTGAACACATTAACAGCATCTGTTCTTTTCCAGAAAGCTACTTTTCTATCATCTAAGATCTTGTCTGCACCCAGGCAGTATCAGTTTATCAACACCACTGTTTTCACTGTCTTCAAAACTGAAATAGCAGATTTTGATATGTGCCATGGTAGTGAATTCACTGCTAGAACTGTTTCAGCTTCAAGTAATTGTTGTAGCACCTCAGTGTCTCTTTAGTTCTTAATAAGCAGGATAGCAAGCACAATCCTGTGATCACAGTAAAAGATGTATGTGTAATGGTTAATTTAAATTCTGCATGTAAAGATTTTTCATCTAGTTTTCAAGTATTAAAAACAGACATAAAATTACATCCACAAGAAACTTCCTTCTGGAAACGTCCACAGACTTAGTAATACCCTAACACAGTGCAAGTATCCTTCTGTAATCATTCAAAAAACCAAAATTACCTCTGCATCTTCTCCAAAGAAGCGATATTTGTATCCGCACTCCACACACAAAACAGCATCTTTATAGCGTTTCTTCATTTCTATGAATTGAAGTTCCAGTGGAGTATAAATGGTTTTGGTTCTCCTATTGAGATTTATGTCTGAAGTATTTTCATAGCTTCTAAAAGATGCAGAAAATTGACTAAGATCACAGTGTGGCTCCTCCTGAAAATAAAAGATGGAAAAGTTAAGAATCATCAAAAAAGATTCGTCACTCCAACTTTTATATGAGAAACTAGTGCAGAGATAACGATGTTTCCAAAATCTATGCTAAATAAAAAAATAAGTCAATTCAGTACAAGCCTCAGTTTGCTATCTCAAGCACCAAAACCATATCTCTTCTCTAAACTACATAAAACAAGACCAGAAAATATCACAGAATTATTTATTTTTATACAGAACAATCTATACAACAGTTTCTGAAAACCCAACAGTTAAGGCTTTGAGCCCACTCTCTCTGCTGTTCATCATCTCCACTGACATAATGTAGCCAATGCCAGCTGAGCAACTTCAGCTTTACAACTTTGTTTTTATCTTTTTTGTTAACAAAGTGATGGATTCAGCCTTCTATAAGCACAGTGAACAATACTGATAAGTTGAGCTTCATTTACAGCAGAGTTCCTTCTGAACTACATAAAAACATCATGTATTAGTAAAATTTACTAGGAAAAAAATACTAAGACAATCCCATAACACATATTTTAATGGCAAACAATTTCACAAAATGTGATTGATGAGACTGTGCTGTACATCTCTGTATTGGCAAATAAACCCAGTAAACTTCAATTTCGAACAACTGTTCAATCTAGATGACAAGGAATCAACTCACTGGACGTTCAAGAGCACAGTAGCTCAGAAGAATGACAGTACAAATCATGCACACTGGGTCATGGGAAGGTACAAAGAACACACCCACAGAATAATGAGAAAAAAGAACACTTAGCTGCCATGCTGTGAATTGCAAAATTCAGATGCAAAATGCAGACAACATAGATCAGCTTAAACAAATCTAAACTGCAGGTAGAACTCAGATGGTCGCAGGATCTTAGATGTCTATTGTAATCCTCAGCATCCTATTGTAATCTCTGTTGTGGTCCTTAAGTCTTCAGCTGCCTTTGATCCAAGCTCTGAACCAGCACAGCAACATGAACACCTCATTTAATTGAGAAAACTGTTTTAAGAAAGCCTGTGAAAAAAGGCCACTAAACAAACAAACAAAAAAAAAAAGTGTGAAAAGTAAAAACAGCATGTGTAAGCTGAACTATTGAGCCAGTTAACTTAGCAGTTCAGGGAATCTGGAAGGAAAAGACTAAAGGTTGTAACTCCAAGAGAAAAAAAAAAATGCAGGACAAATATGTAAGATGAGCCATCCATCCAAGGAAACAGAGACAAAGCACTCTTCTTAGACTTGCCTGGCTATGTATAATACAAAGAAAGACGATAGTAATGCTTTGCTCAGAAGGTCATGAGTCCTCACTGTCTAATAAGTATCCTAAGCAATAATCAATTGCTATTTCACTTTTACTTTGCATACATCTTGCAGCACTCTCTGCATCTGATTAAAGCTGTCTTTGCTTGAGATTTGGGAAAGAAGATCTAAGTGGTGATCAGAATTGATCAGCTGATTCAGGCACAGTTTGCCTAAAGGCACCCAAGGATATGAATATGCAGTGACAGTATTGCTACAAAAAGCACACCAGTATTACTGCATTGGAAACCTGCTCTGGAGTAGACAGGCAGCAATCCTGCAACAACTGATAGGTGGAAGATTAACATACTGTTTCCAAAGACAAAGTGAAACCCAATTCTGCAGAAACATCTTGCTCACAGAATGCACACCTGTTAACTGTAAATCTATGCCAGGCATACATATTGCCTCCAATGTTACCAAAGAGAAAATCAAAAAAGATAAAAGGAAAAATGTTTTCCCTGCATGTTTCAGACACATGTACGTACAAAACTTATTTTTATAGTTCTGGCACCTATAACTGATCCTCACACAACTACAGTACAAACAAACTAAACTCGTAGATGAAGCAGAAATTAAAATCTGTCAGACAAGTGTTTGAGAAAAGGACATGGAGAAGGAAGAACTTTTCTGCATTCACCATGTGACCGCACCTGCATAATCTCAATCCACTATCACAACAGCAATCCTTAGCCACAAGCTGTTTGTTTCACTCTTCTTTTTCTTCTTCTGTTCATACAGCAGTTTAACACGGAAGGTCAAATCACCTGCTCAACCTTCCATACAGCCTCCTTCCTTCTGAAGAGCCAGATATAAAGCCTTGTTTAGGAATAGTTGAGCCCCAGCACAACGACAATGCAGTAAGCAATTATAGGTCTTTTAGGACCTCAGTACTTCAGGCTGAGCAAGATGGTCCCAAAAACCTTATCAGCTACATAAAGGTTTCTTCCCCAGAACAAAATGTTCACTCAACTCCCTTGTAATTAAAGGAAAAGCAAGATACTATTACACTCTTACTGACATGTATTATGGGTATCACTACAGTAAGTTCTCAAGGGAACTATCTGTATCTTCTGCACGTGAAAAGAAACGTGGGCATATTAGAGATAAACGCAACTACATTAAGCCACATTTCAGCAAAAGTTCTGAATAACATTTTGCAAAGACAGCCTGTTGGGATTTTATGGCCTCTGTCAGAACTGATGGAACAAAATGAAAGCCATGTAAAGGACCACAATGAACAACTGTTAATACAGTACCATAGGTTAACTCATAATTACAAGACACGTTGCCAGTGTTGATGCTGCCTAATCACTGCCTACTAAAACCACGCACAGTTTAATGATATCCCTGAAGAACATGGCTCTAAAGACAGCTCTGCTCACTGCGCTTTGAGTTCCGAGGTAACACCCACACACAAACGCTCATCTGTTGTATGGTGCCATGCTATTTAGTGACAGAATGTGAAATATGTTATAAGTAAAAGAAGTCTTCTGCAAAAGTTTGCTTTTTTAAACCAGAAAAAAGTCATCTGCATCACACTAGATAAAAGCTCAACATACCTTCTGAGCAGCCTTGGGGCCAGTGTCCCCAGACAGAGGAGGATTTTTCAGTTCCAGGCTTCTCCCAAAAATACTGGGACTCTTCTGCAAAATCACCGATTGTTTCTCCCGAAAACTGTCCTCCTGGACTCTGTTACATGGCTGGTCTGAATCACTGCAGAATTGCCTCAGTCTGTCTAGGGTTTGTAAACATATGTGGGGCTTTTCACACGTCTGGGGTTCTTCTTCAGTAAAAATACACAACAAAAACGTTAGTGAACTATTTTCTAAAACAGAACATCTATTAGAATGACCTCAGCCAGTAGTAGGGAACTCAGGCATTTAGGTCAGACTCTTTTCTGCATTCCCTATTCTCTCCCATTGCCTTCACTCTGCCCACCTGACAGAATTACATATGTAGTAAGCTTGGTTAAGTTTTCTAGAAAGTTAATATTCATCACCCTCTTCATATATGAGGAAAGAAATAGGTTTTCTTTTTTCTGAACTGGTTAACTGCAGAGCCACAGAATTAGCCGAGAATATTGGGATAAGTGATATTTCAGCATAGCTCTTATAGAAAATGTTGACAGATGACAGTGTTCCATAATGATAATTAATACCATCACAACCACAACACTGAATATAATTCCCTCTTTAAAAAGAACGTAGAAGTTCATTCTTTTTAATGGAGCGTAAATGTAATAAACTTCATACGAACTGATTTTTTTTTAACTAGCATCATTTATTTGTTACAATCTTGGTTCAAAGCAAGATGCAGCACAAGTATGGTGTCAGTTAACCTGCAGCGTGAGTCAAAAGACTGCTGAACCAACAAAGACTAGGAAGCGTTGTCTCAGAAAGAGAGGTAAAGCTCTGGAACAGGCTGCCCAGGGAAATGGTGGAGCCACCATCCCTGGAGGTTTTCAAGAAACGTGTGGCTGTAGTGCTGAGGGACACGGTTAGGGGTCACAGTGGTGATGGGAAGACGACTGAACTAGAGAATCTGGGAGGCCTTTTCCAACCTTAATGATTCAAAGTTGTAGCATTTTTGCCTGGGCACTTGGACTTCACCAATTAAACAACCTGATGACATTGAGTCAGTTGAAGGGAGTCTGCAGAGTAATTTCAGAGCAAGGCTCCAATATCTAGCTTCTGATTCAGCAGTACAGCCAGTACATTCATGGTGACAAATGAAAGATGTATCTTACACCCAACAGATACCTTCTGTATCATACTCTAATATATTTTATTTTACGTTTGACAACGAAGAACTGCTAACTGAGTACAAATGCTTGAAGGCTTGTTTAGGGTCAACTCACTTTTATCCTGAGTCTTCACTGGATTATAGATGTCATCTATAGTACTTTGTAGTAACTTGGTCTTCTTCTCACATGGTTCATTATTTTCAGTTGATGTTCTCCTTTTTGTGCTAACTTCAGAAGCCTGAAACATGAATTAAAGAAATTCCATTACTTTTATTCTATCCTCTCTCAAAGGTGATAATAAGTCTGAGGACGTCCTAAAGAGATAATGTAAAACACAATTAACTTACATACACAAAATCCTTAGCTATTTTAACTATCTACACTTTTGCTCATAAAGCAGTTTATGAGAAGGAACACTACAAGAGGAAGAAAAACAGTGTGTCCTGAGAACAAAGTTGGCAGTTGTGCTTGAAAAGAGACACCTACTGCTGCAACGTCTTCAAGAGGCAGCTCAGAGCCAGCTCTGCAGCCCACAGCTGAGCAAACCTTCCTCATAGCGTCATACCCCACGCTACCACCATATGTCTGAAATGAGCCTGTTTGTAAATCCTGATATTCTCAGCTCAGAGCCCCTCTCCCTGCCAGGTGCCCGGCTATTCACCTCTGGCTTCCTGAGGTTTTTCAAACAGGCTGTGGTAGAACATCCTCACCACGTTAATCCAAATTTAAAATCGCTACCCCAGCTGCAAACGCCCAAGCAACACCGTGAGTGCTTGTGTGGAACACCCCCCCACGCCAAAGCTCCCCCCTCCGGGCCGGTCGCACCACCAGCCTCGCACAGAGGCGGACCCAGGCCGAGACACCAAGCTGCACAAGGGCCAGGCCTGGCTCCCAGCCCGCCCCGCACCCCCGTTCCGCAGCGCACCGTGTCGGCGCTCCCCGCCGCGCCGAAGAAGCGGCTCAGCACCGGCTGCCCCCCGCCGCCCCGCTCCCGCCGCCGCCCGCGCTGCATGGCGACGGCTCAGGCCCGACGCGCCGGGCAGCGGCACCGCCTCCGCCGCCGGATGGAGTCCCGCCCCGGCCCCGCCCCGCGCTGCTGCGGAGCGCGGAGTGAGGTTCGCGACGCGGAGGAGGCGGGCATGGCGCGCTCGCTCAACTCCATCGTGGCCGTCTGTCAGAACATGGGCATCGGGAAGGACGGGAGCCTGCCCTGGCCCCCGCTGAGGTACGGCGGGCCCGCTGCCGCGCCTTCCCGCCGGGGTGGGCGGCGGACTACGTGTCCCAGCGTGCAGCGCGGCGCGCTGCCGGCCGGCAAGGGGGGGGCGACCCGCGCGGTGCTTGCTGGGACTTGTAGGCGGGAGGGCAAAGGCGGGAAAGCGGAGTCCGCGGGCACGGCCGGGCCGAGCGCCGGCAGCTTCCCGTCTGCTCCCCGCTTCTCCCTTCCCGCTGTCGTCGTTGCAGGCTGTTGCTGAGCCCTGCCGTGACGCTCTGCTTGTTTACTTGCCAGGAATGAGTACAAGTACTTCCAGAGAATGACCAGCACCTCCCATGCGGAAGGTAACGTATTTCTCAGTGCAGTTGGCCGCCTTGCTAAGGTTCGTGTGGTATCGGTCGCGGAAAAGATAGGGAGTGTTGCTTTCCAGCAGCTTCGGAGTCAACCTTCCGCCTTCCCCGAGCTCACCAGCCTGCGTGTTTGCAATAAAATCAGACCGAGAATCAGCTATTGATCTTAACTGGTTTTATGGCTCATGTTTCAGACTCACCACAGGTCTTCCTCCCTGCCTTCTCGAAGGTCCAGGGAGTGTTTTTTGGTCAGAAAGTACAAAAAGATGGAAGGTTTTTTTTTTTTTTTCGTACAGATTTAGGTTCAGCAGGTTTTTTTTTTTTTTTTTTGCCTCTGTTAGCTTATCTGTCAGCTTGTTTGCTGCAGGTAAACTTTGGCCATTTGTTGCACCGCCTGACCCTTGGGGTTTGCTTTGTCTGGCCAGGGGCTGAGCCATCCCAGCGTGTCAGAAGAGCCTAAATGTACTGCCTGTGTGTAACCGTACTCACGCAGCGTATTACACCTATTCAGTAACGCGCGGCTCTGCTGGTAACACGTAGCAATGGCATTCAGATCCAACAAGACCTTTGCAGCACAGTAATAGTTCAGACTTGTTGAAATAAAACCATTTGCAGCAGGCCCAAAAGGGCTGTGAAACTGAGTGGGTAAGAGGATGCAAAAACTGGAAATAGTCCACTTGTTCTGACTGCACACTTTCCACTGCCAAGAATGCAGTATTGCTACATTACCTCTGCTCCTCTCTTACAGAGGAAGTGCAAATAACCCTGTTCTCAGTGCATGTGAGTGAGAATAGAGTTACGGGTGTTTGGATTTGGTCAGAAGTAACTCAAGGGTGAATTCTAAAACGTGATTGAACATTCAGTGCTTTTCTTCTTTTCTTTGAATGAATCTGGCAGCTATGTGTAATCCAATAACCGGGATGATGGAACGTGCAAACAGCAGTAAATTCTGAACAAAAACTGTGCATTCACACTGTGAGAACTCTTCTGGCGTCAGTTGATCTTACACTTTACTCAGAGGGCTCAGCACCCTGGCACAGCTGCCCAGAGGAGCTGTGGGTCCCCCGTCCCTGGAGGTGCCAGGTTGAGTGGGGCCCTGGGCAGCCTGATCTCATGGGTGATCTGGCAACCCTGCCAAAGCTTGTACTTTGATAACTGTTAAAATTAATTTCGCATGAGGGAATGGAAGTCCAGCAGATGTCACTAAACAACTGGAACAAATCTGGTACAGAGCAGAAATACCATTTAAATAAATGATTTCTTATTCAGGTAAACAGAATGCACTGATAATGGGTAAAAAAACCTGGTTCTCCATTCCTGAGAAGAATCGTCCTCTGAAAGACAGAATTAATATAGTGCTCAGCAGGGAGCTCAGGTATGTATGATGAATAATAAATAACAAATACAAACCCAAAAATATGTGTAACAGTACCTCGTAAAGTAATTCTTAATGATTTGTATCCAATTAGGAAGTATCTCTTCTGTTGGTTCTGAGTGATATCGTTACTGTATAGATTTTTTTTCTCATTTATTTCTTAATCGCTTCATAAAATAATTACTACTTTGTGTAGTAAATACTAGTTCTCTTTGTACACATAAACCATCTGACACTTGTCAGTAGACCTTGGGACTCTAGTATTTCTTCAGTACCTTGTTAAATTGATGAATTTAATCTTTTTTAATTTACTGCCATTCACATTAGGGGGAAAAGAGTCTGTCCTTTTTCACAGCTGTCTTCTTGAGTACATCACTCACAATCACCCAAGTATTCTTAAACAAAAATATTCACTCAAAATGGTTTATTGATTTGGAATTTGTTACTGGGTTTTGGACAGAAGGTGGATTTGGGGGGATAAAGGCTTTGTGGATTGTTCTGCAAGTACTGATGTTCTAGAATTCAAGTAGAAGTTTGTATTTAACTATGAACGTTTGCATTCCTCAGATATTGTTTGTTAAAAACTTTATTTACGAAATCAAATCTATAATTTATAATGTCTCATAAGTCACAGTTAGGATTAAATTGTGATTGATTAAGCAGTTCTACAGTGAGTTGAGAATTCTAGCATAATCTAGTAATAATAGACATTTCAGGGTAATGAACTGATATGAAACATGTAGCCACTTGTAAATTCAGCAGAATACATTGTATGTCTTGATTGCATTCATTATGATGACAATATGTCCTTCGAATTTAGTAATAAAACTTTGTTTTTCCTAGAGAAGCCCCAAAAGGAGCGCATTATCTTTCCAAAAGCCTGGATGATGCCTTAGCTCTTTTGGATTCACCAGAATTAAAAAGTAAAGTAGACATGGTTTGGATTGTTGGAGGCACTTCAGTTTATAAGGTACGTTTTAAGTACTCTTAGATTAATATTTTCTGCACTGAGAGAAGGATGGCTCAAGTTATTTCCACTACAGGAAGTGCAGGGGCAAGCCTTTTCCCCATTTGACCTGGTAAACTCTATTGACAGAGCAAGCCTTAGAAAGAAACATTTTGATTAAAAAGTTAAAAATATCCAACCAAGTAACCAGATATTGCTCTTGCAGTGTCATACAGACATTGTACTTTTGAGAGCTTTTCTTAACTATCTAAATTGCTAGAGTTTCACACCAAGACTCGTACTGTTTTGTTTATTTTACTGAGAAAGGGAATGTATAAATAGGAAGGGGAATGACTGTTTACACAGGTTGATAGTGATAGGACAAGGGGGAATGGTTTTAAACTAAGACAGGGGAGATTTAGGTTAGATAAGTTAGATAGATAGGTTAGAGGAAGTTTTTCACTCAGAAAGTGGTGACACACTGGACTGGGTTTCACCAGAGAGGCTGTGGATGCCCCCATCCCTGGCGGCACTGAAGGCCAGGCTGGATGTGCTCTGTGCAGCCTGCTCTACTGGTTGGTGACCCTGCCCATGGCGGGGGGGTTGAAACTAGGTTATCTTTGATGTCCTTTTCGACCCAGGCCATTCTGTGATTCTAGGATTCATGAAAGGAAACTGGCTATAGAGAATGTGAGAAGAAAGAAAACCAACATTTTCAGCCAGAGTGTCGTGCTTTATGGAAGGATATGCACATAAGAAAACAGAATTTAAGAGAGTTAGCAGGTAATAATAATGTCAGGAATAAGAGAAGATAAAAGGGGCTAAACATAGGACAGAACATAGAGCTGACTCATTTTCCCATCCAGCAGGCAGACATCCCGACTGCTCCCACTGCCTAGGTTTTTCTTGATGTCTGTTCATGTGCCAGAAAGTGTATGCCACTTTATCCTCAGAACTACCTTTGCAGAAGGCCATGTATGACCAGCAGTTTTCCTGCAGATGCCAAGTCCTCCTCTTCTTAAGTAAGGTGCTAGCTGTGTAACAAGGTCTGCAGTAAAACCACTCTTCTCGTTGTGCTGCTTCCTAAGCCATCTTTTTCTCCCAAACCATTCCTCTCATATTCATCTGGTACGCATACAAGATTTAGCCAGCTCTCTGTGCCTCCATACGCTGGAGACCCTGAAGTCACCTTTTCAGCCTCTACACAGATCAGGGTCTGCCATTTAATTCTCAATGGATTTCATTATTTTCTCATATGATTTGCACACACTGTCGGAACAGTGCCATACAAAAGATGACGTCCATCAACCTTAGTTCCTTGCACACGAGTCAGGAGAAGCATTCATTCTTCTGATTTAAAAAAAGAAAGTCTCTGAATTTTTAAAGCATACTTTTCCTGATAATTATGGAAAACATTCTTGTGCACTCTAGTCATTTCAGGTACGCAGGAAATGTACTCGATTCTTGTCTAACACGTAGGTATGAGATGTGTGATTAAGAGGTCATAAACTGTTAATATTTCTTACATATTTGGTAGGAAAATGCAGTTCAAAGTTCTTCCTGCCTATGCTTTTTGTTTCTTTTGTGTATCTCTTCTCTGCACCCTAGGGAATATATTTTTCAGTGAAAAATAAAAAAAAAAGCCAAGGTAGTTAGGTGTCATTAAGGCTGTAAGAAAAACATGATGCATATGCAAATGGCCTGTAAAAGATTATTGTTACTCTGCCTTTCTTTTAATTATTTATTTACTTGTGTCTTGTAATCCTTTTTGTATGTGGTGAAGTCCAGCATGCATTTGATGTCAAATGCACTCAATCTGTGTTCATGTATTATCATAGAAACAACCTGTCCTTCACTCTTGGCCATTAAAGTGCTTGCTTTCTGGTAGTAAGTGGCAAATTCATTTCTGGAAACAGATTCTCTTCAGATTGGGTGTAGCAGCACATAGTGAGCAGTAGTCTACATTTGACTTCTAATTCTGCAGGATGCAAAGTGTGAGCATTTATGCCTGCACATTGCCCACATATTCATCCTGTTCTGCAGAGTCATTATTTTTGTTTATTCATACAGGAAATCCTGTGTTAGAGGGTTGTTGGGTTTTTTATTATTATTCTTATCTGGCTGCTGTACAAAACTGCAGTTTTTGAAACACTGATTAATATTTAAATTATAAATTAGCAGTTTTGTTCAGGACTACTTTTGCAACCTATTACTGTGCTGATCAGTATAAGGAATGTAATTCAAAGCCTCAGGTGTTTTCCCTCTTTCGAGTATTCACTCAGGCTATTTCAAAGGAATTCTTAATCCACTGGGGATAAATCTGGCAGTTTTGTAAAGATTTCTGCATCCATGATCTTAACGTGATCTTAATTAAAATTTGATGGGAACCATACACCTCCACCAAAACTGCAGGTAGTATTTTAGTGCCTATATTAAAGATGTAAAAAGGATTGCTGGAGTATTTCCTTTATGTCAGGTAGAGATGTGTGGGAAGTAAAAATACCAATCAGTAATTGAACTGAATCATTTTATTCCGTAAATGTTGATACTTTCTTTTAAAGCACTGCTTTAATCTCAGTGCTTTGAATGCCTTGAAAGTTTGGAACTCGTTGTGTTCATTAAGTATAAGAAAGTGGTTATACATACTTCAGTGAGTAAGTGCAGTAGGAGTGGTTTGAAGTAGGTACTGCTGAGAACATCACATTTCTAGCAATCTGGGGGTTTAACCCAAAGTTCAGATCTTTCTAATCAGGTGGAGCTTTATGAGGACAAGCCTTGATAAAGAGAGCACACAGCACTGGAGAAAGCGCTGTGCTTTTCCTTTCACATCTCTCTTGCAGATGATATTCCCTACTCCAGCCACCAAGTTCTCTTGTATTCCTGATCCTTTACCTTGTTTCTGTTCCTTCTTACTCAGAAGTAACACTGTAGTGCCTGCTAAATAAAACCTATTTGCATCTGGGTACTGCTGCACAACAGTGCTGTAGAGAGATGTTCTTCACCAAGAAGAGCCAGTGCATTATGGTCCCAGTAAGAATGATACCTGTACTCTGTAAAGTGTCATTTTCAGTGCTGTTTATTAGAGCTGACGCTTTAAAGAAGGGCAGGATAATGTAGGTAATCATAATGCCTTTTTGATACGGGGAACCCCAAATTTTGTAGAATTGAACAAGCCTCTAATCCACATGAAACATGCCTTGCAGACCCCATCTTTGTAAGGGGTTACCACATTCAGTCATTCAAGCTGTGGATGTCTTTGGGGCTGAGGAAGACTATTAGTGTCATTCTTGGATTCTTCACCACTGCGGCTTTTCTACCCTGGTTGATCAGTTATACTTGGCACAAGAGTCTTGGACTTAGGGAGGTGGCATCCAATCACCATTCAGGTGGATACAGAAGGAAGCTGTCTCTTCTGGGACTTACTGACCTTTGTAACAGAAAGCAGAACAGCCAGATACAGTATGCGTTTTAGTGGCAACAGGGACACATGAGTAGTGTTGGTTTTAGGAAGCAATAGCAAAAAGGACTGAAAGCAGTCCTCCATTTTTCAAAATGGTTTACGAACATCCTTCTACTTCTGAGTGCCTTTAGGGATAATGAAAGGCTAAGCACTTTTCAGCTGTGCCCAGTGACAGAGCAAGGGGTAATGGGCAGAACCTAGACACAGAAAATTCCATACAAACATGAGTAAAATCTTCTTTATTTTGAGAGTGAGAGAACACTGGAACAGGTTGCCTGGAGAGTTTCATTCTCTGGAAAAATGTGCCTACCTGTTTTCCTATGCAACCACCTGTACGGGAACCTGCTTCAGGGGGGGTGGTTGGAATAGGTGATCTCTCCAGAGATCCCTTCCAACCCCTGCAGTTCTGTATTTCTGAGAGCTTTTGGTGTGACTTGTTGTCTGAGGTCTTGCTCAGCACAAACCATCTTTTTAAATTTTGCCTTGACACCGGTCGCTTTGTTGGGTTTTTGTTCTCCTCATGCAGACACAAGGTATAATATTGCCTCCAGTGAAGCTTTCGGACTTCTCACAGCATAAGTTTACAATTTTAATTTCATTATATCTCAGTGTGATACCATGCTGGATTTTGCAGAAGGAGCTGATGTTGCTATTGATTGGATGGATGAGGAAAGAAGAGTGTGACAGCCCAGCAAGGGCCAGTGGGTCATAGCAATTACAAAGACGTTGTGTGGCTTGAGAAGCATCTTTGGTTTTGCATGAGCACTCGATGTTTTGAGAGCCTTCTGCTGTCTCCTGAGTGCTTGTGTGTTGTCAGCTTGCAGTAGTGACTCACTTAGTGTCCCCTGGGCCTCTATTAGCAGTTGGAGCATGTCACATAGGCAGACTTTGTGTCTTGGTTTCATCTCCAAGAAGTTTAGTTCATTAACATCACAATTGCTCCCAGTGCAACCAAAGCATGGTAAGTGGGGACAATTGGAGGATTGTTTTCAAAACCACATTTATTTTCTGAGCTGAGATGCTGATATGGATGCACTCCGTGTGGAAGTAATGTTTCTTAATTGTCTGTTAATGGAGAGCTTCAGGTCTTGGTTTTGACTCTAAATAATAGTGCAGCCTGGAGAGACTAGTAAATCTGCTCAACATGTCAGTCTTTTAAAACTGAATTTAAACAAGAGTGTTTAAAATCCGTTTAGAACAACATCTGGATTTTGCCAGGGATAGTGTGACTTAACCCTTTCAGACAGCACAGCACTCCGTTAGCCACTCACTCGCTCTCCCCAGGTGGGATGGAGAAGAATTATAATATAAAAGTGCAAGAGCTCGTTGGTTGAGACAGGGACTAGATAAAGCAAAAGTTGCCTGTGCAAGCAAAGCAGAGGAAGGAATTCGCTTGCTGTTTCCCATTGACAGGCAGATGTTCAGCTGCTGCCAGGCAAACAGAGCTCATTACGTGTAACGGTTTCTTGGGAAGACAAACACTGTCACTCTGAACATCCACCCCTTTTCTCCTTTACCCCAACTTTGTTGCTGATCATGATGACGCAGACATCTCTTTGTTCAGTTTGGGCCCTGGTTCTGTCCCTTCACAGCTCCTGGTGTGCTCTCAGCTCCTTGCTGTTAGAGCAGAGTGAGAAGGTGAAAAAGACTTGTCTTGCACTGCTCTGCAACAGCCAAAACACTGGTGTGCTGTCACCACTGTTTTGATCAAAAATCCAAAAGACAGCATCTTCTGAGCCTGTACAAAGAGAAGTAATTATCCCTGACAAAACCATGACAAATAGGAGCTCTAAGTCCAGAATACCTCCAGGTATTCAACAGGGGCTTTTTTAGAAAAATAAAATGTGCCTAGACTTACTTCTGTGCAAGGAATGGTCTTGTATGTGGTAGTTTCTAAGTGTTCCGTGTGAATCTTGCGTTATAGAGATAACCAAACACAAATCACTAAGAATGAACCTACCAGCAGAAGAAAAACTAGCAGCAAAACTTAAGAAAGAAAAAAAAAGAAAAAAAAGGGAAAAAAAAAATGTAGTCATAACCAAGGCCTCTTCAGGCTGTGTGTCAAACCAGCTTTCCCCTTGGCAAGACAGGTTTTTCTACTGCATCTTGAATGTTTAAAATTGTCTTTTGTAATTTATACATTCCTACTCAGCTTCTTGCTTTCTCTGTGCTTCAGAAGCAAACAATGGTGCTCAAGGTCACATTGCTGAAGTACAGAGTAGTATTCATGTATTAAATTTGGAGAACTTGTCATTTTGGAACAGAACAAAGAGTTCTTTCATATGAAGTTTTGTTATTTTTACTTTTGAGTTAGTAGCTAAGCTGGGCAGTAAGTGATGCTGACAAATCATATTTGGGTAAATTATTCAACAAATAGGCTTAAGCTGGAAAATTAAATTTCCAGTAATCTCCAAGGGAAAGTTTTGTCTAATATCCGTGCTGAGGTGTCTTCCTTATGTATTACTATTTGACATACTGTTTTTGGTAATCTATCCCCTTTAATTCTTCAAAACTGCTGAATGATTAAGTTGCTACTTGTATGTAGTGCAGCACGTCTCTTGCAGATGATTAATTACCCTTTTAAACAGAATTTCTTAATTAAGTTTCACTGGGTTTTGAATGCCCTGAGTGAGTTGTGGATGCCAAATTTACTAAGCTTCACATCTTCACTGTTGCATAAAGATCACTCCTTCAAGAGAGAAAAATAGTAATTTGAGTTGCTAGTTTGTGGCTTTTTTCATGCCTACCAAAACTTTATTGCCTGCCAGAACTTTATTAACTAATACTACTATACTTAATTTTACAGAGTAAAATATACTTAATTCTACAGAGATACTCAGGACCTATCTGCAGGCTTACCTATGTGACCTATTATGGGTAATCTGCTTTAGCAGGGAGTTAGACTCAGTAATCTCTTGAGGTCCTGTCCAGCCCCTGCAATTCTGTGATTCTGAGAAAATGCACATTTTAAAGATTGCATTTTAACGTGTCTGAATTTCCTACAAACCTAAATATACCAATCCTAAATATACTGATGTTATGGCCTTAACCACATGTAAAACAGTGCTTTTAAGATGGGTAGCTGCTGAAACAGAGGCTGAATTATGCACTTCCATTTGGTTTTGAAGTGTTATGTTCAGCCAGAGATGTGAACAAGGTCTGAGAACCACTTACAAGGGAGCTGCGTAGGTAATGTGTTTTTCTGTGCTAACGTGCTGTACTCTGCAGGTCCCAGTGCCGTTGTTCCTGTGTAGCACTGCTGTCAAAGAACTTGCTGCAGAGAGCAAGCTTCTCTGAGTTTTCTGAAGCCATTGACGTGGAGGGCATCACGCTACAGGCCTGAAAGATTTCTCTCATCTTATGAGAACCAGTATGAAAAGCAGTGTACTAAACTGCATTGGCTTCTTTGTTCTCTTTCAAACTTAACTAGTCTGGCTCAATCCTGTTAACATTTTCGAAACCTGGTTACACTGTGTGGAAGTGTATTACTACTGAGCTACAGGTAAATGACAGCATCTCAAACATGTTTTTTCCTTGGAAACTAAATTCTGTATCTTCAGACTGAGTGACTGGCATAGTTGTCCAGGTCTATGGAGAGAATCACTTCCGGCTGTGGTGATGTAGGTAATCTGAAGGAAGCAGAGTGGTTGTACTGCCTGTACTTCCTTTCCCTGTTCCACCAAATTCATGATAATATCACTTAATTTGTGCAGGTGTACGTAGTCCAGAGTGGTCTTGTTTCCAAAGATTGCTGTCTTCCCAGTATTAAACGAATATAACTGTTGGTTATTGTAATGCCAGTGAATGCTTCTTCATGGAAGAATTCTCTCATATGTACTTGAACAAGGTGGCAATGCTAAGATAGTTTTACTCTATTCTTATTAATCTGTTTGAGAAAGGTTTATAGGGATCTTACTACAATTGCATAACATAGCTTTTGTATAAAAGTGACAAGCTTACAGCACTACAACTGATGGTACTATCCTTCTGTAGAAATGTGTGTTTTGTAAGAATATGTCCTTGAGAAATGTAGCTTTGCCTCCTGTCGGTGCTTCTTACCTAGGAACAAATAAAATCATAGGAAGCTAAATTACAGCATTTTTTTTGCACTGGTCTTGTTCCTTGCAGGGAACTGGTGATGGGAGCTACCACAGCATTCCCTCCTTCACCAGGTGTAGCCCTAGCAGCTCAGAAAAAGGAAGGGGATTACCTTGCTCAGCCAGGCCCTGGGAGCACGGACAGGAAGGGTTTTTGAAAGTGCTGATTCTCACAGTCATCATGGTCACTCTTCTAATTGAGAAGGCTTACTTTGATAAGTCCTGTTACCTACGTAAGACCTAAAGCTTTGGGAGATCTTTAGCTGTGATTTTATTTTTTTAATGTGTAAAATAAATGCTTTAATACTCTTGTGGCTTCAGAATGCATTTTAAGTGTTGAAAAACAGAAGAGAAGTGGACAGAATGTTTCTTTTGATTTTTTTTCTCTTCTATATTGTTCTGGCATTTTGTTTGGATTGGCAGTGTTGTCATCTAGCAGCAAAAAGACACTTCAGGAAGAAGTGCTCCTTTGCACAGCTACTTTGTCTGTTTTACTTATTTTATGTAATCAGGAAAATTGGAAGACAGTGTGCGTGCATCCTTCTAAAACCTGCAAATCTTTGAATGACTGAATATAATTGGTTCCTTCTACAGAAATTGGTTGCTATGCTGTCTGATTTGCAGTGGTTTGGTAATTAAACCTATAAAAGATTAATTTTCTATAGTACTTCTGAAACTGCTTGTAATGTGCAGCTATTTGTTGCAGAGATTTAGGGTTATTTTAACCTGTGTTCTACAAAGACAACTAATTCAGGACAGTTGTCCTTTAAGTACAGACTTAATCTGTATTAATCTTGTATGGCAGGCTGTCCAATAAAGCTGCAGATTATGGGGAAAATGATTCCTAGGTCATCTACTTCTTGATGTGTGATTCAGAGACAAGCGTATTGATGGTTACTTGGAAAAGACCAAAAAGACAAGGGGATGCTAAAATCTTTTCATGGGTCTCTGAAGCATATGTGAGTAACAGAGGGCTGGTTCACCTCTGGGGTGACTTTCCTGGGACAAGAGAACTTGTCTTGACACCTCAGCAGTCCTGTCCTCCCTTTCCTTTGGAACATCATCTCTGTTGGAGTAATCTTCTGGTGTTTCTGAAGGAAAGCTATAGCGTTAATAGCCTGTGCTCTAAGATGAACTGCTGCCAGCTTTGCTTTTCCCTGTTCCATCAAGCTGTAAAATCTTTAAAAGTTTGGTAGCTGCTATGAAGCAAATACCCTTACGTGGGGAGCAAACACCTATGCAGTTCCAAGTACAGGTACAAATATGATCATAAGACAACTGAGTGGATTATGGGAGGAGAGCTCAATAAATGAAGATCACGCCAAGGATGAAGTGTTGTCCTTTTGCTTTAAAAGTCTCCCATTACCCTGATACAGCTACTTCTGACAAGTCCTCCCCTGAAATGTAGCTTTTCTGTTACTGCAGTGTCTCGAATTTTTCTGGTACCCATGTACCTACTGGAAATTGTCTGTGGGATATCATGTTAGCTGCCTGATCAGTAGCATTATATATTATTCCACATTCTGTCTAAATAGTCAAGATTACTTACATCTATATATTATATTAAAATGAAGTATTATTCACCCTAATGCATTCCTTAGAATAAATGTGCATAATACAGCATCACATCATTAAGCTCAGAGCAAGTATGTCAAAATTCTATCAGATAGCACTGTGCATCCTCTTAATTTGTGTTCTGTACAGAAAAAAAAATAAAAATTAGATAGAGTATGCTGGGCAAGACTGGAGTGAATAATAAGAGAACATAAGTGAAGAAGTGCCATAATCTTCTTAGAAATTCCAGAGTTGTCATAAAGCACTTCCAGTGCCTGCAAGTGTCCGCGAACGCATAGTAGTATTTTGCAGAGTAGATGTCAGTGTATAGTCCTCTCTGAGCAGTTTCATTTAGGGACTCCACACGTGGAATATTTCATGTTTAATACAAAATCTGCTTATGTCAGTTTTCTGAAGGTGCCGTCAGGGAACTGAAAGGACCAGCTCCACCCAGAAGGATGGGATGCTGGGACCTAGAGGCAGTATCCTGGACAGCGCAGCACAGCTTCACCAGCAAAAGGGCTCACAGTGGTGAGGCAGGTCTTCAGAAAACAGCAAAGGCCATGAAGGTAGCCAGGGCCAGGCGTGCATTCTTTTCTGCTAATGCAGAAGCCTTAACTGAAGCACTAGGAGAGTTCCTATTGACTTGAGTGAAAAATTGATTTATCCCTCTACTACAAAAGATCAGTATCTCAGTAAACAGAACACAGTATTATGTATTTATTTGTGAAGGAAGTCTTCTGTTATTCTGCAGATGTGTGTTTCAGCAGCTGGCCCTTAGTTGGGCCAGAAAGAAAGTATGATGGTCATCAAGAAACTCGATGAACACTAGTTCAGTGCAGATAGATATTGTTGTGCTGTAACTTCTGTTTTAAGGTATTCTCTAGAAATAGAGCTGCTTTTCTAGAAACCAATTTCTCAGCATAGCTAGCAATTAATTTTACTGGATTAAGTTTAAAATTACTTGGTTCCTCTACTTGTCAAAGTAATACCTTATGTATTATCACGGTGAATCATTTTTAACGATGTATTGCTCATTGCCAACTTGGGGGAGTGGGAGAAGCAGCAGTAAAGCACTTCAACACATATATTGTAACCAGGCACCAGTACAACACATTTAACTCATGAGTTTGTGTGTTCATTAGTAAGGATCTCACATAGAAGGTGTCCTTTTCAACTTTTTCATTCAGGAAGCCATGAAACTTAACATTGCGTTACAGGTTTCAAACAGTGTTTTAACACAAGGTTATTAAAATTTATTTTCATTAAACATGAATAGTACTTCATGAATAGTCCAGGTGTCCTACCCAGAACAATTCAACCTGGTTTACTTTATTTTTAAAGGCAGCAATGGAGAAGCCCATTAATCATCGACTGTTTGTGACAAGGATTTTGCATGAATTTGAAAGTGACACATTTTTCCCAGAAATTGACTACAAAGACTTCAAACTTCTCACAGAGTAAGTATCAGAACGTATAATTCTCCTGTAGCCTAATAATTCAAATGTGTAAGGATCCTGCTAAAGCCACGTTCTGTTTGAGTTAGAGATGGAAATTTCTGCTATTCGCTATAGTTACTTTTACACTATCTTTGTCACGTTCCAGACACAAGATTAGAGGAAGCTGGGAGTTGGCAAAATCTCAAATGAATGCCTCAAAAATGAGCAGGAAAGGAACTCTGTCTTTCTGCTTCCGTTTTGGTTTCCAGCTAATTACAGACCAGCAGTAAAGAGAAAAAGTGTGACAAGATGGGCTCTCTGTCCACAACCTAGGGCACAGGAATGGGTTGGCATTGAAGGTGTAGAGAATAAGTGGGGGCAGTGCAGAAGAATGCGGCCCAGACAGACCAAATGAGTGGGGAATGTTAGTTGCATTTTTCAACTGAAACAAATTCCGAGGTGCTCTGTGCCCTCACGCAAGCCTAGTGTAATATCCTGATTCCTGACACCAAAATCCTCATCTTTCTCTGGGTTGTTTCCCAGGTATACGTTGGTTTCGGTCGATGAAAAGAAATCAGAATTCAGTCTTTATGTAATGTAGGAGATAATTCCCCCACTGAAATGAAAACTAACAGATGCTGACCTGGGAAGAAAAGTTTAAAATTCCGTGCTCCCTTAATGTCAACATTACTCATACAAAGTTCTTACTCTGTCACAGGGAACTGAAGTGATTTTAGGAGTATCTATTATTAAAAAAATTGTTTTAGTAACCAAAATAGAGGGGAACACTTTGCAGTGGTTAGCGATCACCTATGTATACTTGTAGGAAGCATTTAACATATCATTTCCTCTAAACCATGTAATCAAAAGCAAAACAAAAAAAAATTTGTGAGTCACTTCTCCATTTACAGACATTTTAAGTAATGTGGGAGGATTCAGTCAAAATGTTTGTTGCCTTTTTCATCTGCTTTACATCATAGTCTACTTTTTAGTTTAAAAAGATGTACACAAATGTTGCTGACAGTAGTTAATGTGATTCCCAAAACTAGTTTATAGTTAGCGTTCCTGTGATAAGGATGCTATTTTCATCTCTTTACCTTGGGTAAATTACTGATGATTTATAATTATATTATTTTCTACTTTTTATCCTTTGCTTCTTACTTCTCCCCTCTCCAGATACCCGGGTGTCCCTACTGATATTCAGGAAGAGAACGGCATCCAGTACAAATTTGAAGTGTATGAAAAATCTGTCTTGGCACAATAAAAACAAGGCTTTCTTTAGTTCTGTATGCAACTGGGCATTTTAAATTAGGAAATCTTATTGATTGAAAATACATGTTACATACATATTGCATCACTGTGACAAAATCCTGCTTGATAGTACAGTTTCTCAATAGTGAAAGATCCCAGAAAACATAACCCCACAATTTTAATGTGTACCCTGCAGTGTAAGTAGGAGCATAGTCAGCAGCATTTGCAGCTCCCATTGACAGTGAGAGCCTGCAAGGAGGGATCCTTAACTCCCTTTCACTGCTAATCAGTCTGAGAGCAGGAGAGGTTGTTGTTTTCTTTTTTTTTAACTGTAACTTCCAAAAGTTTGCTGACTTTTTTTGTTTCCCTGAAGTATTTTTAAAGCACAATCTTATGACACAATTTTGTAGGAAATTCAAGCAGTGTTGCCCTTCATTGTTTCACTAAGTCTTCATTCTAACATCGGCAAGGGTTGCAGTGGACAACTGCAAGTTTATGCAATTTGTGGCTGTTCAGCAGGGCGTAACATCGGCCGTTTTTCTGTGAGAAGTTTAAACCTCTATTTTGCATGCTTTTGAAAAGCAATAACCAATTCCTATCTATCGTAAGAGAAAACCACACCAAGTGTCAGCTTTGAACACCTGCTGAATTTCCCATGGCAGTAAACTGATGCAAAGAATAATTTTTGTTCTCAGTTTTCTCTGTGTTCCTTTTCCAGGTATAAAAATTTAAGTGCTTAGATGTGCTGATCTTTTTCCATATCTGCTGATTTTTTACATCAATCAATAAAGTTTTAAATATCAATATTATATGCTTTCATTAAATTGCAAAAGCGTACTGCATTTTAATTTGCCAACACCTTGTGAAATGGAAGAAAACATTCTGTTGCCAAGGGGATTTGGTGTTTTTCTGGTATTTTTTGTTATTTTGTAATGCAAGTCACAGTGACCCTGACAAGAGAAAATAACCTCCCAAAAGCATTTATTATGTACCAGTTAATATCAAGAGACAGGTCAGTGTTAAAAGCTCTGCACAGCTCATCTGCAATGTACTGTATTTATGGCAACTGACATTTATTTAAAGTGGAAGCAAACACTTCATGCAGTGTTAAATTACACTGCGATACTGATGTGAACATAGATGAGAAAATTTCTGCCTAAGCACGTATTGCATGAGATACAGTTGAAAAAGTTTTGCAGAATGACTCTGGTTTCAAAGAACTTCCACTTGGGTGCAGATGATTCTTCAAGGAATGCAAGAGGAAGTTTCTTTTTGTACAATGGCTTAATCCTCTCCAAACTTAGCTACCTTCACTTGCCACGTTCTACACCAAATGAAGTTAATTTATGACTCGAGGAAATGAGAACTTTTGAAATAAAATTGTAGAGAATACGTTAGTGACACAGATTCATTGCTACGCCACTCTGCCAAAAACATGCAGTTTTGGTGTTCCATTTTGTTTTAGTAAAAACACTGCATTTGGATGACACTTTTTTGCATTGGACGGTCGTGATATGCCATACAAATTCCAGTTAAGAATTATGAATGTGTATTTATTTGCAATGAAATTTGGTTCAGAAGAAATACTTCATTTTAAAGATAGACGTACCAACCAGTGGCGAGTTAGATACTGCTTGACATAAATAGATGCACAGAAGGATGTAAGTCTCCTTGTGTTTGCAAAGACAGTTTGCTGACAGGTGCACTGTTACCAGAGGACGGTTATTTTGCAGGATTTTAAATCTGTGCCCTTTTAGAGATAGCTCAGATTGTTCATGAAATAGCTAAAACAGGAAGAAACAAGTTACTGGCTGGACATTGTATGGGGCTGTGTTCAGAAGCAGTACTTGGCTGTTTGACAGGTGGGCTCGGAAAACACAGAACAGCTGTGTGCTGCTCACCTAAATTGGGCATTGAACCCATTGCCATCCTTAATATATGAATACTTTATACTGTTGTTGGAAGAAGAAAATATCTTTCGATCTAAATAGAACTTCCCCATGCTTCGTTTACTCCCATATCTCACAGATGTATGATGCTGTGAAAAGCTAGATCCTAGTGCACGGAGAAATGTCATGTTTTTCCTCATTTCCATTCAGCTAAATGCAATGAATAGCACCACGAGTGACAATATAATTACCAATCACCAAGAAGAAAAGTGGAGTGCAGATAGAATTTAATCCCCCTCATTCATGCTTTCCCAGGAACAAAGTGTTCTAAACAGGTTAAAAATTAAATTTTTAAGGATAGTAGTTCTAACAAGATTGGTAAAACCATAGGGTCCACATAAGAGGTGAAATGCGAACCATTACTGTTTCTGTTGCTTGTCTTTTGTTCATTATCTCTCTTGTCTGAAAGTGGGCAGCAATTTCCATGTGGTTGTAGAAAGCTAATGTATTAAGTAGCTCACTCGCGAGTATTGTTAGGGTCACAGTGTATTCAAGGACAGAATTGGGAACATTCCAGCAACAAATTGCAGCCATGGAGAACAATCCACGAAGAAGAAAGGTAAACACTAAGTAATAGGAGTTTCCTAATTTAGCCAACAGAATATTAGTAAGGGGAAGACAGGAAGGGAAAAATGATAGTGATGAGCTTATGCATGTCATCTAGAGCATCAAGAGCATTTGGCATGATCTCTTAACTAGGACCAGACAACCATACTGTCTTCATCAAACTACAGCTAATTTATCAAAGGCTTAAATCATTCTAAAGTGTTTAAAAGCAGTGCTATTAAAAAAAGAAAGATGTGAGCAGGCAGTGGCTGATTTGGAGAGGAGGGAAAAAGATACAGGAAGGCTTGTTTGCCCACGGTTTCTGACAGTGGCTAAGAGGAAGCCTGACAAAACTTCCTTCGGTATGAGACAAGAAGATACTTAACTCATCAAGGGTTGTGCTTTGACCGTCCCTGCCTGCCCAGTAGGAATGAAGCCTACCCAGTTAGGATCGGTCAGAAAAGTCTGAAGAGGCAGGTCCTGAAAGAAAAGGGTGAAGATGGGGAAAAGAGGAGTAAGAAAATTGTTGTTTTCTAAAAAGATTACACAATTCCTTGTGTTAGTTTGTTCTGCAATGGTAAATATTACTGCAAAAACATTTTAAGACTGCCCCGGGGTAGAGTACTTGTAAAGTACAGCAAAGAAGTCAGGCGTGAAGATTAGATAAAATCCTATCCTGAAGTGCCTAAGCTGCATCTGAAAGCCTAAATCCCACCCCAGAGTATCCAGCAGCCCAAGGGTGAGCACTGTGCCCAGGCTGGTCTTCTCCTGGGGAAAAGCATACAACTGTCTGGCTCCTTATAGGGAACTACCCATCTTTCATTGACCTTCAACTATAAAGACTTCTACTTGCTCTGGGGTGAGTCCTGTGCTGTTTTTTCCATTTCCATTGCACCGATCATTGCGTGTCCTTTCACGTGTCATCAAAATGAGAGTTTGTAAGAAAGTCTTTTATCAGATTAACTGACGTGATTGGAAAAAGAAATTACAAGCTTTCAGGCCTGGAGTCCTTTTCTGATTACATTCTCAATTGAATGTTTATCAGAAGAAAAACTCAAGTGACTCTTTCTACTGATGCATCTGTGGGGCCGGTAGCCCCTCATGATGAGCAAACCAGTAATGTCATGCCCTTCAGGCAGACCTAGATGATATGTACACGAGTGTCCAAAGTACACTAAGAGGTAGTGCTTTTGGTGGCTCTAAGTGGGTTGTGTGACACGCAGAAGAAAGATAATTAATTTCATAATTAATTCTAAATTAAATTTTCCTCATTTATCTTTGGTAAAAATAGGCATTCTGTAAGTGGAGTTTTTCTTTCCTCACTTAGTACTTCTGTGCTTATTGCTATTTTGGTCAGCTAGAATTGATTTCATCAAAATGTTCAATCTCAGTGTCCTTCATGCACTTAACATTCTCTTTCCGATGGAATCTTGCTTCTCTTGTCATACAGCAGCTACACCACTGTCTACTGCATAATTCACAGTCTATCTTTTGGAGGATATAATTCCAAATACCTTGAGAAACTCCTGCAGTGCACAAGGGGTACAGAGAACTTTCTGCGTTAGCTTCAGTAATCGTGCATTTCATCCATCATCAAACTCTATAACCCATGGGAGGTAGTAAAGCAGGTATGTTCACTATGGCACTGGGAGCGAGGGGGATATCTCCTGCCTGGCTCACACGCCCCGAAACGTGGCAACTGCACGTTTACAGGCTTAGCATATACGTATCACATTTCCAAGAACTTGGTTACGTATACATTGGGTGTCCCCCTTTCTGCCTGGAGTGCGGGAGGGTCTCTGGTCCTATTTGGTGGTCGTTGGATGAAGGCGTACTGTGAAACCTTAGGGGGGTTGCGTTGTGTCTCAACAGCAACTCTGCCTCCTTATTTTCACAGGACCACCCATCGAGGTGCAGTCAGCGACTCTGCTTATCTTCACTGGATCCTCCACTGTGTTGTCAATTCTGCCTCCTTATTGCCACCCCCCAACCCCGACCCCCCTCATTGAGTTGTTGCAAACAACAGCTCTACTTATCTTTGCTTGTCTTCCAGGACCTCGCATTCCTATTGTGTTCCTCCCTGCACAAGTTATGATTCCTAATTCAACAAAGTTACAGTTTCCTTGATTCACCGGTATCTTAGTTACATTCATATGAAAGAAGTAAGTCTGTATCTTCCATGTTAGAGACAAATATCCACTTAGCCTGTTCGGAATATTTATATATATGTTCAGGAAAGAGAAAAAAAAAAGAAAACTTTTGTAATCAAACTGTAAATGTCAATTTTTTTTCTTGTTGGTGCTATGAAAGTTTCAGATGGAATCGATCATGGCTTGTGCAAATTTCAAACAGGTCCGTTAATATTGAAAGTAGTACTGAATGTCTTGAACTCTTACATGACTTTTCATTACGATTAGAAAGTAAGTACTGTGACAAAAAATCACTATAAGGAAATAAGTAAGTTCTTACTGTATGGCGGAGAACTTATTTTGCTACTGTCGTACTTCAACAATATGTCTGACACTGTCGTGTTAACACATTTAGAAGTAGGAAGGCTGCTCTGAAAATAATGCTGCTTGCTCGATGATGTTGCCCCGTGACAGCAAAGGCAGACATCGGTGGTATGGCAAGCAGAGGTTGAACCTTCTTGACAGTGTTCTGTTACCTTTAGTTGCCACGTGCCATGGCGTCCAACATATGAAGCAAAGGTGTGTCACTGAATTCCTCCATGCAGAAAAGATGGCACCCACTGACGTTCATCAGTACTTGCGTGCACGGAAATCAAACAGTGGATGTAAACAGTGCGACAATGGGGATGTGTTTCAGCAGCAGTGGTAACAACACCTCTTCTGATGCAGATTTTTATGAGGGCTGCAGTGCTCTGTAGCTGACAGCGTGCTCTGCCAGTGTTCTTATGCTCCTTGCATCTCTTGTAGTTTCCATGGAGATAAATAGGAGGCATTACTTTCAGAACACCCTCTGTAACTTACTTCACAATCTATTTTCAGATTTTATTAACACACTTATGAGAAAGTATCAGTGCTATGGAAGTTCATGTGCTGGGTTAGCAGCACCTGATAACACGTACAAAAAAGAAAAACATGAGCAAAAGAGGGTTGCCCTGCATACCTGCTGAACTGCTACACTTAAGAGTGCAGCAGTGGTGTAACACGCAGTCCCTAATGGATGTGCCTGAGCTACAGGAGTGCAGTGTAGTCTCTCAATTAGTCTTCCCACCCATCACAATTATTCCTGCAAGTATCACGTGAGCACTTCCCACACACGGTCAATTTTTTAATTGAAGTAATTAGCCAAAATACACCAAACACTGCAGAGAGCAGATCTGTTCCAGAAAGAAGCCTCTGTGTCACAGCTAGATAATTAAAACACGCCTGAAAGAAATTGAGAGGAATACCATCTCTGGTATTAACTCACTGGAACTGAAGCAGTTACACCAGGCCAGGTCAGTAGGGCCCATCTCAGAGCTCTTACCTGATTTGATCAATGCAATTAGGGAGTGTTAGAAAATAAAAGCATACATAATATATATATAAAAAGCAAAATTACCTAAGAAACTGGTGAAGTAATAAAATGCTATCCTGGATTCTTAACTCGGTGCAGAGTTGAGACTTTGTGAAGGCAGACTCTTAATGAAGCCTTCATTTCTTCTGTTTGGTTTTGCTTATTATTTTTTGAATGTTTGAGTCGTATCTTGGAGGTGTAGGCTAAAGTTGGTCAGTGCAGCTGGTGAGCACTCCAAATAGGCATGATAACCATCATGTTTACAGTTCCACACAGAAAGCACAATCCACAAAAAAAGCAGTGTTTTGGATCAAAATATTTCCTTTTTTTTTTCTTTTTTTTTCTTTTTTTTTTCTCCCTCCCACTGAGAGCATGGAGCAGCTCTCTTTCCTCATTCCCAGAGCCCTGTGTGGCCCAGAGAAGGCCCTGCTGAGCTCAGGCTCCTTGCTGCACAGCTAAGAATCCAATCCCTGCAGCCACCTTCTCAAAACACGGCTCCCAGGCTTGAGATCTGTAGTCCAGCTCTGGTTTTCCAGCAGCTTGCTGTGCAGGCTGCCATAAGATAAATGTGTTTCTTTAGTTTTACTGTCTGTCTGGCTGTATTTGAACAAAAGTTTGTCAAGAATCAGTGCAGTGGAACACTTTGGCCAATTAAAATGAGTGTTGCTATTCTGACCATAAAACTTTCCCCTGGTAGATAACAACTAGCCCATGTGTCATAATGTTAGAAGAGGTCTGGGTAGACAGATCTTGAGAGGGATAGAAAGAAGTGTAACAGTCTAACATGCCATGGGCATGTGCAGACATCTTCAGTATTTTAGAACAAACCTTGGGCTGCATTGATGTATTTCCTGCTTTGGTTTTCCACCCTCCTTCACAGTTAACATTAAAATTGTTTTCTTGATATCCTCAAAAGCAAGGAGGTAGTGACATTTATATATATATCTTTGGTTTTGTTTTTGTTTTATTTTTTTTAAGTTAATTATCTTTCTAAAAGTGCTCTTCTCAGAACTGGTGTGATAAACCCTTTTCGTATGTGATTTCTGTTGGCTACCATAAGCGTGGCAAAACAATGCAAGCAAGGACAGGAGGCACAATAAGAAAGTGTACATGAGAGCTGCGGAAATCACACAAGTGAGGGTGCCTAAGCAGCAGAACTGATGAACCATGCACAAGTGCAGCCCGCCTCCATACCTTATATAATTTGCACAACAGGTCTGAAAAAGAGCAGTAATCTTCCTGAAAAGTGGGTGTTCAGTGTACGTGCCTATCTCAGACTGTGCAGAAAGAATATTAACAGTGTGAGCGAGGTGCAGAGAACAAAAGAAAACAAAAAAATAATTTGAGTCTCAAAAAGAAACAAACGTCCGTGGACATTCTCCCAACTTAGCTTTTTAAAGACAAGGTTAAAGAGTAGCTGAAGAAGCTGCCCTTGGAATGTTGTTTGTCTTAGTGGCTTATTCATACGTTCATCCAGCTCTTAGTCATGCCTGCGCCTGGCCGATCCTGTCAAGCACTTCAAAAAGTAGAATGGCACAAATCTCTTTCACATACCTCCTGGAAACTTATCTCCTGTAATGCCTAAGAAAGCCCTATAGCATCAAGGCTGCTGGCACTCCGCGTCTGTTGCTTATACAGAATATGATCGATTGTTTCTCTGTTACGTTGCCTTGAACTACCCTGTTTGTTTACTGCATTCACCTGATGTCTTTTATTATACACCAAGATGACAGACTTTGAGGCAGCAGCCTCTTTAAATAGATGAGTGCAGAACCTTGCACAGCTCGCACTACAGACCCTGCATGTAACAGCATTTGCAGGAGAGGGAAGACAGCTGCTGCAGGTACCACTGTAACATCCACACATCCTCCCTGCAGAAAGTCAGCATGGCAGGAGGCAGTCAAAACTGGTGCAGGATGCTGTGTGTGTGCTCGCTGTTGCAGTGAGCTTTTTGTAAGAGCTGGCATTCCACACAAATATGCATGGGATATCATAGATATCTGCAGTTATCTGGGTGTACTGGTGGATGGCAACCTGGATGTGAGTCAGTAATATGCCCTCACAGCCCAGAGAGCCAGCCGTATCCTGGGCTACATCAAAAGAAGTGTGTCCCTGTTCATTGCAGGGCAGTTGGACTGGATAACCATTAAAAGTCCCTTCTAACTCAAATGATTCTATGATGTGGGATAGTCCACAAGCATTAGAGGCAAGAAGCAGATAAGCTAGTACAGTAATGTGATCAGGAGTAATCAGCATAAATTCCCTCAGGGAAGCCATGCCAGACCAATGAATTGTGTATGAAATACTGGCCTGGTGGGTGTGAGGGGGGCAGTAGATATTATTTCTCTGGATGTTGGTAAAGTCTTTGACTTCTCTCCTGTAAGATCCTCATAGATAAGCTGATTAAGTATGGGCTGGATGAGCAAACAGTGAGGTGTATCAAGAACTGGCTGAACATCTGGGCTCAGAGGGTAGTGTGAGTGGCACAAAGTCTAGTTGGAGGTCAGTCACTAGTAGAATTCCCCAGGAGTCAACAGTGGGTCCAAATCTGTTTCTCTTCTTCTTCATTCATGACTCCTCAGCAGGTCACGATATGATGCAGAAGAAACTCCTGATAAACCAGAAGGTTGTGCTGCCATCCAGAGGGACTGAGACAGGCCAGAGGAACCTGCTGATAGGAAATTCAGGAAGTTCAGTAACAAGAGGTGTGTCTGGAACCATTTCCCACAGTATTGTGGAGAAACTGGCTGCTCGTGGCTTATACAGGTGGACAGCTCACTGCATGAAGAACCAGCCAAGCTGGGTGGCCAAGGCTCGAAGAGTCACAGTGAATGCAGTTCAATCCAGTTGGCAGCCAGTAATGTTCCCCAGCCTTGGGGCCAGTTTTATTTAATATTTTTATCAGTGGTCTGAACGAGGGGATTGGGTGCACCCTCACTGAGTTCGCAGCTGATACTACGTTAGACAAAACTGTTAATCTGCTTGAGGGTAAGAAGGCTCTCCAATGGGATCTGTATTGGCTGGATAGACAGGCTAAATCAAATCAGACACCATTCAACAGCACTAAGTGCTGGATGGCACAGTGGGGTGGGGTCACAACAGCCCCGTGCACTTGTGTAAGCTTGGGGAAGAGTGGCTGGAAATCTACCTGGAAGGAAAGGGTTTCAGGGTGCTGGTTGACAACTGGCTAAACATGAGTCTGAACACGAACCAGCAGTGTTTCCACGTGTCCAAAAAAGACCAACAGCACCCTGACCTGCAGTCAGGACTTGAGGGTCCCAGTGGATGTCAAGCTGAACATAAGTGAGAAATCTACTCCTGAAGAAAGAAGACAAAAAGTATAATGGGCTCCATTAGGCAAAGGATTACAGCAGGATGAGGGACGTAATGCTCTCTCCTCCGCATTGGTGGGGGGGGGGATGATGTGTCCAGTTCTTCCTTTCCCCTCCCACTTCCAAGTACAAGAGAGACATAGAGCTACTGGATTGAGTTCAACAAAAGGCCATTAAGATGACAAAAGACGTGGACATCTCTACTGTGAGGAAAGATGGAGAGAGCTGGGACCGTTCAGGGGTGATAATATCAGTGCATACAAATTCCCCAGGGGAGAGGGCAAAGGGTATGGAGTCAGGCTTTTCTCAGTGGTGCTGAGGAGTAGGCCAAGAGGTAGTGGTCACAAACGGAACAGAAACAGATTCAGTTTGAAAATCAGGAAACACTTATTTATTGTGTAGGGGACTGGCACAGGCTGCCCAGAAAGGTTGCCTATTACCCCTTTTTGGAGACCTAGACTTTGGGGATCTGGACCAAAAACCATCCAGACATGGTTCTGAGGTGGCCCTGCTGGAGTGAGGGGGATTGGCCAGATGATCTGTAGATGTCCTTTCCAATCCCATCCAGTTTGTGATTTTGCAAACGGTCCTAAACTAGTAATATAGTCTGAAATGTCATAGGCTTCTTGTAATAACTTGAAAGTCCATTGCAGAAAAAGGATGAGATGGTCAGTTTAGAAAGATGGTTAGGAGTTAAGATCACAGAATCACAGAATATCTTCAGCTGGAAGAGATGCATGAGTATTATCAAGTATAACTCCTGACTCCACACAAAGCAATCTAAGAGTTAAACTAAATCTCTGATGATAGTACTTTCCAAATGTTTCTTGCACATCAACAGGCTTGAGACTGTGTGCACTTCGCTGGGGAGTCCGATACCCACTGCCCTGTGGGGCAGAAATTTTCCCTACCCCCCCCTAATCCTCCTCAGATGTAGCTCCATGCTGTTCCCTAAGGCCCTGTTGCTATCACATCAGAGAGCAGAGCTCAGTGCTCCCCTCCCCTTCCCATGAGGGATCGGGAGAGTATTGAGGTTATCCCTTAGTCTTCTCTGGTCTGAACAAGTCAAGTGACATCATCTGGTCCTCCTAAATCACACCCTCTCATTGTTTCACCCTCTTTGTTGCTCTCCCTAGGACACATTTTAAGATTTTATATCCTCAGATAACCTCGGAAACACAGTGCATGGCAGCTGTGAGAAGTCTGGTGCAATGTATTTTTCAGGATTAAAAAAAAACAAAACAAAACAAAAAAAAACACCCACTTTTGTATTCCTGAGTTTGTGATGAAGAACACACAGGTGGTTTAGTTGGAATAAATGTATCTTATTAAAGCCTCTTCTGGTGCTGAGGATGACCTCCAAGCAGTCTAGAAAATACAGTATAGCCTACTCCCTGGGAGTCTAATCCATAAAAAGTGTGGTTTCATTAAAGTGGTACTTAAAGTGAAGAGAAACTGTTGCGTACCAGTCACCAAAAAAAAAAATAAATAAATAAAAATAAAAAATTCCTAGGTACTGGGACTTATTTGCTGCCAGATTGGTTCATTTTTAGGCAATGTCAAGTATCAAGAAACAACAACAACAAAAAAGTCACTCCTGGCATGCTTGATGTACGGTTGCTTCCAGAGAGGAAGCAAGAGAGAAAATCCATGATGTAAAGTAATCCTACATTGATGTGGGGACCTTCAACTGCAGGTCTACAGGTACCCCTGCAGAAAAACAAAACAAAACAAAACAAAAAAGTCAAAATAACTAATCATCTGTCTGGATTTAGGCTTGTTTGGTAATGAAGAAACTGTGGGAGAACTGGGATCACAGTATGATGGAATCCTCAGTGCTGGAAGGGCCCTCTGAAGGTCATGTAGTCCATCTCCGCTGCAATGAGCAGGGACACGTGCAGCTAGCTCAGGTGGCCTAAGGCCTGATCCTGCCTCACCTTTAAAGCCTCCGAGTTAATTTATGAAATGGCAGAACATTTCATTTGTAGGACCTCTCAGTCCTCCTACAAATAAACATAACCCAGCTCCTTTTTTTTTTTCCTGTGGCAGTTTTGCCTTCTGAAGGAGCTGGGGATTACTGCGGAGTAAAAGTTGAGTACAACCCCAAGGCTTCACTGAAATAGATCTCAGACAAATTTCACTGCTTCTCTTACGGCTCCAGGTGATCATTTTTTTACTTAACGAATGTTACTCTTGGGACAGATCTGTAAGCCGTTTGAAGTGCACATTCCCTTTAGGTGCCAAAAGCTACAGCCATGTATCCGGTAGGGTTTGCGCACAGCCTCAGGCGGGCTGAAGGCTGTCCCTGAGCTTGCTTGGGAAGCTAGCGACAGCTCACCGGCCTCAGCTTCACATTTAACACCAAGAAATTCATACCGTTACGTGGCGGGAAGCGGCAAAGCCACGCGGAAAGATTTTAGCTGGGTCGTTTCTGCCCTTTGCCGCGGAGGGAGAACACAGAGCACGGCCAGGAGATGGCTTTGCAGAGTTCAGCCGTGCGTGGCTGAGGGAAACAGAGGCAGTGGAGGATGCTGGAACAACCAGAGCTCACGGGGCGGGAGGGAGACCACTGCCACACAGGGAGACGGGCAGCAAAGGCGCGCGGGCTTCCTACAGCCATCCCGGGCTGGGGAGGCTGGGCTGAGGCGAGGGGAGCGAGCGAGGAGAGCGAAGCAGTGCGGCGCGGC
Organism: Oreortyx pictus; assembly: GCA_036925125.1. NCBI lineage: Eukaryota > Metazoa > Chordata > Aves > Galliformes > Odontophoridae > Oreortyx > Oreortyx pictus. The sequence continues at coordinate 4,105,928 of JAUPFR010000004.1, read as the reverse complement.
TGTGAGGGGGCAGCGCTGCGAGGGCAGTGAGACGCGGGCTCCGCTCCCGCCGAGCGCGGCCGGAGAGGGCCGGCACCCGCGCAGCGGGGAGCCCCCTCCGCCTCACGTCTCGCCCCGCCGGCCGCCCTATAAAGCGGGCGGAACTTGCACTTTGTGTCTGCGCGCGTGCGGCGGAGCGGCTGCAGCGGACGGAGCTGAGGCGGGGGACAGGTGAGGAGCCCGAGGGCTTCGCAGGCTCTCCTCTGCAGTTAAGGGCAGCGAGCGGCGCGGGCTGGAGCTCTCCGACACTCCTCTGAGGGCGGCAAGGCAGAGCACGGTGAGTGGGAAAAGCTGCGGGCAGCGCCCGGCCCGCCCGCCCTCAGCTCGGCGTGGCGGAGGGGCGGAACGCGGCGCGTTCGTGGCTGTGGAGAACCGGCAGCGCCGTGCCCGCTGCCCGCGGTGGGCCCGGCTGCTCCCGAGGACGTGCGGGAAACTTCGGCTCTGTTGCGTTGGTGATTTGTTAATGAGGAGTCTGAGTGTCAGCGGAGGAGATCGGTGTCGTTACAGTTCTCGAAGTTGAGGTGGATCCCGGGTGTAGTTTTAGGTGCTCCTTCAGGGGCTGAGTCCGCCTGTGCCGAGGGGAGCAGCGCTGACTTATAGTGGTAGTGGGTCTGTTTTAGGTCCCCTGATCGCTGCTGTGAAAAGTTGTGTGAAACGCCGACGCTGCGGGACGTACCCAGAAAATCTGGCTTTCACTTGGAAAAAGTGAAAGAGTACCTTGCAGTAACGTCAGTGCACAGCATCCTTTGCTATGTTCGTGCAGTGAATACGTCTGCACGTTATAACATTGAGTGTTTCGCCCCCTTAGTTCTGTGGTTATTTCCACTGTTACGTGTAACAAAATGCTGTCAGAGTTTCCCCTGGTAATTGGAGTTGGAAGGGACCTTCTTAAAGGGCATCTAGTCCAACTCCCCTGCAGTGAGCAGGGACCCCTACAGCTCCATCAGTCGGTGCACAGATCAGGAACCAAGGGATACAGAGCGGGAAAAAAAAAAAAAAAAAAAAAAAAAAAGAAGTGCTAGAACTTCTAAGTTCCAGTGGCTTTTCCCACTCTGTTGGCAGCAGGACCTAAGTCAGGATAGGGATCTGGGTTATCATTGCTCTGTACTTGCCTGCCAGACCTCAGGATAGGACCCAGCACACATCCACAGCACTGTCTCACCACTCCTTGGAAACAAACCCTCTTTGTCTTCAGAAATTGATTTTTCATTCTACCAGGTGCCTTGTGCTTCTTCATCCCAGTCTCCAGGACAACTTTGCTCTTTAAAAATAAAATTTATGTCTCTACAGGCAGAAGAAGTGTTCCTGGAATAAGATTTATACAAGAATGTTAGAAATTCGTGAATGTTCTGCAAGACCAGTTTATAATCTGCAAGATCACTTCTTCCTTGAAGAGCTGTCCCAGCACCAGGCTGGCTCCTGTGACTCTCCTGATGTCTCAGTAACACATGCAGTTTGTTCCTTGCATCACAGCTACTGAGATTGGAGTATGCATAATCCCAGTTTGCTTAATGTCAGGCTGTGATGAATTATCAACTGAGTAAACCTTCTGGGGAATCTCTGCTTGAACGCGACTTTCACTTGAAGTGCCTGTAAGTATTGTGCTTTTTTGTTGGGTTGTTGTTAGTGATTGTCTTTGTTTGCTTGTTTTTGTTTTTGAGCAGGGTGTACCCTGTCTAGGTGTATTTCCATTCAGCCAGTGTCACTCTGGTCTTACAGAAGTCTGGCTGCACTTTGTTTCCACAGCAGCATTTTAGGATGACATGGCCCCATAAGGGATGACACATTCTCCTGTAATGGACAGATTCTGTAGATGAAATCGTGGTTATGTCACCTATCTGTCAAGAATCTATTCTGCACTGTACTGTTTAATACAGATATGTAACCTTTCAGGTGCTGACAGACCAGGTTCATACCAACATGTGCTACATGTCTTGTGGTCACCTCTTCACCACTGTAAAGGCAAGAGATACTTACAGATGGCACTTGGTCCATTCTCACATGGGCACGCACGTCTGTGTACTTGCTGTAGATGCGGTGGAAGTAGTCATCAGAAAGGAGTTTCCTTCCAGTAGTGTATTCTGCATCCTGCCTGTCTTTAGGTGCTTGCACCATCCCATCAGCATCCCATCCCTTGGGATTCAATCTTGGAGGGCAAAGAAACCCAGGAAGGCTGGGTGCACCTCAAGAAGGAAGTTGTAAAGATGCAGGAGTGCGCTGTCCCCTGTACTGTAAGATGAGGTGGCGTAGCTAAACAGGGAACTGAAGAGTCTACCTCCTGTAGAAGAAGGAACAGGCAACTCAGGGAGAGTACGAGGAAGCTGCTACTATATGCAGGGAGGTCAGAAAGGCTGAGCTTAAACTGGCCACTGGTAAAGGACAATGGAAAAATATGTATACTAATGTACAAACAGTTAGGGGCCAATGAGAATCTCCATTCTTTACTGGATGTGGTGGGGAATGTGCCCACTGAGGATAAGGGAAAGGTTAGCTTCTCAATGGCTGCTCTACGTCTGTCTTTAATATTCAGATGAGTTATCATCTGGTTACTCTGCTCCCCAACCTGGAAGTCTGGAGTGCGGAGTGGAGTGAAGCCCCCCGCAATTCACGTAGAAATGGTTAGAAGGTACTGTAGGCTTGCCAGCATGATTTCCATCTGCAAGAAGGGTCATAAGGAGAATCTAGGCAACTGCAGGCCTGTCAGCCTGACTCAGTGCCAAGGAGGGTTGAGGAACAGGTCATCTTGAGTGAGATTACGTGGCATGTATGGGACATCTGGGAGATCAAGTCCAGCCAGTGTGGCTTCACGAGAAGTAGGTCCTACCTAGTTGACCAGTCTCATCTCCTTCTCTGACCAGGTACCCACCTGGTGGATGAGAGAAGGGCTGTTGGTGCAGTCTGACTGGACTTCAGCAAAGCCTTTGATGTCATCTTGCACAGCATTCTCCTGGAGAAGCTGTCAGCCCATGGCTTGGTCAGGTACACTCTTTGCTGATAAAGAACTGGGTGGATGGCTGGCCCCAGAGAGTGGTGGTGAAAGGAGTTCAGTCCAGCCTGTACTGGTCATGAGTGGTGTTCCCCAGGGACTGGTATCGAGGCCCATCTTGCTTAATGTCTTCATCGATGATTTGTCTGAAGGAATTGAGTTCGACCCTGATAAATTTCCAGATGACACCAAGCTGGGAGGAAGTGTTGATCTCCCTGAGGGTGCAGAGGGATCAGGACAGGCTGGATAGCTGGGCTGAGGCCACTGAGAGGAAGTTCAGCTAGACCAAGTGTTGGATCCTGCTCTTTGGTCGCAACCCCAGGCAACACTGCAGACTTAGGGAGGAGTGGCTGAAAGGCCCTGAAAGTGTTCACTGACACTCGTTTGAACATGTAGCCAAGAAGACCAACGGCATCCTGGTTTGTTATCAGGAACAGTGCAGCCAGCAGGAGCAGGGTGGTGATCATTTTCCTGTACCCTGCTCAAGTACTGTGTTCAGTTCTGGGCCCTTTGCTACAAGAAAGACATGGAGGCCCCAGAACGTGTTCAGAAGGAGGGCAGTGAAGCTGTGAGGTGTCTGGAGCAGAAGTCTGATGGGGAGCAGCTGAGGGAACTGGGATTGTTCAGTCTGAAGAAGAAGAGGCTGGGGGAAAGTTTATTCCCCTCCACAACTGCCTAAAAGTAGGTTGTGGTGAGGTGGGATGGGCCTCTTCTGGAAACAGTGATAGCCTCAAGACGTGCCGAAAGAGGTTGGATATTAGGAAGAACTTATTCTCCAAAGGAGTGGTCAGGCACTGGAATGGGCTGCCCAGGGAGGTGGTGGAGTCACTGTCCCTGGAGGTATGTAAGGAAAGGATGGGTACAGCACTTAGGGATGTGATTTGGTGGGCAGTATTGGTGGTAGTTTGACATCTGGCCTAGTTGATCTTAGCAGCCTTTCTCAACCTTAATGATTCTGTGATCACAGCTGTGTGCAAGCACCTCATCTCTTTTTTTTTCCTGCTTTTTGTTACAGTTCATACTGTGAATGAGGCATAATGCTTCTTCTAGCTGCTGCTGATCTCTGTTTAATTAAGAAAGTAGAAGTAATTTAGAAATAGAGCTTTAAGTGACTTTACAACTATGGCAAAACACAGCCTTCCAAGCAGAAAACGTACTCCAGGCATTGAAATGCTATTGACTTAGGCTGGCCTTACTCTGTCCTCACCTACAGGCATAGTTCAGGTGAAGTATGTACAGGCAGTGCCTTTAAGCAAGTGGTTGCATTAGGTCAGATAACAGAAGTCTCTTTTTCTTGCTGAATGGCTCTGAGTAGCATTCTTCTCTTACTGTGCCTGTTCAATATTTAACGCTCTTCTAACCAAACAAAGCATTTCTGTAGATGAAAAGACTTCTGCTAGTGCTGTGTACCCTCACTTAAGTAATGCAAGCAGGTAGGTATGAAAAGAGTTTTAGATAAGTCACCAGTGATTTTCATGTTTTTTTTCAGACTTAGAGATATTTCAGAAATGAAGGGAGGCTATGTCACAACTCCAGCATGTGCGCTGTCTAAAAGAAGTTTCTCTTTAACTTGTGTCTGGACAGCAGAATGCACCAGTTAATTGGACAGTTGTTTGTTTGTTTGAATAAAAGACTTGATGACAATCTTGAATGTTTTGCAACTCAAAAGTACATATTTCATAATAATGATGTGTACATCAACGAGAGCTGAGAGAGACAGTACTGGATCATGAACCTTCACTGGTATTGGAATCGTAATGGAATGATGCCCCATAGTAAATAAGTATGTTAATTTCATTTGCAATTAAACTAATTTGACACTTTTATTTCTCTGGAAATGTATGGTAAATAAACAAATATGATTTAATATCCAATCTTATAAAATAATAACATTGCTCTGCCAGTTGTTAAATACTGATTTTTCTTTCGCCTCTGAAGACCTTTCCCTAAACAAAAAAGTAATTTAGAATCAAAGGCCATCTAGTCCAACTCCCCTGCAACAAACAGGAACACCTACAGATTAGCCAGGTGCTAATCTGACATTGGGTGTCTCCAGGGATGGGGGCATCTACCACCTCTCTGAGCAACCTCTTCCACTGCCTCACTACCCCCACTTTAAAAACAAACAGGGAAAAAAAACCACAAACTTTTTCTTTATATTCAGCCTAAATCTGCCCTCTTAGTTTGAAACCATTTCTCCCTGCCCTACCACAGCAGACCACACTAAGAAGTCTCTCTCTTCCTTCTGTCCCTTCTCTGCAGGTACTGAAAGGCCACTATCAGGTCTCTCTGGAATGAACAGCCCCAGCTCTCTCAGCCTGTCCTTGTAGGTGTTCCATCCCTCGGGTCAAGCTTTTGGCCCTCCTCTGGACACACTCTGTTGTTGCACTCAGACTAGCAAGTCTTCCCAGGACCACAAGTAAGGTAATGTGCTTCTGCAAATGTTACTGCTTTTATAAAAAAAGAGATCATGTTAGTCTTCCAGCTATTCCTGGGAAACTGTCCTTAAGGGGATAGGAACAGAACCGAGCTGGCAGCTCTTTAAGGACACCCTTCTGTGAGTGCAAGAGCTTTCCTTCCCCCAGCAGAAGAAATCGAGTAGACAAGGTGGGTGACCAGCATGGAAGAGCAGCTTAAACTTTGGGAAAAGAGAAAGATATACGGGAAGTGGAAGGAAGGATGTGTAGCCTGGGAGGAATATTGGGATGCTGTCCACACGTGCAGAGATAAGATCAGGATAAGCCAAGGCACAGGTGGAGCTGAACTTAAGCGAGGAATGTGAAAAATAACAAGGGGTTCTACAGGTACATGGGCAGGAGGAGACAGACCAAGGAGAGTGTTCCCCCTCTGGTAAATGAGGATGGAGAACTGGATTCCTCAGACACTGAAAAAGCTGAGGTGCTCAGTAAGTGCTTTGCTTCAGTCTTCGATGGTGGCCAAGCTCCCCATGTCTGTCAGGACCCTGAACCACTGGGCGTGGGTGAGAGGGTTCTGTCCCACTGCAACTGTCTGAGACCTCCTCATGAAACTGAATGTATGTAAGTCCATGGGGCCGGATGATATGCGTCCCAAGGCACTGAGAGAGATGGCTGATGTGGTTGCTGAGCTGCACTCCGTCATATCTGAAAAATCATGGCTGTTGGGTAAAATCCCCGGTGACTGGAAAAAGGGAAGTAATACTCCCATTTTTAAGAAAGGGAGAAAGCAAGACCTGGGGAACTACGGGCCAGTGAGCCTCACCTCTGTGCCTGGAAAAATCATGGAGCAGATGCTCTCGGTTATCATGTTAAGGCACATATGAGATGAGGAGGTGAAGTGAGACAGCCTGCGTGGCTGTCCTGTGGGCACATCTTGCCTGATCAATCTGGTGGTCTTCTATGACAGACTGACAGCATCAGTGGACAGGGAAAGGGCGGCAGGTGGCACCTACCTGGACTTCAGCAAAGCCTTTGACATGGTCCCTCACCACATCCTTCTCTCTAAATTGGAGAGGTATGGATTTGAAAGATGGACTGGTTGGCTGATTGCAGCCAAGGAGTTGTGATCAGCAGTTCTGTCTGGGTGGAGCCCACTCATGAATGGTGTCCCCCAGGGGCCAGCCTTGGGACCAGTGCTCTTCAACATCTTCATCGATGACACGGATGATGATATCAAGTGCTCCCTCATCAAGTCTGCAGGCAGCACCAAGCTGAGTGGCGCAGTCGATAGACTGGAGGAAAGGGAAGCCATCCAGAGGGACCTGGGCAGCCCTGGGCCCATCTGAACCTAATGAGGTTCAGCAAAGCCAAGTGCAAGGTGCTGCACTTAGGTCACAGTAATCCCAGGTATTTATACAGGCTGGGGAAGAAATGTTGGAGAGCAGCTCTACAGAGAAGGACTTGGGGGTCCTGGTGGAAGCCGGACATGTGTCAGCAGTGCACATTTGCAGTCCAGAAGGCCAGCTATATTCTGGGCTGCATTAAAAAGGGGTGGCCAGCAGGGGGAGGGAGGTAATGGTCCAGAACAGGGACCAAAGGACGGCCACTAAAATGATCAGAGGGCTGGAGCACCTCTCCTGTGAGGAAAGGTTGAGGGAACTGGGCTTGTTTAGCGCGGAGAAGAGAAGGCTCCAGGGAGACTTCATTGTGGCCTTCCAGTACTTGAAGGGAGCGTATAAATAGGAGGGGGAACAACTATTTACACGGGTTGACAGTGATAGGGCAAGGGGGAATGGTTTTAAACTAAGACAGGGGAGATACAGGTTTGATATTAGGAGGAAGTTTTTCACTCAGAAAGTGGTGACACACTGGACTGGGTTTCACCAGAGAGGCTGTGGATGCCCCCATCCCTGGCGGCACTGAAGGCCAGGCTGGATGTGCTCTGTGCAGCCTGCTCTAGTGGTTGGTGACCCTGCCCATGGCGGGGGGGTTGAAACCAGATCATCTTCAGGGTTCTTTCCAACCCAGGCCATTCTATGATTCTATGACTATTTAAAAGTTAATTCTCAGTTAAACTAGGTGTGCTTGTGCTTTTCTTCTTTATTAAGACCCAGGAATCTCTTTTTTCCTCACTAACTTGCAGGTGTTTAGCACTGTCATTTTATAAGGAAAAACCAGAACTGGCCCAGGTACTCACAGGAACTCAGTGAAAAGAAATGCTGCAGGGTTCGTCTTGTTCTTGCTTTCAGTGATTTGAATCAGGACTGCTACAACTGCTGCAGAGTCACTTGGGTGTAGTGAGTATGAAGCCATTACAGTGTAGACAAAGAGCAAGCAAAGTGACAGCCATGTTTTAAGCATCCGTAAATATTTTAACTATTGTTAAAACAAAGAAACAAACAAAAAAAAACCCAAACCAAGTATTTCTTGAAGTCTAGGAGATGAGAATGAATTTGTTTGTTTGTTTGTTTTCCCCTCCTTCAGCTAATCTTTCCCCCCTTCTTTTTTCTTTTTTGGCCTCCTTACCTTATTTAAGCATCAAGATACTCCTCCCTACAGCTAGGAAGGTGTAAGTGAAAGACGGGTGCCATGAACCAGGCCGTGGAGCTGCCGACGGAAGGGAACTCGCTGATCAGAGCTGTCTACCAGAGTCGACTGCGCCTGACCAGGCTACTGCTGGAAGGCGGAGCCTACATCAATGAGAGCAACAACAGAGGCGAAACCCCTTTAATGATTGCCTGTAGGACAAAACATGTGGACTCGCAGAGTGTCAGCAAGGCAAAGATGGTTAAATATCTCCTGGAAAACAAGGCAGATCCAAACATCCAGGACAAGTCTGGGAAGACAGCCTTGATGCATGCTTGTCTGGAAAAAGCGGGGCCTGAAGTGGTTTCTCTGCTACTGAAAAGTGGAGCTGACCCAAGCCTGCAAGATCATTCTGACTGCTCTGCGCTGGTGTACGCAATAAAGTCTGAAGATAAAGAAACTCTGAGAGTTCTTCTCAATGCCTGTAGAGCGAGAGGAAAGGAGGTGATCATAATCACAACAGACAAGTCTCCATCAGGTAGGCAGACAACAAAACAGTACCTAAATGTGCCTCCTGCGGACCTTGAGGAATGCCACTCCGCAGCTGCCTGCACTTCCCCGTCCGAAATAGAACTGAAATCATCACCCCCACCTTCAGGCTCAGATGGGACTAAAAGGACACTCTTCAGCTTTAAGGATCTGGATCATCCCAGAAGCACAGACCATCCTCAGCCAGTTTCACCAAGAAACTCCAGTTCATCAGACGTAGGATCCAGGCTGGCACGTGTGCAGCAGCTGCAGTCTGAGCCTTGGGTAAAGAGCTCTCCTTCCTTGTTTCACCAGAGTAAGGTTTCCTCTTTACACGGAGAACTTCAGGACGTAACTCCAGAAGAAGAGCTCTCTTCTAAAACCAACGGCTTTGCCTCGTCAAAGAGGTTCATAACCAGACACCAAAGTATTGACATAAAGGACACTGCTAGCTTACTGAAAAATGCTGATCAAAATGGATCAAGGAAATTATCTTATGATGAGATAAACTCTCAGTCTCTCTATGGTGAAGAGGAGCATCTTCCCAGTGGAGTCCCTGGGAGTGAGGATGAGGATTACAGTTTGGGACAGATCAGCTTCATTTCAAACCTAAGTAGTATTATCAAGAAAAGAAACTTAGGAGCAAATCATTACAGCTCTGATTCTCAGTTAACTACTACTCTACATCCTGCTGCTGCAGAAGACAGTAAGTCAGCGATGGGAAAGAAGATTCCCTTTTCATCTCACTCTCTGTTTCCAAGTTCTAGAGATCTACCAGAGAAAATACCTTCTGTTCCCGTGAGCAGAAGAAATGAGACTTCTCTAGAAAGACGGGGCTCGGGAGCCTTACTGCTGGACAGCATTGCTCAGACAAGACCAGGTTATCTCCCACCACTCAGTGTGAATCCACAGCCTCCAATTCCAGCTATTAATTTCTTAAATAAGGTTTCCGGGGTGATTTCATATGGGCAAAAACACTTAATACCAGCAGCACCTGCTTCCCTTAGCGAGACCAAAAATACAAAAATGCTCCTCAGGAGGCAGTCGTTACAGACTGATCAGATTAGGCAGCTGGTGAATTTTTGATGGGAGATGGAAGGACTGTAAAATGTTTACAATATGTGCAGACTCGCTGCTCTACCTAACTGTAATGGTACAGTTCTGGAAAGATGGCAGGTGTGTGATGGAGGGCTCTCAGCCTCACAATGAATTAAACAGCTTAGGTACTACATCAAAAGTTACACTTAACTGTCTAATTAATTAATTGAATGATGTTGCTTTCTACAGACTGAGGAATATTTATTATATTCCCCTCATATTTTCAGATTTAGCATTGAAGCCTTACCCACAGCAGTCTGAATCTGTGAAGGACCTTAGGTGCTGCAGTTCTCATATTTAGGTTGCAAGTTTTCCCGGAGCACTACACTGTTTCTCCACCCAGAAAAGTTGTACAAATGGAGTTTGGGAACTTGGAACATTTGCCTGTGATGCTGGACATCAGAGTTTAGTGATACCCAGAAACTCTGGGCGTGAGCCTGTGACTGAAGGGTGGGCAGTGGTGGGTGCCCACAGGGCAACATCCTCTGGCTTCAGTAGCGTAACTGCATGCGAGCAGACAACACACAGAACTGCAAATGAAAAACAGACGTTACACAGCTATACTGTATGCGTAGCCTCACTTGGGAAATTTCAGATGAAGACTGATGATCTGCTTCATGTGGCCACTGGGAATCAGCACGGTATGCAGGTCCCAGAGAGCTGCAGCTGGGCATTCAGGGTGTGACAGCAGTCCAGCCCTGAGCCGTGGGGGCAGCACAGTGCCTGAGTGGTGCTGTTGCTGCTCATGTCAAATGACCAAACCCTGCTTGCAGCACCAGGAAGCCGCGTCCATCAGCATGGGCTTCTCAAGCTGTTTGCTGGGGCCTGCTGCTTAAAACAAGGATGAGCGGGGGAGGTAGAGGCTCTTTTCAGAATGGAGCTCTGTTGCTTTCTGCAGCTTCAGGCTCTCAGACACCAAGGGGTCTGCAGAACACACAGGATCTTGTTCTCCCCGTCTCAAGACAAGATACAGGAGGTGGGAGATAACACACACCTTTCCTCGCCTGAGAGCAAGGATGAGCTCTGTCGTGCTCTCAGACATACAAAAACAAAACAAAACAAAACAAACAAACAAAAAACCAAACAACATCCAACAATGGGGATATTCACCCGGGAGCTTAACCTGAAGCAAAGGCATGAATTTGTTACAGGTCAGAAACATGCTTTGCCTCTGAGGTAGTTCATATATATTTTTAACTATTTCTATCAAAGATGCGTTTTTCCTTCCTGTTTGGTATTTTGTGGGTGCAACCATTTGTCTTGCATTTGCGTATATTCTGTAGGTGCTTGATTAATGGCATCACATTTAGCATTTAATTACTTGTCTTCTAAAGATTGAGAAGTATTTAATGATGTGCTCTCTTCTGCCATTATTTATCAAAAAAGAAAAGAAAGAAAAGAAAGAACTGTATTGGGTCTGTATAATCTGAATTTCTGTATACCAAAATGAGGTGCCCTTTCCTAAAAGTACTGTGGGTGTTCTCTGCCTTCTTTTGGCTTCTGTCAAAATTCGTTCTGTTCCGCTGCCTAATGAGTAGCTGTGATGTTGTTCAGTCTTGTCCTAACTATGATGCAGTTTCAAGTAAATGACAAATACTCAATCACCTCTGTAAATACCTTTTGATGTAAAAATACAAAAGTGTCCTAAAGTTCATGTGTTTTGAAGGAAACAGAATCCCAGAGTTGTCGGGGTTGGATGGGACGTCGAGAGCATCGAGTCCAACCTCCCTGCCAGGGCACGCTCCCACTTTTGACGTATGGAAAGGAAAGCAGCTTGGTTTGCATCCCGACTCAGCACCACTGTACAAAACGCATATCTGAAACTATCTATGAAATACATGAAAAGACATGAAATGTATGGAAATGTAAATCTTAAAATGATTCTGTGACATCCAGTCTTTATAGAGAACGTGCTTTCTGTCCGAATTCCCAAAGGTAGCCAGAATGAGCCAAGAAGCAAACCTGTCCGACCAGAGTCAAAATTAATTCATCTGCAAAAAATGGAGGCCTTGAATCCTGCAGTGCTCACAGCTCCACTAACCTGGGATGTGTAAGCACCCTGTGCGTGCAACACAGTACAGTTGTGAAATGCTTTTATGCTATATATGGAAATTTAATTTAGCCTGTTCATTTCACAATGAATATAAATATTGGAAGTTAAAAATACGTCTTTAAGAAATAAATTCTTTTTTTTTTTTTTTTTTTTTTTTTTTTAAGAAAATACCAACTAATGATAAGATTTTATACCTGATGCTTTTGCTGAAGGTATAAAATCTCATTTCTGGGGTGTGGGTTTTATAATGAGATATGTACGAACTTATGTGCTGCTCCCTGAAAAGGAGGGAAATGCCCCATGCCTTGAGGAGAGAGGTCTTTCATGCTGACAATATTTTGTGCCACACTTTGATGCAGAAGTAATGTGAAAAAGTTAAGGTGAATGCTTGCTGTTGCATCAGTGTTAAAAGTGACCTTAAAAGGAAAAACAATTCAGTTGTGTTCTCTCGCTGTTGTTACGATGTATAAATGTATTTTTTCCCACTCAGACAGCATGGAAATAGAGGCATCCATTCACTCACTGTTTAGGAGATCCTCAGTCGCTGTCAGAGCACCACTGCTATGTGTTCCTCAGGCTGCCTCCGTCCTGGAAAACTGGAACAGTTAATTAATCTGAGCTGAATGTATGCAGAAATGTGTGAGGGAGACTCTATCAGCTGTTTATTTTGGTTCAATTCAAGTGAAGATAGACCTCTACCATTTTTAAAGCCTTAACCCCCATCTGTTTCCCAGTTTTCCTTCGGCAAAGACTGAAAAACAGGTTTGATTTATAATGTTAGATTCCCACCTCCCCCCCAATCTCAAATATGTAAAAACAACAGAAGACCTTTTGGGTGTTCTTCAGCTAAAGGAGGTTCGTTTCTTTTGTCACCCCTCAATAACACCTTCCTATTCAGGCACATCACCTAATACAAAAGATATGTTTCATGGTATTTCTCAGCAAAGGTATTTTTTCCACAAAGTTCCAGGTTTTGCTGTTGCTGCAGTACTGTCGAAGAGATGAGACGCACCCTCAGAAAACCCAGGTCTTCACTGCAGGGTGAACTGGAACAAAACGCCAATTTCTATGACTAATACTTCTGATAAATAACTCGGCTATTAATACCTCCTAACTCTTATGCTTCTTCAGAGAAACTGACCTGATTTAAAAGTACACATCCTGCGCTGCTCCTGTTGTTCAGAGAAGAGCACCTGTTACCGGAGACGGGTGACTCCTTGTGCAGTGTTTGTAGCTGAGAGGGAGCACAGACGTCCTATGAATATCCCTGTTTTTCTCCTTTTACACAACACAAACAGAAGCGTGCTCTTTCTTTACATCTAACAGAATGGACGACAGAACCCGAGGGCCCTGACTGGGGGCACTGGTAGAAACATCTGAGTCGCTCTGTACAAAGGTTTCACTTGAACATGTTCCTTGCAAGTGTTTGTCAGAGACGAAGAGAAAAGCACCCTTCTAACAACCCACCAAACGACAGGAATTACAGAAGAATAACCTAAAACTAGTTCTGTGCCTGTGTCAGTCCTCTCCGCTAGTCCATACTGTGCAGAAGGTGCGAGGTGCCATTAAATCTTAAAGAACCCCAAAGCCTTGATCTGAGAGGAATGCCTGGGGGCCTTATCCATCCCCAGCTCAGAGCAGGGCTCGCTCCAGCCCTGCTCACCTGCTCCCTGGAGTACACAAGTGTTATCAGGCTGCAGACAGCATGCAGCTCCCCTTAAACTGCGATTTGGGAAGCAAAAGTGTTAACACTGAAACGCTTAACATCTCACTTTGCTGCAAAGGCATGCTGAAACTTAACCACCAAAGCCCCGAAGGGAGGCAAAGAAACAAGAACTGATACAACACCCTGGCTTGGATTTTATTTGTGAGATCTTACATTTGCGCATGGGTCCAAACAAGACCAGTATATAAAACTCCTGGTAAAACCGTCAGTGAATACAGCAAGCTAACACATAATAACCTAGGCACCACAGAGACACGCTGCATGAACCAACAGATACTACAGCAGCAAGAGACGGGAGTTAAGTCTACAAACGTCAGAACACATCTATCAATGGTGCTCTTCAATTAAAATTTCAAGAACTACAAGAGCGTATAAGGTCAGAAAAAAAACAAAGGCTCTTTAAATAAGTGTGCTTTATGAAAAAAAAATGTTTCTTTAAACCTGATTCTTCGTGAGGGAACTCAGAGGGTTCTCATTCCTTACTGGTGTGTAGTCACTGCTGACAGGAAAGGTAACATGCACCAGGTGCTGGAATCAAATGATTCCATCCCCAAATAGCACAGCATAAATTGTAAGTAAAAGCTTTAAGGACCGAGGGGTCAGTAACAGTACACAGGCTTCACTGGAAATGGAAAGTGAAACCCAAAACCAGATCTGTGATCGCCTCATCAGACGGGCTCATCACAGACAGCTGATGTGTAGGATGTAGAAGCTTCAGGTCTAACTTGCAGGTAGGATTTTTTGCAGTCACGGTAGGCCAAAACTGAGTAATTCTTCATATGAATGCAGAAGATGGAAAGAACTGTTCTTAGAAAAATGTGTCCTGTGGAGCATTTCGCTTGATTCCACAGCACATTTAATGCACACCTTGGAAAATCGCTTTCTTGTTTTCAGCAATGTATTCATATCTTAACTTGGGGATTTTTTTGAGTAGTTATGGAGGAACAACGATTCCAACTTCCTTCTGTGACACCCACTGCCTAAGTTCTATCAAATTCACAGAAAATAACTGTAAGTCATAGCAGTGTGTAAATTTTGCTGTAAGCAGTGATTACTGTAAATCTTCTTAATTCTTCGAGCCTCCAGCTTTTAAAGAGACTGCAGCAGAACATCTTACGTAGCTCATAGCAATATAATTAATTCTACTATTAACACCTCATAAGCAGAATCTTCTACTGATGAGGAGTTAGAGAACTGTCCACTACGAAAGCAGCAAAAGTGGAGGATATGAGGATGAGCTATAAAATAATCCCACCGAGGAACTGCATAGTTCTGCACCTACTACAGCCTCAGCTGTTGTCCTCCTGTATAAAATGTGAGTGATTTTCCTTGACAGACACTGAATATTTCTTGAGTGGCTCACACAAACGCTGTTGGTAGCAAATGACCTCGGCCCACAGCCAGCAACCAGCGCGGTGCTCCCCTTCACCCACCTGAAGGAAACACGTGCCACTGGGAGAATGGCAGAGAACATGTGATGAGTAAGTAACAACACTGACCTATTAAAGGAGCGCTGCATTTCTGTTTGGGAAACCTTTCAAGAAAATTATGCAAGAACTACTTCAATGACCACGGCTGCATTCTATACACTCCAATTGGGAAGGAAAATACACTTCCCTGAACAAGATGTTCTCATGTTTAAAGAAACCAAGTGTTATAAATGAGCTCACACCTTGTAGGCTTCGTATTTAACATTCTATTCCTATCGCTTTTCTAAATGCAGAATTCTGTGGTTCTGAGATGTCATAATAAACTCTACTTTTATCAAAGCTTTCACGGATGAAAAGCAAATCTTCCACAGAATACACATCCTGTTTGCCTGCCCAAACGGTGAGGCTGTACCTATTAAAAAAAAAAAAAAAAAAGAATATTATTAATTTAATGGATATAACACGGGAAAAAACACTGCATTAACAGACTTCTAAAATAGTCAGAACTGCATCTTAATGTTAGAAATGCTAATGACTTATCTTGGCGCACCAGGTGGCCAAGAAGACCAACAGCATCGTGGCTTCCATCACAAACAGTGAAGCCAGCAGGAGCAGGGAGGTGAACATCCCCCTGTACCCTGCTCTGGCCTCACGTTGTGCCAAGGGATGTTCAGGTTGGGTATGAGGAACAATTCCTTCTCAGGAGGAGTGGTGAGGTATCGGAACAGGCTGCCCAGGGAGGGGATGCAGTCACCATCCCTGGAGGTGTCCAAGAAAAGGGCAGACACAGCACTGAGGGAATGGTTTGTGGGCATGGTCGGGATGGGCTGATGGTTGGGCTGGATGATCCTAGATGTCTTTTCCAATCTTAATGATTCTACGAACAAAATAAAACAATCCAAGACAGATACTAGCAGAGAAAATTCAGTCTAATCATTAACTCTGACAAAATAACAAACAGTTAAAAGCAGAGCACTCGAGCAGAAAATAGGAGGCAATCACAGGCACAACTGATGTTATCAGTCTCAAATTTTATGTTTTGTCCTCTTTGTGATGTGCAGACACGACGTCTGATTAACTGAATGTATCTTTCAAATATACTTTCTTTTTTAATCGTAACTGGAATTTATTGCATCTTTTTTACTATGCCTTAAAAAAAAAAAAAAAAAAAAAAAACCTCAAAACTTCAAAGCGTTATTTACAGTTTAACCCTCTATTTTTCTACCCGCTGTGGTTTTATTTGGTTTGTGTGGACATTGTGAAGAAGAAAAATAAACTCTATCCCAGCTGAACGTGGGACACTCCCTTACTGTTGGTAATTACTTGGCAGTCCTACAAAGAAGTGTCCATATAGCGAGCCTATAAAAGCTCCGTTACCTTTAACAAGTAACATTAAAAGAGGTTTTTTAAATTCTATTATTTTAGTGAGTGGTTCATTACTAAGAAAGAAATGACTTTACAATAAGGGCTGCTAAAATAAAGTCCCACAAACTTACCGATCTGATTGGTCTATCAACCAGCAAAGCTCAGACACTGACTGCCGCACTAAAGCTGCCCGAACAGGGAATGTAACAGGCTGAGAGACTGTACTGCATATCTGAGCCATCTCTTTCACCATTGTCCAACTGTAGCCTACAATAAAGGCCATGTGATTAAACAGATTTCTTCACAAATACAACCTCTAGCAAAATAAAGACACAGTGATTTCCAGAACAGTTACACTGCAAGACAGGCGACAGGATGAGGAGAAATGGCCTCAAGCTGTGCCAGGGTAAGTTTAGGCTGGATGTAAGGAAACACTTCTGTACAGAAAGGGTTGTTAAGCACTGGAATAGGCTCCCAGGGACGTGGCTGAGTCACCATCCCTGGACGTATTTGAAAACCATTTGGATGTGGTGCTCAGGGACATGATGCAGCAGAGGGTTGTTAGGGTTAGGGCAGTATGGTTGGGTTGTGGTTGGACTCTGTGACCTCTGAGGTCTTTTCCAACCTGAGTGATTCTATGATTCTAAGACAAGGCAAGAGCAGACACTGGGTTTGAAAAATTAGGTAATTTAAAAATGAAATCACTAAATTATTATAACCAATGTTATCCCAAGGGAAAACAAAACAAAAGAAGAAAAAAGAAACTTGTTTTCATGAACTGTTGGGTAATTTTGCATATAGCTGCAGAATACAGTGTTTTCAAGTGTCCATGAAATTGTACCTTTGCTCTCTCTCTGAAAGCTTTTGCTTATGACATCAATACATACTAGTTTTACCTTGACTACGGCTCCTAAAAAGCAGAAATGTTTTGGAAAAAAAAAAAAAAATAAGGGAAGCAACCTGAATGAATGCAGTAGCACACAAAGTTATGCAGAAACGTTGCACATGAAATGTCCTTTGCTTAACAGAATGCCAGAAACAAGCAACCTGAAATGCAGTGGCTGTTGCTGAGCCATTTATGAGCAGTGGAGGTAGTTAAGAGTGCTCTTCTGCTGTTCTTCAGCAACACCAGTTAACTGCTTTTTTCTCAATTACTCACATGCAATGTGACTTTTCAGTCACTGCTGCTTTTCAGCCTAAAAATGCACTAAATTCAAAATCGAGGTTTTGTTGGGCAAACAGCTTGCAGTTGGCATCGGTTTCTCTTATGTCTTACAGTATACCCTTAGTCAGCACTGCCATTAACTGAACTTTAGAATGAAAATAACATTAGATTCACTTAAAAAGATCGCTCAGTACGGTATTTCCTACACACATTTCCAGTAATGTTTTACTGTACTGAAACAACTTTGGGGAAAACGCTGTAGTAATTTTAAAGCCGTACTGTACAGAATACAATACAGCTGTCATAATGCAACTCTGAACCTTGATGCTGAACCATTAGTGGTTTGGAAAGGTGTGCAGTTTTGTCACTGAAGTCCCAGATGACGCTGGTGGGAACGATGCTGCTCCTCACAAATTCATGTGGAGCATTGGAGTAAAGCACTCTGGCAAAGCAGCCATGAGGATTACAAGGGGAAGGCAGCAACAAGGATCATAAGATAGCTTTTACATGTTTTGGATGCAAAGTCTAGATAGGGATTAATAATTATAAGCTGCAATCAGATTCACAGAACCGTGGTTTTAAAAAATTGCTAACATCATTGCATTGGAAAGCCTATTGCAAAAGTGGAAATGCAAAAGTCAACTCACCATCTGATTTATCACTGATAGGTTCGAAGATTTCCAGTTAGTTTACTTCTGAAATGTGCCAGAAATCCAATTACCAAACCTGTATTGGTGGGACTCGGGAAGCAGACTACCTGACACGGGGCTCAGGCAATTAGTGCCATGACATTCCCCAGGACGAGAGAACGAGCTGAAGAACGAATTATTGCTGGACAGAACAATCAGGTTTCCACACTGTTCCCTCTAAGCTCAAACGCAGAACTAATTGCTACATGTCATAAAATATAAATAAAGTAATGCTTGTTACATTCACCGCTGTTTTCAAACTGACAAGAGATGGCATTTATCTAGAATCAATCATGAAATTAACTTGAGGAAAGCAGGCCATGCCATGTCAGCATTCCATTCTCTCTCCTTACCTTCGTTGTGCTGTTCGGGGTGCCAGCCGGTCGTCCACCCCAGAGATAAGGTTACATCTGGGAAAAACAAGGTGACGGTGTCAAGGAACCCCTTCGCATCCACAACGGCGCTGTTCCCGTTGGGTCCCGGGAGGATGTCTGCATTGAGCCAAACGGGTCGATCCAAACACGGCTTCACAAGCTGCAGCAGCTCCAAGGAGGGCTGCACGGCGTCAAGACTGTATCAGCAACAGGCAGGCAAGGTGAGACCCCTTACCCACAGGGAGGACTGCAAGCATTCAGCACACACGCGGCCCGGTCAGTGAAACTGAGCTCTACAGGGTGCGTTTTTTATCCACAGACCACCATTTCCAATACAGCTGACAGACTGAAAGTTACCTTCACGTCTGCGCGGGATGACACATCCTTACTAGGACAGTAAAAAGCCCAAAACTGCACATTTTCAGACCAGTAGCAGACTGAAGGAGCACCCATCTGAACACTTCCTCCCTGGCAGAGGTTCTTCTCTCAGAACCATGGCACAGCAGTGGCAGCATGAAGCAGTCTCCTTCTATACGCAGTACGGAACGGAGTCACCTCAGCAAACAGTCTAACCCCTCTTGCAAGCATTTAACAAAATGCCTTCAGCCACATGCCCTCAATGTCCCCTCAAAGCCAAATAAAAACCGAGGCTGTACACTGAGTATGAGACTGCACCTCCAGTACTGTGTTCAGCTTTGGGCCCCTCACTACAAGAATGACACTGAGTGTCCAGAGAAGCTGTGAGGGGTCTGCAGCACAAGCTGAGGGACCTGGGATTCTGCGGTCTGGAGGAGGCTCAGGAGTGACCTTATTGCTCTCTACAGCTGCCTGAAAGGAAGTTGTGGTGAGGAGAGGCTGGCCTCTGCTTCTGGGTAACAGCAGTGCGATGAGAGGGAATCACAGAAAGTCAGGGACTGAGGGGGATCTCAAAAGGCCACCTAGTCCAACAGCCTCAGGTTGGACATTGGGAAGAAATTTCTTTGCAGAAGGAGTAGTAAGGTACTGGAACGGTCTGCCCAGGGAAGTGGTGCTGTCACTGTCCTTGGAGGTGTTTAAGGAAAGGGCAGATGTGTGCAGGACGTGGTCAGCGGGCATGGTGGGGATGGGCTGACAGTTGGACTGCGTGATCTCAGTGGTCTTTTCCAACCTGAACGATTCTGTGATTCTAAGGCAAGCTATCACCTTGTCTGTTCCTAAGAAAACTTCCAAAGCTTCTGTGTTGTGGTAGGAAAAGAAACACAGAATAATTGGAAAACTGACTAAACATCAAGAAAACTGTCATGGTTTTATGATTTTTTTGTATTGGTATTCCACATCATAACAACACGTAGTGCATTAAGAGTTAAAGAGTTAATACTCCAACTCCATAGATCATTGATATTTCCGGGTATACCTGTCTCAGAAGAGGAGAACTACATTCCCCAGAGGACTTTGTGATGCTTTACATTTTTACGTATTTTCCGCTCAGAGGGAAAAGATAAAAACCCTCTGCAGTCACGGGACACTCTCTTTCCTTCGGGATCGACTCAGCAGCGGGTGCTCGCTGCCGTATCGCCTTCAGCGTTAGCGTAAGGCCTTCGGTTTATCGGACACTCTCTCTTGCTCATTTTATTTGATTTATTAGCTTCAATTCCAATTATATTGTATTATATTGTGTTATTTTGCTTTCTGATATCTTATTTAGTAAATTAGCTTTCCTCCTCAGATCGTTGCCGCTGTTTTGTTTCTAGGCCCATCTCCCTTTTTCCTTTTTCCTTTCCCCCTTCCCCTTTCCTGGGGTGTGGGTCTGCGGGTCCCCCACACCAATCGTCACGGAACCGGGCTGATCCAGCCCGGTAAACCGTTGACAAAAACCCATGATTATTTTCCCGCAGCAAATTAACGAGCATTCCACATAACTCTCAGGAACTTAAAATCACTGTAAATAAAGCTGTGCTTTCCTTAACAACAGTTCAGACCTGTTTTCTCCTGCAGTCCTCTGCACCACTCTATGAGGCTCGTTCTGTACCAGGCCATTCCCAGCCCCGGCCCAGGAGGAGGTCAGAAGAACCGTGTCACGCTGTGCCCCGAGCCACCCACGCTTACTGCCAGCACTGCTTTTGTGCATTTTAGCTTTTGTGCTGCTGAGAGAACTGCACAGTGGTAGGAATTCCACTCAGCACTTTCGGTCAGCAAGAACTGGCTTATGTGGCTTGGTTCTTTTTTTCCTCAAGAGAAAAGCCAGTAATGGCTTGATTTAACATTACTGGTTTAAGCGCTCCTCACGTGCTCTGGAGCCAGAACGCTTCACTCATTCCCAGAACTAACAGGCGACTGTCAAAGCCACCCAAATGCCTTCATTTCTTCGACCAAGTACACAATAATGCACCGAGCACAAAAAACAAAGGAGCGTCTCTCGAGAATAGAACAAACGAACGCAGGGAATGCTCCCCTTTTGCACAGCATTGAGAAAATTCAAACACAATGCTGACTGCACTTTGAAGGCTTTTCTGAACTGACTGTGGCTTTTCTGAAGTGCAACTCTGAAGCCCCTTTGCAGAATGCAGTAATTCTAGCAGCAAATGCGGTTATGTGATCAACCACGCTCAGAGGAGAAATACAGAAAATATTTCTTCTTAAGCACTGTTAAAGTAACCTTCAAAAGATCAGCAGTTGGCTAGAAATTCCTTGTGGGGAAAAAAAAAAAAAAAAAAGAGGCATCTGGTTTTAAATGAATTAAAGCAATCATTAAAACTGAAAAAATGAAACCTCTCTTCTCTCCTCTGTCTGAGGGATGACGCTCCTAAACAAATACAGGCTGCAGCAGACCTGAACAGCGTCAGCTTTTCAGAAGCTCCTTCAACAGCCTTGACACATTCACCATCCTTCCAGGGCAGGGATTACCTCTGAGAAACCTTGGTGTCAGTGACCCTGTGTGCTCGGCCCATTGGCAGCCCTGACGGCCTGGCAGCTCCCTCTCCTTTCCTGCTCCTTCGCTGAAGCAGAAAACTGAAAGGAGCCTTCCAGACAGGCTCAGTTACAACTCAGTAACAAGTTCACTGAATATGAAACAATCATCCGTGGTTCAAAACAAGGGAAGCTTCTGTTCTTTAAATGTATTCAGTAGAAGTGACTGATTCACTGAGTTCAGCCTCCAGCGTGGAATGCATAAACTCAGAACTGAAGAGCAAGAAGGTTAGTTTAAGGACCACCTGAAGGTAGTTAGCATTACCGCTAAAGCTGTTAGTTGAGAAGGCAAAGCTCAGTCTCAAAATACCTCTTAAAATCCAGCTTGATGCCCTTATCTGTGCCAACCATCTCATCCAGCCACTCCCGCAGCGTGATGTCGCTGTCTGTCTCAGGGGGATGAGCCATGATAGGGTCTCCATCTCTTCCCCCGCCACCACGGAGGAGGACATCTGCTTCCACCATGTGAACCGCACCTGTTATTTAACGAACGCTGTAACACGGCAAACCCAGCGCTCCCAGGGCCTGCTTACCCGTATCCACAGGGAAACCCCCTACCCCAAACGGCGCCCGCTAACTGCCGGAGGGTCGCGGAGTACGAGCTGCTGCCTGCGACGCAACCAAGCCGCGTTTTGGGGTACCTCAGGCACCAGGCACTTCAGAAACGGCCGACCGAGGGAAAACCGAGTTCTGAATGCGTAATCTGGCCAAGCAGCCCACGGTGCAACGGACCTCAGCCGCCCCTCACAACGCCTGCAGACCTCTGTCCACGTTCGCATCCCTCCTCTGGACACGCGGCTCCGCGCCCTTCTGCCTCCGCCAGCCCGCACAGCGCGGAGCACGGCGGCACACGTCCTCCCCTCTGCCGAAGGCAGCGCCCAGGCACTGCTGCCCTCAGTGCCCCAGGGCACGCTGCCGGCTCTCGCGTTCACCTCGCCGCCGCCACAGCCCCCGGCGCGCGGCCCCCCTCAGGCCGGCACTCACTGCGCGCCGCTTCCCGCGCCCGGCGCCGGCTGTTGGCCGCGTGCCGCCAGCGGATCTCCGCGCCGTCCCTTCCCGCCAGGCGCCCCGCCCTCAGCGAGTGCTCCGCCGCCGCCTCTCTCCGCGCTCCCGCGGCCCTGAGCGCGGTGTGAGACGGACGGGAGCCCGCCGCACCGCCCCGATCCTCGGCCGCCATCGCCGCGGTTCGAGCCCGCCCCGAGAGGCGGGCGATCCCGGCCGCGGGTTGGCGGGCCGCTCTGCCCTCCCCGTCACGGCGGTGCGGCGGGGCCGGAAGGCCGCTTTGCCCTCCGCTCGTTTGACAACCGGAGGAAACGACGGCGAGGTTGCGCGGTGGAGGCTCGCTTGCCTGCACGCGTCGCGGGCTCCCGTCCAGAGCTACGGCTTTGCCTTAGGATCGGCTCAGATGTACCCCCAGTGTCCCCCAGCCTGACACCTTCCAACGCGCTACGAGTTGCTTTTGAGACAAAACCACGAAATACCCCCAGTGGGCATCAAGAAGACAGCGAAGCGTTAATAGTCTCGTCGACCCGGAGCAGCACTCTCACTGAAAACAGCACAGACCTTGGGCTTGGCTCTGTTGTTTTCTTTTCGGTAAAACAGTAGCAGCAATTGCCAACCCGTGGTTCGTGGAACCTTGGTCCAAATCACACGCATCCCGAGTACATAAATAGATTTTAAGGACCCAGCATAAAAATACATGCAATACTAAATCTGTTCATGAAAACTCGCACTTATCACGTTTGTCCTCCCTGAAAATTAACGGAGGCTGCTAAGAGGTAAGAAAAGTTGGAGCAAGAAGCAGAAAAGATAGTGCAGAATTCCTGTCTTATTGCTACACGCGGATCACTTCGAGGATAACGTGGATTTTATTAATCCTTGGCAGGTCGGATTGCGTCAGGACTTTTGAACACCCAGTAAAAGAAAGAAGATAGGTATTTATAAAAATAGCATCTGTTTTAGTAAGATAAACCCCTACAAACCCAAGAATTAAATCATTTTTTCTACAAAAAGTAATTCCTGAAGCACCAGCACGTCGTCCTATGAAATAAGGACTTCACCTAGAGCGATGGCATCCGTGGACAAAGGAAGGACAACCGATGTCATCTACCTAGATTTCTGCGTGGCCTTCAGCACGGTCCCCCACCACACCCGTCTCTGAGCTGGATGTGGTTTTGAAGGGTGAATCATGTGACGAAGAAACCAGCTCCCTCACTGCTTCTTCCTAAGAGAAGCGCTCCAGCCCTCTGATCATCTTTGTGTCCCTCCTCCAGACCCACTCCAACAGCTCTACGTCCTTTTTGTGCTGGGGACCCCAGGCCTGGATGCAGTACTTTTTACACAGTCTGACAGCAATGGGACAGTCTAATAGTGACGGGCTTTAAACGAAAAGAGGGGAGATTTAAGTTACATGTTAGGAATAAATTGTTTACTTAGATGGCAGTGAAGCCCTGGCACAGCTGCCCAGACAGCTGTGGGTGCCCCATCCCTGCAGATGTTCAAGGCCAGGTTGGATGGGGCCCTGGGGAGCCAGAGCTGGTGTGGGCAACCTGCCCAAGGCAGGGGGACTGGAACTAGGCCGTATTTAAGATCCCTTCCACTCTAAGCCATCCTACGATTCCTTCTGCTGATCAAAAACAAACGTCAAGAAGTGTCCACCTGTACTTATACTGACACATGAAGTGTGCCGTCAGCTACCTAAGGCCTCATATTTGAACCTCAAATGGCAAGGAAGTTCCTTGCATGCGGAAAGCACATGCTTCAGGCTGATATCAGATCTAACTGCAGCGATTTCTTTAATACTTATCTGATGTTAAGAGGCAAGATAGTATGGCTGGAAGTTATACTACGCAATGTAAACCAGTGTACAGAAGTAAGCAACTGCCTTCTTCTGCAGCTCCATTAGGTGTAAAGTTTCAGAACGTTAGGGAACTTTACATTTCTTTACGTGGTAAAGTAGCAGGTGGAAGTTGGGCTTTTGTTCTGTTTAAACTCAGTCTGAAAATCCATGAAATTCAGAACGGTTTGTAGAAAACTCGATCTTCAGTGTTCGATGCATTGCAGCTTTGGTGTTCAGAGCCAGCAAACCGGCACCTCGCCAGAAGCTGGTCTCAAAATAAATGTCCCGTAAGGAAAAATATTAATTCCATTTTCAGTGATAAGCCTGCAGGATCTGACATCCCACCATGGATCACAGGAATCAGAGCTCTGTCCAATTCATTCAGGTATTTCTGTTGGAAAAAGGTGACCCCCAGATCCTTCCAAGTACTCAACCTAGAATGGAAACACATTGACATTTCTTCTTATGAACAAGAGAAGACAAATGTGTAGAATCTTAGTAAAACAGTATTTTACGTAGCATCACGTAGACAAAAGATAACACGAACACTAGGAACTGGGTAGGTTTCCAAGTCAATTGTGAACTACTGGAATTGTCACTGAATCTCTAGCTTTACCAGACCATGCATCCTCCGTGTCTCAGGCTGCCTGAGACTTTTGTCAAAGATGACCTGGTTGCATTCTGTCACCAGTGTCTATTAATTTCAAAATATGTTACTGAAAAATAATTTAAAAGAATATTTACAGCTTCTCCTTAAGATAAGGAAGTTTTACAGTTTACTTCTTTCAGAGAAGTGCACTCCAGCTCCAGCGTTCTGCAGTCTTTTTTTTTTTTTTTTTTTAGGAGCATCACGTAATAATAGAGCTGAGCAAACCTGTCTTCTGCTGTAGAAATGCTGGAGCAAGTATCTTATCAAATTAAGAGTCAGGAGCTAACGCAGCAGAAAACTACATCAAGAAAAGCATCACAATGATTCCTTTTACTGACTCACCCTAGAGACAAATGAGTGCCAAAGAGTCACAGCCAGACAAAAAATGGTAACTTACAGCATGGGGCAAAAAGGAAACAGGAGTAATTATTTTGCAAGCTATTAGTCATTAAGACAGCTCCTAAATGAAATTTCATCCTCAGTCTGAATCTGGGGCAGGACAAAAACTTGAAACATTCAGAAAGAGATCCAAACTCTTTACAGGAAAGGTTTCAGAATTGGAGTGTCTGCAATATAAGCTGAAAGATTACCACACCTGAGTCAACAGAAACTCTTAGGCCTATCTTATTCATCCCATTCTTCTTCAAGGTTCTGAGGTGTGGGCAGAGAGCAGTGCTGCAGGCAGCAGCAGTCTCTTTAGCAAACTGGAGATGAACAGGACTGGGCAGTTCATGATCCTTTAGGAAATAATACACCTGAAATTACAGAAACGATAAGGATATTCAGTAATGTCTGGTCATATCAGAAGTAAGAAAATAAATAATGTAATTTGCAGTTAACACAGAACAAAGTGAGCTGCCAATGCTGGCGCAGTATTCCTAGCGTTTCATCAGTTCAATCAGGATACTTAAGTAACCACGAGAACATCCAGATTACATATTCATGGAGTTACCAGTGCTAACAGACTTGTACCATTTACTCCTTTTCAGAGGTTATTTTCTTTCAAAGTCTCTGGAATGGGGTATTTTTTCACTCCAAGTTCCTTCCATCGATTTTCCATCTACTGGGCTTAAAATTCTACAGAAGATAACAGTATTGTCAACAATTACAATAACATTTTGTTTCATACATGTTTTCCCATTCTAAAGAATAATGTTTAGTTATCTCTAAAAGCTATTTAACAGCTAATGCAGGATTTGTGTAATAATATAGAAGTGACAAAAAAAAAAAATCCTAGATAGGGAACAAACAACACTTAATAAAAACCTCACCTTATGGGTCTAACGAACTGAAGCTGCCTAAGGTAAAGCCTCCGTTTGTTCCATCAGTCAGTAAAGCCACAAAAATAATAAACAAAAAGCATACCAAGACAACCCTACCACCTGGGACAGAGCCTGGTTAACACGAGGCAAGTTCTGAGTTAGTCACATGTAATTAAAATGTGGAGTTATTCGTATAACTGTTCAAATCACAAGGAACAAGGATACAATTTTTAATTTTTTAAACTGAATGTTGGCATTCCAAGCAGTGATTAGCAAACAGCAGTACTGTGCACTTCCCAGCCCTCAGTCCCAGAAGCTCAAAAAAAAAGGGATTAACTGCATCCTTAAATTGGTTAGTGACTGGACTGACAGAGACTTTCAAAGGAACCTCAGGATTCACAAACTCTTCCTGTCAAATTCCCAAACAGAGAAAACAGAGATTTTGGCAAATACTACAAATGAAACTCTTCTGCTAGTGACATCTAGAGGAGAGCAGGCAGGTCACAGTCCTACTCTCTTACAGATCTTAGTAGCAAATTACCTGAATAAAGATATCCTAGGTTGTTTTCTTGAAATAAAAAACAGATTTTTAAGTTAGGAACATGAGAATTATGCTTTGATAATATATTTACCCTGTTTGTTTTTTTCCTCATCTTCCACCCAGCAAATATCTACATATTCTTTTAGGCCTTCTCCATCCACTTTGCCACGAGTTAATGGCTTCTTGTCTCTTAATGCTTGACGTAGGCTTTCCATTGTCTCTGGTGTTATTTGGACCATTAATCCATCTAGAAGAAAGACAGTTAAAATGCTCACTCACCTACAGAAAGAGTAGCAGTACTTCATAGTAGTCCTGATCCTAGTGGGATCAACCCTCTCCTGCAGCAAGTCCTAATCTGGACTCCATACTCAGTTACAGCACTGAATGATCCATGACAGGAGTCATGAATAATGAAAGCCTTTCTAATCAACAGAGCTAAGACAAGTAGAGACTAATGTTAAGTTTTTGGTATATACATATCAATGTATGTATTTCATCAATAGAGCAATGAACGTACTTCTAGGTACTGGCAGCTATGAAGGAAATTTTTGCATTGACTAATGTGAAGAGTTAAAAACTTCTTATGCAATAAAACCAACAGATGAACTAGCATGTATTTTCATACAGCACCGTTTGTTTGTGATAGGTTTTCTACAGCTTAGGAGTCCTGAAAGAGTTTTGTTTAATGTGGAATAAAGATCTTGGACGAGGCTGATTTTTACTTTTAAAATCCTCTGCAGAACAAACGAAGAAAGCAGTACTTGTACTCAGTAGTACAATTCTTACCTTCAACTATACTAGATTTAGCTTAAAATCCTGAAGATGTCTTTAAGGCTCCATTAAATACCACAAAACTTGCACCTGTAACTAGAAAAATTAGACACAGAGTGACACTACATGTTCCTCAAGTTTGACATTACCAGCATTTAACTTAGATTCCCTTTTAATTAAAAAAATATTTTTAATGATGTAGTTAAAAAAATGAGCAGAATAGGAATTAGCATACTGAAAGTGATAATATGAACCACTTAGTCAGAAGTTGGTACAAAAACCACTAGACTTTAGCAAAAATAAAAAAAAAAAGACCACCTGTCTTATTTTATTAGCGCAGACAGTATTTCTGTAAGATACTAAAAGATGGGTAACAGGCACACTTGAAAGAGCCCAATATACAAAAAGGAAACAGTTACAAGAACAGTGCTGTGGTGTTTTGATGTTTTTAAACACAGAGCATATACAATTTTTTTTAACGACTTTAAGTTAAATTTATTTACAGAAGATATTCCTGAAGGTTACAGCACTACTACTGAAACTAAAGCTGAACTAAACTGAAAGGTCATATGAGACAAAGGTCCTTTCCATCCCAATAAAAACCATGCTGGCTTTTTTTTTTTTTTTTCTTTTTAAATAACGTTTTAAATAAAACATCACCCATGGGAAATACATAGGAGAAGCTCCTTGGAAATGCACGCTAGAAGACTTCACTGAAATTGTACATCTTCACTTAACAGTTATCCTAAAAAGTGACTTATTCAGGAAGATGAATACGTGCACAATGAATTTCACACCCTTTCCCCAGGTATCACATGCTTATTCTGTCTGGAACTTTGAAGAGCGTACTGCACAGCAAACAGCACACTAGAGAGCTGCCATCAAGAAATCTCTTGCAGAACTGCATGGAAACTGATCCGAGAATAAAAGCACTACTGCCTCCAAGAAGTTCTCCTCCTCTGCCTTCACCTTCCCCTCACCCTCCCATTAATACAGGAAGTCATGTTAAAGATGCGACTGGTATTATATGAAAAAAAGATAAAAAGCGGTTTGGAATAGTTTAACTTACTTGACTGCATTTCCTTAAGGGTAGTTTTATACAGCTTCTACCCATTTCCACACGAACAAATAGGCTGTTTACAGTATGCAAAGTATACTGATAGTTTCTAAGGTCCTGCAGCAGGCAAAGATAAAATGTTAAGACAACAATGTTAGCAGTTTATTTCCACACATTTTAGAACAGATCTTGAAGACTGAATATTTTACACCCATCTCCAGACTTTTAAGTCAATTAGAAGTAGCTAAAGACTTGATGATCCCTTTTATCCCCCTCCTCTGCTGTGATTCACTGCATAAGTACCTTAATGGATATATTACCCAATTCATAGCACTGATGAAGTGGCTGTACTATGTAACAGAGGCTTACTTCAACTATGTCTACTTTATGCACTTTGGGGTCTTGTAATGTTTTAGATAGCATGAAATACTCCAACAGAATCAACAGAAGGAGTGGACGAGGTCACTTGGTTTGTTTGGTTCCACTACTAAAGTTGTGTTTTTCAAAGGAAGCTGTGTATCTATACAACCACTTGCAGTGTTAGAACTTACCCCCATATTCTGCTCCCAATCTCAACATTAAACGGATTGGAAAAACTTTTGCCCAGGGTATTTCCAGCTTATGGATTAGAATGCCACAAAGGAAAGGGTTATCTGGTAGACTTAAATCATTTTTTAAATCAAGTTTCTGGTAAGTGGGTGAAACAAACAGGAATCCTGCATGATCTTCATTACCATGAAAGTTTTCACTAAACGCAATGTTTTCCATGTTTCTTATTAACTTACTTGTTGAAAGAGGATCAGAAAGCGTGTGTGGATCTTAAAAAATAACATGACATTGTGAAGAAAACTACTACTACCACCACTGCTTCATTACAGACTTACAAACGATATGTTATATCTCACGTCTTCCTGAAAGACACCTGAACCCACAGAAGTATTCTACAGACTTATTTATTATCTAAATGAACTCGAATATGAAACTAGGTGTTTGTTTTCTTCCAAATAATATCAAGAAACACTAAATCATACAACATTATACATCATCAGTTGATGAACTTCAATTAACAGACCTTCCGTTTATATATTTATGTGTACTGCATTTCTACAGGTGAAGATCCAGATGTCCTAAAGACAAAGGCTTACACACAGAATCTCCCGGACCATACAAATGAAGAACAATAACAGAACATGCAAACTAGATATTTACAGGAGTACTTAAGCCACACAAATGCACATTCTTTGTTAAGTGAACAACAGAAAGAAAAGTCTAAACACTGAAAAGTTTTTCAACCACATCAGATACCTATAAGCACATAAAAACAGCATAAGCTTCCAACTTTGGAAGACAAGTAAGAAAATATCACAGCATAATGTCAGACATGATTACATACCTTTTACTGCATTCTTACAGATGTCAATAAATAATTTGAATATTTCATTTGGAAAAATCTTCTCATCTGGCAAACATGGCAACAGAATGACAACTTCTGCCTGCCCCAAACCATTTGTTGAGAAGTACCAGCATTTTTCTGAAGAATCTTCAATTATAAAGACAGAGACCACAGTAACACTGTTCTTACCATCAGAAAAATAGTTTTAGTGGAAAAGAAAACATGCACTACTTACAAGATATTAACTTGACATTCACAAGCAAGTTTGCATTTACGATGAAAGTTAACAGATTGGCACCTCCTTTCTCAAGAAGCAAGACGACCTGTTGGTGAGACAGATGTTCTTCCACTAGAGGATCTAAAGAAATTAATACCTGATTTAGTTCAACGTGCCAGCCAGCTACCCAAAATAAAAAAATCAGATGACAATATATGAAAGACTGTCCTTGACTTCCTATCTTAACAGCGTGTTAATTATTCTCAACCTCTGAACAACTGTGGATCAGCCAGGTATTCCACTCAGTTCAGTAGCTTACCAGAAGATTCGAAGGTCATACAAAAATAAAGCGGTAATTTATAACAAAGGCATGAACTGTAGCTGCCATTTATTTGTTAGTTACTGATAAACTGTTTATGTTGTCTCTTCAACTCACATATTGCTACTAGGAGTTACAATGAAAACAATCACTGCTGTAATGGATGTAAGTGATGGTTACTGTCATAATATACTCACATTTTAATAAATCATGTTTAATTAACAAACAATCCTATGAACAGCACACGTGAGCGCTTAAAGCTGCATTAAAATTCACACTTAGAAATCCTGCATCTGGTGATCCAAAACTGACAATTGTTTACCTTTTCCTTTTTCATCCATGGCAAGCAGAATCGGTGGCATTTTATCACCATCAGGAAGAAGGCTGATGTCTTTACGAACACAGCTTTCCACACCACAAAGAGCTCTGTAACTTGTAGGACTAACAGGCATATCACTTTTTAGTCCGATCTACTAAATTAGTACTAGACTTCTCAGATTCAGTGGCAGAACAACACTCTTTAGTGCCTGAAGTCAGAGATTTATCAGTCCATCACCTCACTCTGGCTGGAAATGGTCTGTTGTGCATCCTCTGAGGAAGCAGAAGGACATAATCCCTCCATTCTTGTAATAACATCCATTTCTTCTTTTGGTTTTGAATTTACATCAGTTGGTATGTCATCTTCCTCTGCGTTTGTGGCCTATGAGAATAAAGATGATCTACACAGTCTCACAACAAACTATAACTTTTACAATACCATTTCTGAAGGAAGAAAAGTGAATAAGAGATCTACCAAATTGATAGGAAATGAATTCTTTATTCAAAAAGTAACTAATCAAATCTATTATGGATCTTGCATTTCCCCCCCAGTTCTTAAAGGTCACGTTAGTTCCCATTTAAGGTAAAGATGATTCACTATTTCACTTGTTTGATAATAAAAAATTCTCGGAGTGCTGTAGATCAGTCATTTTAGCATGTATTCAGACACAACACAGTCAACAAAAATATCCCTCGAGCAACCGCGTCAGTATCACTGTTTCCTCACTTGGAAACACTGTAAAACATTGTTCCTTAATACAGAAAATTGTAATTTGCACTCATTTTGAACAAAAGCAGTCCAGTAGAGCAACCGTATTTCTATTCCTATATATGAAGTCTAGGACTGTACAGTCCAACTCACTTTTGGTGTGGTGTACCTGTGCTGCTGTTTGGTGGAACTATGCTGCTCCCTCAGTGAAATGCATATGATAAACTAAGAGCGCAGTCACATTACGAAATGAACTGTCATCAAAACAAAGGAAGATGTTATCAATTAAGTGCATTGAAACATCACAGTAAAAACCCCTGTAGTTTTCATCAGGAAAGACTGAATTGTGACAAGATAAAAACCTGGTAACTCTATGCTTGTCCTGTATTAATTCTCCTGGCATGCCCTCAGCTTCCACCAAATCTCCTGCTTAGAGAACATAATATGCCAGAAGATGAGGGAGAAAGACTAATTCCAAAAGTAACATCCCCAAAACCACACAACACAAAAATACAAGAAGCACAACGAAAACAGCCTGTAACAGACTCCTTCCACATGAATTCACTTGCTGGCTTTGCAGATCACTTGGTAATTTTGGCCTTCACAGCAGTCTGAGGCAGCATGCTCAGGATTACCTGCTATCTAGTAAAGAACATCCAGAGCTTAAGAGCTGCAAGACAGCAGTTTTATTTGAACTCCTAAAGCTGCACATGAGCATCATCAACTCACTGTTTCTTTGTTCACATAACTTTTAATTTTAGACACTGCTGATCTTCTGTAAGTGAAAATGTTCTACTCTTCCTCCAGAACAGAAGACAGGCTGTATCTTCTGACTACTATGATGGGTACAGCAAGAACTGCTAAGTTCTGCAAGCAACAGGGATACATTTACTGTATGACAGTTTTCCAGTTCCATTTCTGTTCCCTCCTATTTACTTTCCTTTTTTAACAACTGCTTAAGTACTTTCTTCAGACTGATCACTGACCATAAGTATTCCTTTTCAAGTGAGACAGCAGTAAATGCAACATGAGTTAAGTTCAGCCACTCGTACGCTCCCTAATTCTGCAATCCATGGCATATGACACCTGCCATTTTAACACCCAGTTCATAAATATTTGGACACTATTTGCCTTCACTGTCTGAAAAATTTTACCCTACGTCTGTGAATATGATAAACAGCACAGTTCAGGACAGGCAACTCCTGTTGTCAGTTCTTCACCTCTTTATCACTTAAGTTAGCTATACGGTTTGTATTTATCACACGGAAAGGAATTTTTACTGACGTAAGAATTAAAAATCTTATTTTCATCACCTCTTGATGAGCTTTCCTGTAAACATTTTGTCCTGGTTTAAGTATTCCATATCATAGCAACATGCAGCAGGCTGTTTGATGCTTAAACCACAGCGCCAGGTGCACTTCCTGGGTTCTGTGCTTCCAGAAGACTCAGCTATTCTCACGTGAGTTCTGTCTCTTCCTCCTCCTTCCCCCTCTTCTTCCATGGGGAGGGAGGAGCGTCGTGATTAACTCTTGAAACTGTCATGTTTTCGTCAACAGTATCAGCAGTACTTCTACCACTGAAGAATTCTTTTCAAACAAATGGAAGTGTAAGGCAAGATTATCCCCATAAAAAATGTTAGCACTTTCTTTACTGTCACTTTGAACAATTCCTTGGGCCCAAAGTCTCTACAAAAAACAGATCTGACCCTCAACTTACTGGAATCCTTTTTCACATGAAATTGTACTTACTGTTATGTATTACTCATGAACAAAGGCTGACTTACACGCTAATACAACACACAACTGTAGAGGTACTCCACACACTCATAATGGATCTGGTCTGATTACTGAATTTAGTAACTGTTTTTTAAAACTCTTGACCACTGTCGTGACTTGAGACAGTATTTCAGAGCTATATTTTATTTTAAAAAGACTCCAGATAAAAAATACCTCCAAACTTTTCCACAGCAGACTTGTATTACTCCTTAAGACCCCTCCTGTCAAGCACAGCTAGTTTAACACTATGAGCATGATATTTTTTAAAAGCTTACTCTCTTGTTAGTTCAGTGTCTGTTCCGTTTACATTAGAAGTGCACATCTGCTGCACCCTTTAACACAGTGTTGTATTACATGAAGCACGTTCTTGTAGGACCAACTTAGTAAACAAGTAAAATGATATCAAACCACTCAGAAAAAAAAAAAAAAGAAAAAAGAAAAAAGCATAGTAATGACAAATGGCTGAAGACACCTTCTTAACAGTAGTTTTTCAAAGACTTCACAGAAAAGCCTCGATTTGGATTATTTTCTACTACACCATTACTGAAGTTCACGTATGTCCTAATCAATAGTTATTATAATCAGTTATTTCAGCAGAATTCATTCATCTACAGGCAATTCTTAATTCATACGACATCCATCCCCGGCACAGCAGGGAGTGCTGTGTCCTGCGATGACCTCTTTGCTCCAGATGAAAGCTTTGGTGTATGTGCCACTTCACCAGTTGGCAAAATGCCATCTGCGAACCAAACTCTCTTCTGTTCTTTGGGGCACAGCTCTAGGATAGGTTGAGAAAACATCACTGACGTGACACTTAAATAATATTTTACTGTCCTAACAACTAAAAGGGATACAAATTCAGAGGCCCTTCTCCCATCAGTTACACAGAGGATTTGTTAACTGAAATGAAGCACAGCTTGAGACCAGCTACTCTCTGATCAAGTAAATACATGGGAAAAACACTTTGTCAGAGCAGAGGAAGCTGTCGTGCCATGTCCTATCATGCTACCCACTGAAACTTCTTGGTCAACTATCCCGCCATTATCAGATATGAATAAAACGCTTATCACAACTATAAGATGAAACAGTACCAAAAATAAGCTAATCACAACGTTTAGAAAATTATTTTCACTGATGAAAGTCAGATATTTAGTAGTAGTGGAACAAAAACTACTTAACAGCTAATCATTTTGCTTTACAGACAATCAACTCCTACTGCTTCTTAACTTTGCCCTAAAAAAAGTACTTAGTGTTAACTGTAAAACTGGTAATCACAATGCATGAAAGAGGTCTCCCAAGCAATGTAAAAATTATGAAAGTAATATCTGAACTGAACAAAGCAATTACAGTATAAACATAAGATAAAAGACAATCTCCATTTATGAAATGTGGATGCAAGACAGATGTGGTCAAGCTCATACATGGAGTCTGAACTTGGAACTAGCAGTAAATTTCCTGGGTCCCAATTCACAGAATTTCTGTGTAATATTATATCTAGTATATATTCAAGATATAATAAACAACGCTTCCCAAGCAGATCTTGAAAAAGTCTTTGTTAAATTATACCGTATTAAACATACCTTCATTATCAGGTTGCTTAAGTGCTGAAATGGGTAGCGATGAAGAAAATAAAGGACAGCTTGCACTACCAGGTATACAGGCTTCCTGCAAAGGTAGAGCAGAAGAATTCTCAGAGGAGACACTGGAGTTAGGGACAGGACCTGTTGGACTCATCATCCTTTCAAATGCCTGTGCTAAATTGAAAAATAAAAATTTGTTTGCTTTAAATGTTTCAATGCAATAATTTCAGTGTGCAGTACAATAATGATTTTTTTTTTGCTTCGTTTTGTTTTGCAAAAGCAGGGCACAATTTAGTAAGCTAGTTGTGTGAAATGAATACTCAAGGTATCGTGCAGAAGAAAAATCTAATGTTACACGAAGCACGGAAGCTTCCCAAAAAGCACAAAAATTAAGGGTTCTAGCTGTACGCATATATATTTTCAATGATCACTATGATTATTCAAAAAGATCCAAACCATTTTTACCTTTATTAATATCACTGTAGCAGCGAGTACAGACTCTTGCTTCCTTCTCCATGTACTGTAGTTTGCACTTCCGTTTGCAACAACCACCACAAAAAACCTGAAAGAGATTGAAACAAATATTATAAGCAAAGACCCAGTAATTCCTGAGCTGGGTTCCTGTTACGTTATTTCATCCATCTAATTAAAATAATAAAGCATACATAAAATAATCACAGGAATGTGCAAGAAGAGGAGCTTTAACACATTTCTCTTACAATATGTTTCTGTGTTGAGAGAAGGGAAATTACCAGAATTAAGAAGTTTCATTAAGATCAAAAGCTCCTTGCTAAAAATTTATGAAAAAGGCTACATCCCATCAATTTTTTTAAAGACTCAGGGGAACTATGCTACAGCACAGCTTTGCAGCATTAACTAGGGTAACAGTCTGGGTTCATGTGTCATCCATCCATCACTCTACTCTAAACAAAACACACACTTGTCACTTATTCAGGGGATCCTTATGATCTGCAAAACTTCCCAGCAGGGAAGACAACCACGTCACACTAATGCTTGTGACTCTAGGGAAATTCACCAGCTGAAAATCTCTGAAGAACTAAATACTAAACGACAGAGTTGAACCCGTTTTGTTTTTTTCAGCTGTCTTTGCTTTTGTTAGTCTTGAAGCCCACGGAAGTTCATTATCACCTTCGTGACTGAAGAATTTCAAGTTCACCATCTGCTGAAACTCTGCACAAAACATGAAAATCCTACTCTGTGTATTTCCATCAAGATTGCCTCCAGGGAAGGCAATGAATTATGAATTCCTTCATTTATGATTAAGGTAAAACAATATTCCACATAATTCTTTGTCTTGTTTAACAAGCCCAAGTATCTTTTCTCAAAAGCTGATATTGTATTTTCTAAAGTATTTTATTAAATCCTCGAATCTAGAGAACGCTTATCTTATAAAGAAGGAACATTTCAGTTTGAAATGTTAAATAAGGAAAGAACAGACTGTATCAGTTGCTTATCCCAGGGATACAGCTGGAATAGCAACAGAGATTGTTTCAGACACAGAAAATATACAACTGTAATCCATAACTTGTTGTTTTCAACTATTTAGCACAGTCTAAAATTTGTCAGGCATTTCTGTTGGCCCAAAGCACTCCTTAAAAGTCTACAAAACCAGTCTTCCACACATGGTCAGAAATGCTCATGTTATTCAGCTATGAGCTCACCTCCTCCCAGTGCTCCTGGAGATAAAGGCAGGAGAAAGAACAGCCCATAAAACTTTCTGCTGTTGGCAGACCTAGTCACACAAGGACAGATGCCCAGAAATTAGCTAGTTTTTCTGTTTGTTTTTAAGATCACAGATGGAAACAGCTGGTATATAACTGCATAACAATTTACAGATTCTTCCAAGAAATACATACATATATTTAATTCTAGGCCTTCTGCAATTTAATATTCAAGCCTGTATCACCCATCTTTCATGCAAGATGTCTACAATGGTATTTAAAAACCTTCAGGAAAAAATAAGGAATGAAACATGTACACCACAAAGAGCTGCAACAAGGAAGACAACTGATAACTAATGATATTAAAATGCTCATCTGGAATGGTAAGAATAATTCTAAGTTGCACCAGTTAATTCTCAAATTCACTCCTAATTCTGTTGTTGTTGTTGTTATTATTATTATTACATTATTATTTGTTTCACAGGAGAATACAGAATGATGTGAACAAGCACTGAACCCCGGAGATGAGACTCATCTCTGTTCTCTTGCCTTAATACCATCTTTGAGGACAACTACTGTCATCTCTCATCAGGATTCACGGCATGGTTGGAACTATCCTTGTATCATCAAGAGCCATTCTTGACGCATTTATCTCACGGAAGTTAATATCCACACTCCACTGAGGCACTCTACTCTGAGATTCCAAGCTGCCTCTTGGACAACTATCCAAAGCAGGGTCACTGCTTCCCAAACAATTTACCACATTTCAGGAATTTACTGGTATCAACTGTGACAGAAAAAAACAAAAACAAAAATATCAACTGCCTTCTTACTCCCTTCAGCACAGCATCTGAAGAGCATGAAAACCGCTTTGAAAGAACAGAGTACCTTTTTCTACATGAACAGGATATACATCCTGTCTGCTTTAAAGGAGATCTGGGGATGGGGGAAAGCACATTCTCAACCTGGACCATACCTCAACAATCCCATTCAAAGAATTCAATTTCTCTCTCTCTTTTTATTTTTTATTTTTTGGGGAATTCCCACAAATATCCGGTGCTTTTTTTGCAAGCTGGATTAGCAAGCTTTCCAGCACTACCATTTTCAGCTATGTAAAGATTCTAGAGGCAATATTAACCTCAACAAAAAATATCTTTCAAAACCTGGTCTGACAGAAGTCTTCTTAGTGCAGTTAAGTGGAAACAAAGCTAAGTCTGCTACCCCTAATTACGTCTGGGAAAACAAAGTGGATTAAGAGGAAAACAACTGAAGAAGCAACAGAACAACAGAAGAAAAACAAAAGTTATTACAAGTGAACTCCTTAAGGGAGTTAAAACAGTAACATTTGATCAATGCAAGACAATAAAATAAATGCTCTAATTTTATTGGATTAAATACTTCCATACTAATGTCATGTTCATAATAATTAACGCTTCCATATGAATTAATTTATCTCACCTAAAAACACATGCAGTTGGTAAAGTTAAGAATGTAACTGAAAA
This sequence comes from Oreortyx pictus, assembly GCA_036925125.1. Lineage (NCBI taxonomy): Eukaryota > Metazoa > Chordata > Aves > Galliformes > Odontophoridae > Oreortyx > Oreortyx pictus. Next base: position 4,067,972 of record JAUPFR010000004.1, on the reverse strand, counting down.
GGACTGATTGCTAATCATCTGCAATCAACCTTAGGGCTTCAAATGCTGAGCAGAACAACAATCCTTTGCCAAGTGCCACTCACCCCTTGCACTTGGTAATGCTAGGACCCTCAATAAAGGCATCACCTCAATCCTAACGTGCAAGAGGTAGAAACAAACTAAGGGATGGACAGTGCAACAGGAAGCAGAATTCCCAAGTTCTGACACTTCTCCTGATAATAATAAATCTGGAGGGCTACATAAAAACTAAACAATTCTACAACAGTTCAGAGAGGACAACTGAGAATTTCTACCTGTTCCTCTTCAAGTTGATAGAAAACAGCAACTGAACATGGGTCCATGAGAGTAGGTTTTGTTTTTGAAGACAAGTAGCAAAACAGTAAGCTACTGCACATTCAGAAAAGCTATGACAGTTACAGCTGCACAGCACTCCATTATCTCTGACAGTTACACCATCTGTACTGCCCTCACTCATTTTCTGAATGCGAAAGCATAGTAGTGCACCCTGAATTACTTTGCTCTTTTGCTAAGGCAGTTTGCTGTTAACACACAGGATCAGTAACACTACTGGCTGTTAGCTATAAGCAGCAGTGAGTACAGGAGGGTGCTTCTATTCCCATCTCCAGGACACGTGCAAGAAATTTCATAGTGAATATAAAAAAGAATTTCAAGAAGTTCAAAACCATACTCCAAAGAACTGTATTTTAAATTGCTATGAAATTTCAGTAGGATATATATAACTGCGTAAGTTCAATAATTCCTAGCTTGCCTCAGTGAGAGCTTCATTTTCTTGGCACCCCACTGCAGACCTATGCTTTCTACAGGTTTGTGGAGAAGGAAGAAAATGAGGACTATGCTTTGAATGCACGCTGCTAAAAGAGGGACTCTGGGAAAACAAATACCAAGCCACTCCAGATGTCTTTTAAAATGGGATGAAAGCAGCTAGTAAGTACTGACTGGTCTTTCCACTAGCATCCATAAGGCCTGCACAGGAACACAGAAAAAAAAAATCAGTTCCATAAGTACTAAATCTGAATTTATGTACCAGTACATAAGCTGCAATAGCTCACAAGAAGTTTATTTTTGATTAAAACCAAAACTTCAGCGTTATTACTCGCTGCAGGAGACCACAGGCTGGACGAATAGAAAAGTCTACAGATTACTTGCTCAGTTAGCAAGCACCATTCACTCAGCAGAAGTAGCATACATAGAATCATAAAATCACCAAGGTTTGAAAAGACCTCTAAGAACACCCAGTCCAACTGTCCACCTATCACCAACTGTTCTCACCCTGCCCTCCCTGACATTTAAACACAGTGGAAAACAGATTTAGACTTTTAAGTCCTTTGCATGGTTACTGCTGTGATAGCTGCTGGAAGAACACATCCTGCCAGAGTAAGGAATATTGTTTTACACCTATCATAGTCACTTCTCTGAATTTTGACTGCTAAAAATTTTGATGCCTAAATACTTAAGATTCGTCTAAAGTAAGGAAAAAACTGAATCACTGTAATGATCACTGCAGCACACACTGTCCCATCTTCCCAACTACAAGTAATTATTAGCTTAGCCAGTAATGGAAGATAACATAAAGGGATGCAAAGAAAACAGTCTTATTTTCAAAAAAAGTTTTTTTTTTTTTTTTTTTTTACTTACTGTAGTCTTTTCTAAGAGTCTAAATCTGATACAAACTTTAGAAAAAAAAAATACTTAGAACGTTGACACAATTGATGTTTCTCCTTTGCATTCTGGTTACCTCTAAATCAGAGTAAATATGCTTACAGTGACAAAAGGACCCCTCACCAATAACTTACTTTTCCACACGCACGACAGTGGTGTCGTCTTTTTGTAAACGTGAATTTCACTTGACAGTTCATGCAGTTGGGTGCCTCTGAATCAGGAACCCACAACGGTTGTTTCTGCAGAAGAGCTGCAGGTGTTTGAAGTGGTTCTACACTTTGAAATGTCTGACTTTTTCCTGCTTCAGTGCCACTTTCCCCAGCAGGTTCAGAAATTTCATCAGAAGGAATGCTGTTCCTTGAGAAGGGAGCTTCTGGAGTAACAGCTCTCTCAGGCACATGTGTTGGAATCAGTTGTCTCTGACCAACAGCTTCTTGAGTACAATCAAACAGCAGCTTTGGTCTCACACCTTCAGCAGGAAGCTTTGAAACCTGTGCCTCACTATCACGCTCAGTCATATCTTGAATATGAAATTCACACTCCTCTGCTGAAGGTTCCAACTTATTGGCAGCAAGAGAAACTTCAAGATTACTGCTAATGCTAGCTATATCTTCCAGTTTTGTCTGTGCATGTTCTTCAGCAGCCTTTGTGAAATCCAGGTTCTCACCTCTCGAATTCACTTCAGGGTCAGCTGCCATTAAGTTATTACCACCGCTTAAAGAATTCAATGAATTGGACAGATGACTCTGCCCATACAGGAATTCATCAAGCTCTGCATCACTTACAAGATTATTACTTTCAATAATACTCTCCTCAGCTATAAAGTCAGCTACAGTTTGGCTAATGCTTTCATTGTAGTAACAGTCTATACCAACACCATATGGATCGGCTTCATATTCCATAAAAGCAGAAGCAATATCTTTGATTTGCTCAGAATCACTGCCACCGATTACATTCTCAGTATCATATGTCTCTCCATCTCTTTTTTCTGCAACACTTTGGTTGATATTAGTTAAATGTCCTTCCTGTTCATGTAAGTCAGTCTCTTTGCAGGATTCACAATTAGAGAGATCAGTTTCAGACTTCCCAGCGTGAAAAGTTAAACTGTCACTAATAACCTCTGCTATTTCATTCTGAGGTAGAGGATTAACTTTTTCTTCTGTTACAGCCGAGGAACCACACGGAGTTACAGGAAGTGGAAGATGTGGCAGTGATGTCTGGTCATCCTCATCTGATACGCACAAAGGTAGAGTGCTGTTAAGTACTTCACTGCCAGCAACTTTTTCACCACCAACATTCTCTTCTGTAATTTTCTCTTCTGGTTCTACTTCAGCCCCTTTTTGATGTATGGAGTTTTGTAAAGCATGACTTTCAGGTAATGTTCCATGGCTTTTGTCCAACTGAGGTCTATGCAGCAGATCTGAAGGTACAGATTCCACTTTACACTGATCTTCCAAGGTTACATTTTCTGTGGCATTTCCTCCATGTATCTCTTCCCTCACTGGAGAGCACGTGCTTCCATCTTTTGGCTCAGAAGGCAATTTTTCACATGCTGTCTCATCTTTGGGATCGTACACATTTGAATTCTGTAATGTTTCAGAGACACATGCAGTATTAGGGTGAGCAGTTTGTTCAAGATGATCAAATACTTCAACACAGGACTGTATCTTTAAAGCGAGGTGATAATCACACAGATCTGAAACCTCTGGTTTAGCAAAAACATCTGATTCTAAAGCTAACTGATTACTCTCCTCTGTTTTAAGAGGTCCTGAATGTTGTAGCATTGAGTCCCCATCATTCTGCTCTGTACATGAAACACCTCTGCAACCCAATGAAAACATACGATCAGGGAGAGGTATGCAAGATTTGCCAAAGCCACTCAAACAGTCTTCACTACAGTGAGAGTCACCTGGCTGCAATTTTTGAACATCTACACTAGCACTTGCTGAACGGATCAAGTTACTTATGTCACTAACAAGATCGCACATAGGTACACTACTTCCCAGGTTTGAACTCTGACTTCCTGCTGAGGAAGTACTGTTCACAATGGTCAAAATATCAGGCCCAGAAACACTCCTCTCATTTTGTGATGAACAATCCAGAATCCCTTCATTTGGTACAGTGTGGCTGGCTTGAGAGATTTCTTCTGATGCAGTACAACTGTTAGCACTCTCCTGAAGCTTTTGTGTTGGGTATACTTGTTGCAAGAAATCCAAATCCAAAGGAAGAGAGTGGTGTTTTGGATCGTATGGATTCTGAGGTGCTCTGGAGTGGTCGCATTCATCTGTTTTAAGCAAAAAGAGATTGAAAGCAAAGTTTGTAAGACTTAACTGTTTCTACAGACCACGTTCTCAAAATTTCATCTATTCACTACCATAAGCTTTAACTTATCTTTTATTACTTTCAAATTCCCTCTAACAGTCACTTGACCAATATTACCACACTGTAGAAGAAAGGAGCACAGATACTAACCTGTATTCAGTTCAAATTCATCCAGTAGTTTGTCCAAGTCACAGACTGCAGCTTTAAAGTATGTATCCATTCTAGTTAAGTTCTAGTATAGCTTTAGGCCTCTGAAACCTAAAAAAAAAAATAAAATACACTGTTTCACTCATATTTTGCTATTTACAAAGTCAAAGTGTTTCATTAATAGAAAGTAACTTTCAGGAAGTATTTTAATTTCTGTCTATAACATAAAATATTATGCAGATGGCTGCAATCCATCAGCCTCTACATACTTCATGATCAATGACTTGCCTTTAAATCCTCTTTAAATTTTCATTCAAGGCCAAGAAAAAAAAAAAGTAGCAAGTTAACTTAGCCCATCTCTACCATACTCAGAACACAAAACTCATTAACATTCTATGCGACGTGCAAAAAAGCATTAAGAAAAAAAAAAGAGAAGTCTCACGTTAGGTACCTGGCAACTTACCAGAAAGCAATTTGCAATGCACTCTCTGTACCACAAAATGCTGTTTTGTTTGTTTAATGAAGACTTCCCAGTCTCCAGATGTTATACCTTCTTGAACAGTGTGAGGAGCTTCCTAATCCTACACCTTTTTCACATCTGAATAACCACAACATGCTATTACCTATCACATAATCAAGACATTATCTACATCACCTGTGAGTAACCCAAATGGACACAGATCCCTTTACTCCTTTGTCTAGAAACCAGACCTCTAATGGTCTGCCTAGTTTTCCTGCTAAAACAGATACATATTACTACAAGAAAACAAACTGTAGACCTCATCCTTACAGCATATGCTTATGGACACTAACAAAACTGTTAAAAAGTTACTAGAAGAGATTATATCAAGTACAAATATTGAATGTTTGTGAGAAAATGGGTTTAAGAAATACATAATGTTGAGCTTATTCTCCGCAGGGATTTTTTACGCATCCTTAACATTCAGGTGCAACTTGCATTACATAATAGATTGGCGGCTGTGACTAAAAGAAGCAGAGGGAGACCACTGACCATTCACCATTCTCCAGCTCCATGCTCTCTACGTCTTTTGTGTTGGCAGCCACTCTTGCCTAATCCCACAAAAAGCCAAATCAAATTGATAAAGGGATAGAAAGTCACATACTTTCACACTTTTTGTTCTGTTTTGGTTTGGGTTTTTTTGTTTTTTTGCTTGTTTCTCCCTAAGAACAGGTCTACACAGTGAAAGACACAAGATTGGCACAATGTCCTGGCAAGGACCTGTAAATCCTATTGCCTCACTCTTCGTTGTATACAAAACACCAACTTAGATCCCTGTAAATTAAGCTCCCAGTTCACAATAATCAGAATACTGAATATATTAAAATTCACATTAATTTAAAAGAAAAACAAAAAAAACAAGCTGTTAATGAACAGATGGCAATCAGCAATAAAGATGTAAACACAACCTCTGAAATGAGTTTTATTTACTTACATACTGAAGCTTTTACAACGAATTCTCTGATATTTCATAAAATATACTAGGAAGAGACAAGTAATAACTTCAACTACTTTTACCTTGTACTTCAAAAGACTTCTGGATTATGCACGGCATTTTTCATTCTTAGCAAATAATGGAATCTGAACTACATGTATGTGCACAATTTGATTACAACACTAGCTAATTCTGGCCGAATGATTTCTGTCAAAAGCAGAAAAGAACTGGGTATACAACAAAGGAACTGAAATTTTATGCCAATATTAATTACATCAGAGTGTAAGGTATATATTATTTCCAGAAGAAACTTAGAAAGGTACCATGACAAATACCTCATCCTCAGGAAATAGTGTCAATTTACATAATTCCATGCAGTTTTAGAATAAAATTGTTCCATTTGAGGTAATAAAAGTATTTTCAACAAGTGAAATAACTTCAAATGATTACTACAAGAAAGGGTAGCTAAATAAGAGGAATTCTGAAGAGTTTCAGATTCTCATCTCTTCTAGAAGGGTCTCTAACACTCTTCTCCTTTTCCCCCCACTCATCTCCCTAAATCCACTACAACAATATGGAAGACAAGCAGTAATCCCATTTCATCCATCTCTTAGCTCTCTGTTCCCAATCCTCATACAGGTATTATCATCATTAAACTAAAATCCTGGTCATCTGATAAAATGTTTCAGGAATGAGACCACGTTGCCTTTTTGGCTCAGCTACAAATGCCTATAGCCAATCCCAGTATTTACATTAGAACAGGAGTGAATTAGAAGCTGTGAAGAAGTTCTAGTGAAACAGTTTTGTTCAATGTCTGCTTGACTCCTTGAGCAAAAAGTGCATGAGCACACAGGAAGGAGACTGCTGGGTGTGGAAACAGCAGCTGCAACTGCTTACACACGCAGATCTTTGCACTGCAGCTTTTAGAGGAACTCTTCGTAAACAACTTGCCCTTTTAACATTCCTTACGTCACGTGAGTTTTGATTTGCTCCATTTTGATTTGTCCAGTTACACTGTGCAGAGAGCAATAACAACCTTTTCTAAGGAAAAAAAACACCAAGTTTTTCCTTAGTTTTAACTGAGATGAGGCCTTAGTATAAACATGAGAACTGAATGCCACAACACGAGAAGGGGAAGCAGACAAAAAGCAAAGCATCACCATCAGGCAGAAAAACAGGGAAGTCTGATTTGTGCACCTAAAAGACACCTTCAGGACTTGAATCAACCCCTTGCTGCTGCTGCCTTCCAAGAGCTCAAAGGCACATACCCTCTGCTAGAGGCTATTTTCTGAACACACTTTCTGATTATCTGAATACTGTCACAGGATTGTCTCCAAGTGGCTTACAGATCATTAAAATACGGTCTCTAACATCTTAACTTCTTCTCAGTAAAGTAAGGCATACGACTTGAGATTCCTACTGGCTCAATTTTGTGTAATTCTTTCAAAGCAGAAAGCCTTCAGTTTAATGCAATAGTTAAATCACTGCCTGCCAAAGGCTCCATGTTTTCATCTTAAGACAAATATTTATATTCTAGAGGACTGGGGGATGTGTACCGGCCCTTCTCAAAAACAGAAAAAAATAATCAAAGCATAAAATGATAACTGCACAGTGTTAACACCTAGTTTCTAACACGGTAGAAGTCATTTTAAAGGGGAAGATCTGAGAAAGCTTTACTTCAAAGAAACAAGGTTAGACTGGGGAAGGTAGCTACTGTTAAACAGAGTAACTCAGCTTACAGATCAGCTCTGGAGACTTACTTTCACAGATGAAAGTACAAAACTTGGCTAAAAAGGTCTGTTACTTCTTTTAGACATTTTACTGTCTGCCTTATGACTAAGTTACAAGGCCTGATAACAGAAGCCTTGAGGTGCACATTTCTTCAGAAAGAAATACACAAAAGATGGTTTTCAAATATTAAAGGATAGAAATAGGTCACATTCTACATATTTTGAATGATTACAAGTCAGCAGCTCTCATCACACTGTTTGTCCTTATTTATTTCTCACTTAATGGACATCTAATTGCACGAAAGAACAGAGCACACCTGTCACTATGGCTTCCAAGTATGTGACTTGGCAAAAATCCATATTTTCCAGTTAACAGCTTTTGTTTTGCAGATAAGAACATCTCTAAGCTTCAATATTTTTCATGAGTCTACCACTAAAAGGCACCTCAGACAACTCTTTCATTTCTCTAGGTAAGCATCTGGTTTGTTTTTAAACAAGCTCAAAAAAAAAAAAAAAAAAAAAAAAAAGATCATTCATTGGAGTGACAGACATTACAGGTCTGGGACTGCCGCTGACAGCTGCAACAGTGCAAAGATCCAGTAACACTGCCAGCCAAATACATGCTATTCTGGGAAGCCTTCACCAAGAAGTGAAGGTGCACTGCTTACCAGGAAGGTGTCCCTGCTGTGGTGGAGGAAGAGGAGCACAGCCTTCCTCCTTTCTCTCTCTCTTCTCTCCTTTGGTCCCTCCTTCCTCCTCTTCTCTACCTTTCCCCCATCACCAAGGGACTTCCCTTATATCCTAACCTTACCTGTTCCCCCTCCCCGGACCTTGCAAGACATGCACACCCAAGGTAAGTTAATGCTTGCACTTCTAAACCCCTCACTGGCAAAGCCCACTGCCATGATTACAGTACACATGCTCTTTCCTACCTTACCCCAGCTGACTTAGAAGAAAGCTAACAATAAAACTGTTATGTAGTAGTCATCACAGTAAACCGTGTATTCCAAACACCAGCGTAACAGTAATGAAGTAAGTGACTCTGTGGTAGTCCCAGGATGGACTCTGGACAGTTCAGTGTTTAGCACAAATACATCAGCACCTGGTCTGACAGTCTTCTTCTTGTTCTGAGGCTAGGCACAAAGCAAGTCTAAATGGAACAAACGGGAATGATAAAGGCCTGCTTTATTTTCCCAATCAGATGAGGCCTGACCTCTGGCTAACTCCTAACACTGCACTTTATATCAGACCGTGTCTTAAGAAACAGAAACAATAACTGTACTGAAACAGTTATCTAAGAAAACCAAATGTTGTAATTTAGATGACAATGCAACAAACCTGAGTGTGTCAATGGACTTGAAAAAAAAATTATAAATTCATAAACAAATTCTAAAGGATACATACTCTGGGATTCAAAAAATACTTTGTTAGGGACTTCTCGATGCAGTCTCATTAAAATGAGAAGATCTTTTAAGTTTGCTAGGATAGAGAACAGCCAAGCACCAAACTACAGCATAAACTACAATTTTTCTTTTTAATTTTTTTTTTTAATCAAATATAGTATCTCTAAATGCAGGTAGTCATTGCTGTTGGCTAACCAGATCTACGTCTAATGACATGGTGGATTTCTGATGTTTAAAAATCCCTGAAAGGAAAGACTCCAGTGCTTGATATTTATACGTGCATTACCAAATCTCAGTCTAGTCACAACCAAACACAATCAAAAAATCCAGGCCTGTATCTGTAGGAAGTATGCTGGTAAATAAAACAAGATCAGGTTTGGAAACAAAGAATCATAAGCACATGTACAATTCTCCGATTCTAATAGTTAGCTTAATATTAAGAAAGTTATTGTGGTCACCTGGAAAGTCTTTTCCACCAGGACAACGTTACATTATTTCAACTCCACTGTTGTGTTTACTCATTATATTTACAGTAACCAGAAAACTGTAGGCTTGAGGCCCTGTAGACAGAAACAATTCCACCCCAAAACAACCAACAAACAAAAAGCCATAAAAAACACCAAAACCTGACCATACAAATACTCATGAAACTCACCAGCAATCAACAAGGACCAAAAAATGAAATCACTAAGTGTTGTGAGATAAAAATACTAATAAAAACAAAGATATAATAACTCCTGCTGAGCAATACAAAATATTATTGAACCGTAAAACCACAGCAGCTGCTGCCACTGCAAATCTACTCACTGAATCAGGGGATTAATATGGATGTTACAGAAGTTTTCAGCCCCGTAAGAAAAAGCTTGTCTGGTGCACTGCAAAACACTTAACCACCTTACCTGAAGATGGATATTACCTAAGCTCAACACAACTTCAGCAACACAGAGTCATCAACATTAGGATTTTATCACCAACCTGACCAGATTACTTATATTGACAACATATTCAGTCCCCCCAGAATTTCTTTCCACTCTAGTGGCATGTGCTATTGCTCCTTTGAGCAGAAAATAGCACCACTTATACCACATATAGTCAGGCAACAATTGATTTTCAGCACTGCTCCAGAACATCACCAGTAACAGGGAGAGGCCCAACAGCTGAAGAATCCATTTCAAGGAATCAGACTCTTTGAGTTGGAAGGGACCTTTAATGGCCCAGTCCAACTCCACACTTGCTCACCTGAGCAGATGCAGCACCATCACTACTGGCAGTATCAGCTTGTAATGCTCAGCCTTAGGAAACAAGTCATGGGAACACATCTCTATGATCAGGTCTGAAAGATAACTTCCCAAACAACAGAGACCAGTGCTCTCTCAATATTCTCACCTTTTGTGATCAAACATCTGTGTCGGACAATCTAAGCAGCACAGCATCAGACACAAACAGCATCTGGTATTAGCAGCCAACTGGATCCTCTTTTATGCAAAAATGGTTTCTGCAGAGCCAAGAACAGAATCACAGAAATGCTGCTGGGGCTGGAAGGGACCTCTAGAGATCATGGAGTCCAACCCCCTGCCAAAGCAGCTCCCTAGCCCAGGCTGCACAGGCAGGTGTCCAGGCGGGTCTGGAATGTCTCCAGAGAAGGAGACTCCACCACCTCTCTGTGCAGCCTGTGCCAGTGCTCCATCACTGCACTGTGAAGAAGTTCCCATGCACACTGGTGTAGAACTTCCTATGCTTCAGTTTGTGGCCATTTCCCCTCATTCTATCCCCACACACTGCTGAGAAGAGTTCATCCTCGTCCCCTTGCCTTCCACTCCTCAGATATTTACAGATGTAGATCAGATCCCCTCTGAGTCTTCCTTTCTCAAGGCTGAACAGATCCAGATCTCTCAGCCCTTCCTCATAAGGGAGTTGTTCCATACCACTTCTCACCTTTGTAGTCCTCTACGGCATCTGCTAGACTCTTTCAAGGAGATCCCTGTCTTTTCTGCACCAGGGAGCCCAGAACTGGACACAAAACTCCAGGTGAGGCCTCACCAGAGCAGAGCAGAGGCGGAGGGTCACCTCCCTCGACCTGCTGGCCACGCACTTTTTAATGCGTCCCAGGATCCCATTGGCCTTCTTGGCCATCAGGGCACACTGGTGGCTCATGGCTGTCGTCCACCAGGACCCCTCAGGTCCCTCAGAGCTTCTCTCCAGCAGGTGATCCTCCAACCCATAGCGGTGCACGTGCTTATTCCTCCCTAGGTGCAAGACTGCACACTTGTTCTTGCTAAACTTCACCCCGTTCCTTTCTGCCCAACTCTGCAGCCTGTCCAGTTTAGCTGTACAGCTTTCTGCCACTGCAGTCTGTCTCTGAATACAGCCGGGACTGCCCCACACATTCCAGTTCACCCAGCACACCTCAACAACCCTCAGGGATTTAACTCGGGCTGCGGCGTACACGCGCCCATTAAACTCTGCATCCGACAGCAAAGCCAACTGAGTAGAAAAAAAAGTACGAATTTCATTAACGCCCCTAAATCGCAAAAAAGCATCGCACCCGCCTGAGCAATCCATCCCGCGCTCCGCACTGCACAAACCTCACACCACAAACATCCAGGCGACTGCTCCCGCTTCGCTTCCCAGGCGCCGCAGTTCCAGCGGGCGCTTTCAGGGCCGCTACCGACACAAAGCCCTCAGATACGGCGTTTCTCCCCCCTGACCAGCCCCAAGGTTCCCCCCCCCCCCAACCCCAGCTCAGGGCCCCTTCCCTCACACGCCCGCGGGAGGCCGGGGAGGAGGCAGGACTCCCTCACAAGGCGCAGAGCGAGGCGGACAACAGCTGGCAGCTCACGGCCGAGACGGAAAGCCACACGCACGACGGCGCCGCGCACCGCCCTCCACCCCGGGCCTCACCCCTGAACGGCGACCGTCCCACCACCACCACCACCACCACCACCACCACCCTTCCCCGGAGCCCTCGCGGCGCAGCGGGAGAGAGAAACCGCCGCTCCGCCGGCGCTCACCTCACGGGCAGCCCGACCCCTCCCCAGCTCCGGGACGGCGCCGCAACCCCCAGCGCGGGCTGCGGCGCATGCGCAGCGCAGTCCCTCGCGAGCTCCGCGCTAAGCGACTCTACGCTGGCGCATGCGCAGGAGCGCCCGCTTACCACAGCGGAGCGCTTCCCTGACGGGACTGAGCCTTAAGCCGGTGGTGTTGGGAGGAGGGCTGGTAGACGTGTCCACAAGAAGAAAAACGAACAAAACAAGAAACCGGCTTTATTCCGGCTGGCGCAGGCTTTGCCACGCGGTTCGTCCTCCTCGTGAGGACGTGAGCCCTTAATAAAACTGAAATTGGGTCCTCAGCGTCAGGAAATGGAGTTTCTGGTAGATTCTGGGGCGGGAAGACGAACTGTTCAGTATTTACCTCGAGGACGTTCTTCATCCTCGGAAAAGCTACAAGTAATTGGGAACAAAAGGGGAACCTTTTAAGGTACCCATCTCATAGCAGGCAGAAATAGAATCACCTTGCACTTACGGAATTGGGTCCTTTTTACTGGTACCTGAAGCAGAATATAATTTGCCGGGAAGAGATTTGATTGTGGAGTTAGGAATAAACTTGGAAGTAAAAGACAGAGAATTAACTGTCAAACTACGTACTCTAACAATAGAAGATGAGGCCCAAATTAACCCAGAAGTTTGGTATACTCCAGAATCAGTAGGAAAGTTAAACATAGAACCCTCTGAAGTGACTATAAAGGACCCAGGGATCCCTGTTAGGATAAAACAATACCCCACGTCACAGGAAGGTAAATGAGGGCTACAACCTGAGAGATTAATATCTGAAGGGTTATTGGAGCCCTGCATGTCTCCTTGTAATACTCCTCCCTGTAAAAAAGCCTGATGGCACATACAGATTGGTCCACGACTTAAGGGAGATTAATAAGAGAACAATTAACCGCTTTCCAGTAGTGGCAAACCCCTGTACCCTGCTCAGTCAATTGAACCCAGAATCTAAGTGGTATAGTGTAACTGATCTAAAGAATGCTTTTTGGACCGGCCCCCTGAAGGCACAATGCAGGGACTACTTTGCCTTCGAGTGGGAAGATCCAAACACCCACAGGAAACAACTTAGATGGACAGTGCTCCCACAGGGATTCACAGAATCCCCTAACTTATTTGGACAAGCCCTTGAGCAAATACTAAAAACTTATGAACCAAATCCACAGGTAACCTTAGTACAATACGTAGATGACTTGCTATTAGCTGGAACAGACAAGGAAACAGTTAGACAGGAGAGCATTAAAACTATTAAATTTCTTGAGTTTAAAGGGGTTGAAAGTTTCAAAGGCAAAATTACAATTTACAGAAGAGGAAGTGAAGTATCTGGGACATTGGTTAAGCAAGGGAAATAAGAAATTAGAGCCAGAATGGGTAAATGGGATTTTATCTTTAAAAGCCCCAAAAAGCAAGAGGCAGGTGAGGCAGATTTTAGGGCTACTAGGATACTGTCGACAATGGATTGAGAATTACAGTAGTAAGGTAAAGTTTTTATACCAGAAACTAATAAATGATGGATTAGTAAAGTGGAGTCAGGAAGATGAGCAAAGACTAGAAGATTTAAAGGTAGATCTTGCTAATGCACCAGTGTTAAGCTTAGCTGAGTACAAGGAGGAAGAGAATTGGCTGTCAGACCGTGTACTAAAATACAAATAGACTTCACAGATCTTCCAAAAGTTGGAAGATATAAATACTTATTAGTAATAAGGGGGTGAAAAGATAGCGATTGGGAAGGCTCATAAGGCAATGGAAAAAGAGGTTCCCCCTGAAGAATACGACTGCTGCCGAGAAGATCATACACGCTGCTGCTCTAAGCAAAAGAGTAGGCGAGGGGGGCAGAGGCTTACAAAGGAGGGGCTACGAGAATGACCTCCGGGGTGAAATCACTTTGACCTTTGTCTCCTAATCTAGAAGGCCTCACGAAGCTATACTAAAAGTGCTCACTGTATAAATTGGAAGAAACTAAGAAATAACTAGGAGTATTCATTCTGGAAAATGAGTGCACCAACAATAGTGACAGTGTTGTTATGGGTGACAATGATGAGGATGGACAAAAACCCCCACCAGCTGTTTAAATGGACGCTTATAAGGGCTGATGATTCTCAAATTATTGCCACAAATGTTACAATAGCGGCCCCATTATTCGATGTTACAGTTTGTCAACTGATATATTCCAGTATGAGAGATGACTGTATAAATAACAGGGGACGCCCAAATAGGTGTGCCATCTATTGGTGTCCAACCTCGACTCCAGGTAAAGGATACTGCAACAACCCTGGTGAACTGTATCACGACTTTAATATCCACTATAGCTTCCCCCTTAATCCTGCTAATCCTAGTATTGCAGTAGTGAAGAACCGCCTGGAGGCGGTGGCACCGTTTTGCAAGCTTTGCCACGCAGTTCATCCTCCTCGTAAGGCACGGCCTAAGAGGGCCAGGAGTGTGATTTCTGAAGCACTCTGACCAAGTTCTCACACCCGTTCCCATGGGAAGCAGAGGAAGGGCTGCTCTGATTCACACCACAGCAGCACGTGTGTCCTGCTGCTGGTGGCCCAGAGGGCTGCACGGCTTTGCCTCCATGCCCTGCCACAGGCAGGCCCTGCGTCTCCTGTGCCGCCTCCTTCAGCTCCATTGCACGAGCTAGCATGTAGCTGACCTTCCTCTGGTGAGCCAGAGCCTCCTCTTTGTCATTTACCTGTGTGTTGACAATGGAAAGAATAGGAAGAAAACGTAAGCTAATAGCAAGGGAGTCCATGTAAGTGATAGAGGATCCCTCATTGGAAGGGACACAAGATCACCGTGTCCAGCGTATACAAAGATCAGAAAAACAATGTCAGAATGATGTTAAGACTCCATAGGCGTGGTGGCAAGCTCAGAGTTTGTCAGTAACCAAAAATAACAGTAACCAGTGAGTCCATGCCATTTAACAACAGCAGTGATGCTCACCCAGGAGGCAGCATTTCTACACGTACATGCAAACATGTATCCACACAAGATTCTCTGTCTCGTTTTTACCCGAGTATATTCATTAAATACTCTGCAGCTCAGTTTGTTCTCCTGGAGTCTAGTTTAAGAGGTAATACTAACCAAATCTATTAACATCTTCAGGATGTCATGAGGGTTGTCTAGTTCTTCAACTTTCCTGTTGTCAGCATCTGATGAGAGCAGACCTGATAATTTCTGTCCCAGACTGTTCTTGTACCCTTGTAGCTTGGCAGACCCTGTGAGCACCAGAAAGTATGAGAACAGCAGAAACACTTAAGAGAAAAAACGGCTAAGATGAATGTGTATCCAACTGAATTCTGAGCAGTCTCCTCTAGATGGGCACTGCAGGCTCCAGCTTCTACTGTACATCTTATGGGAGGTTATTAATATGCAGTGCCACTCATGCCATTGCTTGAAAAGCTACTCAGACTTTCCATCAGATATCTGAGCAAATTGAAAATAGAAGTTACCTTTGCTATTTAAAAATACACCTTGCCTCTAACTAAATAGCAGTTCATGGCAGTGTGTTTTTAAGCATCTTGGTAGCCTGAAAAAAAAAAACGTATTTCTTTGATACAATATTGGTGATGGGTGAATGGTTGGACTGGATGATCTTACAGGTCTTCTCCAACCTTGGTGATTCTGTGCATATGTTCTGTTTCTAAGATATATCAAAAGATTAAAATGCATTAAAGTGATTAAATGCTTGTATCAAAACATAAACCTTGGAACACACTGGAGGTGGTCAGGGATAGGATGGATGGGGCCCTGGGCAGCCTGACTTGCTGGGAGACAATACAGCAAGGGGGTTACAGCTGGGTGGGCTTTAAGATCCCTTCCAACCTGAGCCATACTGTGATCCTATGCCTTTGTGAAACAATACTGATAAAAGGGAAACAGACAATGGGGACATATCCTGTTTTAATATCACTTTCTGGAGCTACCCAAGGAATCCAGGGGACCCACAGATCCATGCCTGGCACACAGAGATCAATGGCTAACAGAAACACACTTTGAAGTATGTTCTATTCCTCAATTCTGCTATGGTTTTGGCCATGACATAAGCACTGAAATAATTCTCATTAGCTTTTTTCTCAACAAAGAAAAGGATAATAACAGTTCTTTCTCTTTCACAGAGGGATTGTAGATGACCATGCTAAGCAGCAGTAGAAGAATAAATATTAATCCCAACACAAATGATAAGAAAGTAATTAAAAAAAAAAAAAACAACAACAACAAAACAACACAGAAAGAAGTAGTATTTCAGTAAAAGCTAGGTATGTGTTTTTGCCCTTATGCTTCCTGATACAGGCTTCATTGAAAAAATAAAAATAATATTGTTGATAGCATCTAAACAGCCAGGCTATACTTTCCAGGTGCTAGGGTTTTTGTACTGTTTTTCTAACATCTTTAATATCTATCTACAATGTTATTATTAATCTGGATAACAGAGTATTTATTCTAGCACATCACAGCTCATGAGCATGTAATTGAAAAAGGCTACACTAAAAGCAGGATTAGTGCCATCAGTGTCCTATAGTCTTTTTTATATTATGAGTACTATAACAATCCACTTATACGTACACGTTCTATATAAGAAACTTCTGGTAGAAGTTTGTGAGCTACGAGCTGCATTTTTTAGGGTACGTAACAGTTTTGACATAACTTAGTTCCTTTTCTCTGAACTCTTCAGAAGCCTGTCAGTCTTTAAACCACAAACACACATTTGATACAATAAAAATGCCCGCCTGTGCCCATCAGTTAACTTTTTTCTAGTCCACCGTTAACAGATACAGTTACCATCCTCTTTCAGTCGCCTCCAGTTTATAAATTTTGGCTCCTTCTTAATCTTCACCATTTCTGCAAGCCTCAGGGCTTGGTCCTTCCTCTGCATTAACTGCTGCTCAAATGCAATTCTGAAGGCATCGGCCATGATATAAGCTTCATCTTTACTCTTTGTCAGACGTTCAATCTGGTTTTAATTAAGAGGAAATTTACAGTACGTTAAGCAATTTGGAAGTGATAATGGGATTTAAAATTGAGACTGATTGAAACCATTAGCACAGTTCAGCACTTTCATGTTACCAAGTCACCACAGCAGTTCCTAAGGCAGCCCTCTGCACATAGAAGGGATTGAGGAGGGGGACAGCAAATTTTACATATATCTAATTAGGGAAGTGGTAGAAACAGAACAGAGTGGCTTTCTTGCTACATAAAGAAATGTATTTTGAAGTACGTATTTAAATGCATTTCTATGCATGCAGCTAACACCACCTATGCATTGTATTAGCTATGCTCCCAACCACGCCTGTTCATCTCTGCACTTGCAGAACAGGTTTTTCTCTACCAGTATGCACAGGAGCAAAAGAATGGTACCTGTATCAGGTGTAATAACCCTGATACAAAAGAGACACGACAGATCCAGAGAGATGGTTGCTGTCTTATGCCTGTCTAAGGGGTCTAAGAGGCATTTGGATAATGTTTTTATTGATGAATTTTAATTACAAGTCAGACCAAAAGTAGTCTGACAATTGGACTCAATCTTCAGAAATCCTTTTCAGATGGAAGTGATTCTATTCTATTCCATCCCACATACTTTCAAAATCAGTATGTCAGTGGGGATTTCTGCATTTGGACTATGAGAAAGATTACCAAATGTGCAGGCTAAAGCACCAATGAAAAGAAAAAATATCTTAAATCTAAAGCTATGTATGTACTAAGTTAGTGACTTTATGAGCTTGAAAACATTATGTTGTATTAAGTGTGGTGTAAATACATCATTTTTAGCAAGGTAAGCTCAATGGTCTAGCTGGATGAGAACTCATAAATGCTAATGTCAACACAAAGGAGGAGTGGAATGGGACAGAAAGCAGTGCCAGGAAAGAAGGCAAAAAGGGCTGTTTTTCTTTTCAGTGGTAGTTCATGATCACATTGTGTAAGTATTTACAGAATGAATGCATTTTGAGTGTGCATATTTTCATATTAAAAAGCATAAGTAGAACAAAATAGAATAAGAAATACTTTTTTTTACTAGCAAAACATTTCTATATTATTATATTTTTACATCAGCAACAATTAAGGCATCACAAACAAACATTATTTCTGAGATCCATTCTTGTTTTAAAACACACCAGTTTGTGTAAGGCATGGTAGAGTGTTTATGGCTTTACTTGTTTTTTTTTTTTTACAATTTTTTCTTGAGATCTCTCCTCGTTCATAGCTAAATCAAACAGCATTACCTCTTGCCTGAGATGAAGAATTTGCTTTCGAGTGACAGCTGCCATTTTAGCACAGGAACAAGGCTGCCCCCCAGAAGAACTGCAGGTGCAGGCTCCAAGAACTGCCAGCTTAAAATCCAAAACAAACTAGCAGTTACACATCTACATATGGAATGCAATCGAAAAGATGCCAAATAAAAACATCCTGAACCTACATATGGAGTTTAAGAGTTAGGAAAATTGGGCTACATTGGTTTGGACATCGTTTTTTTTTTTTCACTCACTGTGACACATGTGATGGTATTTTTCAGCAATAATTTCACAGCTAATCCTAACGAGAGTTCTTTTGTGATACTAATTATGCCAAATAACTGGTAAAATCTGAATTCGCTACCGCAAAGGCTTTAAGTTTTCTATGCAGCAGTTCCTTACACGGAAAAGCTCAAGAAAATCGAGGTAGTACAAGCAGTGTGCTAATACATGGGCAGAGCCACAGATGCATTCCAGTAGGTCTGCCATATAAACATACCCCTGTAGACACTGCTCCCCTCTAGCTTTTACTTTGAAACAAAAGCAAAGAAATAAAGTCTTATACTGTAATCTTGCCAGACTGAGCACATTAATAAATGCATTATATTATATGGCCTGCTTTTATATCAGAAAGATACATATTTTGGAATATGGGCTTCCAGATGACAATGTGGGACACAAGGTCATCACCCCTCGTTCTTAAACATTCAGACTAAAACGACATCCTCCACTGACCAGGAACTTGCTGGCAGCCCAGCTAATTCTCTATAAGAAGATATTCAACACAAAAATTGTTACCTGGTTTATGTTTCTCCCTACAGATCTCATCAGGGCATACCTCTGAACCAGCAGTTTCAGCAAACAGGCTTCATACTTACTTCAAGACCTGTAATATCTGTGATGTCTCTTTTATTCACAGACATGTTCTCCTGAACAATCTTCTGTTTGTTCACATCAAGCATTGCAAGAAATTCTAAGTGCTGCTGATTCAAGACTGTGAAATAAACAAGAACAATAATTTAAAGTTCCCTCTTCTGATTTCTTGATTTCTGAGTTTAACTACAGCCCAACAAAACAGTTCTATAGTTGAAGAATCAGTTATGAAAATATAATGAGACTCTGTAGGTTTGGAACTTAGATCCCAGTTGCTTTTCCTTCTGTGTGAGGTACTGTCTCATACATTAATTTATCATTATGTGTCCATCTTTTTTTTTTTCTTAATTTACAACTTATGCAGGAGCCTTGTGTAGATAAGCACAACAGTGGGAAAATAATGATCTGTTCTGTATATTGTAGAGTGTGTGTGTCTCTAGTGTTGATTTTAACTGTAGCACAAGCATCCTATGCCTTGCTTGGCCTGCTTCTCCCTTTCTGCAGAACAGGAGTAGTACACAAAAGGGTGTTCCCCTCTATATCCAGGGTCCCCCAGGGCAGTGAGGTCTATTTCTTCAGAACAGACTTGTCCTATCAGTTTCTTGTTTGTTGCTGTTGTTTGTTTTTGTTTTGGTTTGGCTTTTGTTATTTTTTTTTCCAGTTAGGGTGACAATTTGACAAGAATAACAAACATGACTGGTCTGTTAAAAACGGGCTGCTGCATATCCACTAATATCAGCTGCCAATAGAAAGAGACTTGTCCTGACAAAAACTTTCATTCACAGTCAACTCCTGAACTATTCCAGTGAAGCAACATATTAAGAAAAAGAGCTGCTGGTGCCTTACTTGCATTTTCAGATTTAAGAGTTTTAACTTCTTCTGTTCTCAGTTTTAGTGCTTCCTTAAGAGCTGCGTTCTCACAGTATATCCTGCAGAAGTCAGAAAAGGGCTGTATTATCTTTGAAATATTTTAAATGTTCGATCAAATGGAAAAAAAAGCCATTAGCCTGTTAAAAGGTATCTAATATTCCTGCAAATTAAAACTAGATTTGAAAAGACAGGAAAAAAAAAAAAACCTGAAAGAAGTTGAGTGTTAATTTGACAAGATATTACAAACACATCAGCAGTTTCCTCACTTGTGAATTTTTTTCATACAGAAGTTCCTGATTTTTTTTCCCCATAGTGATATTTGCACCAAAGTAAGCAGTGCATTATTAGATCATTATTAGATCTGACTCTGCTAGTGAGGTGCTAATAAACCTGCAACTGCTCATAACTAGCCCTCTGAAATGAAATGACATAGACAGTGCTTTTGATGGGGGATTCCTATTAAGAACTAATGGACCCATCTTCTGTGCAAACAGATGAAATCAACTAACTATTCTGAATAATGCACAGGGGTTGCTGACCACGGTGGGAGTAGGTCTGTGTAGGGTTGGTCTGACGGGCACTGAACCAAGGCAGAGAAATCAGACCATGTACCACCAGCTTCTGTAGGGTTTGCTCCCAGTTATTGAGGCTGCAGCTCTCTCTGCGGGGAGCAATAGTAAGAATCTCTGCATTCACGTGGAGGTTTCTTTGCAATCCAGATAACACACACTGTTCAAACAGGCTGACCCTTTTAGTAAAGCCACTCCCTCATGCTATCAATTTAAAAGTGGCCACGTGAGCTAAAGTGCGTGTAAAAAAAAAATAGTAATGAAAAAATAATTCACATGCAAGTACATGGCGCCCCTAACTTTACAGTTTAATAAGAGATAAGTCCATACTTCGCTTGCAAGTACTGCACTACTATTAGAAACTCTATAAAAACTGTAACTAAAACTCTGACACACTTTCTGAGCAATCTTTTGCTTCCTTGAAAAGAGGAAATTGTAACTGGACATATGACAGCACAGCTCATGTCTTAATTTTAGCAAGTAAACTTCCTGTATCTTAATACTGTCCTGAAGGCACATGACAGACATTTAGAATGCATGTTTTCCTTTATGTATTTCCTTATTGAAATGCAGTAAACCAAATTCCTAAGTGTTAAAGCAATACACTTTTTTGGTGTATCGCTCTCTTCTTTTTTTTTTTTTTTAAAGCTAAAAAAGAATGTGAAATATTTTGTTTGAATGAAGAAGGGGAAATAAATGCTTTCTCATCCTAGCATAGTGGATATTGGAAAGCGTATATCTGCAAAGCTGGCTGTTTTCTGTCTTCAGCCCACAGCTTGTGGCTTTCTGAAGCTCTTTTCTCTAGCTTTCAACCACTAACTGCAGTTTTGTTGCTCTGAACTACCTCCCAAAGCTTCCTACTTTCCTAAAGTATTTAAAAAAGCTAATTCTTGGCATTGTAACCTGGTTAAGTGATGAAAGAGACATAATTTCTTAGCAATTTTTTCTTACAGTTCTTAAGTTTTTCTGGCATGTAGAATTTTAAATAAGGAACTCCACTAAAATTATTACAACTCTGAAGCGTAGATGCCAGGGATACTACTATCCATTTAAGTGAGACTGCTGCACACATCTTTCAACGTCTGCAGCTGAATATTAGTGCAGTACCACGGCTTCTTCTGCTTGCCTAACTACACCCTCTTTCCATTCAGAATAATTCTTATCTAAACAAAGAACCAGTTAATCAGCCTCTCCCAAAAGCATTCCGTTTTACCAGTACTTCGGCTCATGCCTGCAATGCGAGAAAGCAAAGCAATGATTAACTAGAAAATGATATTTCCACATACAAACAAATAAGACTATTCTCCATACCTTATCTACGTTTAAAGTAAATAAGGACAATCTGGTTCCTGCTGACTAACACAATAAAGAATGAAAATGAAAACTCACTAGCAAAACCAGCCAACTAAAGAATTGAGGCTTATTAATTGTAGTAGTTTTAATTGATAAATAAAAATCTGACAGGCATGAAATTTAGATTAACCTTCCCAAATCAGGAAGGAAACTGGGTAAGCACTGAAAAGGAGAGAAAAAGGAAAAGAAGGAAAAAGAAAGGCAACGTAAGTTAAATACCTGTCATATTTTTTTGTCCATGTGTCTTCTATGTTTCTAAACCTATCCTGATCAAATTCAATTTCCCACTGCAAAATATTAATTTCCTGTGGAGACAAAACAAGCCAGCAGCAATTCATTACAATCCTCACAATGGAAGGAAGAAAGGGAGCTGCTGGTGTTATGTTTGGCACTGACAGAGACTGAGGTGCCTCCAATGACAACCTATGATTTTTTTTGGCAGCAGATTAACAGTGACTTAGTGCATTACTAATCTGTGGGTTCCAGACCCTGCTGAACACAGTAATGCTTGTCGCGGCTTAGTTAGAAAAGCCAATCCATCTCTCTTTTTCCTTACTGTTCTGTGGAAAGGGCACATACTAAGAGAAACAAAACTTCAGACTCAGTTTCATGAAGCTCAACGCCTTCTTCCTCCTGCTACTCTTTTTCCTTATTAGAATTGGTTATTCATTCCATAGGCTTTTTTTTGGAAGTTATACGATCACTCAGAAGTAGAGCAGCTCAGTATAAACAACTGTGAAACTTACAGCAAAGAGCAACTAAAACCAAAGAATTGTAATATTTTCAGTTATCACATAACTGCACGCAGCGTAGTGGGAAAATGTATAGATCAAAAGAATGATGGAATTATATTTTCCCTTCCAGAAAAGAACACTTTGCGGGGAAAAAAAAAAAAAAAAAAAAAGCTGAAACTTCAGTATTGATTGGTATTGATTCAAATAAGCAGTATGACCAACCTTATAAATAGCAATGAACTTCTGTGACTTTGTGCAGGTATAAAAGAAAGCTGCACTCTTACCTTTTCTAAAGTTCTCTTTTCTTCCTCAGTTTTTTCAAGCATTGCTTTCGTATGACTAGTGGCTTTACTAAATACTGCCTGCAGAGAGAGCATAGGTCCATCAAACACTTAACTAAGTAGAGCTCAACTTGTGTTTTGATCTCTTTTACTGAAAAAAAAAAAAATAAAAATACAGGATTATTTATAAAAAGATCGTATCTTTAAGGATTTTCCACAATACTGGCTCTCAGAAAACTTGGTTACAAAAACTATACCTTGATCCAGATGTGACTTATTACAATTGTCTGAGGGTAGAAGCTGCAGAACTATAAATGGATTACGCAAGTAGGCAGTTAATTTCACAATAACGCACTGTAACAACAAATTAACATTTTACAACCCATGAACAAAAGACTGATGTAACAATTAATGCTTAGATGGACTAAACTACTGAAAGTATCTCTGCTTTGCAGCAGAATCTCTGTCACTGGGAAAACACGTAATGTAATAGACTGCAAATAAGGCAGCATTTCCTAAGTCCTTCAGGGATCCTCCAAGATGAAATTTGAAGAATTTGCTAGAACAGTGAAGCCTTCCTAAATAACTGTGATGGTTCCACACAGAAGTAGTGAAGTGTGAGAGCCAAATCTGCATAAACTTGCAGACTCAACAATTTAAATTATAGCCTTTGAAGGACTTGAAGGTTTGGGAGGCTTGATGAGGAGTGGCAGAAAGATTTTGTTTCCTTCTTTTACCTGTAAGAAAGCAAATGATCTCTGAACAATTCCTACCATGCTCTGTAGAATACTTAGGGCTTGATCTTTTCCTTCAAGTTGTCTTTGAGTAGTTTCAAGCTCATCTCTCAACATTTCAATTTCCTAAAGCAAAACAAAGTAGATAACACTGAAAAAAGCACCAAGATTTACTTGTAAGCACCAAGATTTACTTACCTTGACTACAACAGCATTGTGTATTTGTCCATCTCAAAAAGAAATCTCGTCTTTATCCCTTATGATTTTCTCATTTAGTTTGCCTGTGATGAAGAAATGTTAACCGTGCATGCTAGTGCAAAATCATTAAAGAATAGTAGTTCCTATCCATTCTATTTTCCTCCTGTGTATTTGGAAAACATAACAAAATAAGGCAGTATATACTGTAGGTCTGCCTTGCTAATAAAGTTGCATATACTATCATAGGTCTGAAACACTTACATAAAGTGAGGAACATTCCTTTCTTCAGAAGGAGGCTTTTTTTTTAATATTTCCGAGAGATAAATGAAAATCCACTGCTTTTAACAGTCATCTTTCCTTCACAGCTATGTAGGTCACTTGATTATTCATCTCTGGCCACGCAAAACACTTTGCCACTGTTCTTCCAGTTCTACTGCTTCAGCAGTTGGTACTGGAATTGTATCTGTGAGCAGTACCAATTTGTTACTTTACTCTGATTGAAAATTAGAAGCCTCAAGACTATTCAGATTTTCAAGGTCTAATATGAAGTAAAAAAAGAAACCTGTTAGAAAAGGAGTACAATCCCTCTAACATTCTCTAGATCTTTAGAATTATTTTTTTCCCTGGAAAGTCAGAGGATAACCTGCAGCTTACACTCTGGCATAAAATGAAACAAGGCTTCCAAGTAGTGCTTCAGTTTCAAGAACCTGCATCCATACAAGATTCTGAACACACAAGCAGCTTCTACTAAAATAATACTGTCCTCTGACACATGAAATTGAAATGCAGATTTCAAGGACAGCACTCATAGTAGCTTTACTCACCTCTAGAGCTTCTTGGAGCTGTTGCCTTAGTTCTTTTGACACTTCACTATTGGATTCTGTAAGATTCAGAGGAGATAATGAAAACATGAGAATTTAACTTGAAATCAGAGAACACGCAGGGATAGTTTTTGTCTTTTTTTTTTTTTTAAGTTCTTGAGCTAACTTCTTGAGCTAATAAGCAAACCTAAGAAATACATGAGCATTAAGCTCTAACGTTATTTCACAGTTAAAGAAGCTAAGACAGTCATGAAGTGCAATTTTAAGTTTTAACTTTCCATTCAAAAATAAAATTAAAAAAAGGACATACTGACTCCAAAAACAATTTCACTTTTTAGATTCGTTTTAAATTGTAGCTTCTCATCACAGAGAGCTGCAGCAGGTGTAGAGTGAAACCAATCGACTTTACACTGCTGTCAGCATCCTCTCACTGACACTGCTGAAACCAAGAGAGAATCATTACATGGCTTAGCATGCAGAAAAGATAGATCGGACTTACTGTAAAGGAGGGAAAAAGCACACTACATGGAAATACATCACAGTACAAAAAATGGCTAAAAATGTAAGGTAAAGAAGCTGAAGTGTGAAGAACATCCCTCCTGCCTTTGATTTTATTCACAGTTCTGTTGTCTTCAGATAAAAACCTGGATGCCAACACTGAGTTAACAGAGACTTCTAAAACTAACTTCTTAAATTATGCCAGCTCACAAATGTCAACTAAATAGCAAACAGGAGTTTGAACATTTAGCTGTAAACCCCAGGAGCGGACTCTGGGAACATACATTTCATCGAGGAGCCAAATAATTCAATGCAGCGTATGTATTTGGAGAAGAGTGACACTGCTCTCCACCATAGGATGTCCCTTTCAAAGGCAAAACTGAATACCAGTAATGGCCATTTTACACCAAGAAGGGCCACGGCCTGGCTGGCTGCAAAGCAATTCTTCTGTTTGTGTTTTCGGAGGAAGACCGAGATGCAGTGACCCGGTGGCTGCCTCCAGCAGGCAGAGCACTCCTTGCACTTCAGCTACACTGACAGAAGACCTGAAGGCTTTGCCATCGATCCCAAGAAGCACTGGACCCCAAGAAGCACGTGAGGCACATGCACATGGAATCCCTCACAGCTTCCGAGGGTTTTGGGAAACAGCTGAACCTAATTCTGGTGATGCCTTGTGGAGGCTCCACTGCTCAGTACTGCCAAGAATTTTCCTCCTGATGAATTCCAGATTAGCCTTACCGCAGCTACTCCGTTGAGCTGAACTGGATAGAGGCCTCTTGGATGATCCATCATGAAAGCTGTTTCTTTTGGGACAGGGAACAGGGGCAGCATCATTTTCTTCCACTCCCTTTATTGATGAGAGCGCGCTGTAAGCCTTTACAGATAGCTTCTTAGATCTGAATGAACAGTTTCGTAATTTTTCCCCTTCATAAACACCTCCAGGTCTTCTGAGTCCATTCCCCAGGTCTCCACTTTCCACGTCATCCTCTTCTGCTTCCTCCATCTGTTGTTGTTGTTGTTGTTTTTTCTTCTTAATAATTTTTTTTCTTAATATATTTTTTTTTTTTTCTTTTTCAACTTCACTTTCCGGCCACGCGAACCCCTACCGAAACAGCAGGTGTTTTACTTAGAAAAACAAACAAGCAGAGCTCCTTACTTAAAGCGGCAAAGCAACGTTCAACGAAAAACCCGCAGCTCTCCTTGTGACCCGGCTTCCCTTACCGGTGCGAGGCAGCCGAGCCTCCCCACGGCTCCGGGGCGGGCACTCCTCCTGCACCGCCCCGGCGGAGCTGCGGGATCCAGGGCGGCGGGGTCTGTGTCGTTATCGAGGTTTCATTCCTTGCTTCGTTTTACCTCGTTGTCAGTTCTGCGTCTCCCGTGCCGTATGTGGAACAGAGGCTGTTCCAAAACCTTTACAGTTCGTCTGCTCAGATGTGTTTATTTGTTCTTCCAAGTTTGAAACCATAGCGAACTACTGAGAAGTTAATCTACCAGGCAAGAGTTAAAAATGTGATTTATTAAAGCATCCCAGGGAGAGGTGCAGCAGTTGCTGTTATTATTAAAGCGGCAGGCAGCTAAACGTTGCCAAGCTGTTCGATCACTCCACCCACTGTGGGATAAAAGTATTGGGGGGGGGGGGGGGGGGGGGAAGTAACAGCTGTGCGGGGTGGAGATAAATACAGTTTCATAATAAAAACAAACAAAAAAAAAACCACCATACGGAACATGTGACACAGTGCAGTTCCTCCCCAGCCACTGGCATCCAGACAATCCCCAAGCAGCAGCAGCCCTCCAGCAAACTCTCCCCAGTTTTATTGCTCTACAGGACATCCATAGCCAGCTTGTGTCAGCTTCCAGTTTCTTGTGAACCTCGGCATCCTGCTCTGACCTCTGTGCTGGGGAAGATCATGGAACAGATCCTCCTGTACAGTGCATTAAAGCACACGTGAGGAGGTGATCTGAGACAGCCAGCAAGGCTTCACCAGCAAGGCAGATCATACCTGACCAGTCTGGTGGCCTTCTATGATAGCATGACAGCATCAGCAGACAAAGGAAAGGCAACTAATATTGTCAGCCTGGGCTTGTACAAGGCTTTTGTCATGATCACACAACACATTCTTATCTTCAAATTAGAGACAGGAATGTGAAGTGGATAAATGATTGGTTGGATGGTCACAGCCAGAGGGTTGTGGTGAACAGCTGCGCACCTAGTTGAAGGACAGGGACGAGTGCTATCCCCGAGGGTCCATCTTGGGTCTGGCATTCTCCGACATCTTTGTCAGTGACACAGACAGCAGGATTGAGCGTACCCTCAGCGAGTTTGCTGATGAAACTAAGCTAAGCGGTGCAGTTGTCACAATGGAAGGGAGGGACACCATCCAGAAGGATCCAGACGTGCTTGAAGAAGTGTGCCCACACGAACCAGACGGGGTTCAACAAGGCGAAGTGCAAGGCACTGCAATTGTGTCACAACAATCCCAGAGGTATGTACAGACTGGAAGCAGAGCTCATTGAGAGCAGCCCTACAGAGAAGGGCTTTGGGGTCCTGATGGATAAAAAGCTAGACAGGAGGCAGCAGCAGCCAAGAAGGCCAAATGTATCCTGGGCTGCATCATCCGAGGGGTGGCAGCATAGAGAGGCAGGTAGTTGTCGGAGTGGGTCCAGAAGAGGACCACAACACGATTAGAGGGTTTGGAGCATCTCTCTTAGGAAAAAAGGTTGAGAAAATTGGGCTTGCTTAGCATGAAGGCTCCAGGGACATCACACTGCAACCTACAACTTTTTGAAGGGATCTTATAAGTAGGAGGGGGGACTGATTTTTTTTTTTTTATGGTCTAATAGTAATGGGATAAGGGGGATGGCTTTAAAATGAAAGAGGGAAAATTCAGGTTATGCTTTAGACAGAAATTCTTCACTCCAAAGGCAGTGAGGCACTGGCGCAGCTGCCCAGAGGAGCAGCAGGTGCCCCATGCCTGGTGGCATTCAAGACCAGGTAGGATGGGGCCCTGGGCAGACTAATCTGCTGGGTGGCAACCCTGCCCACAGCAGCCTGGCATATAGCTGACAGGTAGACTCTGAACCTCCCAACGCTGAGGGAATCCTGATAACTATGCCAGCAAAGCTAATAGCTGGGGAGAGGTATGAAGCATACTGATATTTTGATAATATAGGTGGGAAGTGTTGTGAAGCAATCTCTCAGCTATATGCAAGGAAGGCTATACACTGGGAGAAGCATGAGCAGCAGAAGCCATGGTTGCTCAGGAAATGCTAATGCCTGACTGCTCCCATTACTGAAAAAATGAAAAGGGACAGTGTTTGCCATTCCCCAGTGGGAACAGTTTCGTCTCAGAACAATTGGCAAAATCCCAAAGCTGTAGTGGAAAGAATCACAACTCTTGTAAATGAACAAAAATGGCTTCCAGAGAAACGAAAAACCACAGTGAGAGCTGTGTTGGGAGCAGCACTGGTGACAGCCCAAACAGAGACGCATCTGATTACACAGACTAGTGATTAAATGGTTAAATCCTTGCCAGCTAGTAACCCCACGTGGCGCAGTCAGATAGATCAGGAAAAAATTAGAAATTAAATTAGAAAAAAAAAAAAAAGACAGATCTTGACACAGTCTCAGAAAGCAAGCCAGAATTTTTGAGTCTGGTTAAATCAACTGATAAACAGAAGCTACATCTGAAACCCCCTATACCAGATTACAGAGTTAGAAATGACACAGGAGATACTTCATCTTGAGAATCCTGACGTGGTGATGAGAACACTGATCAGAAAAGAGACCACTGATGATGGTCAGGATGGAGGAGCCCGACAGGCAGCTGGTTACATGAACAGCACTGTACTAGGTGAGCGTTATGTCCCTTCCAAACCAAGAACATTCTATAATTCTTGACCTGTGGTGGCAGGGCAGTATGGGAAGCTGAAAAGAAGAAGATTAAAGTATATCCCCATCAAAACCAGAACAGCTGCTTTTTCACCAATTGTCAATTGTTGTCCTTTTTCCACTGCTCAACCCATTGCACAATCTGATCCAAATTTCTCTCTAGGTCTTCAGGAGTGTTGCTGGGTAACTGGTGTACGATTTCCTTTCTGTATGACAACATAGCTTCCTCATAAAGTGTCTGAAAAATTTCACACTGAATATTGTCTTGTAGCTTCTTCCCTTTGTAGCCCCTATAGAACATAAGAACAACACTTAGGAGAGAGCCAGCCTCACATATACAAAACTATAAAACATTTTATACAAGATCAGTATCTTACAACTTAGGAAAAAAATAAACTGATGAAGACTACACAATAATAATTTACTTATTTACTCTCCTCACATACCTGCTTTCAAGCCGGTCATATAGAAATGAGTTGTCCGTACGAAGTACAAATACTATGTGAAACCAGTGTTCAGGGAAAAAATCACAGCCGTGGTAATCAATAATAACTCCACCCTCATGCATTTTGTCTTCTAGTTCATCAATTACCTACAATGAAAAATACACCCAGAGAGAGATTTGCCTACGTGAAATCACAGATGGTTGAAATAAATACAAAGGTACTGCCTTTTTAAGCATAACTTACCCTGTCTTCATCCAAAATTGGGCATTCATACTCTTCGTCAAAACCATCATACAGTTGTTCTGCAACAAAAACGATTTGTGCACGACTGAGATACAACAGGAGTTATTAAAAGTATTTACAGTTATGCCCATTTTGGCTAGATGACACAGAGCATTTATAAATTTATATTTATTGACGCAACATAAAATTATTGTCACAGAATCTCCTCTTTAACAGATCCCACCCAACGTTTTTCAATTAAGGGAACTCGGTCGTGTTTTTGCTTGCGGTATGACACAGGCATTAGAAGCAGGGAATGACAGAATCACAGGTAACGTGGCCCACCTTCTTTTGCCAGGTCGCCCACGCTGATGTAGGTCAGCCCAGTCCTCGATGCAAGCTCTTTGCCAAGGGTGCTTTTGCCAACACCGGGAGTACCTAAAAGACAAAAGCCTAGATCCAGAACAGGCAGAGACAGGCAGGCAGCTGCTCGGGCAACCTTCCAGCAGGACGGGAGCGAAGCAGAAAGCTTTCTTTAGCTAACACCAGTGAGTTCGTGCAAGTAAAGCAGCCGGAACGCGTCTGAGAAGGGAATGAGACGTCCGGCGTGCCTGGAGTACTGAACAGCAAGAAAACTCCGTGCACAGGTGCGATTCTGAGCGGGGCGGGGGTAAAGACAAACCCACTGTCTCAGCTCGGACACCGGTCCGCCACCACCCCACCCCACCCCACCCCGGCCCAACCCGGCCCGGCCCGGCCCGGCCACGCACCGGTCAGCAAGATGTTAGGCAGCCGCATGCTGCGGGCGCCCAGGAGTCACGTGACGGGTCCTGCGCGGCCGCCGTCGCGCAGCGAGGACGTCAGCTCAACGGAGGCGGCGGGAAGGCCGCGGCGCGGCGGGAGGGGAGCGGGCGGGCTCCGCGTCGCTCGGCGCTGCCCGCGGCGGGTGGGCCCGGGATGTCCGGGAGCGCGGCGGGGCGGCAGCAGCAGCTGGCGCCGGCAGAGGTAGGGCTCGGGGCGGTCCGTTTCGGACCTTAGTGGAAGGAGGAGGGCCGCCGAAGTGATCCCGGCCTCCCCGCGAGGGCGGGCTGAGGGAGCTGGGGAAGGGAAGGCTGTGGGGAGACCTGGGAGCCTGCGGGGGGGGGGGGGGGGGTGATGGCGGGAAAGGAACAGACTCCTTGGCAGGGTCTGTTGGGACAGAGCAAGAGGAAACGGTTTCGAATTGAAAGAGGGGAGGCTTACCTTGGGTATAAGGAAGGTTGTTGGTTTTTTTTTTTTTTTTTTTTTTTTTTGCACTGGCAGAGGTTGCCCCGAGAGCTGGTGTGTGCCCCCCATCCCTGGAGGCAGTCATGGCCAGGCTGGAGGGGGCTCTGATGGAGCTGGCCCTGTTCGTGCGGGGATACTGGAATAGCTGTCTTTTAAGGGTCCCTACTGAAACGTTCGGTAATTCTGTAATAACTCCTATTGTTCGTGGCTAGCTTAGTGCAACCATCTTAAACGGCCTCGTGAACGTATCTACAAGATCTTCTCTATACACGCTTGATACAAATCCCAGATTTTCTGGAGACGGTTGTATCCATTTAGAGAGAGAAGGATAAATACAGTGACAGTGGCGATTTCCTGTATTTTACCAGGTAACAGGTCGGCTGGTCCATTTGTTTGATGATTTCTTTGAAAGTGCGGACATTTCTTCTAGCACAGTTCTTGAAAAATCACTAAAAGGCAGCTCTGGAAGAAATGGTCCGCAGAAGAAAGACCTGTCTGCTGGGCTGGGATGTAGCAAAAACAAAGCTTTGTCAAGAAAAAGAACAAAGTCATCCTTAGTAGATGTACCTCGTAACAAGACCAGGCAAAGCTGGAACCAGTCTCAAGACGAGCCATGGGTAGATAAGTACAGACCTGAAACTCAGGTATGAAAGTCTTTAAGTGCACATTTATTAGTATCATTGCATATAATGCTTTTCTTTGTAATCTGTCTTGATCGGGCTTTAAATATGTCCTGTTTTCTAAGGGCTGAGAAGTTCTAATTAGATTTATATGCTGTCTGGCATGAAGGTTTTAATGTGCTGTGCATCTTTAGAAGGTATACCTCCTGCCAGGCTTCCTAAGAATATAAAACTACTGATGCTTGCTGTGCATCAGCACCTAAGCTTTTGAATCTGTTGTCAAATCTGACAGTTACAAATTCAAGGAAAATCCGCAACTGGAGAAAGGAGAGAGAGCTGAGTTTATTGCAGCACTTGTATTTTGTGTTTAAAGTCCTAGTAGTCCAGCTCTGGAGAGGAGCTGAGTCCCAGGACTAGAAGTTTAAAATAATCTGTGCAGTGTTAGAGTCAGTATGGCCTAACAGGGATCAGCTCTAGCAACAGCTGTAAAGCATTCTTATGCAATCATGCTGGAGAATCATGCTGTTATTGTAGGAATTGCAAGTCATTCATTATTTCCATGTTGCAAGGAATGGAACATTGGTTGTTGGAGGAAACAAACTCTCCTGATTGCTCTTAATTTACTTCTAAAATGTAATATATGTAACTGAAACGTACATCTGAAATTGTAGAAACTGTAATGCACACATGTATTTTTCATCTTGTTTTAGAATGACCTTGCTGTGCAAAAGAAGAAAATTGAGGAAGTTGAAACCTGGTTAAAATTGCATATATTTCAGAGGCAGCCAAAGCAGGTAATTTTGCTGCAGTTAGCAGCTGGAAGTGTAAAACTGCATAAGCAAATTGGACTGAATTTTACTTTAATTTCAGAAAAGCAAACAAAGCACTAGCCAACTCTTAGCTTTTTATGAACAGAACTTTTTTAAGCTTTTTAAGAACGCAGACATAGATTAAGTGCTAAACTAACGTAGAAACTCCGATGCAATAGGATGTTTTTAGTTTCTGGATTGTTAAAAAGGAATTCTTATGCGGATGCACCATTTAGTCACTAGTGTTCTTCAGACGGATTCTTCTGTTCTGTTTATGTCACATTGGTATGGCATGTGGTATGCAGTTGGCCAAGTAGGTGCTGGGAGCAGGCCTTGGGGAGTCCTGTTGTAGCTTTTTCTGAGTACTGAATAGATAATTAAAAACTCAGAACTATTTACTTCTGTTTTTCTTTGTAAAAGAGAACCATTACTATACAAAAGATAAGAGAACTCAAACAGTGTTCATCATCAGCCAACATTTAATCCTTATTCCTGATGTTTGGGGTTATTTGTGTCAGAGTGGCTGTGTTTTGCTGCTAACTGGTCCTGCTGGCTGCGGAAAGACAGCAACTATACAGATATTAGCGAAAGATCTTGGTGTTCAAGTGCAAGAGTGGACCAATCCAGTATCTTTAGACTTCACAAAAGACGACTTAAGAAATATATCTGGCCATGGTAAGTATTTTTTTGGATAATCTCGTGATTTTTTTTTTTTTTTGTATGTGTCAGGGACAAAAGAATAAAAAGAAATACAGACAGCCAAGTCAGATCAGTGTCTATATAAGCCACCTTCTTGGGGTTCAGTAACAATCTTACTTCTGCTTTTATGTGAGAAGGGATTTAGTTTTTACTGTGTTTACTCTGAAATAGTTTGCAATCTGTACAGAGAGCAGTGTAATGTTTTGAATACCATTTGAACGAGTTAAATAAGAATATATCTTGGTCTGAGTCCTCCAATGAATTCTACCTTTTAGAAACTATCTTTGATTTGAAATATGTTTGCCAAAAGGTTTTGCTGTTGGTGTTCATCGGCTGTTATCTGAAGGGAGCATGGATGGGTATTAGTTCTGATGGGTATTTGTGTTCTACTTCGTATAATACAGAATACAAATTTTTAATTGGTTTTCTTTTTCAGACACAAATTCTCACATGTTTCCAAGTCAGGCCCAAGCAGTTCTTTTTCAGGATTTTCTATTAAGAGCAAATAAGTATAACAAACTTCAGATGCTTGGGGAGTCCTCAGAAAATGATAAAAAGCTTATTCTGATTGAAGTAAGTGGAAACTTTTATAATAATCTTGACGTGCTAACTAGCTGCCGCTAGAGGATTGTTGTTGGCAGAAATTCGACCACTTTACTGCAGATGAGCTCTTGGTTACCTTTCAGGCCTCAGCAGCTGGCTGAGACCACGTTGTGCCTATGCGTAAACTACATATTCTGTTTGCTGGGCAGAAGTTGCACACTAATTCATGTACAGAAATAAGTACTACAGAATCAGAGAATTGTAGGGTTTGGAAGGGACCTCTAGAGATCATGGAGTCCAACCCCCTGCCAAGGCAGCTCCCTAGCCCAGGCTGCACAGGCAGGTGTCCAGGCGGGTCTGGAATGTCTCCAGAGAAGGAGACTCCACCACCTCTCTGTGCAGCCTGTGCCAGTGCTCCGTCACTGCACTGTGAAGAAGTTTCCACGCACGTTTGTGCAGAACTTTGTATGCTTCAGTTTGTGGCCATTTCCCCTCGTCCTATCACCACACAGTGCTGAGGAGAGTTCATCCTCGTCCCTTTGCCTCCCACTCCTTAGATATTTATAGACATGGATCACATCCCCTCTGAGTCTTCTTTTTTCAAGGCTGAACAGACCCAGGTCTCTCAGCCCTTCCTCGTAAGGGAGATGTTCTGTGCCCTTTGTCATCTCTGTGGCTGGAGGGCAACAACAAACAGTGATTGAAGCAGTACCGAGAAAATCACGCCATGGTTTGTTTTCTAGAAATACATATGTATTTTAAAATGCATATGTAAAAATGACATGTTACCTGAGGATGCAGGAGAGTACAGAAGTGCCTGAGAATTAATAAAGTCGTAAGGCGTTTGAAATTTACCTATCTCATAAGCCATAACGGGAAGATCCAGGAGAAGGCCTTATTTTCACAAGGTCAGGAATAT
Organism: Oreortyx pictus; assembly: GCA_036925125.1. Lineage (NCBI taxonomy): Eukaryota > Metazoa > Chordata > Aves > Galliformes > Odontophoridae > Oreortyx > Oreortyx pictus. Next base: position 4,033,615 of record JAUPFR010000004.1, on the reverse strand, counting down.
AAAACACTACTACGTTCTTTTTGAACTTCTCATTGTTTTCTGACAGAAAGATTTTATAAATTCATAAAGTAGCCTGCAAACTTTCAAGAAAAAAACAGAAGAGGGAGAAGTTCTAGCTTGGTAACGCTGTCTAGCATATAACTTTGGAAATGTAGTTTCCATGTCTACATCCTCTCAGATCTGATACACTACATCTTGCCTTCTTCACTATAGCTGCTACTTCGTGTGTGTCTGTTAGTTTTGAATAGAATTCTCTAACAGGCAGTGTTGTCACCCAAGGGTGTTTCTTAGGAAACGAGATTAGAAAGAAAACGCTTCTTCTAGGTTCTTGTTTTTCCATAATAAAAGAAAGAACTATCATGCTTCACCCCCTCCCAGCCCCACCTCCTGGTGTTTTTCAGTTTAGTTGAAACCACCTAACCAGCAACAAAAAACGTGTAGCAGTGTAGCATGCCGTGAGTCAGTCTGTGGGAGAGAATATTTAACACCTGAATGTAATGACAGCAGTTAATTTGTTTTGAATAGGACATGCCAAACCAATTCTATCGAGACCCTAGCAGTCTACATGAAATTCTCAGGTTAGTTATAAATAAGTTTTTAATGGTTAGCCTTAGCCACTTTGCACTGTAGTGGAGTTTGAAGCCTGTTACACTTATTTATTTTTCACTTTAGGAGGTTCGTACGTACAAGTAGATGTCCTCTTATATTTATAATATCAGATAACTTCAGTGGAGACAGCAACCAGAGGTTACTATTCCCAAAAGAAATTCTAGAGGAGTTGTGTATATCAATTATTAGGTAAGATCTTTTGTCTCATTAACAGTTTATTAACGTGAATGAGAATTCAGAAACTAATTCATTTATTTTGAATGGAATTCAACAGCTTCAAGCCTGTCGCACCAACGAACATGATGAAAGTTCTTAATCGAATTGCCACAGCAGAAGTTAACATGGTAAGCTGTCCAAACTGTAACTTCTGCACAGTCCTGGGATCAAAAGATTTCTGGCTTCTATATCTGAAATATGTTACTCGTTTTTGCTATTTGCTTGATCTTTGATCAGATAAAAGCTTTTTTGCCCCCCAGGAGGAAGGCAAAAAAAAAAAAAAAAAAAAAAAGAAAGCTACAGCAAAATACAAGGAAGAAAAGGGAAAGCCATCTTGTTTTTAAGATGAGTTCCCTTTGAATCTCTGTCTAAAGTTGCCTCTGCCTTCTACAGAATCCATATGTTTATAACAGCTTATAAGGATAGGAGTCATTTTTATGGTCGTCAGTAAGACCTGAAGAAGTCATTAACCTAAGTCTTGTATTCTCAAGCTATTAGATTACAGTCTAGTCTAATTCTGAGTGACAGTCATGAAATAAAATGTGTGTGTTGTCTCCTGTAGTCTTGAAATTTAAGATACAGTGATTTATTCAGCTGGAGATCTTACCTGGCCAGAACATACACTGAGTTCTAATATGATTTGTTCATGGCCTGAATCGGAGATGGGTACCTGTAGTAAAAATAATACTCACATATGCTTTTTCCCACTTAATAATTTTGAATGTTGCTTTTCCCTGTAGAACAGAGAGAAGAATTATGCTCCTGATAGAACTTCACTGGAGTTGCTTTGCAAAGGTTGTTCAGGTGATATAAGAAGTGCGATAAACAGTCTCCAGTTTTTTTCTATGAAAGGTAGGTGTCTATGATTTTGGTGAAAGTCAGTGACGTTCTGATGACATCCACAGAGAAGAGAAACTGTTCACTGTTGAAGCTCCATTCCGTGGTCTGTGTGAAAAACTTCTTAATACATCGCTGTGGTAAAAGGGAGAAGGTTTTGCTGTTGTTGTTTGTTTTAGCCAAACGTGTTGGTTATTCTGCTGTTATAACCTCAGTACCGACTACTAATAATACACATGGGTTGTTCCCAAAAGTAGTGCCTTCAGTTTATTTCCATGGAAGCTATGACAGGTACAGAGAGCACAGTGTGCTGTTTGGTAGAGCAGACTGTCAGGTAAAAAACATTCTTTTTCAGCTTACTCACCACCACTAGCTGTACATCTTCTAAGCAAGAACCTGTGTGATGCACTTGAAACAATCTGCACTGGTGTAGGCGAACCACTGTTACCGCTGCTGAAATGCAGTGCTCACCACCTCACTGCTCACTGTGCTCACCCCCACTGTTTGGTCTCCAGAAACATTTGGCAAGCATTGATGAATGTCAGTGGGTACCGTTCTTTTCTACATGGAGGAAGTCAGTGGCATGCCTTTGCTTCCATGTCAGGCACCATTCTGTCAGAGTGCCCTTTTGCTGCCATCTGTCACGTGGCAACTACGTGTAATGGGATATTGGTGGGAAGGTTCCACCTTTACTGCCATCCAGCCAACATCATATCATAGGAGGCGCCACATTTGGAGCAGTCCTCAGATATTTGCCGATGTGCTGACGAAATGTAACGTACTGATCTCTTTTCCTCTTGATACCTTGATGTTTGCTGTCAGTATTTGTTTACTGATAAAAGCTTTTATGATACAACCTCAGTTTGGAAGTGATGGTTTCTCTGCTCGGTTCTCTTTGTACTTTGCTCTACTCATGCCACGTTTCTGAAACAGCCCGATGAACTTTTGTGTGTAATGTCTAAAGTGATTGTTCTTAAATTGAAAATCTGCAAGGTAGCATAATATACGCTAAAATACGGATTGGATAGAATAGCTTTTTTGCGAAGAACACTGTCTGGTCCTGTGTTTTGAAGGCTACTATTACATTGAACAAGTCAAACTTAAACTGGGATTATTTCAGATCTTCCCATGTAGAAAGGAGAGACTTATTACGGTATCTTTTTGTAAGCACTAGAAGTCAGAATGTATAAAGAAAAAAAGTGGATGGAAGTTAATATAATCCTTTTTATTTTATTTTTTAATCTGCTCTCTAGCACAGGTAGTTCATTCTAGGAGCGTTTAGATGGTGTCAGCATTTACATTCAACCTAGAAATAATTAAGTGAATTTAACTTTTGACTTCTGTTGGTATGTCTTAAAGCTAGCAGTAAACTTGTTTCTGTTCATCACCTTTAATTTTATCTTTCAGCACCACGAAACAACATTTAGCTCCGTGTTCCAAGTCACTGTAGCTTGGCTTTTAGAGTTTAAAAAAAATAAAAAGTACAAAGTTCTTCTTAGTAAAAATATTTTGATGGTGGTGGTGCCATTAAATGCATAAAAAGTAGGTTGGGGATACCTGAGAGGAGTTTGTTCTAGCTTACTAGTGGATGATAAGGAGCTTATGGAATCATAGAATCACAAGGTTGGAAAGGGCCTACAAGATGATGACATCCAGTCCAACTGCCCACCCATTCCCACTGCTGCCACAAGCTACTAAACAATATCTCGTAGGACACAAACACAATCTGGTCGTTTTTAAGGCTTATGGGGCAAAATTTACGTAATGGGGTTGCCTTCCTGAGAAGTGAGCTTCCTCTTAAGTGACTGCATTTATAAAACCTTCTGTATCTTGAATTTGATTTATCTATTTTACTCAAGGTACTTTACTCTGTCTGTGTTGTGCTTTTATTGGTAGACTGCTCTCTGGAGAAAGACTTCTGGTCAAGGAAGAAACGGAACTCCACACTAAAAAGTGAAACAGCAGCAGTGATGTGTAACTTAAGAAAGAAAAGTAAATCGGATACTTCAGAAGACCAGGCGATACAAGCTATTGGTGGCAAAGATGCTTCCATCTTTCTTTTTCATGCTTTAGGGAAAATAATTTACTGCAAAAGTAAGAAAAGTTACTTGTTTTTCCTTTGTGAATAAGAAAAAGATGTCAGCTGTTAATAGCTGGTCTTCCCTTAAATAAAGCTAGGGTGGTCTCTAATTAACACGTTTTGTCGTTGCTAACAGTATTAAACAGCAGTAAATATTTCTGGTAGCTGAGACTGCAGCTTTCTGTATCTAGAAGAGAAGTAATGCATACTTCATCAGAGGATTACTACATATATATGATAAAATATGTAACTCTATTTGCTTTAGATCCACGTGCTGTCGTGCACATGAAGATAGATAGCCAACTCATTTGTTGCTCTGCCCAAAAACAGAATTTTCCTTTGTGCAGGGTACAGAGTTGTGTCATTCTGTTCTATTCTCATACGTTTTCTTAGAGGCCTTGCAGCCTTTTAGTTGCTGTCTTTCCTGTTTGGGTTTGATTCCTGCTGCTGTCTCTTCCTCCCTACTTTTTATTTCAAGTCCCTGGTTTGAGCAGTATCAGTCCTGAGGATGTGATTTCTATGCTGTATTACTATCTGTAGTCAGCTAAATCAGAACTCCTAATGCAATTTTTCCACCTCTGCCTAATGATTGACGGAATCTGCTCCAAAATCAATTAAGAAGTGGTAAGATGAGAAAGTATGAAAATCTTCAGGTGGATTTTGTTTTATAAAGCACGGTATAACCAATTACATGCTGTTGATTACATTGACGTGGCTGTAAACACTTCTATTCGAACTGGAAACAGTGCAAGCTAAGTGTTGGTAAAGTCAAGTTAGACATCACACTCAGTTCACGTGAAAAGTTTCTGTTCGTGAAGTTGCATGCTTCTGTTCTTGCTCCCATCTCATCTGTTTTCTGATTTTTGAATGTAACAGCTGAAATGTCTTGTTTGTTTGTTTGTTTCCTTTACCCAAACTCTTTAGTAGGATGCAGTAATGTAACACTATTTCTGGTACTAAAAAGACTATGGATTGTACAATTCCTTTTAGGAGAACCAGTGTCAGAATCTGAATTTCCTCAGCTGCCTTCTCACTTACTAGAACACCGTCGAGATGCGTTGCTTATCCATCCTGAGGTACATCTGCAATTTTGATTCAGAGAGGAAAAAAGAAAAAAACAAAAACAACAGACCTGAGTGATTGATGCCAATTCTCAGGCACAGTGGCTTTCTTATTAATCTCGATATGTACATACTCAGTCTATCCAAGTTAAAGAATAATTAATCTGGAAGGGACTTCTGTAGGTTAACTTCAAAGACCAATCAGATTTCTCGGTCCTGCTGAGTTTTGAGTATCTTCAGTAAGTCAGAGAGAACCTCTCTGGAAATGTGGTGGGAGATGGACTTTTTTCTTGCTGTAGACTGTGCCCATTGCCAGTCATCCCTCTGCTGTGCATGACTGAGTGGAGTCTTGAGTTACCACCAGCTGGGGGTTGAAGACAGCAATGACTCCTCCTCTTCCAGCCCCTCTTATCCTTCTTTAGGAGCAAACAGATTTTGTGTATGAACGGTTTGGGGACCTTAAAAACTATCTGGTTGCAATACTCTGCCATGAGCAGGGTCACCTCTTACTAGGCAGAGTTGCCTAAAGGTTCATCCAACCTGAGGTGTTCCAGAGATCATCTTTGTGGCCCTTCTCTGGACCTGGTTCAACAGGTCTGCGTTCTTCAGCTGGGGGTGCCGGAGCTGAATGCCGTACTCTAGATGGGGCCACATGAGGGCAGAGTACAGAGGGAAAATCACCTCCCTCTGCTGGCCACTCCTCTGTTGATACAGCCCAGGGTGTAGCTGGCCTTTTGAGCTGCACACCGATGCTGCTGGGTCACGCTTCATTCATTGGCACTCCAAATCCCCTTCTTTGTAGGGCTGCTCTGCTCCCAGTCCACCATCTCACAGCCCGTACTTAGGGTTGCCCCACACCAGGTGCAGGACCTCGCACTTGGCCTTGCTGAACTTGATGAGGTTTCCGTGGGCCTGTCTCTCAAGCCTGTCAGGATCTGATGTATGGCATTCTTTTGCTTTTTGGTCACGTGTGCCAGCTCCCTGTTAAAATGGATCATAGTTTTATAGGATGCGTTTCCCTGCATACTGTGTAAAATCTGAGTACCTTTCTTGTCCCCCATAGGATATTGTGGAAAAATCACACATGTCTGGAAGCATGTTTAATTTATACCTTCACCAGAACTACGTGGAATTTTTTACTGACATAGATGATATTGTGAGAGCCAGTGAGTACTTGAGCACTGCTGATGTCCTCTGTGGTAACTGGAATGTAAGTGCTGCTTTATACATTATGTATGTTTTCTGAAACACTTTTTTTTTTGTGCAACTAGTGAGCATTTTGCTGTAGTTGATCACTGCATGTTCTATACAGTGTGTATGTGTATATACACATGCTACAGTATGGTATGGAAAACACTTTATATAACAATGTAAAATATTCTGTATGTTTTAGGGTAGAACAAAATTGTGTTAAAATGTGTCAGAGGCTGTAGGTTTTTTCCTCTGGAGAACAGGAGCTGGTGTTCTGCTTGGCTCTCACTAGAGATTCTGCACTAACCTAAATACGTATGGGGCATGTTGTGTCAGTGCAGGTACAGGTTTTTTTGTTTGTTTGTTTCAATGAGACGCCCTGTATACAGCGATGGAGTTCATCTGATGCCCAGTGTTTTTTCTTAGTCACGGCTTGTGATGGAAGAATACAGCGCATCTGTGTCTACTCGAGGTGTGATGCATTCAAATACATCCAGAGCCTTTGCCCACTGCCAAGGAGGGGTGGGGTTCCGGCCTTTACACAAACCCCAGTGGTTCTTTATCAACAGCAAGGTAAATGCTTGATGTTTTGGGGAAGTTATTATGTCTCTTAGTGCTTTTAGTAGCATCTATGAGATCGGCATGCAGAGCCGAACTTGTCAAATATGCTGTTTTGACATAAGCTGCTTCTGAAGAACATTTGTATGAAGAGGTCCATTTGTATTGTTTATTCCTTCAGTGGAAAAACAGAACAGAGTTCTCTGATAGTGTTCTTCTTCTCCAAATTGGCATACTTCTGGGATAGTTTTAATCCTAAATTACACAGTTAGTGTTGGAATTTTTAGAAATACCTCACATTATAAATGTAACGTGAGCAGTTCAAGTTTCATTCAACCCTTCTGTAACGAATTACTGCTGTTGTACTTTGTTTTTTTTCAGAAGTAGGTTGTTTATGAGATGTCAGAGCTCTTGGCTTTTTTATTTTTATTTTATTTTTTTTTGCACTTGAATGCATACCTGCCCTGCTGTGTGCCTATATAGTTGGGGAAAACGATAATAGAAGGATAAAAACTTCCAGAAACCTTTAATGTCCCGCAAAAGACAAAAGTGAAGACATCCACCAGTGTTTTTTAACCTGTGTATCTGAACTCAACTGCTTCTGTCTTTTCTGGATTAATTCTTCAGAAGCACGTGCGTGGTCATCCAGGAGACCAGAAAGCTATTCTGCTGCTTTTTATCATGGTGAATGTATACATCAATTCTGGTCTAGCAGGGTTTGCACATGCAGTTGTTTACTTTTTCTTTTTTCCCCCACTCTTACAGTATCAGGAAAACTGCATTGCTGCAAAATCTCTCTTTTCAAGCTTCTGTTTACCACCGGAGTGTCTTCAGACAGAGCTATTGCCTTACCTTGCAAAGTTAGCAAATCCAATGAGAAACGAAGGTAAGATCAGTATAACTCTTGGTTCTAAGTTTTGTTTCCGGATATTTATATGCTTTGTTGCCTAATGTAAGATAAGCCACGAGAAGACAATTCATGCAGAAACATTTTTCTTTGTATGATACGTAACTCAGAAATTACTGTTCAGAAAGCTGGGTCATTTACACTGTGATGACTGCTTCTAATAAAAGGCTTTGTCTTATCTGAGGCTTTGGCATCTGGGTGAATTCATTTTGTAGGCTGTGTGTTAGTAACTACAGAACAGTTTCACAACTGAGGAGTGATTATTGTGTAGAGAATCTGTGAATATGTCATAGCAGTTATTTAAGCTTTTTTGGTGGCCAAATTACTGCAGATTTTTACAGGACTGCTTGAACTTACGAACTGCCCATTTTTCAGTGTGTTTAATTTGATGCGTGTTATGATGTACGCAATATAATACTGGGTATTCTTTGTTCTCAGCTCAGATTGCTTTCATCCAAGATGTTGGACGTTTGCCTTTGAAAAGAAACTTCGGGAGGTAAACTTGTCTTTTACTTTCTTTAAGGGAATAAAATGCTGTTTTTGTTTTCCTTAACAGATTCTGAGGAAGAACCATTTAATACAAAAAACATCATTAGTGTGTATCTGTGGTGTGATATTTTCCACCCTTTGGAGCACGACTGCTCCTTATTTTGGAAATTAAAACTGTTTGCAGTTCAAATCAGTTTAAAATTACAGTGTTAACAGCAACGTATTCATTATAGTCTTAGTTCTAATTCTTGTTTAGCTTTTCTTTTCCCTCACCGTAGAAATGTCAGTTCTGTGTGCTGAACATACACGTTTGTCTAGCACTGTGATCTGGGCTCGACTTTTCTTTGCAGTCAAGATTTAAGTAAAAATAAAAATGAACTGATGCAACAAATGCAGTGTGCTTTGCCCATTGTTTATCGTGACACAAAACAGTGCTATGACTTTTGACAAAATACTTCCTCTTTCTGTATTCTAAGAGGGTTAGGAAGATGCCATGAGAAGTTTTTCATATTCCTTTAAAGCAGTTGTACACTCTTAGAACTGAAAATACTTGAAGTGCTTTCTCTGAAGTCAGACAGCAGTGCTGATTTTATTTTGTGCAGTGGTTTCATAAAACTACAAGTATCGAAGCTCCTCCCTCACAGGAGCACTGCAGCTCAAAAACATGCTACAAAAATTGAAGTCGAAATACTAAAAGGAAGATAAAGTGTAAAAAGAAATTCTTTCTGCTTCTTGTCTTAAGTTGCCTGTTTCAAGTTCAGCTGCTGCCCATTGTGAAGGATGTTCCGTGGGCTGCTGTCAGTCTGTTCATTGTCGCAGTTCACGTGCTTCAGGAAAGGAGTAAATCCACTGTCACCTTAAGGAGAACCTTGAGGCAACAGTGGGTGCTAGAGGCTAACAGAACACAGACGTGTTTGGGTATTTTGTTGTTGCCATAGCTCTGGTGGGAGGCTCTGTATTGCTCTTCTTTTCCTGAGATTACTTTGTCTTCTGTAGTGTCTTGTGCAGCATATGCATAGTTTTGAGGTCTGGGTGTAAATGTCTATACTTGAAAGATGTGCACCGAGGTGTAAAACAGGATAATTAAGGCAGGAATAGAAATTAAATAAAAAATAAAACGGGGGGGGGGGGGGTGGGAGGGTGGAGAATGTGTGTAGCTTGAATTAACTACAACTGTTGGGGGTACTAATGCCAGAAAATGCAAAAGCTGTTCAGCATCAGTGAACAGGGAGGGCTTGGGTGGTGTGCAGGAGGTGTGGGAGAGCAGGAATGCAGTGGTTGGTTTGGCTGGGTGCGTTTTGTTCTCTTCTGTTTGATGGTAAGTCGTAATGGTTCTTTTACAGGTTAAAGCTTGAAGCGCTTACTGACAAAGATCCTGGAGTTCCAGACTTACTTGCTGGTTATGAGGAAAACCCTGCTGAGATGCACGCTGCAGAGGTGGCTGTACAGGTGGAGGAAAACAGAACAAATGAGAATGACTGGGATGGATTGCCCCCTGCATCCAGCCAGCACAGTGGAAGTGAACTACCTTGCAGTCAGCCTCAGCCTGTCGCTGCTCAGGTAGCTATGGAGGAAGATGAACTAAACATAGAGGAATATGACAGTGACTAAGGTCAGCAAAATATCAACCACTTAGCTGAGAGATTACTATGCACCAAAGGCCTTTGCTAAAATGAGTATAGTATGCCCAACAGACTTAGGTGGGCCAGGAGGACAAGTCTAAACATACTGTGCCAGCATCAAGACGCATTTCTTCAGCTTCCTCATAGCTTTGCAGGATCAGACCTGATGGGAATTCTAAATCACAGGCTATTCCCTGCCTGTTCTGAGCCATGAAACTACACTGAGACAAAGAGAGAATAAATTAACTAGTTTGAGACTGTAGCGACTCAGAGCCACTCTTATGTTGTTTGTTTTGTTTTGTTTTGTTTTGTTCTTTAATACATCTCCATTTATTTTGGAATTGTACCACATGATCCTGTTTACGCATCTGGTAAATTATCAGCGTTTGACAGTTTTTCTGAAATGTGTATCTTCAGACAAATTGCTGTTTGGAAGTTTGAACCTTCTGAAAGAGGAGATTTAAGGGGATATGTAAAAACTTTATCTTGTATTGATGATGTAAATAAAACTACTGTAATAGCAGTGTTCTGTAATCTGCTACAGATATTTTAATCTGTTTATAAATAGAACAGATGTTGTACAACCGTTAACTTTGGATTCATTTTTGACAATTTTTGATAATTTATTAAGGTGAAAATACAGCAGTTAAGCAGAAGTCCTTGTTCTTTTTTTTTTATTCTGAAGGAAGTGAATGATGTTATGTAGTTTTCTTCAAATTACAGTTAGGTTGGAACAAAGATTAATCGTATGTTTGGTTACTGAGACTCAGAGGTGTTTTGTCCTTATCTGAACAGTCTGTTTAATACTTACTGTTCGTGTCCCTGTGTGAAGTCATAAATCCCTTAGTGTGACTGGGATTATTTCACAAAAATAATATCTGACACCACTGTAACTAGTGTTACCGCACAAATAAGAAAGCAGGGACCAAACAACATATTTTGAATGTGTGGTATGTTTGTATTCTGTATTGCTAGCACACAAAGTTTATAAAAAACCCAGAACATTTATCCACCATGGATTTAGAATTAATGCTGGTATTGAATGCTGCAGCTTTGTCTTCTGTGAAAGAGCAGGTGTAGTCTTCAAGATTATTGTAAGTTCCTCATCTTCAAAATTAAACATCTTCAGTTCTATTACAGCTCTGCGCTTACATTTCCCTGTGTGGGATGCTTTGGAGAGGGTGGTAGCTGATTAGTTTAGGTGAAGACTCGGTCTGTCCAGGTGTCCTGTAGCTGTGTGTCACCAAAAGGCCATCTGGACCCTCCTGTGCTCATTGGGGGAGTATTGAAGAATGGTAACGGGTGCTCTGCTTATTTTCACAAGCAAAAATCTGAGCTACTTCAAGATTTTTAAGTTTTGCCATTGGTTTATGGGCCGGTTCACCTCAGGTCCATGACTAATGGAGCAGTGGGCTACCCAGGACAGGACTATTCACGCCTGACCGATCTGGGGTAAAGATACGTGTTCAGAAATATGGAATACCAGGAAATGATGAAGCCGACACACTGGCCCGAGTTAGATGGACTGAGAATTCACCATCTGAGAACATCGCCTGCTTGTTACACCAAAAGCTGCGTTATGCTGGACAGAAGACCATGTGGGCAGCTGCTAAAGCATGGGGACTGCCCGTACAACTATCCAAAATCGTTCAGGCATGCTGTATCTGAAATGCTTGCTCCAGGATGAGACTGAGGTTGTTGCCCAAAACAACAGCCCATCTTGCTAGAGGACACAACCATCTACAGAGATGGCAGGTTGATAACATTGGGCCCCTCCCTCGATCTGAGGGGAGGAGATAATGCCCTAACCTGCATTCACACTGCAAGTGAGCTAATGCAGGCCTATCCAGTACCGAAAGCAAACATATACCATAGAAGTACTCATGAGATTGATGGCTGCCTACAGGACACCACGAGTCATTGAGAGCATTGAGGGACTCACTTTACGGGTGCAACGATACAACGCTGGGCAGAAGAGAAGAACACTGAATGGCCATTCCACCTGCCGTGCAATCCAATGGGGGCAGGCCTTGTTGCGCGTTATAACGGTATTCTCAAGGCTGCCCTGAAGACAGACTCTCAGTCTCTGCAGGGGTGGACGAAGAGACTCCATGAAACCCTGTGAGACCTGAATGAAAGACCTAAAGGCGGCAGACCCAGCGCCTTGAAAATGTTACAAAGAACATGGGCCTCCCCACTTAGGATCCAAGTTACAGGCACCGATAACAAGGTAAGACCTCAGACTGGCAATGAGAACAGTCTTCTGCTCCCTGCTGTGAAGAACCTAAAACAAGGCACCAACAGAATAAAATGGCCTTGGAAGGTGCAGGTAGGACCACGGTGGTATGGCCTACTTCCAGCTTTGGGAATTACTGGAGGTGGGAGGTTCGGTAGTCCCTCGGTAATTGCTGCATGGCCTGCTGAGATTGCGGTCAACACTCCAGTCTTTATTGCTAAAGGGATCCGTATCACGTCCCGATGGCAAATCAGGATGCCTCATTTGGTGTCCGATACTGTGCAGCCAAAGACATCTGGCCAGAAGCTTTGGTACAGGCGGCCAGGGCATGCCCCTGTACAAGCTGAAGGGTTGACTGAAGATAGGAATATATCCTGTACCTTGCCCTGGTGGGCAGACCTTCCCCTCTTGGTACCCTTGAAACACCAATATTACTCTCTGTGAGTCTAACTCTTCAGAAGCACTGGAAGGAACAAAATACTACTGAAGTCTTCCAGAGTTGCTGTAATCATGTAGAACATCCGGTGATGGTCTACCTGGGACTGATGGAGCATGTGACCGCAATACTTCCAGTAACCACCACCGAATACTTGGCCAGGGAAGAACACGAGCCCTCAAAAGCCTTTCTTTTGTGCTTCCACATCTCGCGGTGTCTCAAGGGGTCTACCTGGGAGTGTCCTGGGGAATGAGGGCCGAGCGAGACCCAGGTTACCAGCCAGCCTGAAACTTCTTTGCTGTCTGGGGCTCCTCCCCGAATGCCCCAAGCCTGTCAGTGTTCAGAAGATTCAGAAATGAACGCGCAAGTAAGAGACAATAAAAAGAGGGGATGGGAGGCCCACCATTGTGTGCCTTTGGTGGAGATTCCCAGTGGCCCAGAGCTGTCTGGCTTGTTTATTGCTTGCTAAATAAATTCCTAACTATGGGCAACGATTGGTGTGCATCGTTCTCTTCACACCTATGACAGTCTGGTGCAAAAACACCAAGGAGTAAAAAGAAAAAAAGGGGGAATTGTGAGAAGCAGATTGTGTTTTCAAAGTGGAAATTTCCATCATTTCTGTATGTAGCATAGGATAAGTTGCTGTCAGCGGATTGCGGGCCAGTTTGACTCGGTACAGGGATGACTGAGGCAGGGGATCCACAGTGATAACGATAAATCCATTCAGTGCCGTGATCCTTTGAACATCCAGATCAGTACCGGCAAATGAGGTGCCACAAGGCGCTGCGTTTCAGTACCAATTACTTTGGAAGCAGCTCGAACCCCCTCATATACGGCTAAGATCTCCTTCTCAGTTGGAGTGTAGCGCTCCTCAGACCCCCTGTACACCAGACTCCAGAATCCAAGGGCTCGACCTCTGGTCTCTCCAGAAGCTCTTTGCCACAAACTCCAAGCGGGACCTTCCTTTCCAGCAGCAGTGTAGAAAATGCTCTTTTCATCCTGTTCCATCCTCACTGGCCCCAGGGCCACGGCACGGGCTATCTCCTACTTGATTTGCTCAAAGGCCTGCTGCTGTTCAGGGCCCCTTACAAAATCGTTCTTCTCCCGCGTCACCTGATCAAGGGAGCTCACAAAGAGGCTGTAGTTTGCAACATGCACTCTCTCTCCAAAAGCCTGCTACACCCAGAAAAGCTCGACTCTCTGTCTTTCTAGTAGGTGGAGACACGGCAGTAATTTTGTCAGTGACATCTGTTGGAATGTGACGACGACCATCTTGCTTGCCACTGTATACCTAGGAAGTGAATTTCTTGTGCAGGCCCTTTCTCTTTGTTTTGCTTAATGGCAGAGCCAGCTTGCAGGAGAATTTGGATTATCTGCTCTCCTTTCTCAGAGACTTCCTCTGCTGCTGCTTCCACCACCGGAGCAAACGGTTCCACGTGTATTGAACGCCCCTCCACGTGAAGGCAAACTGCGGCCTGCATTCTGTGGTGAAGAGAATTGAAAAGAAGGCACTGGCAATGTCAACGGTGGCATACCACTTGGCTGCTTTCGACTCCAGTTGATATTGCAGCTCTCACAGATCTGGCACAGTAGCACTCAGTGGGGGCGTGACTCCGCTCAGGCCACAGTAATCTACTGTCAGCCTCCAATCTCCACAGGCTTTACGCACTGGCCATATGGGGCTGTTAAAAGGTGAATGGGTTTTGCTGATCACTCCCTGGCTCTCTAGCTGACCAATCAAGGTATATGAATGGGGAGCAAGGAATCCCTGTTGGTGCAATACTGCCGTCTGTGCACCATCGTGGTAGCAATTGGTACCTGTTGCTCCTCCGCTTGTCGCAACCGCACAACCGATGGATCTTCTGACAGGCCAGGCACAACAGACAGCTGCTTATTGTTGCCCGTGTCCACAGCAGCTATTCCAAGTTCTGTTTCTGTGTGTAGCATAGGATAAGTTGCCAAACAGAGTAAAGTTGAGAGTGGGGCATTCCAACCTAGCACAACCTTGACGTTGGCACGGACACGAGGTAAGGTAATGATATACGGTAGGCAAAAGCCTGGCACAGGACAGAACTAGTGAATAATTATGGAAGGTATTGTCCTCCTACAGAGGACAGAACACACCTGAATATGGGGGGACTGGTAACAGACATTGTATGGAATCGTAACGTAGCAATCGCGTCGGAAGATTGAGAGCCTGAGATGCTCAGCCAACGAGTGCCAAGACAGGTTTGCCTGCATCAGATCCAGATGGATTTCACTGATGATTTGCGCAATTTCTCCCTTGTCCCTGGGGATGTGCGCTCAGTACTGCAGTAATGAATACAATTGCTGCCGGCACTGAGATCTTTGCCTAACCTGAAATTCACAACTTAGCGTGTTTATAACAGTCTCCACTATCAAGCTGGTTTCATTTGCTCCCTGGACAAGTCTCCAGCCAAGAAACACTCCTGGGCTATCCCTGTCAAAGGCAACCAACACTAAGGAAATGCCTTCCAATGCAGAATCACACTCCGTGATGTCGACTGCCCCCTTTTGATCACAGACACTCTACCAGTCTCAGTGACCCAGTGGCACCCATGACTTCCAGCATGGACAAAATGCTCCCAGCAACACCGGCCGGCGGCAGGCAAGTGCTGCGGCTCCAGACTGCCCCATCACACCTGCTTCCTTCACACGGACACGTACGACGTGTGTGCAGTGTCACTGTGCATGAGTGTGAGCAGCGCAGTGCCCCGCGGCCTCTCGTAATCCTTTTCCCGAGACTGAGAGCGACGAATCCAAGCAAGACACTCTTCTTGCCCGCTCTGTGGAGGCTCCTCTCAGCGAGCAGTACGTGCCTCAGGAGTCTTCTTGGGAGCCCGGCAACCTCTCCTCCAGAATGCCAATTTTCTGCCAACGTGCCATCCTGCAGAGAGAAGAGGAGCGCATGAAGGGAGGATGCAGCACGGCTCCAGAGCATGGGGCCCGACTCCGGGCACGGAGCCGGCGGCTCTGGGAAGAGGACACAGGCTCCAGAGGACGGGATCTCACCAGAGACTGGCTTCTCCTTTGCCGTCGGAATCTTCCTGGGTTGGGTTTCCAAGGAATCACAGTTGCTACCAAGAGGCTTTTTGCTTCCGCGTCTAGCGGTGTCTGCAGGGTTCTCCTTGGGAGTGTCCTGGAGAATGAGGGCCGAGCCAGACCCAGGATACCAGCCTGTCTTGGACCCTCTTTGCTGTCTCGGGCTCTTCCCCGAATCATTCCTTACCTCTGGTGTGCTGGAAGCAGGCAGGGTCTGATCTGTCCCTGCTGTTTCTCCCATTGCCGGTGTCTCGCCCGCAGCCGGGTCCGTGGCAGGAGCTTCGAGCTCAGCCACAACGTGGGCTTGTGGCACAGGCGCGGAGCAGGCCTCACTGCTGGGCACGGGCCTTTCTGCGCTCGTGCCAGGGAGGCAGCGCGCCTGATAGGCATGGAGCATGGCCACCAGCGCAAGCCAGGGATCAAAGGGCCTCTCGGCACCCGGCTCAGGGCACAGCTGCAAGTACACCACCTGGCTGTTGGGGAAGGAGAGCCGCAGGCAGTCCTCTAGACCTCCGTACACCGTCAGCTTGACGCACTGTAGCGGCAGCATCCTGTGGGGAAAGCCGGTCAGCAGCCAGTGAAGGTGGCGGGCACCCCGAGTCAGGGGACGCCCCGCATCAAGGCACGCTCCGCCTCCTGGGCTGCAGCGCATCGTGGGAGGGGAGGGGAGGACTATGGGAACAAGGAGTACCTGGTGAGCTGCAGCCCCATGGCTGGGGGAGCCGCAGGGACAGCAATTAAGATGACGTTGGGCATCCCAGTGGCAGGGTCGGTTTCAGCTATGCCCATGGTCACCACCTGTGTGTGCTTAGACACGTCCTTCACTCCTCCCTGGCGGCACACCTGGATGCATTGGGATCACTTAGCCTTGTCCTCTGCGTGGGACGCTCACCATCCCTGCGGCCAGAGCCCTGCCCTTTGAGCCCGGGCATGCCACTCACCTGGACGAAGTTGCCCTCCCAGATGAAGGCATCCCTCGGGAGGCCAAACTCTCCCTCCTGCAGAAGGCGCTGCAGGGGACCAGCAGGCCTGGCCCCCTTAGCCTGCTGCTGATCCATCCCGCACGGCTTGCTCCTCCAGGAGCCACCCGCACGGTTCGCTTCCTCTGGCCCAGCCAGACGCCTCACTGCTGCGTCCTCACAGTCTTGGGGTAGAGCCTCAGCTCTGCCCGCTCACAGCAGCGTCCCTGCTGGGGACTGACCCCGCTGAACCCTGCAACGGTCTCTTAACCGGGTGATGGCACCTGTGACAATCACAGCCTTTGTGACATCAGTGCCACGCCCAGCACGGCTCACACGCTGGGCCACCACTGTGCCTGCCGAGTGTGGCAGCCATGTCGCACCAGTCCCTCCACACTTAGTTAATTGTCAGTTAAAATGCAATTGCATCTGTCTCCCCGGTAAAGGTAGGAGGTGCCGCTCCGTGTTCTCTATTCACAATGTCAGACGGACCTTGGCGCGAGAAGAAGCGGGGTAGGCTTCCTCGGGAGCTGGCCGATGCCCCAAGCCTGTCAGTGATCAGAAGGCACTTGGACGATGCATTTGACAATTTCGTTTGGCTTTTTGCTAGCCGTCTCCTTGTCTGGCAGTTGGACTTGATCAACCTTCCAGGTCCTTCCAACTGAGCTACACCACTGGGGTCTAGTCCTATCGAGTCTGGTCGTTTCACACCGCTCGTTTCTGAGCACGTGTCTGCCCGCTTGGTTTTCAAACCGGGGGTTTTCTTTTCTGCAGCCCCACCGCATTGGGGATGACAAGCACAGCCTAAAGGGAAGAGAGTGTTGATGAATGGAAAATGAAGAAAAACTCTCAGCACTGAGCTGGTACAGTTTGGTGGAGCAGAGAGTTAACCTGTGTTTTTCTGTGGGCTGCTTTGACCCTCTGGCCCAGCCAGAAGGCCTTCTCAAAGGCCTTACTGATGCAAACTAACATTTCAGCAGTTAAGCCAACCTGCACACCATTCCTAAACACCTCTTATGCAGGTCGGCTAACGTGGTTACATAAACGAACCTTCACTCTGACTAAGAGAGCACAGAGGGATGTGACGGGCATAATACGAGCAGGGCTGGGAGTTCTAAACAGTATCGATGACGAAATGCTCATGAATAAATTAAGTGCGGCAACAAGCAATTTATATACATTACTACATCCTCTACAGTCATCTTTATCAGCTCTAGGAACTAACCAGTGGCTCTTATCAGATGTACTACCTCAATGGGAAAGGACAGATATGAAAGATCACCAGTTAATAATAGATGCACTCACTGTGAATCAAAATAATGTCTCTTTAGCTTTTAGCTGTATTCAAGCACAAATATGGATGCAATCCGTGGTAGCAGCAATTGTAAGAGAAGGTGAAGAAAGTACTTTGCCCACTGAAATTTGAAAAGTAATTCGGGATAATGCAAATAAATTCGAGAGAGAATTACAATCTTGGTGGCATTTAGTTAACTTCACTTATGATCCAGCCACTAACTATGCCACAGCCCTTGTCCTAACAATATGCAATGCTTCAGTATATACCATATACCAAATCATTGCTGAACCATAATGGGGTTACACTATATCCAGTGGAACAAAGAGTGTGGGCCCAATGGAATAAAAATATATGGCAAACTGTTGATGTTAGTTCATGTGCAATACGGGAGCAACAAAGACTTATTTGTGAGAGCAATACGCACAAGGCTCAAGATATTTGTCTTGATACCGAGCAAAATGTTTGTCATTTTGAGACTCATCCTAATGATACCCCTGAAACAGTGCTCGTATATGTTGGGAAAGGATGCATGTACACGAGAACTTCCTGTATTTATATATTCATAGGAAATATTACTGTGGATACAAGCAATCGTTCAAATGTCTGTATCTGTAACTTTAATAATATTATAGGATGCGATTTTAATTATTCAGTTCCGCTTACATCATATCAGTTATTGCAGTCCAATTACACATCAATCCAGGATTTACCACCTGCCCCAATAGGAATGGATCCTGCTCTAGTAAAAAAAACTTTGGCAGCATGATGATTTATACGGGATACTAGAACATATTTGGGATAATGGGCAAAGAACTTGAATTACTGTTCGCCATGATACTAAAGAGATACACCATGTCCTAGAAAGGATAGAGAAGGATGGAGAACACCACTGGTGGGAAATGCTCCTGGGGTGGTCTGCAACAACAAGAGGAGTTCTTACTTCTGTGCTTCACCCTGTCATGATTTTATTAATCCTAACACCGATGTGCTTATTACTTATAATTATATTGTATTATTGTAATAGGCTGGCAAATGCTGACGCGACTGACCCGGCTTGAAATACCCAAGGAATCTGAGAGCTGGCCTAGGTATTATTTTTCCTAGCCTCCTGGTCGTCCTTGAGTAAGGAAAGTTCTGCTGTGTGTGTAAGTTACCGTCACAAGTTGTTCTTTTGCTTTTATGTGATTTTTGACACTTTCCTTCTCCCGTCAGTCCCTTCAGTGTTTTTTTTTTCCTAAAACCACCATGGGACAGTAATAGCAAGCTTTGCACCGCTGGGTGGTGTGAGAAGCAGGAATGATGCTTGGCTCAAAGCTTGTTCAGAGGCAGCCATCGGAGACATGAGAAGCTGGACAATGCTTGGCTCGAGTCCTGTTCAATGGCAGCCATGTATGGTACAACCTGCCCAACAAGTTTTTCAAGTTAATGGTTGACTGCTCTGAGCGTAGTGGTAAGAGGACAGATGGGTTGTTCCTCCTGATGAAAAAAGATACGGGTACCCTGACAGCTGCCGTCATCGTGATGGACAGGACTTGATACTCCTGAGTTGGGGTAGCCAAACTGCAAGAGTTCTGAGCAAGAACGGGTACACACTCTGACGAACTGCAGCCGTGTTAAGTCAACAAGACGTCACTGAGCAACTTGCCGCCTTCCCATGGACCAATGAGGCAGCGCCGGATTACCTGGTGGTGACTATCCCTGCTCTGTAAACTGTTTGCTACAATTTCTTTCTTTACTGTTGCTAACTTCCCCATCTTTCCCACATCCCTTAGGAGATTTAGAACATGTAATGCTGATTATGTTCTGATTTAAGATTTACTACTTGTTCATACTGAGATAAATCATACAAGGGTAAAGAAATTGTTATTCTTAATAACCAGCATATGTATTAGCATATGGAGACTAGCAAGATAGTTAGTTAATACTATCGATCAATCATCAGGTCGGTTTAGTAAGATAAGATACTTTTCTTATACTGGAAGTGTTTCATATTCTGGTTCAAAAACGCAAAAGGGTAAAAAGAAAGAGAGGGGGAATTGTGAGAAGTAAATTGTGTTTTTGCAGTAGAAATTTCCAGTACTTCTGCATGTAGCATGGGTAAGTTGTCGAACAGAGTGAAGTTGAAACTGGGGCATTCCAACCTAGGTAAAGTTAGCGTGGGCATTCCATTAGCATGGAAAGGTAATTATATAGGGTAGGTGAAAGCCTGGTACGGGATGGGACTAGTGAATAATTATGGAAGGTACTGTCCTCCTACCATTGTAAAAAGAACAGAACATATGGGAATATGGGGAGTTTGGTAACAGAAATTGTATGGAAATATAATGTGGCAATTGCGTCTGAAGACTGAAAGCCTGAGATGCTCAGCCAAGGAGTGCCAGGACAGATTTAACAGCGTCAGACCCAGGGTATTTTACCGACAAGTTGCGCAGTTTCTCCCATGTCAGCTGGAGGTGTGTGCCCATTATTGCAATATTGAATAAAATTGCTGCTAGCACTGAGAACTTTGCCTAACCCAAAATTCTTGACTTAAAGCGTTTCTAACAGGCCCGTGATCTGGAGAAAGTAAGGAGTACACCCAAAATATGTCAGAAGCTTTCAAAAACAGCACCAGAAAGGTACTCCAGTACACTAGTGACAACATTCAGTAGATATGAGGACCAAGACAGAAAACCCCACAGTTTTTGAACCGATTCTTACACTTCAGAACTATGAACAAAAATTTCTGCCATCACACACTTCCATTTCATGGAATCATAGAATCACTGGGGGCTGGAAGGGACCTCAAGAGATCATCAGAGTCCAACCCCCCTGCCAAAGCAGGTTCCCTACACCAGGTCACACAGGTAGGCATCCAGGCGGGTCTTGAATATCTGCAGAGAAGGAGATTCCACAACCTCCCTGGGCAGCCTGTGCCAGTGCTCCGTCACCCTCACCGTAAAGAAGTTCTTGCGCACATTCGTGCGGAACCTCCTGTGCTGCAGTTTCTGTCCGTTTCCCCTTGTCCTGTCTCCACACACTGCTGAAAAGAGTCTGGCCTCACCACTTTGTCCCCCACACCTCAGATATTTATAAACCTGGATCAGGTCCCCTCTCAGTCTTAACTTCTCTCAAGGCTAAAGAGACCCTGTTCACTTCACCTTTCTTCATAGAGGAGATCCTCCAGGCCCCTCCCCATCTTTGTGGCCTTGCGCTGGACTCTTTCCAAGAGATCCTGTCTTTTTTATACTGGGGAGCCCAGAACTGGACACAGTACTCCAGATCACGCCTTGTACGCAGCATCCCAACCGCCTGATTTACAGCTTTCTTCATTTTGTGTAACACTTTGTAACTGCATTGAAAGGCTCATTTAGGTTATCACAACTTAGTCAAGGCTTCAATAGTTAACATGCTGAATGCAAGAAAAGAAAACAGAATAAACTACTAAGGTCAGCTCTCTCTAAAAATACTTACCGTCATAAATATCAGTTGCCACAAAAGTATCAACATTTCTGTCTCCCGCCCCCTTCAAATTATCGTCAAGAGGGAAAAAGTTCGGTTTGTCTTCCAGATCTACTGAAACAGGATCCGAAAGATCCTCTGGCTCCCCTTCGTCCTCATCTTCAACCAAGTTACACGCAGGCTGCGGAGTCGCAGCAGTCGGCGGCGCGGCGATCCTCGGGGGCGGAACACAGGGCGGGAGGGCGGCACCGGCGCGGCTTGCGGCGGGGGGCGGCGCGTTGAGCGGCAGCTTGCGGCCGAGGAGGGGGGGGGGGGGAAAGGCGGGGTTGCGGCAGGGGACGTCGAGTTCCCTGCTCCCCGGGCGGGAGTGAGGTTGGAATCGCGGATCGAGGCCCGGCAGGAGCTGCTTCCCGTGCCGAGGGGCGGCAGCGGGGGTGGAGCGGGGGGGCCGTGGGGAACAGTCGGAAGAATTTGCCCTTCCTTGTCGAGTTTGAGCGCTTCCGAAACTTGGCGCCACACGGGGAAAAGTTTGGCAGCCATTTTGTCTTTAGTAGCAGCCTCCCAGTGTGCTAAGCCAATTTTGTCCCAAAGCTCCTCATCAAAAGAAAACCCAGTTATCGGAAACTCGGGGCATCAAGCGTTATGCTGAAGAGCTCAAGGAGAAGTGAGCATTTCTCTCCTGCAGATTCCAGGCTCAGGCTTTTGAGGGCTGCTTTCCTCATATCCCTTGAGCAGCTACAGAAGCAATACGACTGCTGCCGAGAAGATCATACACCCCACTGCTCTAAGCAAAAGAGTAGGCGAGGGAGGCAGAAGCGAACAAAGGTGGGGCTATGAGAATGACCTCTGAGGTGAAATCACCTTGGCCTTTGTCTCCTAATCTGGAAGGTCTCACAAAGCTATACTAAAAGTGCTCACTGTATTAATTTAAATAGGCAAAGAAAAAAAAAAAGGAAAAGGGCGGAAGGGGGGTAAGAAGTAACTGAGGGTATTTATTCTGGAAAATGAGCGCACCAACAATAACAATATTATTGTTAACGGCAACAATGGTAAGAATGGACAGCAACCCCCACCAACTAGATAGAAAGTTCACTTCACTGAGAATAGCCGTGGATGAGGATCTGGACCACACTGAATAATCAATAACTGCTCTGGAAAAATCCTTAACATTCTTATCAGAGGTGGTCCCACAGAACAGACGAGGATTAGATCTTGTATTCTTCCAACAAGGCGGGGCTATGTGCAGTAATGAAGGAGGAGTGTTGTTCCTATGCTGATCATACAAAGGTAGTTAAGAGACACTATGGCTAAACTACAAGAAAAGCTTGATAAAAGGAAACGAGAAAGAGGAACCCAGCAAAATCGGTACGAATCGTGTTTCAACTATTCCATTTAGCTCATGACTTTATTATACACTATAGATGGCCCCCTAGTCCTACTAATCCTAATGTTGACTTTTGGTCCCTATATACCGAATAAGATAACTGGAGCAGTGAAAAACCGCCTGGGGGCAGTGTATCTAATAGTATTCAGAAAACAATATGAACAATTAAAAGGGAAAGATGAACATGTTTTAGCTAAAGATGCAGTGACACGGTGTGATGAACCAGATGAGAAAAAGGGGGGATTGTGGTAAAAATAAATTCTGTACTTGTAAATCAAACCGACTCGAGATAGATATGTCAGTGTTTTTCTGAGAACGATGTAGTTTGTAGAAGTCTCAATATAGATATATAAATGTTTTGTCTGGAAACTTTGTAGTTTGTGCAAGTTGGAGCCACGGTGTTTAGTTCAAACGTCCTGAACAATGGACAACAGGTAACAGTGACCTTCTAAGAAACTGAAAAAAAATAAGTGAAAATCTCCGCTTACGTGTGCATGATCAGAGCTGAGGAAGACTATGGCCTTCATCACCTCAACCACCAGGAGGCAAAGAATGACCCACTAGTAACAGCAGGCGCAGCCACGGAAAGAGAAGAAATGAATGCGGAACTAAGGATGGGGTACTAATGCCAGAAAATGCAAAAGCTGTTCAGCGTCAGTGAACAGGGAGGGCCTGGGTGGCGTGCAGGAGGTGTGGGAGAGCAGGAATGCAGTGGTTGGTTTGGCTGGGTGCGTTTTGTTCTGTTCTGTTTGATGGTAAGTCGTAATGGTTCTTTTACAGGTTAAAGCTTGAAGCGCTTACTGACAAAGATCCTGGAGTTCCAGACTTACTTGCTGGTTATGAGGAAAACCCTGCTGAGATGCACGCTGCAGAGGTGGCTGTACAGGTGGAGGAAAACAGAACAAATGAGAATGACTGGGATGGATTGCCCCCTGCATCCAGCCAGCACAGTGGAAGTGAAACACCTTGCAGTCAGCCTCAGCCTGTCGCTGCTCAGGTAGCTATGGAGGAAGATGAATTAAACATAGAGGAATATGACAGTGACTAAGTTCAGCAAAATATCAACCACTTAGCTGAGAGATTACTATGCACCAAAGGCCTTTGCTAAAATGAGTATAGTATGCCCAACAGACTTAGGTGGGCCAGGAGGACAAGTCTAAACATACTGTGCCAGCATCAAGACGCATTTCTTCAGCTTCCTCATAGCTTTGCAGGATCAGACCTGATGGGAATTCTAAATCACAGGCTATTCCCTGCCTGTTCTGAGCCATGAAACTACACTGAGACAAAGAGAGAATAAATTAAGTAGTTTGAGACTGTAGCGATTCAGAGCCACTCTTACGTTGTTTGTTTTGTTTTGCTTTGTTTTGTTTTTTAACACATCTCCATTTATTTTGGAATTGTACCACATGATCCTGTTTACGCATCTGGTAGATTATCAGCGTTTGACAGTTTTTCTGAAATGTGTATCTTCAGACAAATTGCTGTTTGGAAGTTTGAACCTTCTGAAAGAGGAGATTTAAGGGGATATGTAAAAACTTTATCTTGTATTGATGATGTAAATAAAACTACTGTAATAGCAGTGTTCTGTAATCTGCTACAGATATTTTAATCTGTTTATAAATAGAACAGATGATGTACAACAGTTAACTTTGGATTCATTTTTGACAATTTTTGATAATTTATTAAGGTGAAAATACAGCAGTTAAGCAGAAGTCCTTGTTCTTTTTTTTTTTATTCTGAAGGAAGTGAATGATGTCATGTAGTTTTCTTCAAATTACAGTTAGGTTGGAAGAAAGATTAATCGTATGTTTAGTTACTGGGACTCAGAGGTGTTTTGTCCTTATCTGAAGAGTCTGTTAAATACTTACTGTTTGTGTCCCTGTGTGAAGTCATAAATCCATTAGCGTGACTGGGATTATTTCATGAAAATAATATCTGACACCACTGTGATTAGTGTTACCGCACAAATAAGAAAGCAGGGACCAAACAACATATTCTGAATGTGTGGTATGTTTGTATTCTGTATTGCTAGCACACAAAGTTTATAAAAAACCCAGAACATTTATCCACCATGGATTTAGAATTAATGCTGGTATTGAATGCTGCAGCTTTGTCTTCTGTGAAAGAGCAGGTGTAGTCTTCAAGATTATTGTAAGTTCCTCATCTTCAAAATTAAACATCTTCAGTTCTATTACAGCTCTGCGCTTACATTTCCCTGTGTGGGATGCTTTGGAGAGGGTGGTAGCTGATTAGTTTAGGTGAAGACTCGGTCTGTCCAGGTGTCCTGTAGCTGTGTGTCACCAAAAGGCCATCTGGACCCTCCTGTGCTCATTGGGGGAGTATTGAAGAATGGTAACGGGTGCTCTGCTTATTTTCACAAGCAAAAATCTGAGCTACTTCAAGATTTTTAAGTTTTGCCATTGGTTTATGGGCCGGTTCACCTCAGGTCCATGACTAATGGAGCAGTGGGCTACCCAGGACAGGACTATTCACGCCTGACCGATCTGGGGTAAAGATACGTGTTCAGAAATATGGAATACCAGGAAATGATGAAGCCGACACACTGGCCAAAGTTAGATGGACTGAGAATTCACCATCTGAGAACATCGCCTGCTGGTTACACCAAAAGCTGCGTTATGCTGGACAGAAGACCAGAATGCCCCAAGCCTGTCAGTGTTCATTAGATTCAGAAATGAATGCGGAAGTAAGAGACAATAAAAAGAGGGGATGGGAGGCCCCCCATTGTGTGCCTTTGGTGGAGATTCCCAGTGGCCCAGAGCTGTCTGGCTTGTTTATTGCTTGCTAAATAAATTCCTAACTATGGGCAACGATTGGTGTGCATCGTTCTCTTCACACCTATGACAGTCTGGTGCAAAAACACCAAGGAGTAAAAAGAAAAAAAGGGGGAATTGTGAGAAGCAGATTGTGTTTTCAAAGTGGAAATTTCCATCATTTCTGTATGTAGCATAGGATAAGTTGCTGTCAGCGGATTGCGGGCCAGTTTGACTCGGTACAGGGATGACTGAGGCAGGGGATCCACAGTGATAACGATAAATCCATTCAGTGCCGTGATCCTTTGAACATCCAGATCAGTACCGGCAACCGAGGTGCCACAAGGCGCTGCGTTTCAGTACCGATTACTTTGGAAGCAGCTCGAACCCCCTCATATACGGCTAAGATCTCCTTCTCAGTTGGAGTGTAGCGCTCCTCAGACCCCCTGTACACCGGACTCCAGAATCCAAGGGCTCGACCTCTGGTCTCTCCAGAAGCTCTTTGCCACAAACTCCAAGCGGGACCTTCCTTTCCAGCAGCAGTGTAGAAAATGCTCTTTTCATCCTGTTCCATCCTCACTGGCCCCAGGGCCACGGCACGGGCTATCTCCTACTTGATTTGCTCAAAGGCCTGCTGCTGTTCAGGGCCCCTTACAAAATCGTTCTTCTCCCGCGTCACCTGATCAAGGGAGCTCACAAAGAGGCTGTAGTTTGCAACATGCTCTCTCTCTCCAAAAGCCCGCTACACCCAGAAAAGCTCGACTCTCTGTCTTTCTAGTAGGTGGAGACACGGCAGTAATTTTGTCAGTGACATCTGTTGGAATGTGACGACGTCCATCTTGCTTGCCACTGTATACCTAGGAAGTGAATTTCTTGTGCAGGCCCTTTCTCTTTGTTTTGCTTAATAGCAGAGCCAGCTCGCAGGAGAATTTGGATTATCTGCTCTCCTTTCTCAGGGACTTCCTCTGCTGTATTGCCCCATACAACAATTTGGATTATCTGCTCTCCTTTCTCAGAGACTTCCTCTGCTGTATTGCCCCATACAACAAAGTCATCAATGTACTGCAGGTGCTCGGGATCATCACCCTGCTCCCATACAGTTTGGATCAACCCGTGGCAAATGGTTGGGCTGTGTTTCCACCGCCGGAGCAAACGGTTCCACGTGCATTGAACGCCCCTCCACGTGAAGGCAAACTGCGGCCTGCATTCTGTGTCGAAGAGAATTGAAAAGAAGGCACTGGCAGTGTCAACGGTGGCACACCTCTTGGCTGCTTTCGACTCCAGTTGATATTGCAGCTCTCACAGATCTGGCACAGTAGCACTCAGTGAGGGCGTGACTCCACTCAGGCCACAGTAATCTACTGTCAGCCTCCAACCTCCACAGGCTTTACGCACTGGCCATATGGGGCTGTTAAAAGGTGAATGGGTTTTGCTGATCACTCCCTGGCGCTCTCTAGCTGACAAATCAAGTTATATGGATGGGGAGCAAGGAATCCCTGTTGGTGCGATACTGCCATCTGTGCACCGTCGTGGTAGCAATTGGTACCTGTTGCTCCTCCGCTTGTCGCAACCGCACAACCGATGGATCTTCTGACAGGCCAGGCACAACAGACAGCTGCTTATTGTTGCCTGTGTCCACAGCAGCTATTCCAAATTCTGTTTCTGCGTGTAGCATAGGATAAGTTGCCAAACAGAGTAAAGTTGAGAGTGGGGCATTCCAACCTAGCACAACCTTGACGTTGGCACGGACACGAGGTAAGGTAATGATATACGGTAGGCGAAAGCCTGGCACGGGATGGGACTAGTGAATAATTATGGAAGGTATTGTCCTCCTACAGAGGACAGAACACACCTGAATATGGGGGGACTGGTAACAGACATTGTATGGAATCGTAACGTAGCAATCGCATCGGAAGACTGAGAGCCTGAGATGCTCAGCCAACGAGTGCCAAGACAGGTTTGCCTGCATCAGATCCAGATGGATTTCACTGATGAGCTGCGCAACTTCTCCCTTGTCCCTGGGGATGTGCGCCCCGTACTGCAGTAATGAATACAATTGCTGCCGGCACTGAGATCTTTGCCTAACCTGAAATTCATGACTTAGCGTGTTTATAACAGTCTCCGCTATCAAGCTGGTTTCATCTGCTCCCTGGACAAGTCTCCATCCGAGAAACACTCCTGGGCTATCCCTGTCAAAGGCAACCAACACTAAGGAAATGCCTTCCAATGCAGAATCACGCTCCGTGATGTCAACTGCCCCCTTTTGATCACAGACACTCTACCAGTCTCAGTGACCCAGTGGCACCCATGACTGCCAGCATGGACAAAATGCTCCCAGCAACACCGGCCGGCGGCAGGCAAGTGCTGCGGCTCCAGACTGCCCCATCACACCTGCTTCCTTCACACAGACACGTACGACGTGCGTGCAGTGTCACTGTGCATGAGTGTGAGCAGCGCAGTGCCCCGCGGCCTCTCGTAATCCTTTTCCCGAGACTGAGAGCGACGAATCCAAGCAAGACACTCTTCTTGCCCGCTCTGTGGAGGCTCCTCTCAGCGAGCAGTACGTGCCTCAGGAGTCTTCTTGGGAGCCCGGCAACCTCTCCTCCAGAATGCCAATTTTCTGCCAACGTGCCATCCTGCAGAGAGAAGAGGAGCGCATGAAGGGAGGATGCAGCACGGCTCCAGAGCATGGGGCCCGACTCCAGGCACGGAGCCGGCGGCTCTGGGAAGAGGACACAGGCTCCAGAGGACGGGATCTCACCAGAGACTGGCTTCTCCTTTGCCGTCGGAATCTTCCTGGGTTGGGTTTCCAAGGAATCACAGTTGCTACCAAGAGGCTTTTTGCTTCCGCGTCTAGCGGTGTCTGCAGGGTTCTCCTTGGGAGTGTCCTGGAGAATGAGGGCCGAGCCAGACCCAGGATACCAGCCTGTCTTGGACCCTCTTTGCTGTCTCGGGCTCTTCCCCGAATCATTCCTTACCTCTGGTGTGCTGGAAGCAGGCAGGGTCTGATCTGTCCCTGCTGTTTCTCCCATTGCCGGTGTCTCGCCCGCAGCCGGGTCCGTGGCAGGAGCCTCGAGCTCAGCCGCAACGTGGGCTTGTGGCACAGGCGCGGAGCAGGCCTCACTGCTGGGCACGGGCCTTTCT
Organism: Oreortyx pictus; assembly: GCA_036925125.1. Classification (NCBI taxonomy): domain Eukaryota; kingdom Metazoa; phylum Chordata; class Aves; order Galliformes; family Odontophoridae; genus Oreortyx; species Oreortyx pictus. Next base: position 4,005,311 of record JAUPFR010000004.1, on the reverse strand, counting down.
GCGCTCGTGCCGGGGAGGCAGCGCGCCTGATAGGCATGGAGCATGGCCACCAGCGCAAGCCAGGGATCAAAGGGCCTCTCGGCACCCGGCTTAGGACACAGCTGCAAGTACACCACCTGGCTGTTGGGGAAGGAGAGCCGCAGGCAGTCCTCTAGACCTCCGTACACCGTCAGCTTGACGCACTGTAGCGGCAGCATCCTGTGGGGAAAGCCGGTCAGCAGCCAGTGAAGGTGGCGGGCACCCCGAGTCAGGGGACACCCCGCATCAAGGCACGCTCCGCCTCCTGGGCTGCAGCGCATCGTGGGAGGGGAGGGGAGGACTATGGGAACAAGGAGTACCTGGTGAGCTGCAGCCCCTTGGCTGGGGGAGCCGCAGGGACAGCAATTAAGATGACGTTGGGCATCCCAGTGGCAGGCTCGGTTTCAGCTATGCCCATGGTCACCACCTGTGTGTGCTTAGACACGTCCTTCACTCCTCCCTGGCGGCACACCTGCGTGCATTGGGATCACTTAGCCTTGTCCTCTGCGTGGGACGCTCACCATCCCTGCGGCCAGAGCCCTGCCCTTTGAGCCCGGGCATGCCACTCACCTGGACGAAGTTGCCCTCCCAGATGAAGGCATCCCTCGGGAGGCCAAACTCTCCCTCCTGCAGAAGGCGCTGCAGGGGACCAGCAGGCCTGGCCCCCTTAGCCTGCTGCTGATCCATCCCGCACGGCTTGCTCCTCCAGGAGCCACCCGCACGGTTCACTTCCTCTGGCCTGGCCAGACGCCTCACTGCTGCGTCCTCACAGTCTCGGGGTAGAGCCTCAGCTCTGCCCGCTCACAGCAGCGTCCCTGCTGGGGACTGACCCCGCTGAACCCTGCAACGGTCTCTTAACCGGGTGATGGCACCTGTGACAATCACAGCCTTTGTGACATCAGTGCCACGCCCAGCACGGCTCACACGCTGGGCCACCACTGTGCCTGCCGAGTGTGGCAGCCATGTCGCACCAGTCCCTCCACACTTAGTTAATTGTCAGTTAAAATGCAATTGCATCTGTCTCCCCGGTAAAGGTAGGAGGTGCCGCTCCATGTTCTCTATTCACAATGTCGGACTGACCTTGGCGCGAGAAGAAGCGGGGTAGGCTTCCTCGGGAGCTGGCCGATGCCCCAAGCCTGTCAGTGATCAGAAGGCACTTGGACGATGCATTTGACAATTTCGTTTAGCTTTTTGCTAGCCGTCTCCTTGTCTGGCAGTTGGACTTGATCAGCCTTCCAGGTCCTTCCAACTGAGCTACACCACTGGGGTCTAGTCCTATCGAGTCTGGTCGTTTCACACCGCTCGTTTCTGAGCACGTGTCTGCCCGCTTGGTTTTCAAACCGGGGGTTTTCTTTTCTGCAGCCCCACCGCACTGGGGATGACAAGCACAGCCTAAAGGGAAGAGAGTGTTGATGAATGGAAAATGAAGAAAAACTCTCAGCACTGAGCTGGTACAGTTTGGTGGAGCAGAGAGTTAACCTTTGTTTTTCTGTGGGCTGCTTTGACTCCCTGGCCCAGCCAGAAGGCCTTCTCAAAGCTCACTTCTCTGGCACTCTATTGGACTATAGCTGCTCAGGGGATATGAGGAAAGCAGCCCTCAAAAGCCTGAGCCTGGATTCTTCAGGGGAGAAATGCTCACTTCTCCCTGAGCTCTTCAGCATAACGCTTGATGTCTCCGGCCATCTCAAAAATGGCTTGTCTTTCACATCAGAGTCACCGCTGCTGAAATGTGCCAGCTGGCACCTCACTGAGCTCATGCCCGCTATGTGTTCTCCAGAAACGTTAAGCAAGCACTAACATATGTCATGTACGGTAGTACGAGTAAGCACTCTTCTTGGGTTAATAATTACAAGGTTGTACACTGGCCTCAACAAGCCTACTGGATGGCCATGGTCCTATGCCCACAAAGGGCACACTGGGAGCGTGGGACTATATTCTAATAGATTTATAGATTCATAGATTCATTAGGTTGGAAAGGACCTACAAGATCATCTAGTCCAACCATCCTCCCACCACCATCCCTACCCACCAAGCTACTAAATCAAATCCCTTAGCACCTCATCTAAACGCTTCTTGAACAGCGCTAGGGACGGTGCCTCAACCACCTCCCTAGGCAGGCCATTCCAGTGCCTGACCACTCTTTCAGAGAAAAATTTTTTCCTCAAATCTAATCTAAATCTTCCCCGGCGCAACTTGTGGCCATTCCCTCTCGTCCTGTCATTAGTTATCTGGGAGAAGAGGCCGACGCCCTCCTCACCACAGCCTCCCTTCAGGAAGTGGTAGAGTGCGATGAGGTCTCCTCTAAGCCTCCTTTTCTCCAGACTGAACAATCCCAGCTCCCTCAGCCGCTCCTCGTAAGACTTGTGCTCCAGACCCCTCACCAGTTTTGTTGCCCTTCTCTGAACACGCTCCAGGGCCTCCATGTCTCTCTTGTAGTGAGGGGCCCAAACCTGAACACAGTACTCGAGTTGCGGCCGCACCAGAGCTGAGGACAGGGGGATGATCACCTCCCTGCTCCTGCTGGCCACACTATTCCTAATACAGGCCAGGATGCCATTGGCCTTCTTGGCCACCTGGGCACACTGCCGGCTCATGGTGAGCCGAGCATCAACCAGCACCCCCAGGTCCTTTTCCTCTATACACTCCTCAAGCCATTCTGCCCCAAGCCTATAGCATTGCATGGGGTTATTGTGGCCAAAGTGCAGGACCCGGCACTTGGCCTTATTGAACCTCATCCCGTTGGCCTCAGCCCAGCTGTTCAGCCTATCCAGATCCCGTTGAAGGGCCTCCCCGCCCTCAGGCAGATCGACACATCCTCCCAACTTGGTGTCATCCACAAACTTAACTGAGGGTACACTCAATCCCCTCATCCAGGTCATCAATAAAGATATTACACAAGATGGGCCGCTTGTGACAGGACTTAACTCCATTAACCACTACCCGCTGGGCATGGCCCTCTGGCCAATTCTCAATCCAAAGAAGAGTGCACCTGTCCACACCACGGGCTGCCAGTTTCCCCAGGAGAATACTGTGGGAGAGCGTGTCAAAGGCTTTGCTGAAGTCCAGGTAGACTCCACATCAGCAGCCTTTCCCTCATCTACCAGTCTGGTCACCCAGTCGTAGAAGGAGATGAGGTTGGACAAGCACGACCTGCCCTTTGTGAACCCGTGCTGGTTGGGTCTGATCCCCTGATTGCCATGCACGTGCCATGGGATCTCCCTCAAGATCAATTGCTCCATAACTTTCCCTGATACCGAGGTCGGGCTGACAGGCCTGTAGTTCCCCGGATCTTCCTTACGGCCCTTCTTGTAGATGGGAGTCACATTGGCAAGCCTCCAATCTTGTGGGACCTCTCCGGATGACCAGGAATGCTGGTAGATGGCAGAAAGCGGCTTGGCAGTCACCTCTGCCAGCTCCCTCAGCACCCTTGGGTGGATCCCATCTGGTCCCATGGACTTGTGGCAGTTCAGATGGAGTAGCCTGTCCCATCTTCCAGAGGACAGAGGACAGAGACTCTCTTTTTCTCCCGGAGTCTCAACAGGAGATCCCGGTTCATCCACACTGGCCTTCTTCCCCTCCGGCTCGACTGACGGGACTCAGGGACAGCCTGCAGCTGTGCCTTCAAGATTTCCATCTTGAGGAGGACCCAGGCTTCTTGGACCCCTTTACCCCTCAGGAGCGAGTCCCAAGGGACCCTTGCAACAAGCATCCTGAACACGTCAAAGTCTGCCCTCCGGAAGTCCAAGGTAGCAGTTTTGCTAGTCACCCTCTTGACGTCACCAAGAATAGCAAACTCTACCATTTCATGGTAATAATAATAATAACAGGGGCTTAACTCTCTCAATTGTGGTGATCCATGGTAATAAAACATACTCAGAAAAAGAAGGGCAGGGATAATATTGACTGACTTCACCGACTTCTGGGAGAAGCAGGGCAAAAGATGAAGGTGGGATGTAGGATGATAAACGGATCCTTCCACGAGAAAGTATCCCAGTGTTTTTTTTTTTCCTAAAACCACCATGGGACAGTAATAGCAAGCTTTGCACCGCTGGGTGGTGTGAGAAGCAGGAATGATGCTTGGCTCAAAGCTTGTTCAGAGGCAGCCATCGGAGACATGAGAAGCTGGACAATGCTTGGCTCGAGTCCTGTTCAATGGCAGCCATGTATGGTACAACCTGCCCAACAAGTTTTTCAAGTTAATGGTTGACTGCTCTGAGCGTAGTGGTAAGAGGACAGATGGGTTGTTCCTCCTGATGAAAAAAGATACGGGTACCCTGACAGCTGCCGTCATCGTGATGGACAGGACTTGATACTCCTGAGTTGGGGTAGCCAAACTGCAAGAGTTCTGAGCAAGAACGGGTACACACTCTGACGAACTGCAGCCGTGTTAAGTCAACAAGACGTCACTGAGCAACTTGCCGCCTTCCCATGGACCAATGAGGCAGCGCCGGATTACCTGGTGGTGACTATCCCTGCTCTGTAAACTGTTTGCTACAATTTCTTTCTTTACTGTTGCTAACTTCCCCATCTTTCCCACATCCCTTAGGAGATTTAGAACATGTAATGCTGATTATGTTCTGATTTAAGATTTACTACTTGTTCATACTGAGATAAATCATACAAGGGTAAAGAAATTGTTATTCTTAATAACCAGCATATGTATTAGCATATGGAGACTAGCAAGATAGTTAGTTAATACTATCGATCAATCATCAGGTCGGTTTAGTAAGATAAGATACTTTTCTTATACTGGAAGTGTTTCATATTCTGGTTCAAAAACGCAAAAGGGTAAAAAGAAAGAGAGGGGGAATTGTGAGAAGTAAATTGTGTTTTTGCAGTAGAAATTTCCAGTACTTCTGCATGTAGCATGGGTAAGTTGTCGAACAGAGTGAAGTTGAAACTGGGGCATTCCAACCTAGGTAAAGTTAGCGTGGGCATTCCATTAGCATGGAAAGGTAATTATATAGGGTAGGTGAAAGCCTGGTACGGGATGGGACTAGTGAATAATTATGGAAGGTACTGTCCTCCTACCATTGTAAAAAGAACAGAACATATGGGAATATGGGGAGTTTGGTAACAGAAATTGTATGGAAATATAATGTGGCAATTGCGTCTGAAGACTGAAAGCCTGAGATGCTCAGCCAAGGAGTGCCAGGACAGATTTAACAGCGTCAGACCCAGGGTATTTTACCGACAAGTTGCGCAGTTTCTCCCATGTCAGCTGGAGGTGTGTGCCCATTATTGCAATATTGAATAAAATTGCTGCTAGCACTGAGAACTTTGCCTAACCCAAAATTCTTGACTTAAAGCGTTTCTAACAGGCCCGTGATCTGGAGAAAGTAAGGAGTACACCCAAAATATGTCAGAAGCTTTCAAAAACAGCACCAGAAAGGTACTCCAGTACACTAGTGACAACATTCAGTAGATATGAGGACCAAGACAGAAAACCCCACAGTTTTTGAACCGATTCTTACACTTCAGAACTATGAACAAAAATTTCTGCCATCACACACTTCCATTTCATGGAATCATAGAATCACTGGGGGCTGGAAGGGACCTCAAGAGATCATCAGAGTCCAACCCCCCTGCCAAAGCAGGTTCCCTACACCAGGTCACACAGGTAGGCATCCAGGCGGGTCTTGAATATCTGCAGAGAAGGAGATTCCACAACCTCCCTGGGCAGCCTGTGCCAGTGCTCCGTCACCCTCACCGTAAAGAAGTTCTTGCGCACATTCGTGCGGAACCTCCTGTGCTGCAGTTTCTGTCCGTTTCCCCTTGTCCTGTCTCCACACACTGCTGAAAAGAGTCTGGCCTCACCACTTTGTCCCCCACACCTCAGATATTTATAAACCTGGATCAGGTCCCCTCTCAGTCTTAACTTCTCTCAAGGCTAAAGAGACCCTGTTCACTTCACCTTTCTTCATAGAGGAGATCCTCCAGGCCCCTCCCCATCTTTGTGGCCTTGCGCTGGACTCTTTCCAAGAGATCCTGTCTTTTTTATACTGGGGAGCCCAGAACTGGACACAGTACTCCAGATCACGCCTTGTACGCAGCATCCCAACCGCCTGATTTACAGCTTTCTTCATTTTGTGTAACACTTTGTAACTGCATTGAAAGGCTCATTTAGGTTATCACAACTTAGTCAAGGCTTCAATAGTTAACATGCTGAATGCAAGAAAAGAAAACAGAATAAACTACTAAGGTCAGCTCTCTCTAAAAATACTTACCGTCATAAATATCAGTTGCCACAAAAGTATCAACATTTCTGTCTCCCGCCCCCTTCAAATTATCGTCAAGAGGGAAAAAGTTCGGTTTGTCTTCCAGATCTACTGAAACAGGATCCGAAAGATCCTCTGGCTCCCCTTCGTCCTCATCTTCAACCAAGTTACACGCAGGCTGCGGAGTCGCAGCAGTCGGCGGCGCGGCGATCCTCGGGGGCGGAACACAGGGCGGGAGGGCGGCACCGGCGCGGCTTGCGGCGGGGGGCGGCGCGTTGAGCGGCAGCTTGCGGCCGAGGAGGGGGGGGGGGGGAAAGGCGGGGTTGCGGCAGGGGACGTCGAGTTCCCTGCTCCCCGGGCGGGAGTGAGGTTGGAGTCGCGGATCGAGGCCCGGCAGGAGCTGCTTCCCGTGCCGAGGGGCGGCAGCGGGGGTGGAGCGGGGGGGCCGTGGGGAACAGTCGGAAGAATTTGCCCTTCCTTGTCGAGTTTGAGCGCTTCCGAAACTTGGCGCCACACGGGGAAAAGTTTGGCAGCCATTTTGTCTTTAGTAGCAGCCTCCCAGTGTGCTAAGCCAATTTTGTCCCAAAGCTCCTCATCAAAAGAAAACCCAGTTATCGGAAACTCGGGGCATCAAGCGTTATGCTGAAGAGCTCAAGGAGAAGTGAGCATTTCTCTCCTGCAGATTCCAGGCTCAGGCTTTTGAGGGCTGCTTTCCTCATATCCCTTGAGCAGCTACAGAAGCAATACGACTGCTGCCGAGAAGATCATACACCCCACTGCTCTAAGCAAAAGAGTAGGCGAGGGAGGCAGAAGCGAACAAAGGTGGGGCTATGAGAATGACCTCTGAGGTGAAATCACCTTGGCCTTTGTCTCCTAATCTGGAAGGTCTCACAAAGCTATACTAAAAGTGCTCACTGTATTAATTTAAATAGGCAAAGAAAAAAAAAAAGGAAAAGGGTGGAAGGGGGGTAAGAAGTAACTGAGGGTATTTATTCTGGAAAATGAGCGCACCAACAATAACAATATTATTGTTAACGGCAACAATGGTAAGAATGGACAGCAACCCCCACCAACTAGATAGAAAGTTCACTTCACTGAGAATAGCCGTGGATGAGGATCTGGACCACACTGAATAATCAATAACTGCTCTGGAAAAATCCTTAACATTCTTATCAGAGGTGGTCCCACAGAACAGACGAGGATTAGATCTTGTATTCTTCCAACAAGGCGGGGCTATGTGCAGTAATGAAGGAGGAGTGTTGTTCCTATGCTGATCATACAAAGGTAGTTAAGAGACACTATGGCTAAACTACAAGAAAAGCTTGATAAAAGGAAACGAGAAAGAGGAACCCAGCAAAATCGGTACGAATCGTGTTTCAACTATTCCATTTAGCTCATGACTTTATTATACACTATAGATGGCCCCCTAGTCCTACTAATCCTAATGTTGACTTTTGGTCCCTATATACCGAATAAGATAACTGGAGCAGTGAAAAACCGCCTGGGGGCAGTGTATCTAATAGTATTCAGAAAACAATATGAACAATTAAAAGGGAAAGATGAACATGTTTTAGCTAAAGATGCAGTGACACGGTGTGATGAACCAGATGAGAAAAAGGGGGGATTGTGGTAAAAATAAATTCTGTACTTGTAAATCAAACCGACTCGAGATAGATATGTCAGTGTTTTTCTGAGAACGATGTAGTTTGTAGAAGTCTCAATATAGATATATAAATGTTTTGTCTGGAAACTTTGTAGTTTGTGCAAGTTGGAGCCACGGTGTTTAGTTCAAACGTCCTGAACAATGGACAACAGGTAACAGTGACCTTCTAAGAAACTGAAAAAAAATAAGTGAAAATCTCCGCTTACGTGTGCATGATCAGAGCTGAGGAAGACTATGGCCTTCATCACCTCAACCACCAGGAGGCAAAGAATGACCCACTAGTAACAGCAGGCGCAGCCACGGAAAGAGAAGAAATGAATGCGGAACTAAGGATGGGGTACTAATGCCAGAAAATGCAAAAGCTGTTCAGCGTCAGTGAACAGGGAGGGCCTGGGTGGCGTGCAGGAGGTGTGGGAGAGCAGGAATGCAGTGGTTGGTTTGGCTGGGTGCGTTTTGTTCTGTTCTGTTTGATGGTAAGTCGTAATGGTTCTTTTACAGGTTAAAGCTTGAAGCGCTTACTGACAAAGATCCTGGAGTTCCAGACTTACTTGCTGGTTATGAGGAAAACCCTGCTGAGATGCACGCTGCAGAGGTGGCTGTACAGGTGGAGGAAAACAGAACAAATGAGAATGACTGGGATGGATTGCCCCCTGCATCCAGCCAGCACAGTGGAAGTGAAACACCTTGCAGTCAGCCTCAGCCTGTCGCTGCTCAGGTAGCTATGGAGGAAGATTAATTAAACATAGAGGAATATGACAGTGACTAAGTTCAGCAAAATATCAACCACTTAGCTGAGAGATTACTATGCACCAAAGGCCTTTGCTAAAATGAGTATAGTATGCCCAACAGACTTAGGTGGGCCAGGAGGACAAGTCTAAACATACTGTGCCAGCATCAAGACGCATTTCTTCAGCTTCCTCATAGCTTTGCAGGATCAGACCTGATGGGAATTCTAAATCACAGGCTATTCCCTGCCTGTTCTGAGCCATGAAACTACACTGAGACAAAGAGAGAATAAATTAAGTAGTTTGAGACTGTAGCGATTCAGAGCCACTCTTACGTTGTTTGTTTTGTTTTGCTTTGTTTTGTTTTTTAACACATCTCCATTTATTTTGGAATTGTACCACATGATCCTGTTTACGCATCTGGTAGATTATCAGCGTTTGACAGTTTTTCTGAAATGTGTATCTTCAGACAAATTGCTGTTTGGAAGTTTGAACCTTCTGAAAGAGGAGATTTAAGGGGATATGTAAAAACTTTATCTTGTATTGATGATGTAAATAAAACTACTGTAATAGCAGTGTTCTGTAATCTGCTACAGATATTTTAATCTGTTTATAAATAGAACAGATGATGTACAACAGTTAACTTTGGATTCATTTTTGACAATTTTTGATAATTTATTAAGGTGAAAATACAGCAGTTAAGCAGAAGTCCTTGTTCTTTTTTTTTTTTATTCTGAAGGAAGTGAATGATGTCATGTAGTTTTCTTCAAATTACAGTTAGGTTGGAAGAAAGATTAATCGTATGTTTAGTTACTGGGACTCAGAGGTGTTTTGTCCTTATCTGAAGAGTCTGTTAAATACTTACTGTTTGTGTCCCTGTGTGAAGTCATAAATCCATTAGCGTGACTGGGATTATTTCATGAAAATAATATCTGACACCACTGTGATTAGTGTTACCGCACAAATAAGAAAGCAGGGACCAAACAACATATTTTGAATGTGTGGTATGTTTGTATTCTGTATTGCTAGCACACAAAGTTTATAAAAAACCCAGAACATTTATCCACCATGGATTTAGAATTAATGCTGGTATTGAATGCTGCAGCTTTGTCTTCTGTGAAAGAGCAGGTGTAGTCTTCAAGATTATTGTAAGTTCCTCATCTTCAAAATTAAACATCTTCAGTTCTGTTACAGCTCTGCGCTTACATTTCCCTGTGTGGGATGCTTTGGAGAGGGTGGTAGCTGATTAGTTTAGGTGAAGACTCGGTCTGTCCAGGTGTCCTGTAGCTGTGTGTCACCAAAAGGCCATCTGGACCCTCCTGTGCTCATTGGGGGAGTATTGAAGAATGGTAACGGGTGCTCTGCTTATTTTCACAAGCAAAAATCTGAGCTACTTCAAGATTTTTAAGTTTTGCCATTGGTTTATGGGCCGGTTCACCTCAGGTCCATGACTAATGGAGCAGTGGGCTACCCAGGACAGGACTATTCACGCCTGACCGATCTGGGGTAAAGATACGTGTTCAGAAATATGGAATACCAGGAAATGATGAAGCCGACACACTGGCCAAAGTTAGATGGACTGAGAATTCACCATCTGAGAACATCGCCTGCTGGTTACACCAAAAGCTGCGTTATGCTGGACAGAAGACCAGAATGCCCCAAGCCTGTCAGTGTTCATTAGATTCAGAAATGAATGCGGAAGTAAGAGACAATAAAAAGAGGGGATGGGAGGCCCCCCATTGTGTGCCTTTGGTGGAGATTCCCAGTGGCCCAGAGCTGTCTGGCTTGTTTATTGCTTGCTAAATAAATTCCTAACTATGGGCAACGATTGGTGTGCATCGTTCTCTTCACACCTATGACAGTCTGGTGCAAAAACACCAAGGAGTAAAAAGAAAAAAAGGGGGAATTGTGAGAAGCAGATTGTGTTTTCAAAGTGGAAATTTCCATCATTTCTGTATGTAGCATAGGATAAGTTGCTGTCAGCGGATTGCGGGCCAGTTTGACTCGGTACAGGGATGACTGAGGCAGGGGATCCACAGTGATAACGATAAATCCATTCAGTGCCGTGATCCTTTGAACATCCAGATCAGTACCGGCAACCGAGGTGCCACAAGGCGCTGCGTTTCAGTACCGATTACTTTGGAAGCAGCTCGAACCCCCTCATATACGGCTAAGATCTCCTTCTCAGTTGGAGTGTAGCGCTCCTCAGACCCCCTGTACACCGGACTCCAGAATCCAAGGGCTCGACCTCTGGTCTCTCCAGAAGCTCTTTGCCACAAACTCCAAGCGGGACCTTCCTTTCCAGCAGCAGTGTAGAAAATGCTCTTTTCATCCTGTTCCATCCTCACTGGCCCCAGGGCCACGGCACGGGCTATCTCCTACTTGATTTGCTCAAAGGCCTGCTGCTGTTCAGGGCCCCTTACAAAATCGTTCTTCTCCCGCGTCACCTGATCAAGGGAGCTCACAAAGAGGCTGTAGTTTGCAACATGCACTCTCTCTCCAAAAGCCCGCTACACCCAGAAAAGCTCGACTCTCTGTCTTTCTAGTAGGTGGAGACACGGCAGTAATTTTGTCAGTGACATCTGTTGGAATGTGACGACGTCCATCTTGCTTGCCACTGTATACCTAGGAAGTGAATTTCTTGTGCAGGCCCTTTCTCTTTGTTTTGCTTAATAGCAGAGCCAGCTCGCAGGAGAATTTGGATTATCTGCTCTCCTTTCTCAGGGACTTCCTCTGCTGTATTGCCCCATACAACAATTTGGATTATCTGCTCTCCTTTCTCAGAGACTTCCTCTGCTGTATTGCCCCATACAACAAAGTCATCAATGTACTGCAGGTGCTCGGGATCATCACCCTGCTCCCATACAGTTTGGATCAACCCGTGGCAAATGGTTGGGCTGTGTTTCCACCGCCGGAGCAAACGGTTCCACGTGTATTGAACGCCCCTCCACGTGAAGGCAAACTGCGGCCTGCATTCTGTGTCGAAGAGAATTGAAAAGAAGGCACTGGCAGTGTCAACGGTGGCACACCTCTTGGCTGCTTTCGACTCCAGTTGATATTGCAGCTCTCACAGATCTGGCACAGTAGCACTCAGTGAGGGCGTGACTCCACTCAGGCCACAGTAATCTACTGTCAGCCTCCAACCTCCACAGGCTTTACGCACTGGCCATATGGGGCTGTTAAAAGGTGAATGGGTTTTGCTGATCACTCCCTGGCGCTCTCTAGCTGACGAATCAAGTTATATGGATGGGGAGCAAGGAATCCCTGTTGGTGCGATACTGCCATCTGTGCACCGTCGTGGTAGCAATTGGTACCTGTTGCTCCTCCGCTTGTCGCAACCGCACAACCGATGGATCTTCTGACAGGCCAGGCACAACAGACAGCTGCTTATTGTTGCCTGTGTCCACAGCAGCTATTCCAAATTCTGTTTCTGCGTGTAGCATAGGATAAGTTGCCAAACAGAGTAAAGTTGAGAGTGGGGCATTCCAACCTAGCACAACCTTGACGTTGGCACGGACACGAGGTAAGGTAATGATATACGGTAGGCGAAAGCCTGGCACAGGATGGGACTAGTGAATAATTATGGAAGGTATTGTCCTCCTACAGAGGACAGAACACACCTGAATATGGGGGGACTGGTAACAGACATTGTATGGAATCGTAACGTAGCAATCGCATCGGAAGACTGAGAGCCTGAGATGCTCAGCCAACGAGTGCCAAGACAGGTTTGCCTGCATCAGATCCAGATGGATTTCACTGATGAGCTGCGCAACTTCTCCCTTGTCCCTGGGGATGTGCGCCCCGTACTGCAGTAATGAATACAATTGCTGCCGGCACTGAGATCTTTGCCTAACCTGAAATTCATGACTTAGCGTGTTTATAACAGTCTCCGCTATCAAGCTGGTTTCATCTGCTCCCTGGACAAGTCTCCATCCGAGAAACACTCCTGGGCTATCCCTGTCAAAGGCAACCAACACTAAGGAAATGCCTTCCAATGCAGAATCACGCTCCGTGATGTCGACTGCCCCCTTTTGATCACAGATACTCTACCAGTCTCAGTGACCCAGTGGCACCCATGACTGCCAGCATGGACAAAATGCTCCCAGCAACACCGGCCGGCGGCAGGCAAGTGCTGCGGCTCCAGACTGCCCCATCACACCTGCTTCCTTCACACAGACACGTACGACGTGCGTGCAGTGTCACTGTGCATGAGTGTGAGCAGCGCAGTGCCCCGCGGCCTCTCGTAATCCTTTTCCCGAGACTGAGAGCGACGAATCCAAGCAAGACACTCTTCTTGCCCGCTCTGTGGAGGCTCCTCTCAGCGAGCAGTACGTGCCTCAGGAGTCTTCTTGGGAGCCCGGCAACCTCTCCTCCAGAATGCCAATTTTCTGCCAACGTGCCATCCTGCAGAGAGAAGAGGAGCGCATGAAGGGAGGATGCAGCACGGCTCCAGAGCATGGGGCCCGACTCCAGGCACGGAGCCGGCGGCTCTGGGAAGAGGACACAGGCTCCAGAGGACGGGATCTCACCAGAGACTGGCTTCTCCTTTGCCGTCGGAATCTTCCTGGGTTGGGTTTCCAAGGAATCACAGTTGCTACCAAGAGGCTTTTTACTTCCGCGTCTCGCGGCGTCTGCAGGGTTCTCCTTGGGAGTGTGCTGGGGAATGAGGGTCTTGGACCCTCTTTGCTGTCTCGAGCTGTTCCCCGAATCATTCCTTACCTCTGGTGTGCTGGAAGCAGGCAGGGTCTGATCTGTCCCTGCTGTTTCTCCCATTGCCGGTGTCTCGCCCGCAGCCGGGTCCGTGGCAGGAGCCTCGAGCTCAGCCGCAACGTGGGCTTGTGGCACAGGCGCGGAGCAGGCCTCACTGCTGGGCACGGGCCTTTCTGCACTCGTGCCGGGGAGGCAGCGCGCCTGATAGGCATGGAGCATGGCCACCAGCGCAAGCCAGGGATCAAAGGGCCTCTCGGCACCCGGCTTAGGACACAGCTGCAAGTACACCACCTGGCTGTTGGGGAAGGAGAGCCGCAGGCAGTCCTCTAGACCTCCGTACACCGTCAGCTTGACGCACTGTAGCGGCAGCATCCTGTGGGGAAAGCCGGTCAGCAGCCAGTGAAGGTGGCGGGCACCCCGAGTCAGGGGACACCCCGCATCAAGGCACGCTCCGCCTCCTGGGCTGCAGCGCATCGTGGGAGGGGAGGGGAGGACTATGGGAACAAGGAGTACCTGGTGAGCTGCAGCCCCTTGGCTGGGGGAGCCGCAGGGACAGCAATTAAGATGACGTTGGGCATCCCAGTGGCAGGGTCGGTTTCAGCTATGCCCATGGTCACCACCTGTGTGTGCTTAGACACGTCCTTCACTCCTCCCTGGCGGCACACCTGCGTGCATTGGGATCACTTAGCCTTGTCCTCTGCGTGGGACGCTCACCATCCCTGCGGCCAGAGCCCTGCCCTTTGAGCCCGGGCATGCCACTCACCTGGACGAAGTTGCCCTCCCAGATGAAGGCATCCCTCGGGAGGCCAAACTCTCCCTCCTGCAGAAGGCGCTGCAGGGGACCAGCAGGCCTGGCCCCCTTAGCCTGCTGCTGATCCATCCCGCACGGCTTGCTCCTCCAGGAGCCACCCGCACGGTTCACTTCCTCTGGCCTGGCCAGACGCCTCACTGCTGCGTCCTCACAGTCTCGGGGTAGAGCCTCAGCTCTGCCCGCTCACAGCAGCGTCCCTGCTGGGGACTGACCCCGCTGAACCCTGCAACGGTCTCTTAACCGGGTGATGGCACCTGTGACAATCACAGCCTTTGTGACATCAGTGCCACGCCCAGCACGGCTCACACGCTGGGCCACCACTGTGCCTGCCGAGTGTGGCAGCCATGTCGCACCAGTCCCTCCACACTTAGTTAATTGTCAGTTAAAATGCAATTGCATCTGTCTCCCCGGTAAAGGTAGGAGGTGCCGCTCCATGTTCTCTATTCACAATGTCGGACTGACCTTGGCGCGAGAAGAAGCGGGGTAGGCTTCCTCGGGAGCTGGCCGATGCCCCAAGCCTGTCAGTGATCAGAAGGCACTTGGACGATGCATTTGACAATTTCGTTTAGCTTTTTGCTAGCCGTCTCCTTGTCTGGCAGTTGGACTTGATCAGCCTTCCAGGTCCTTCCAACTGAGCTACACCACTGGGGTCTAGTCCTATCGAGTCTGGTCGTTTCACACCGCTCGTTTCTGAGCACGTGTCTGCCCGCTTGGTTTTCAAACCGGGGGTTTTCTTTTCTGCAGCCCCACCGCACTGGGGATGACAAGCACAGCCTAAAGGGAAGAGAGTGTTGATGAATGGAAAATGAAGAAAAACTCTCAGCACTGAGCTGGTACAGTTTGGTGGAGCAGAGAGTTAACCTTTGTTTTTCTGTGGGCTGCTTTGACTCCCTGGCCCAGCCAGAAGGCCTTCTCAAAGCTCACTTCTCTGGCACTCTATTGGACTATAGCTGCTCAGGGGATATGAGGAAAGCAGCCCTCAAAAGCCTGAGCCTGGATTCTTCAGGGGAGAAATGCTCACTTCTCCCTGAGCTCTTCAGCATAACGCTTGATGTCTCCGGCCATCTCAAAAATGGCTTGTCTTTCACATCAGAGTCACCGCTGCTGAAATGTGCCAGCTGGCACCTCACTGAGCTCATGCCCGCTATGTGTTCTCCAGAAACGTTAAGCAAGCACTAACATATGTCATGTACGGTAGTACGAGTAAGCACTCTTCTTGGGTTAATAATTACAAGGTTGTACACTGGCCTCAACAAGCCTACTGGATGGCCATGGTCCTATGCCCACAAAGGGCACACTGGGAGCGTGGGACTATATTCTAATAGATTTATAGATTCATAGATTCATTAGGTTGGAAAGGACCTACAAGATCATCTAGTCCAACCATCCTCCCACCACCATCCCTACCCACCAAGCTACTAAATCAAATCCCTTAGCACCTCATCTAAACGCTTCTTGAACAGCGCTAGGGACGGTGCCTCAACCACCTCCCTAGGCAGGCCATTCCAGTGCCTGACCACTCTTTCAGAGAAAAATTTTTTCCTCAAATCTAATCTAAATCTTCCCCGGCGCAACTTGTGGCCATTCCCTCTCGTCCTGTCATTAGTTATCTGGGAGAAGAGGCCGACGCCCTCCTCACCACAGCCTCCCTTCAGGAAGTGGTAGAGTGCGATGAGGTCTCCTCTAAGCCTCCTTTTCTCCAGACTGAACAATCCCAGCTCCCTCAGCCGCTCCTCGTAAGACTTGTGCTCCAGACCCCTCACCAGTTTTGTTGCCCTTCTCTGAACACGCTCCAGGGCCTCCATGTCTCTCTTGTAGTGAGGGGCCCAAACCTGAACACAGTACTCGAGTTGCGGCCGCACCAGAGCTGAGGACAGGGGGATGATCACCTCCCTGCTCCTGCTGGCCACACTATTCCTAATACAGGCCAGGATGCCATTGGCCTTCTTGGCCACCTGGGCACACTGCCGGCTCATGGTGAGCCGAGCATCAACCAGCACCCCCAGGTCCTTTTCCTCTATACACTCCTCAAGCCATTCTGCCCCAAGCCTATAGCATTGCATGGGGTTATTGTGGCCAAAGTGCAGGACCCGGCACTTGGCCTTATTGAACCTCATCCCGTTGGCCTCAGCCCAGCTGTTCAGCCTATCCAGATCCCGTTGAAGGGCCTCCCCGCCCTCAGGCAGATCGACACATCCTCCCAACTTGGTGTCATCCACAAACTTAACTGAGGGTACACTCAATCCCCTCATCCAGGTCATCAATAAAGATATTACACAAGATGGGCCGCTTGTGACGGGACTTAACTCCATTAACCACTACCCGCTGGGCATGGCCCTCTGGCCAATTCTCAATCCAAAGAAGAGTGCACCTGTCCACACCACGGGCTGCCAGTTTCCCCAGGAGAATACTGTGGGAGAGCGTGTCAAAGGCTTTGCTGAAGTCCAGGTAGACTCCACATCAGCAGCCTTTCCCTCATCTACCAGTCTGGTCACCCAGTCGTAGAAGGAGATGAGGTTGGACAAGCACGACCTGCCCTTTGTGAACCCGTGCTGGTTGGGTCTGATCCCCTGATTGCCATGCACGTGCCGTGGGATCTCCCTCAAGATCAATTGCTCCATAACTTTCCCTGATACCGAGGTCGGGCTGACAGGCCTGTAGTTCCCCGGATCTTCCTTACGGCCCTTCTTGTAGATGGGAGTCACATTGGCAAGCCTCCAATCTTGTGGGACCTCTCCGGATGACCAGGAATGCTGGTAGATGGCAGAAAGCGGCTTGGCAGTCACCTCTGCCAGCTCCCTCAGCACCCTTGGGTGGATCCCATCTGGTCCCATGGACTTGTGGCAGTTCAGATGGAGTAGCCTGTCCCATCTTCCAGAGGACAGAGGACAGAGACTCTCTTTTTCTCCCGGAGTCTCAACAGGAGATCCCGGTTCATCCACACTGGCCTTCTTCCCCTCCGGCTCGACTGACGGGACTCAGGGACAGCCTGCAGCTGTGCCTTCAAGATTTCCATCTTGAGGAGGACCCAGGCTTCTTGGACCCCTTTACCCCTCAGGAGCGAGTCCCAAGGGACCCTTGCAACAAGCATCCTGAACACGTCAAAGTCTGCCCTCCGGAAGTCCAAGGTAGCAGTTTTGCTAGTCACCCTCTTGACGTCACCAAGAATAGCAAACTCTACCATTTCATGGTAATAATAATAATAACAGGGGCTTAACTCTCTCAATTGTGGTGATCCATGGTAATAAAACATACTCAGAAAAAGAAGGGCAGGGATAATATTGACTGACTTCACCGACTTCTGGGAGAAGCAGGGCAAAAGATGAAGGTGGGATGTAGGATGATAAACGGATCCTTCCACGAGAAAGTATCCCAGTGTTTTTTTTTTTCCTAAAACCACCATGGGACAGTAATAGCAAGCTTTGCACCGCTGGGTGGTGTGAGAAGCAGGAATGATGCTTGGCTCAAAGCTTGTTCAGAGGCAGCCATCGGAGACATGAGAAGCTGGACAATGCTTGGCTCGAGTCCTGTTCAATGGCAGCCATGTATGGTACAACCTGCCCAACAAGTTTTTCAAGTTAATGGTTGACTGCTCTGAGCGTAGTGGTAAGAGGACAGATGGGTTGTTCCTCCTGATGAAAAAAGATACGGGTACCCTGACAGCTGCCGTCATCGTGATGGACAGGACTTGATACTCCTGAGTTGGGGTAGCCAAACTGCAAGAGTTCTGAGCAAGAACGGGTACACACTCTGACGAACTGCAGCCGTGTTAAGTCAACAAGACGTCACTGAGCAACTTGCCGCCTTCCCATGGACCAATGAGGCAGCGCCGGATTACCTGGTGGTGACTATCCCTGCTCTGTAAACTGTTTGCTACAATTTCTTTCTTTACTGTTGCTAACTTCCCCATCTTTCCCACATCCCTTAGGAGATTTAGAACATGTAATGCTGATTATGTTCTGATTTAAGATTTACTACTTGTTCATACTGAGATAAATCATACAAGGGTAAAGAAATTGTTATTCTTAATAACCAGCATATGTATTAGCATATGGAGACTAGCAAGATAGTTAGTTAATACTATCGATCAATCATCAGGTCGGTTTAGTAAGATAAGATACTTTTCTTATACTGGAAGTGTTTCATATTCTGGTTCAAAAACGCAAAAGGGTAAAAAGAAAGAGAGGGGGAATTGTGAGAAGTAAATTGTGTTTTTGCAGTAGAAATTTCCAGTACTTCTGCATGTAGCATGGGTAAGTTGTCGAACAGAGTGAAGTTGAAACTGGGGCATTCCAACCTAGGTAAAGTTAGCGTGGGCATTCCATTAGCATGGAAAGGTAATTATATAGGGTAGGTGAAAGCCTGGTACGGGATGGGACTAGTGAATAATTATGGAAGGTACTGTCCTCCTACCATTGTAAAAAGAACAGAACATATGGGAATATGGGGAGTTTGGTAACAGAAATTGTATGGAAATATAATGTGGCAATTGCGTCTGAAGACTGAAAGCCTGAGATGCTCAGCCAAGGAGTGCCAGGACAGATTTAACAGCGTCAGACCCAGGGTATTTTACCGACAAGTTGCGCAGTTTCTCCCATGTCAGCTGGAGGTGTGTGCCCATTATTGCAATATTGAATAAAATTGCTGCTAGCACTGAGAACTTTGCCTAACCCAAAATTCTTGACTTAAAGCGTTTCTAACAGGCCCGTGATCTGGAGAAAGTAAGGAGTACACCCAAAATATGTCAGAAGCTTTCAAAAACAGCACCAGAAAGGTACTCCAGTACACTAGTGACAACATTCAGTAGATATGAGGACCAAGACAGAAAACCCCACAGTTTTTGAACCGATTCTTACACTTCAGAACTATGAACAAAAATTTCTGCCATCACACACTTCCATTTCATGGAATCATAGAATCACTGGGGGCTGGAAGGGACCTCAAGAGATCATCAGAGTCCAACCCCCCTGCCAAAGCAGGTTCCCTACACCAGGTCACACAGGTAGGCATCCAGGCGGGTCTTGAATATCTGCAGAGAAGGAGATTCCACAACCTCCCTGGGCAGCCTGTGCCAGTGCTCCGTCACCCTCACCGTAAAGAAGTTCTTGCGCACATTCGTGCGGAACCTCCTGTGCTGCAGTTTCTGTCCGTTTCCCCTTGTCCTGTCTCCACACACTGCTGAAAAGAGTCTGGCCTCACCACTTTGTCCCCCACACCTCAGATATTTATAAACCTGGATCAGGTCCCCTCTCAGTCTTAACTTCTCTCAAGGCTAAAGAGACCCTGTTCACTTCACCTTTCTTCATAGAGGAGATCCTCCAGGCCCCTCCCCATCTTTGTGGCCTTGCGCTGGACTCTTTCCAAGAGATCCTGTCTTTTTTATACTGGGGAGCCCAGAACTGGACACAGTACTCCAGATCACGCCTTGTACGCAGCATCCCAACCGCCTGATTTACAGCTTTCTTCATTTTGTGTAACACTTTGTAACTGCATTGAAAGGCTCATTTAGGTTATCACAACTTAGTCAAGGCTTCAATAGTTAACATGCTGAATGCAAGAAAAGAAAACAGAATAAACTACTAAGGTCAGCTCTCTCTAAAAATACTTACCGTCATAAATATCAGTTGCCACAAAAGTATCAACATTTCTGTCTCCCGCCCCCTTCAAATTATCGTCAAGAGGGAAAAAGTTCGGTTTGTCTTCCAGATCTACTGAAACAGGATCCGAAAGATCCTCTGGCTCCCCTTCGTCCTCATCTTCAACCAAGTTACACGCAGGCTGCGGAGTCGCAGCAGTCGGCGGCGCGGCGATCCTCGGGGGCGGAACACAGGGCGGGAGGGCGGCACCGGCGCGGCTTGCGGCGGGGGGCGGCGCGTTGAGCGGCAGCTTGCGGCCGAGGAGGGGGGGGGGGGGAAAGGCGGGGTTGCGGCAGGGGACGTCGAGTTCCCTGCTCCCCGGGCGGGAGTGAGGTTGGAATCGCGGATCGAGGCCCGGCAGGAGCTGCTTCCCGTGCCGAGGGGCGGCAGCGGGGGTGGAGCGGGGGGGCCGTGGGGAACAGTCGGAAGAATTTGCCCTTCCTTGTCGAGTTTGAGCGCTTCCGAAACTTGGCGCCACACGGGGAAAAGTTTGGCAGCCATTTTGTCTTTAGTAGCAGCCTCCCAGTGTGCTAAGCCAATTTTGTCCCAAAGCTCCTCATCAAAAGAAAACCCAGTTATCGGAAACTCGGGGCATCAAGCGTTATGCTGAAGAGCTCAAGGAGAAGTGAGCATTTCTCTCCTGCAGATTCCAGGCTCAGGCTTTTGAGGGCTGCTTTCCTCATATCCCTTGAGCAGCTACAGAAGCAATACGACTGCTGCCGAGAAGATCATACACCCCACTGCTCTAAGCAAAAGAGTAGGCGAGGGAGGCAGAAGCGAACAAAGGTGGGGCTATGAGAATGACCTCTGAGGTGAAATCACCTTGGCCTTTGTCTCCTAATCTGGAAGGTCTCACAAAGCTATACTAAAAGTGCTCACTGTATTAATTTAAATAGGCAAAGAAAAAAAAAAAGGAAAAGGGCGGAAGGGGGGTAAGAAGTAACTGAGGGTATTTATTCTGGAAAATGAGCGCACCAACAATAACAATATTATTGTTAACGGCAACAATGGTAAGAATGGACAGCAACCCCCACCAACTAGATAGAAAGTTCACTTCACTGAGAATAGCCGTGGATGAGGATCTGGACCACACTGAATAATCAATAACTGCTCTGGAAAAATCCTTAACATTCTTATCAGAGGTGGTCCCACAGAACAGACGAGGATTAGATCTTGTATTCTTCCAACAAGGCGGGGCTATGTGCAGTAATGAAGGAGGAGTGTTGTTCCTATGCTGATCATACAAAGGTAGTTAAGAGACACTATGGCTAAACTACAAGAAAAGCTTGATAAAAGGAAACGAGAAAGAGGAACCCAGCAAAATCGGTACGAATCGTGTTTCAACTATTCCATTTAGCTCATGACTTTATTATACACTATAGATGGCCCCCTAGTCCTACTAATCCTAATGTTGACTTTTGGTCCCTATATACCGAATAAGATAACTGGAGCAGTGAAAAACCGCCTGGGGGCAGTGTATCTAATAGTATTCAGAAAACAATATGAACAATTAAAAGGGAAAGATGAACATGTTTTAGCTAAAGATGCAGTGACACGGTGTGATGAACCAGATGAGAAAAAGGGGGGATTGTGGTAAAAATAAATTCTGTACTTGTAAATCAAACCGACTCGAGATAGATATGTCAGTGTTTTTCTGAGAACGATGTAGTTTGTAGAAGTCTCAATATAGATATATAAATGTTTTGTCTGGAAACTTTGTAGTTTGTGCAAGTTGGAGCCACGGTGTTTAGTTCAAACGTCCTGAACAATGGACAACAGGTAACAGTGACCTTCTAAGAAACTGAAAAAAAATAAGTGAAAATCTCCGCTTACGTGTGCATGATCAGAGCTGAGGAAGACTATGGCCTTCATCACCTCAACCACCAGGAGGCAAAGAATGACCCACTAGTAACAGCAGGCGCAGCCACGGAAAGAGAAGAAATGAATGCGGAACTAAGGATGGGGTACTAATGCCAGAAAATGCAAAAGCTGTTCAGCGTCAGTGAACAGGGAGGGCCTGGGTGGCGTGCAGGAGGTGTGGGAGAGCAGGAATGCAGTGGTTGGTTTGGCTGGGTGCGTTTTGTTCTGTTCTGTTTGATGGTAAGTCGTAATGGTTCTTTTACAGGTTAAAGCTTGAAGCGCTTACTGACAAAGATCCTGGAGTTCCAGACTTACTTGCTGGTTATGAGGAAAACCCTGCTGAGATGCACGCTGCAGAGGTGGCTGTACAGGTGGAGGAAAACAGAACAAATGAGAATGACTGGGATGGATTGCCCCCTGCATCCAGCCAGCACAGTGGAAGTGAAACACCTTGCAGTCAGCCTCAGCCTGTCGCTGCTCAGGTAGCTATGGAGGAAGATGAATTAAACATAGAGGAATATGACAGTGACTAAGTTCAGCAAAATATCAACCACTTAGCTGAGAGATTACTATGCACCAAAGGCCTTTGCTAAAATGAGTATAGTATGCCCAACAGACTTAGGTGGGCCAGGAGGACAAGTCTAAACATACTGTGCCAGCATCAAGACGCATTTCTTCAGCTTCCTCATAGCTTTGCAGGATCAGACCTGATGGGAATTCTAAATCACAGGCTATTCCCTGCCTGTTCTGAGCCATGAAACTACACTGAGACAAAGAGAGAATAAATTAAGTAGTTTGAGACTGTAGCGATTCAGAGCCACTCTTACGTTGTTTGTTTTGTTTTGCTTTGTTTTGTTTTTTAACACATCTCCATTTATTTTGGAATTGTACCACATGATCCTGTTTACGCATCTGGTAGATTATCAGCGTTTGACAGTTTTTCTGAAATGTGTATCTTCAGACAAATTGCTGTTTGGAAGTTTGAACCTTCTGAAAGAGGAGATTTAAGGGGATATGTAAAAACTTTATCTTGTATTGATGATGTAAATAAAACTACTGTAATAGCAGTGTTCTGTAATCTGCTACAGATATTTTAATCTGTTTATAAATAGAACAGATGATGTACAACAGTTAACTTTGGATTCATTTTTGACAATTTTTGATAATTTATTAAGGTGAAAATACAGCAGTTAAGCAGAAGTCCTTGTTCTTTTTTTTTTTTATTCTGAAGGAAGTGAATGATGTCATGTAGTTTTCTTCAAATTACAGTTAGGTTGGAAGAAAGATTAATCGTATGTTTAGTTACTGGGACTCAGAGGTGTTTTGTCCTTATCTGAAGAGTCTGTTAAATACTTACTGTTTGTGTCCCTGTGTGAAGTCATAAATCCATTAGCGTGACTGGGATTATTTCATGAAAATAATATCTGACACCACTGTGATTAGTGTTACCGCACAAATAAGAAAGCAGGGACCAAACAACATATTTTGAATGTGTGGTATGTTTGTATTCTGTATTGCTAGCACACAAAGTTTATAAAAAACCCAGAACATTTATCCACCATGGATTTAGAATTAATGCTGGTATTGAATCCTGCAGCTTTGTCTTCTGTGAAAGAGCAGGTGTAGTCTTCAAGATTATTGTAAGTTCCTCATCTTCAAAATTAAACATCTTCAGTTCTGTTACAGCTCTGCGCTTACATTTCCCTGTGTGGGATGCTTTGGAGAGGGTGGTAGCTGATTAGTTTAGGTGAAGACTCGGTCTGTCCAGGTGTCCTGTAGCTGTGTGTCACCAAAAGGCCATCTGGACCCTCCTGTGCTCATTGGGGGAGTATTGAAGAATGGTAACGGGTGCTCTGCTTATTTTCACAAGCAAAAATCTGAGCTACTTCAAGATTTTTAAGTTTTGCCATTGGTTTATGGGCCGGTTCACCTCAGGTCCATGACTAATGGAGCAGTGGGCTACCCAGGACAGGACTATTCACGCCTGACCGATCTGGGGTAAAGATACGTGTTCAGAAATATGGAATACCAGGAAATGATGAAGCCGACACACTGGCCAAAGTTAGATGGACTGAGAATTCACCATCTGAGAACATCGCCTGCTGGTTACACCAAAAGCTGCGTTATGCTGGACAGAAGACCAGAATGCCCCAAGCCTGTCAGTGTTCATTAGATTCAGAAATGAATGCGGAAGTAAGAGACAATAAAAAGAGGGGATGGGAGGCCCCCCATTGTGTGCCTTTGGTGGAGATTCCCAGTGGCCCAGAGCTGTCTGGCTTGTTTATTGCTTGCTAAATAAATTCCTAACTATGGGCAACGATTGGTGTGCATCGTTCTCTTCACACCTATGACAGTCTGGTGCAAAAACACCAAGGAGTAAAAAGAAAAAAAGGGGGAATTGTGAGAAGCAGATTGTGTTTTCAAAGTGGAAATTTCCATCATTTCTGTATGTAGCATAGGATAAGTTGCTGTCAGCGGATTGCGGGCCAGTTTGACTCGGTACAGGGATGACTGAGGCAGGGGATCCACAGTGATAACGATAAATCCATTCAGTGCCGTGATCCTTTGAACATCCAGATCAGTACCGGCAACCGAGGTGCCACAAGGCGCTGCGTTTCAGTACCGATTACTTTGGAAGCAGCTCGAACCCCCTCATATACGGCTAAGATCTCCTTCTCAGTTGGAGTGTAGCACTCCTCAGACCCCCTGTACACCGGACTCCAGAATCCAAGGGCTCGACCTCTGGTCTCTCCAGAAGCTCTTTGCCACAAACTCCAAGCGGGACCTTCCTTTCCAGCAGCAGTGTAGAAAATGCTCTTTTCATCCTGTTCCATCCTCACTGGCCCCAGGGCCACGGCACGGGCTATCTCCTACTTGATTTGCTCAAAGGCCTGCTGCTGTTCAGGGCCCCTTACAAAATCGTTCTTCTCCCGCGTCACCTGATCAAGGGAGCTCACAAAGAGGCTGTAGTTTGCAACATGCACTCTCTCTCCAAAAGCCCGCTACACCCAGAAAAGCTCGACTCTCTGTCTTTCTAGTAGGTGGAGACACGGCAGTAATTTTGTCAGTGACATCTGTTGGAATGTGACGATGTCCATCTTGCTTGCCACTGTATACCTAGGAAGTGAATTTCTTGTGCAGGCCCTTTCTCTTTGTTTTGCTTAATAGCAGAGCCAGCTCGCAGGAGAATTTGGATTATCTGCTCTCCTTTCTCAGGGACTTCCTCTGCTGTATTGCCCCATACAACAATTTGGATTATCTGCTCTCCTTTCTCAGAGACTTCCTCTGCTGTATTGCCCCATACAACAAAGTCATCAATGTACTGCAGGTGCTCGGGATCATCACCCTGCTCCCATACAGTTTGGATCAACCCGTGGCAAATGGTTGGGCTGTGTTTCCACCGCTGGAGCAAACGGTTCCACGTGTATTGAACGCCCCTCCACGTGAAGGCAAACTGCGGCCTGCATTCTGTGTCGAAGAGAATTGAAAAGAAGGCACTGGCAGTGTCAACGGTGGCACACCTCTTGGCTGCTTTCGACTCCAGTTGATATTGCAGCTCTCACAGATCTGGCACAGTAGCACTCAGTGAGGGCGTGACTCCACTCAGGCC
The DNA here is from genome assembly GCA_036925125.1 of Oreortyx pictus. NCBI lineage: Eukaryota > Metazoa > Chordata > Aves > Galliformes > Odontophoridae > Oreortyx > Oreortyx pictus. The sequence continues at coordinate 3,980,060 of JAUPFR010000004.1, read as the reverse complement.
ACAGTAATCTACTGTCAGCCTCCAACCTCCACAGGCTTTACGCACTGGCCATATGGGGCTGTTAAAAGGTGAATGGGTTTTGCTGATCACTCCCTGGCGCTCTCTAGCTGACGAATCAAGTTATATGGATGGGGAGCAAGGAATCCCTGTTGGTGCGATACTGCCATCTGTGCACCGTCGTGGTAGCAATTGGTACCTGTTGCTCCTCCGCTTGTCGCAACCGCACAACCGATGGATCTTCTGACAGGCCAGGCACAACAGACAGCTGCTTATTGTTGCCTGTGTCCACAGCAGCTATTCCAAATTCTGTTTCTGCGTGTAGCATAGGATAAGTTGCCAAACAGAGTAAAGTTGAGAGTGGGGCATTCCAACCTAGCACAACCTTGACGTTGGCACGGACACGAGGTAAGGTAATGATATACGGTAGGCGAAAGCCTGGCACAGGATGGGACTAGTGAATAATTATGGAAGGTATTGTCCTCCTACAGAGGACAGAACACACCTGAATATGGGGGGACTGGTAACAGACATTGTATGGAATCGTAACGTAGCAATCGCATCGGAAGACTGAGAGCCTGAGATGCTCAGCCAACGAGTGCCAAGACAGGTTTGCCTGCATCAGATCCAGATGGATTTCACTGATGAGCTGCGCAACTTCTCCCTTGTCCCTGGGGATGTGCGCCCCGTACTGCAGTAATGAATACAATTGCTGCCGGCACTGAGATCTTTGCCTAACCTGAAATTCATGACTTAGCGTGTTTATAACAGTCTCCGCTATCAAGCTGGTTTCATCTGCTCCCTGGACAAGTCTCCATCCGAGAAACACTCCTGGGCTATCCCTGTCAAAGGCAACCAACACTAAGGAAATGCCTTCCAATGCAGAATCACGCTCCGTGATGTCGACTGCCCCCTTTTGATCACAGACACTCTACCAGTCTCAGTGACCCAGTGGCACCCATGACTGCCAGCATGGACAAAATGCTCCCAGCAACACCGGCCGGCGGCAGGCAAGTGCTGCGGCTCCAGACTGCCCCATCACACCTGCTTCCTTCACACAGACACGTACGACGTGCGTGCAGTGTCACTGTGCATGAGTGTGAGCAGCGCAGTGCCCTGCGGCCTCTCGTAATCCTTTTCCCGAGACTGAGAGCGACGAATCCAAGCAAGACACTCTTCTTGCCCGCTCTGTGGAGGCTCCTCTCAGCGAGCAGTACGTGCCTCAGGAGTCTTCTTGGGAGCCCGGCAACCTCTCCTCCAGAATGCCAATTTTCTGCCAACGTGCCATCCTGCAGAGAGAAGAGGAGCGCATGAAGGGAGGATGCAGCACGGCTCCAGAGCATGGGGCCCGACTCCAGGCACGGAGCCGGCGGCTCTGGGAAGAGGACACAGGCTCCAGAGGACGGGATCTCACCAGAGACTGGCTTCTCCTTTGCCGTCGGAATCTTCCTGGGTTGGGTTTCCAAGGAATCACAGTTGCTACCAAGAGGCTTTTTACTTCCGCGTCTCGCGGCGTCTGCAGGGTTCTCCTTGGGAGTGTGCTGGGGAATGAGGGTCTTGGACCCTCTTTGCTGTCTCGAGCTGTTCCCCGAATCATTCCTTACCTCTGGTGTGCTGGAAGCAGGCAGGGTCTGATCTGTCCCTGCTGTTTCTCCCATTGCCGGTGTCTCGCCCGCAGCCGGGTCCGTGGCAGGAGCCTCGAGCTCAGCCGCAACGTGGGCTTGTGGCACAGGCGCGGAGCAGGCCTCACTGCTGGGCACGGGCCTTTCTGCGCTCGTGCCGGGGAGGCAGCGCGCCTGATAGGCATGGAGCATGGCCACCAGCGCAAGCCAGGGATCAAAGGGCCTCTCGGCACCCGGCTTAGGACACAGCTGCAAGTACACCACCTGGCTGTTGGGGAAGGAGAGCCGCAGGCAGTCCTCTAGACCTCCGTACACCGTCAGCTTGACGCACTGTAGCGGCAGCATCCTGTGGGGAAAGCCGGTCAGCAGCCAGTGAAGGTGGCGGGCACCCCGAGTCAGGGGACACCCCGCATCAAGGCACGCTCCGCCTCCTGGGCTGCAGCGCATCGTGGGAGGGGAGGGGAGGACTATGGGAACAAGGAGTACCTGGTGAGCTGCAGCCCCTTGGCTGGGGGAGCCGCAGGGACAGCAATTAAGATGACGTTGGGCATCCCAGTGGCAGGCTCGGTTTCAGCTATGCCCATGGTCACCACCTGTGTGTGCTTAGACACGTCCTTCACTCCTCCCTGGCGGCACACCTGCGTGCATTGGGATCACTTAGCCTTGTCCTCTGCGTGGGACGCTCACCATCCCTGCGGCCAGAGCCCTGCCCTTTGAGCCCGGGCATGCCACTCACCTGGACGAAGTTGCCCTCCCAGATGAAGGCATCCCTCGGGAGGCCAAACTCTCCCTCCTGCAGAAGGCGCTGCAGGGGACCAGCAGGCCTGGCCCCCTTAGCCTGCTGCTGATCCATCCCGCACGGCTTGCTCCTCCAGGAGCCACCCGCACGGTTCGCTTCCTCTGGCCTGGCCAGACGCCTCACTGCTGCGTCCTCACAGTCTCGGGGTAGAGCCTCAGCTCTGCCCGCTCACAGCAGCGTCCCTGCTGGGGACTGACCCCGCTGAACCCTGCAACGGTCTCTTAACCGGGTGATGGCACCTGTGACAATCACAGCCTTTGTGACATCAGTGCCACGCCCAGCACGGCTCACACGCTGGGCCACCACTGTGCCTGCCGAGTGTGGCAGCCATGTCGCACCAGTCCCTCCACACTTAGTTAATTGTCAGTTAAAATGCAATTGCATCTGTCTCCCCGGTAAAGGTAGGAGGTGCCGCTCCATGTTCTCTATTCACAATGTCGGACTGACCTTGGCGCGAGAAGAAGCGGGGTAGGCTTCCTCGGGAGCTGGCCGATGCCCCAAGCCTGTCAGTGATCAGAAGGCACTTGGACGATGCATTTGACAATTTCGTTTAGCTTTTTGCTAGCCGTCTCCTTGTCTGGCAGTTGGACTTGATCAGCCTTCCAGGTCCTTCCAACTGAGCTACACCACTGGGGTCTAGTCCTATCGAGTCTGGTCGTTTCACACCGCTCGTTTCTGAGCACGTGTCTGCCCGCTTGGTTTTCAAACCGGGGGTTTTCTTTTCTGCAGCCCCACCGCACTGGGGATGACAAGCACAGCCTAAAGGGAAGAGAGTGTTGATGAATGGAAAATGAAGAAAAACTCTCAGCACTGAGCTGGTACAGTTTGGTGGAGCAGAGAGTTAACCTTTGTTTTTCTGTGGGCTGCTTTGACTCCCTGGCCCAGCCAGAAGGCCTTCTCAAAGCTCACTTCTCTGGCACTCTATTGGACTATAGCTGCTCAGGGGATATGAGGAAAGCAGCCCTCAAAAGCCTGAGCCTGGATTCTTCAGGGGAGAAATGCTCACTTCTCCCTGAGCTCTTCAGCATAACGCTTGATGTCTCCGGCCATCTCAAAAATGGCTTGTCTTTCACATCAGAGTCACCGCTGCTGAAATGTGCCAGCTGGCACCTCACTGAGCTCATGCCCGCTATGTGTTCTCCAGAAACGTTAAGCAAGCACTAACATATGTCATGTACGGTAGTACGAGTAAGCACTCTTCTTGGGTTAATAATTACAAGGTTGTACACTGGCCTCAACAAGCCTACTGGATGGCCATGGTCCTATGCCCACAAAGGGCACACTGGGAGCGTGGGACTATATTCTAATAGATTTATAGATTCATAGATTCATTAGGTTGGAAAGGACCTACAAGATCATCTAGTCCAACCATCCTCCCACCACCATCCCTACCCACCAAGCTACTAAATCAAATCCCTTAGCACCTCATCTAAACGCTTCTTGAACAGCGCTAGGGACGGTGCCTCAACCACCTCCCTAGGCAGGCCATTCCAGTGCCTGACCACTCTTTCAGAGAAAAATTTTTTCCTCAAATCTAATCTAAATCTTCCCCGGCGCAACTTGTGGCCATTCCCTCTCGTCCTGTCATTAGTTATCTGGGAGAAGAGGCCGACGCCCTCCTCACCACAGCCTCCCTTCAGGAAGTGGTAGAGTGCGATGAGGTCTCCTCTAAGCCTCCTTTTCTCCAGACTGAACAATCCCAGCTCCCTCAGCCGCTCCTCGTAAGACTTGTGCTCCAGACCCCTCACCAGTTTTGTTGCCCTTCTCTGAACACGCTCCAGGGCCTCCATGTCTCTCTTGTAGTGAGGGGCCCAAACCTGAACACAGTACTCGAGTTGCGGCCGCACCAGAGCTGAGGACAGGGGGATGATCACCTCCCTGCTCCTGCTGGCCACACTATTCCTAATACAGGCCAGGATGCCATTGGCCTTCTTGGCCACCTGGGCACACTGCCGGCTCATGGTGAGCCGAGCATCAACCAGCACCCCCAGGTCCTTTTCCTCTATACACTCCTCAAGCCATTCTGCCCCAAGCCTATAGCATTGCATGGGGTTATTGTGGCCAAAGTGCAGGACCCGGCACTTGGCCTTATTGAACCTCATCCCGTTGGCCTCAGCCCAGCTGTTCAGCCTATCCAGATCCCGTTGAAGGGCCTCCCCGCCCTCAGGCAGATCGACACATCCTCCCAACTTGGTGTCATCCACAAACTTAACTGAGGGTACACTCAATCCCCTCATCCAGGTCATCAATAAAGATATTACACAAGATGGGCCGCTTGTGACGGGACTTAACTCCATTAACCACTACCCGCTGGGCATGGCCCTCTGGCCAATTCTCAATCCAAAGAAGAGTGCACCTGTCCACACCACGGGCTGCCAGTTTCCCCAGGAGAATACTGTGGGAGAGCGTGTCAAAGGCTTTGCTGAAGTCCAGGTAGACTCCACATCAGCAGCCTTTCCCTCATCTACCAGTCTGGTCACCCAGTCGTAGAAGGAGATGAGGTTGGACAAGCACGACCTGCCCTTTGTGAACCCGTGCTGGTTGGGTCTGATCCCCTGATTGCCATGCACGTGCCGTGGGATCTCCCTCAAGATCAATTGCTCCATAACTTTCCCTGATACCGAGGTCGGGCTGACAGGCCTGTAGTTCCCCGGATCTTCCTTACGGCCCTTCTTGTAGATGGGAGTCACATTGGCAAGCCTCCAATCTTGTGGGACCTCTCCGGATGACCAGGAATGCTGGTAGATGGCAGAAAGCGGCTTGGCAGTCACCTCTGCCAGCTCCCTCAGCACCCTTGGGTGGATCCCATCTGGTCCCATGGACTTGTGGCAGTTCAGATGGAGTAGCCTGTCCCATCTTCCAGAGGACAGAGGACAGAGACTCTCTTTTTCTCCCGGAGTCTCAACAGGAGATCCCGGTTCATCCACACTGGCCTTCTTCCCCTCCGGCTCGACTGACGGGACTCAGGGACAGCCTGCAGCTGTGCCTTCAAGATTTCCATCTTGAGGAGGACCCAGGCTTCTTGGACCCCTTTACCCCTCAGGAGCGAGTCCCAAGGGACCCTTGCAACAAGCATCCTGAACACGTCAAAGTCTGCCCTCCGGAAGTCCAAGGTAGCAGTTTTGCTAGTCACCCTCTTGACGTCACCAAGAATAGCAAACTCTACCATTTCATGGTAATAATAATAATAACAGGGGCTTAACTCTCTCAATTGTGGTGATCCATGGTAATAAAACATACTCAGAAAAAGAAGGGCAGGGATAATATTGACTGACTTCACCGACTTCTGGGAGAAGCAGGGCAAAAGATGAAGGTGGGATGTAGGATGATAAACGGATCCTTCCACGAGAAAGTATCCCAGTGTTTTTTTTTTTCCTAAAACCACCATGGGACAGTAATAGCAAGCTTTGCACCGCTGGGTGGTGTGAGAAGCAGGAATGATGCTTGGCTCAAAGCTTGTTCAGAGGCAGCCATCGGAGACATGAGAAGCTGGACAATGCTTGGCTCGAGTCCTGTTCAATGGCAGCCATGTATGGTACAACCTGCCCAACAAGTTTTTCAAGTTAATGGTTGACTGCTCTGAGCGTAGTGGTAAGAGGACAGATGGGTTGTTCCTCCTGATGAAAAAAGATACGGGTACCCTGACAGCTGCCGTCATCGTGATGGACAGGACTTGATACTCCTGAGTTGGGGTAGCCAAACTGCAAGAGTTCTGAGCAAGAACGGGTACACACTCTGACGAACTGCAGCCGTGTTAAGTCAACAAGACGTCACTGAGCAACTTGCCACCTTCCCATGGACCAATGAGGCAGCGCCGGATTACCTGGTGGTGACTATCCCTGCTCTGTAAACTGTTTGCTACAATTTCTTTCTTTACTGTTGCTAACTTCCCCATCTTTCCCACATCCCTTAGGAGATTTAGAACATGTAATGCTGATTATGTTCTGATTTAAGATTTACTACTTGTTCATACTGAGATAAATCATACAAGGGTAAAGAAATTGTTATTCTTAATAACCAGCATATGTATTAGCATATGGAGACTAGCAAGATAGTTAGTTAATACTATCGATCAATCATCAGGTCGGTTTAGTAAGATAAGATACTTTTCTTATACTGGAAGTGTTTCATATTCTGGTTCAAAAACGCAAAAGGGTAAAAAGAAAGAGAGGGGGAATTGTGAGAAGTAAATTGTGTTTTTGCAGTAGAAATTTCCAGTACTTCTGCATGTAGCATGGGTAAGTTGTCGAACAGAGTGAAGTTGAAACTGGGGCATTCCAACCTAGGTAAAGTTAGCGTGGGCATTCCATTAGCATGGAAAGGTAATTATATAGGGTAGGTGAAAGCCTGGTACGGGATGGGACTAGTGAATAATTATGGAAGGTACTGTCCTCCTACCATTGTAAAAAGAACAGAACATATGGGAATATGGGGAGTTTGGTAACAGAAATTGTATGGAAATATAATGTGGCAATTGCGTCTGAAGACTGAAAGCCTGAGATGCTCAGCCAAGGAGTGCCAGGACAGATTTAACAGCGTCAGACCCAGGGTATTGTCAACGGTTTACCGGGCTGGATCGGCCCGGTTCCGTGACGATTGGTGTGGGGGACCCGCAGACCCACGCCCCAGGAAAGGGGAAGGTGGAAAGGGAAAAGGAAAAAGGGAGATGGGCCTTGAAACAAAGCAGCGGCAACGATCTGAGGAGGAAAGCTAATTTACTAAATAAGATATCAGAAAACAAAATAACACAATATAATACAATATAATTGGAATTGAAGCTAATGAATCAAATAAAATGAGCAAGAGAGAGTGTCCGATAAACCGAAGGCCTTACGCTAACGCTGAAGGCGATACGGCAGCGAGCACCCACTGCTGAGTCGATCCTGAAGGAAAGAGAGTGTCCCGTGACCGCAGAGGGTTTTTATCTTTTCCCTCTGAGTGGAAAATACGTAAAAATGCAAAGCATCGCAAAGTCTTCTGGGGAATATAGTTCTTCTCTTCTGAGACAGGTATACCCGGAAAATATCAATGATCTGTGGAGTTGGAGTATTAACTCTTTAACTCTTAATGCCCTACATGTTGTTATGATGTGGAATACCAATACCAAAAATCATAAAACCATGACATTCCACCCCTTATTCCACATCATTACATCATGCTTGATACATATAGAAGAACAATGATTAACATGCATTATATATACACACACACAACATATATAGATGTATATACATGGAATTACTGACTGCACTCCCCCAACATCAAATTCCCTTGTGGTACACACTGAACATCCCCATTCTTCTGCATCACCCACCAAGTGGACCCAGGTCCCTGAGCAAAGACAGTTCCACGGAGAGGTTTGCCCTCTCCAGAAGCTGGAAGGACCCAAACCGCTTTCCCCAACATGTTCTTTATATGCACTACGGGGACTTTATCTCCCTCTACAGTAGGTAGAGAACTGGATTGGGCAGGACCATCACGATTGATGGATCCTCGGGTGTTGACCAACCAGGTGGCTTCTGGCAAATGCTTCTCCCAATGCTTAAATGTTCCGCCACCCATTGCTTTCAACATGGTTTTTAACAACCCATTGTATCTTTCAATCTTACCAGAAGCTGGTGCGTGATAGGGGATATGATAAATCCATTCAATGCCATGATCTTTGGCCCAATTATTTACAAGAGAATTTTTGAAATGAGTCCCATTATCTGACTCAATTCTTTCTGGAGTGCCATGTCGCCATAGGACTTGTTTCTCGAGACCTAGAATGGTGTTTCGGGCGGTAGCATGGGGTACTGCATATGTTTCAAGCCACCCAGTGGTTGCTTCCACCATGGTAAGCACGTAACGCTTGCCATTGCGAGATCGTGGCAAGGTGATATAATCAACCTGCCACGCCTCCCCATATTTATATTTTTGCCATCGCCCTTCCCCCCAAAGAGGTTTCATCCTCTTGGCTTGTTTAATTGTGGCGCATGTATCACAGTCATGGATAACCTGTGCAATAGCGTCCATAGTTAAGTCCACCCCTCGGTCTCTAGCCCATTTATATGTTGCGTCTCTTCCCTGATGGCCCGAGGTCTCATGGGCCCATCGAGCTAAAAATAACTCACTCTTATGTTGCCAGTCCAAGTCTACTTGAGCCATCTTAACTTTGGCAGCTCGATCTACCTGATGGTTATTCTGTTGTTCTTCAGTTGCCCGGCTTTTAGGAACATGAGCATCTACATGGCGCACCTTCACAACTATATTCTTTACTCGGTCAGCAATATCTTTCCACAGTTCAGCAGCCCAAATAGGTTTACCCCTCCGTTGCCAGCCATTTTGTTCCCATTGCTGTAACCACCCCCATAAAGCATTTGCCACCATCCATGAGTCAGTGTAAAGATAAAGCATTGGCCACCTCTCTCGTTCAGCAATATCTAAGGCCAGTTGAACAGCCTTTACCTCTGCAAATTGGCTTGATTCTCCTTTTCCTTCAATGGCCTCTGCAACTCGTCTTGTGGGGCTCCACACAGCAGATTTCCATCTGCGGTGCTTTCCCACAATGCGACACGATCCATCTGTGAACAGGGCATATCTCTTTTCATCTTCTGGTAGTTCATTATATGGTGGGGCCTCTTTAGCACGTGATACCTCCTCTGCTGGTGTTGTTCCAAACTTTTTACCTTCAGGCCAGTCCATGATCACCTCCAGGATTCCTGGATGACTGAGGTTCCCCATCCGAGCTCGCTGTGTAATCAGCGCAATCCACTTACTCCAAGTGGCATCAGTAGCATGATGGGTGGAAGGAACCTTTCCTTTGAACATCCAGTTCAGCACTGGCAGTCGAGGTGCCAGAAGGAGCTGCGCTTCAGTTCCAATTACTTCGGAAGCAGCTCGAACCCCCTCGTACACGGCTAAGATCTCCTTCTCAGTTGGAGTGTAGCGCTCCTCAGACCCTCTGTATGCTCGACTCCAGAAACCAAGGGGTCGGCCTCGGGTCTCTCCAGAAGCTCTTTGCCACAAACTCCAAGTGGGACCTTCCTTTCCAGCAGCAATGTAGAGGATGTTCTTTACATCCTGTCCTGTCCGCACTGGCCCCAGGGCCACGGCACGGGCTATCTCCTGCTTGATTTGCTCAAAAGCCTGCTGCTGCTCAGGGCCCCATACAAAATCATTCTTCTTCCGCGTCACCCGAAAGAGAGGGCTCACAATGAGACTATAGTTTGGAACGTGCATTCTCCAAAAGCCCACTACACCCAGAAAAGCTTGGGTCTCTGTCTTACTGGTGGGTGGAGACATGGCAGTGATTTTGTCAATCACATCTGTAGGGATGTGACGACGTCCATCTTGCCACTTTATACCTAGGAACTGAATTTCCTGTGCAGGCCCTTTCACTTTGCTTCGCTTAATAGCAAAGCCAGCTCGCAGGAGGATCTGGATTACTCTCTCTCCTTTCTCGAAAACTTCCCCTGCTGTATTGCCCCACACAATGATGTCATCAATGTATTGTAAGTGCTCAGGAGCACCACCCTGTTCCAATGCAGTTTGGATCAGCCCATGACAAATGGTTGGGCTGTGCTTCCACCCCTGGGGCAAACGGTTCCAGGTGTACTGAACGCCCCTCCAGGTGAAGGCAAACTGTGGCCTGCATTCTGTGGCCAGAGGAATTGAAAAGAAGGCATTAGCAATGTCAATAGTGGCATACCACTTGGCTGCTTTTGACTCCAGTTCGTACTGGAGTTGAAGCATGTCCGGCACAGCAGCACTCAGTGGGGGTGTGACTTCATTCAGGCCACGGTAATCTACCGTCAGCCTCCATTCTCCACTGGCTTTACGCACTGGCCATATGGGGCTGTTAAAAGGAGAGTGAGTTTTGCTGATCACTCCCTGGCTCTCTAGCTGACGAATTAGATTATGAATGGGGAGCAAGGAATCCCTGTTAGTGCGGTACTGCCGTCTGTGCACCATTTTTGTAGCAATCGGTACCTGTTGCTCTTCCACTTGTAGCAACCCCACAACAGACGGATCTTCTGACAGGCCAGGCAAAGCAGACAGCTGCTTAATGTCATCTGCATCCACAGCAGCTATTCCAAAAGCCCATCGATACCCTTTGGGATCCTTAAAATATCCCCTTTTGAGATAATCAATACCAAGTATACATGGAGCCCCTGGGCCAGTCACAATAGAATGTTTTTGCCAGTCTTTACCAGTGAGGCTTATTTCGGCTTCCAACTTGGTCAGCTCTTGGGAACCCCCAGTCACCCCAGAAATATAGATTAATTCTGTCCCTTGGTGACTCGAAGGCATTAGAGTGCATTGTGCACCAGTGTCCACCAATGCCTTATATTTTTGTGGTTCTGATGTGCCAGGCCATCGAATCCACACAGTCCAATGCACTCTACTATCCCTCTCCCCCACCTGGCTGGGGGGCAGAGGCTATTGTGGCTGGTAGGTACCTCGCCCAGTTCTGAAGAAGTACTGTTCAGACAGGAGGACGTCTTGCTCAGACTGGAGGGTGTCTCTTTCAGGTTGGAGGGCGCCTCGTTCAGACTGGAGACCATCTTGTTGAGACTGAGGGTTATTGAATTCAGACTGGAGGGCATCTCGCTCAGTTTGGAGGGCATCTCTTTCAGGCTGGAGGGCGTCTTTCTCGAACTGAAAAGCAACTTGCTTGGTCTGGATGGTGTCTTGGTCAGACTGGAGGCTGTCTAAATTGTTCAGGAGAGTCTGATTGTCAGCTAAAAGACTCTCTTTCTGGATCTGGACACTATCCCTTTCGGCTCGGAGACTCTCTCGCTCTATTTCAGAAACACTGTGCCTCTCTGGGATAGTACTGAATAAGGTCTGATTGGCATAAGCCAGACTCCAAATAATTTGGGCCTCCTCAGATCTGTCTGAGCCGCAACATCCCTGTCTCAAATATCTGCTCAAGTTCTCAGGATCTTGCAGGTGCTCAGGGAAAAGGTCCCAGTACGTTTTGAGCATTAAAAGGGAAAAAACAATGAAATGCAGCCGCTTTAAGAGCAGTTTAAAAAGCGAGAGCATTTTTTTTTCTTTTTACTAAAACAAGCTGGCAGCACCCAAAAAAGTTTACAAATATCCCAGAACAAATGGCAGTATGCCCAGACTTCAAGGTCGTGTTATGCCGTACAGTACCAGCAGTACAGATAAGCTTGCTAGCAAGAGACAGAGATTCACTCTAAGAGTATGTCTCTGCCCGGCTAAGGCAGCTGCTCGCCCCACGTTGGGCGCCAAAAATGTCAACGGTTTACCGGGCTGGATCGGCCCGGTTCCGTGACGATTGGTGTGGGGGACCCGCAGACCCACGCCCCAGGAAAGGGGAAGGTGGAAAGGGAAAAGGAAAAAGGGAGATGGGCCTTGAAACAAAGCAGCGGCAACGATCTGAGGAGGAAAGCTAATTTACTAAATAAGATATCAGAAAACAAAATAACACAATATAATACAATATAATTGGAATTGAAGCTAATGAATCAAATAAAATGAGCAAGAGAGAGTGTCCGATAAACCGAAGGCCTTACGCTAACGCTGAAGGCGATACGGCAGCGAGCACCCACTGCTGAGTCGATCCTGAAGGAAAGAGAGTGTCCCGTGACCGCAGAGGGTTTTTATCTTTTCCCTCTGAGTGGAAAATACGTAAAAATGCAAAGCATCGCAAAGTCTTCTGGGGAATATAGTTCTTCTCTTCTGAGACAGGTATACCCGGAAAATATCAATGATCTGTGGAGTTGGAGTATTAACTCTTTAACTCTTAATGCCCTACATGTTGTTATGATGTGGAATACCAATACCAAAAATCATAAAACCATGACAGGTATTTTACCGACAAGTTGCGCAGTTTCTCCCATGTCAGCTGGAGGTGTGTGCCCATTATTGCAATATTGAATAAAATTGCTGCTAGCACTGAGAACTTTGCCTAACCCAAAATTCTTGACTTAAAGCGTTTCTAACAGGCCCGTGATCTGGAGAAAGTAAGGAGTACACCCAAAATATGTCAGAAGCTTTCAAAAACAGCACCAGAAAGGTACTCCAGTACACTAGTGACAACATTCAGTAGATATGAGGACCAAGACAGAAAACCCCACAGTTTTTGAACCGATTCTTACACTTCAGAACTATGAACAAAAATTTCTGCCATCACACACTTCCATTTCATGGAATCATAGAATCACTGGGGGCTGGAAGGGACCTCAAGAGATCATCAGAGTCCAACCCCCCTGCCAAAGCAGGTTCCCTACACCAGGTCACACAGGTAGGCATCCAGGCGGGTCTTGAATATCTGCAGAGAAGGAGATTCCACAACCTCCCTGGGCAGCCTGTGCCAGTGCTCCGTCACCCTCACCGTAAAGAAGTTCTTGCGCACATTCGTGCGGAACCTCCTGTGCTGCAGTTTCTGTCCGTTTCCCCTTGTCCTGTCTCCACACACTGCTGAAAAGAGTCTGGCCTCACCACTTTGTCCCCCACACCTCAGATATTTATAAACCTGGATCAGGTCCCCTCTCAGTCTTAACTTCTCTCAAGGCTAAAGAGACCCTGTTCACTTCACCTTTCTTCATAGAGGAGATCCTCCAGGCCCCTCCCCATCTTTGTGGCTTTGCGCTGGACTCTTTCCAAGAGATCCTGTCTTTTTTATACTGGGGAGCCCAGAACTGGACACAGTACTCCAGATCACGCCTTGTACGCAGCATCCCAACCGCCTGATTTACAGCTTTCTTCATTTTGTGTAACACTTTGTAACTGCATTGAAAGGCTCATTTAGGTTATCACAACTTAGTCAAGGCTTCAATAGTTAACATGCTGAATGCAAGAAAAGAAAACAGAATAAACTACTAAGGTCAGCTCTCTCTAAAAATACTTACCGTCATAAATATCAGTTGCCACAAAAGTATCAACATTTCTGTCTCCCGCCCCCTTCAAATTATCGTCAAGAGGGAAAAAGTTCGGTTTGTCTTCCAGATCTACTGAAACAGGATCCGAAAGATCCTCTGGCTCCCCTTCGTCCTCATCTTCAACCAAGTTACACGCAGGCTGCGGAGTCGCAGCAGTCGGCGGCGCGGCGATCCTCGGGGGCGGAACACAGGGCGGGAGGGCGGCACCGGCGCGGCTTGCGGCGGGGGGCGGCGCGTTGAGCGGCAGCTTGCGGCCGAGGAGGGGGGGGGGGAAAGGCGGGGTTGCGGCAGGGGACGTCGAGTTCCCTGCTCCCCGGGCGGGAGTGAGGTTGGAATCGCGGATCGAGGCCCGGCAGGAGCTGCTTCCCGTGCCGAGGGGCGGCAGCGGGGGTGGAGCGGGGGGGCCGTGGGGAACAGTCGGAAGAATTTGCCCTTCCTTGTCGAGTTTGAGCGCTTCCGAAACTTGGCGCCACACGGGGAAAAGTTTGGCAGCCATTTTGTCTTTAGTAGCAGCCTCCCAGTGTGCTAAGCCAATTTTGTCCCAAAGCTCCTCATCAAAAGAAAACCCAGTTATCGGAAACTCGGGGCATCAAGCGTTATGCTGAAGAGCTCAAGGAGAAGTGAGCATTTCTCTCCTGCAGATTCCAGGCTCAGGCTTTTGAGGGCTGCTTTCCTCATATCCCTTGAGCAGCTACAGAAGCAATACGACTGCTGCCGAGAAGATCATACACCCCACTGCTCTAAGCAAAAGAGTAGGCGAGGGAGGCAGAAGCGAACAAAGGTGGGGCTATGAGAATGACCTCTGAGGTGAAATCACCTTGGCCTTTGTCTCCTAATCTGGAAGGTCTCACAAAGCTATACTAAAAGTGCTCACTGTATTAATTTAAATAGGCAAAGAAAAAAAAAAAGGAAAAGGGCGGAAGGGGGGTAAGAAGTAACTGAGGGTATTTATTCTGGAAAATGAGCGCACCAACAATAACAATATTATTGTTAACGGCAACAATGGTAAGAATGGACAGCAACCCCCACCAACTAGATAGAAAGTTCACTTCACTGAGAATAGCCGTGGATGAGGATCTGGACCACACTGAATAATCAATAACTGCTCTGGAAAAATCCTTAACATTCTTATCAGAGGTGGTCCCACAGAACAGACGAGGATTAGATCTTGTATTCTTCCAACAAGGCGGGGCTATGTGCAGTAATGAAGGAGGAGTGTTGTTCCTATGCTGATCATACAAAGGTAGTTAAGAGACACTATGGCTAAACTACAAGAAAAGCTTGATAAAAGGAAACGAGAAAGAGGAACCCAGCAAAATCGGTACGAATCGTGTTTCAACTATTCCATTTAGCTCATGACTTTATTATACACTATAGATGGCCCCCTAGTCCTACTAATCCTAATGTTGACTTTTGGTCCCTATATACCGAATAAGATAACTGGAGCAGTGAAAAACCGCCTGGGGGCAGTGTATCTAATAGTATTCAGAAAACAATATGAACAATTAAAAGGGAAAGATGAACATGTTTTAGCTAAAGATGCAGTGACACGGTGTGATGAACCAGATGAGAAAAAGGGGGGATTGTGGTAAAAATAAATTCTGTACTTGTAAATCAAACCGACTCGAGATAGATATGTCAGTGTTTTTCTGAGAACGATGTAGTTTGTAGAAGTCTCAATATAGATATATAAATGTTTTGTCTGGAAACTTTGTAGTTTGTGCAAGTTGGAGCCACGGTGTTTAGTTCAAACGTCCTGAACAATGGACAACAGGTAACAGTGACCTTCTAAGAAACTGAAAAAAAATAAGTGAAAATCTCCGCTTACGTGTGCATGATCAGAGCTGAGGAAGACTATGGCCTTCATCACCTCAACCACCAGGAGGCAAAGAATGACCCACTAGTAACAGCAGGCGCAGCCACGGAAAGAGAAGAAATGAATGCGGAACTAAGGATGGGGTACTAATGCCAGAAAATGCAAAAGCTGTTCAGCGTCAGTGAACAGGGAGGGCCTGGGTGGCGTGCAGGAGGTGTGGGAGAGCAGGAATGCAGTGGTTGGTTTGGCTGGGTGCGTTTTGTTCTGTTCTGTTTGATGGTAAGTCGTAATGGTTCTTTTACAGGTTAAAGCTTGAAGCGCTTACTGACAAAGATCCTGGAGTTCCAGACTTACTTGCTGGTTATGAGGAAAACCCTGCTGAGATGCACGCTGCAGAGGTGGCTGTACAGGTGGAGGAAAACAGAACAAATGAGAATGACTGGGATGGATTGCCCCCTGCATCCAGCCAGCACAGTGGAAGTGAAACACCTTGCAGTCAGCCTCAGCCTGTCGCTGCTCAGGTAGCTATGGAGGAAGATGAATTAAACATAGAGGAATATGACAGTGACTAAGTTCAGCAAAATATCAACCACTTAGCTGAGAGATTACTATGCACCAAAGGCCTTTGCTAAAATGAGTATAGTATGCCCAACAGACTTAGGTGGGCCAGGAGGACAAGTCTAAACATACTGTGCCAGCATCAAGACGCATTTCTTCAGCTTCCTCATAGCTTTGCAGGATCAGACCTGATGGGAATTCTAAATCACAGGCTATTCCCTGCCTGTTCTGAGCCATGAAACTACACTGAGACAAAGAGAGAATAAATTAAGTAGTTTGAGACTGTAGCGATTCAGAGCCACTCTTACGTTGTTTGTTTTGTTTTGCTTTGTTTTGTTTTTTAACACATCTCCATTTATTTTGGAATTGTACCACATGATCCTGTTTACGCATCTGGTAGATTATCAGCGTTTGACAGTTTTTCTGAAATGTGTATCTTCAGACAAATTGCTGTTTGGAAGTTTGAACCTTCTGAAAGAGGAGATTTAAGGGGATATGTAAAAACTTTATCTTGTATTGATGATGTAAATAAAACTACTGTAATAGCAGTGTTCTGTAATCTGCTACAGATATTTTAATCTGTTTATAAATAGAACAGATGATGTACAACAGTTAACTTTGGATTCATTTTTGACAATTTTTGATAATTTATTAAGGTGAAAATACAGCAGTTAAGCAGAAGTCCTTGTTCTTTTTTTTTTTATTCTGAAGGAAGTGAATGATGTCATGTAGTTTTCTTCAAATTACAGTTAGGTTGGAAGAAAGATTAATCGTATGTTTAGTTACTGGGACTCAGAGGTGTTTTGTCCTTATCTGAAGAGTCTGTTAAATACTTACTGTTTGTGTCCCTGTGTGAAGTCATAAATCCATTAGCGTGACTGGGATTATTTCATGAAAATAATATCTGACACCACTGTGATTAGTGTTACCGCACAAATAAGAAAGCAGGGACCAAACAACATATTTTGAATGTGTGGTATGTTTGTATTCTGTATTGCTAGCACACAAAGTTTATAAAAAACCCAGAACATTTATCCACCATGGATTTAGAATTAATGCTGGTATTGAATGCTGCAGCTTTGTCTTCTGTGAAAGAGCAGGTGTAGTCTTCAAGATTATTGTAAGTTCCTCATCTTCAAAATTAAACATCTTCAGTTCTATTACAGCTCTGCGCTTACATTTCCCTGTGTGGGATGCTTTGGAGAGGGTGGTAGCTGATTAGTTTAGGTGAAGACTCGGTCTGTCCAGGTGTCCTGTAGCTGTGTGTCACCAAAAGGCCATCTGGACCCTCCTGTGCTCATTGGGGGAGTATTGAAGAATGGTAACGGGTGCTCTGCTTATTTTCACAAGCAAAAATCTGAGCTACTTCAAGATTTTTAAGTTTTGCCATTGGTTTATGGGCCGGTTCACCTCAGGTCCATGACTAATGGAGCAGTGGACTACCCAGGACAGGACTATTCACGCCTGACCGATCTGGGGTAAAGATACGTGTTCAGAAATATGGAATACCAGGAAATGATGAAGCCGACACACTGGCCAAAGTTAGATGGACTGAGAATTCACCATCTGAGAACATCGCCTGCTGGTTACACCAAAAGCTGCGTTATGCTGGACAGAAGACCAGAATGCCCCAAGCCTGTCAGTGTTCATTAGATTCAGAAATGAATGCGGAAGTAAGAGACAATAAAAAGAGGGGATGGGAGGCCCCCCATTGTGTGCCTTTGGTGGAGATTCCCAGTGGCCCAGAGCTGTCTGGCTTGTTTATTGCTTGCTAAATAAATTCCTAACTATGGGCAACGATTGGTGTGCATCGTTCTCTTCACACCTATGACAGTCTGGTGCAAAAACACCAAGGAGTAAAAAGAAAAAAAGGGGGAATTGTGAGAAGCAGATTGTGTTTTCAAAGTGGAAATTTCCATCATTTCTGTATGTAGCATAGGATAAGTTGCTGTCAGCGGATTGCGGGCCAGTTTGACTCGGTACAGGGATGACTGAGGCAGGGGATCCACAGTGATAACGATAAATCCATTCAGTGCCGTGATCCTTTGAACATCCAGATCAGTACCGGCAACCGAGGTGCCACAAGGCGCTGCGTTTCAGTACCGATTACTTTGGAAGCAGCTCGAACCCCCTCATATACGGCTAAGATCTCCTTCTCAGTTGGAGTGTAGCGCTCCTCAGACCCCCTGTACACCGGACTCCAGAATCCAAGGGCTCGACCTCTGGTCTCTCCAGAAGCTCTTTGCCACAAACTCCAAGCGGGACCTTCCTTTCCAGCAGCAGTGTAGAAAATGCTCTTTTCATCCTGTTCCATCCTCACTGGCCCCAGGGCCACGGCACGGGCTATCTCCTACTTGATTTGCTCAAAGGCCTGCTGCTGTTCAGGGCCCCTTACAAAATCGTTCTTCTCCCGCGTCACCTGATCAAGGGAGCTCACAAAGAGGCTGTAGTTTGCAACATGCACTCTCTCTCCAAAAGCCCGCTACACCCAGAAAAGCTCGACTCTCTGTCTTTCTAGTAGGTGGAGACACGGCAGTAATTTTGTCAGTGACATCTGTTGGAATGTGACGACGTCCATCTTGCTTGCCACTGTATACCTAGGAAGTGAATTTCTTGTGCAGGCCCTTTCTCTTTGTTTTGCTTAATAGCAGAGCCAGCTCGCAGGAGAATTTGGATTATCTGCTCTCCTTTCTCAGGGACTTCCTCTGCTGTATTGCCCCATACAACAATTTGGATTATCTGCTCTCCTTTCTCAGAGACTTCCTCTGCTGTATTGCCCCATACAACAAAGTCATCAATGTACTGCAGGTGCTCGGGATCATCACCCTGCTCCCATACAGTTTGGATCAACCCGTGGCAAATGGTTGGGCTGTGTTTCCACCGCCGGAGCAAACGGTTCCACGTGTATTGAACGCCCCTCCACGTGAAGGCAAACTGCGGCCTGCATTCTGTGTCGAAGAGAATTGAAAAGAAGGCACTGGCAGTGTCAACGGTGGCACACCTCTTGGCTGCTTTCGACTCCAGTTGATATTGCAGCTCTCACAGATCTGGCACAGTAGCACTCAGTGAGGGCGTGACTCCACTCAGGCCACAGTAATCTACTGTCAGCCTCCAACCTCCACAGGCTTTACGCACTGGCCATATGGGGCTGTTAAAAGGTGAATGGGTTTTGCTGATCACTCCCTGGCGCTCTCTAGCTGACGAATCAAGTTATATGGATGGGGAGCAAGGAATCCCTGTTGGTGCGATACTGCCATCTGTGCACCGTCGTGGTAGCAATTGGTACCTGTTGCTCCTCCGCTTGTCGCAACCGCACAACCGATGGATCTTCTGACAGGCCAGGCACAACAGACAGCTGCTTATTGTTGCCTGTGTCCACAGCAGCTATTCCAAATTCTGTTTCTGCGTGTAGCATAGGATAAGTTGCCAAACAGAGTAAAGTTGAGAGTGGGGCATTCCAACCTAGCACAACCTTGACGTTGGCACGGACACGAGGTAAGGTAATGATATACGGTAGGCGAAAGCCTGGCACAGGATGGGACTAGTGAATAATTATGGAAGGTATTGTCCTCCTACAGAGGACAGAACACACCTGAATATGGGGGGACTGGTAACAGACATTGTATGGAATCGTAACGTAGCAATCGCATCGGAAGACTGAGAGCCTGAGATGCTCAGCCAACGAGTGCCAAGACAGGTTTGCCTGCATCAGATCCAGATGGATTTCACTGATGAGCTGCGCAACTTCTCCCTTGTCCCTGGGGATGTGCGCCCCGTACTGCAGTAATGAATACAATTGCTGCCGGCACTGAGATCTTTGCCTAACCTGAAATTCATGACTTAGCGTGTTTATAACAGTCTCCGCTATCATGACTGCCAGCATGGACAAAATGCTCCCAGCAACACCGGCCGGCGGCAGGCAAGTGCTGCGGCTCCAGACTGCCCCATCACACCTGCTTCCTTCACACAGACACGTACGACTTACGTGCAGTGTCACTGTGCATGAGTGTGAGCAGCGCAGTGCCCCTCGGCCTCTCGTAATCCTTTTCCCGAGACTGAGAGCGACGAATCCAAGCAAGACACTCTTCTTGCCCGCTCTGTGGAGGCTCCTCTCAGCGAGCAGTACGTGCCTCAGGAGTCTTCTTGGGAGCCCGGCAACCTCTCCTCCAGAATGCCAATTTTCTGCCAACGTGCCATCCTGCAGAGAGAAGAGGAGCGCATGAAGGGAGGATGCAGCACGGCTCCAGAGCATGGGGCCCGACTCCAGGCACGGAGCCGGGCGGCTCTGGGAAGAGGACACAGGCTCCAGAGGACGGGATCTCACCAGAGACTGGCTTCTCCTTTGCCGTCGGAATCTTCCTGGGTTGGGTTTCCAAGGAATCACAGTTGCTACCAAGAGGCTTTTTGCTTCCGCGTCTCGCGGCGTCTGCAGGGTTCTCCTTGAGAGTGTGCTGGGGAATGAGGGTCTTGCACCCTCTTTGCTGTCTTGAGCTGTTCCCCGAATCATTCCTTACCTCTGGTGTGCTGGAAGCAGGCAGGGTCTGATCTGTCCCTGCTGTTTCTCCCATTGCCGGTGTCTCGCCCGCAGCCGGGTCCGTGGCAGGAGCCTCGAGCTCAGCCGCAACGTGGGCTTGTGGCACAGGCGCGGAGCAGGCCTCACTGCTGGGCACGGGCCTTTCTGCGCTCGTGCCGGGGAGGCAGCGCGCCTGATAGGCATGGAGCATGGCCACCAGCGCAAGCCAGGGATCAAAGGGCCTCTCGGCACCCGGCTTAGGACACAGCTGCAAGTACACCACCTGGCTGTTGGGGAAGGAGAGCCGCAGGCAGTCCTCTAGACCTCCGTACACCGTCAGCTTGACGCACTGTAGCGGCAGCATCCTGTGGGGAAAGCCGGTCAGCAGCCAGTGAAGGTGGCGGGCACCCCGAGTCAGGGGACACCCCGCATCAAGGCACGCTCCGCCTCCTGGGCTGCAGCGCATCGTGGGAGGGGAGGGGAGGACTATGGGAACAAGGAGTACCTGGTGAGCTGCAGCCCCTTGGCTGGGGGAGCCGCAGGGACAGCAATTAAGATGACGTTGGGCATCCCAGTGGCAGGCTCGGTTTCAGCTATGCCCATGGTCACCACCTGTGTGTGCTTAGACACGTCCTTCACTCCTCCCTGGCGGCACACCTGCGTGCATTGGGATCACTTAGCCTTGTCCTCTGCGTGGGACGCTCACCATCCCTGCGGCCAGAGCCCTGCCCTTTGAGCCCGGGCATGCCACTCACCTGGACGAAGTTGCCCTCCCAGATGAAGGCATCCCTCGGGAGGCCAAACTCTCCCTCCTGCAGAAGGCGCTGCAGGGGACCAGCAGGCCTGGCCCCCTTAGCCTGCTGCTGATCCATCCCGCACGGCTTGCTCCTCCAGGAGCCACCCGCACGGTTCGCTTCCTCTGGCCTGGCCAGACGCCTCACTGCTGCGTCCTCACAGTCTCGGGGTAGAGCCTCAGCTCTGCCCGCTCACAGCAGCGTCCCTGCTGGGGACTGACCCCGCTGAACCCTGCAACGGTCTCTTAACCGGGTGATGGCACCTGTGACAATCACAGCCTTTGTGACATCAGTGCCACGCCCAGCACGGCTCACACGCTGGGCCACCACTGTGCCTGCCGAGTGTGGCAGCCATGTCGCACCAGTCCCTCCACACTTAGTTAATTGTCAGTTAAAATGCAATTGCATCTGTCTCCCCGGTAAAGGTAGGAGGTGCCGCTCCATGTTCTCTATTCACAATGTCGGACTGACCTTGGCGCGAGAAGAAGCGGGGTAGGCTTCCTCGGGAGCTGGCCGATGCCCCAAGCCTGTCAGTGATCAGAAGGCACTTGGACGATGCATTTGACAATTTCGTTTAGCTTTTTGCTAGCCGTCTCCTTGTCTGGCAGTTGGACTTGATCAGCCTTCCAGGTCCTTCCAACTGAGCTACACCACTGGGGTCTAGTCCTATCGAGTCTGGTCGTTTCACACCGCTCGTTTCTGAGCACGTGTCTGCCCGCTTGGTTTTCAAACCGGGGGTTTTCTTTTCTGCAGCCCCACCGCACTGGGGATGACAAGCACAGCCTAAAGGGAAGAGAGTGTTGATGAATGGAAAATGAAGAAAAACTCTCAGCACTGAGCTGGTACAGTTTGGTGGAGCAGAGAGTTAACCTTTGTTTTTCTGTGGGCTGCTTTGACTCCCTGGCCCAGCCAGAAGGCCTTCTCAAAGCTCACTTCTCTGGCACTCTATTGGACTATAGCTGCTCAGGGGATATGAGGAAAGCAGCCCTCAAAAGCCTGAGCCTGGATTCTTCAGGGGAGAAATGCTCACTTCTCCCTGAGCTCTTCAGCATAACGCTTGATGTCTCCGGCCATCTCAAAAATGGCTTGTCTTTCACATCAGAGTCACCGCTGCTGAAATGTGCCAGCTGGCACCTCACTGAGCTCATGCCCGCTATGTGTTCTCCAGAAACGTTAAGCAAGCACTAACATATGTCATGTACGGTAGTACGAGTAAGCACTCTTCTTGGGTTAATAATTACAAGGTTGTACACTGGCCTCAACAAGCCTACTGGATGGCCATGGTCCTATGCCCACAAAGGGCACACTGGGAGCGTGGGACTATATTCTAATAGATTTATAGATTCATAGATTCATTAGGTTGGAAAGGACCTACAAGATCATCTAGTCCAACCATCCTCCCACCACCATCCCTACCCACCAAGCTACTAAATCAAATCCCTTAGCACCTCATCTAAACGCTTCTTGAACAGCGCTAGGGACGGTGCCTCAACCACCTCCCTAGGCAGGCCATTCCAGTGCCTGACCACTCTTTCAGAGAAAAATTTTTTCCTCAAATCTAATCTAAATCTTCCCCGGCGCAACTTGTGGCCATTCCCTCTCGTCCTGTCATTAGTTATCTGGGAGAAGAGGCCGACGCCCTCCTCACCACAGCCTCCCTTCAGGAAGTGGTAGAGTGCGATGAGGTCTCCTCTAAGCCTCCTTTTCTCCAGACTGAACAATCCCAGCTCCCTCAGCCGCTCCTCGTAAGACTTGTGCTCCAGACCCCTCACCAGTTTTGTTGCCCTTCTCTGAACACGCTCCAGGGCCTCCATGTCTCTCTTGTAGTGAGGGGCCCAAACCTGAACACAGTACTCGAGTTGCGGCCGCACCAGAGCTGAGGACAGGGGGATGATCACCTCCCTGCTCCTGCTGGCCACACTATTCCTAATACAGGCCAGGATGCCATTGGCCTTCTTGGCCACCTGGGCACACTGCCGGCTCATGGTGAGCCGAGCATCAACCAGCACCCCCAGGTCCTTTTCCTCTATACACTCCTCAAGCCATTCTGCCCCAAGCCTATAGCATTGCATGGGGTTATTGTGGCCAAAGTGCAGGACCCGGCACTTGGCCTTATTGAACCTCATCCCGTTGGCCTCAGCCCAGCTGTTCAGCCTATCCAGATCCCGTTGAAGGGCCTCCCCGCCCTCAGTCAGATCGACACATCCTCCCAACTTGGTGTCATCCACAAACTTAACTGAGGGTACACTCAATCCCCTCATCCAGGTCATCAATAAAGATATTACACAAGATGGGCCGCTTGTGACGGGACTTAACTCCATTAACCACTACCCGCTGGGCATGGCCCTCTGGCCAATTCTCAATCCAAAGAAGAGTGCACCTGTCCACACCACGGGCTGCCAGTTTCCCCAGGAGAATACTGTGGGAGAGCGTGTCAAAGGCTTTGCTGAAGTCCAGGTAGACTCCACATCAGCAGCCTTTCCCTCATCTACCAGTCTGGTCACCCAGTCGTAGAAGGAGATGAGGTTGGACAAGCACGACCTGCCCTTTGTGAACCCGTGCTGGTTGGGTCTGATCCCCTGATTGCCATGCACGTGCCGTGGGATCTCCCTCAAGATCAATTGCTCCATAACTTTCCCTGATACCGAGGTCGGGCTGACAGGCCTGTAGTTCCCCGGATCTTCCTTACGGCCCTTCTTGTAGATGGGAGTCACATTGGCAAGCCTCCAATCTTGTGGGACCTCTCCGGATGACCAGGAATGCTGGTAGATGGCAGAAAGCGGCTTGGCAGTCACCTCTGCCAGCTCCCTCAGCACCCTTGGGTGGATCCCATCTGGTCCCATGGACTTGTGGCAGTTCAGATGGAGTAGCCTGTCCCATCTTCCAGAGGACAGAGGACAGAGACTCTCTTTTTCTCCCGGAGTCTCAACAGGAGATCCCGGTTCATCCACACTGGCCTTCTTCCCCTCCGGCTCGACTGACGGGACTCAGGGACAGCCTGCAGCTGTGCCTTCAAGATTTCCATCTTGAGGAGGACCCAGGCTTCTTGGACCCCTTTACCCCTCAGGAGCGAGTCCCAAGGGACCCTTGCAACAAGCATCCTGAACACGTCAAAGTCTGCCCTCCGGAAGTCCAAGGTAGCAGTTTTGCTAGTCACCCTCTTGACGTCACCAAGAATAGCAAACTCTACCATTTCATGGTAATAATAATAATAACAGGGGCTTAACTCTCTCAATTGTGGTGATCCATGGTAATAAAACATACTCAGAAAAAGAAGGGCAGGGATAATATTGACTGACTTCACCGACTTCTGGGAGAAGCAGGGCAAAAGATGAAGGTGGGATGTAGGATGATAAACGGATCCTTCCACGAGAAAGTATCCCAGTGTTTTTTTTTTCCTAAAACCACCATGGGACAGTAATAGCAAGCTTTGCACCGCTGGGTGGTGTGAGAAGCAGGAATGATGCTTGGCTCAAAGCTTGTTCAGAGGCAGCCATCGGAGACATGAGAAGCTGGACAATGCTTGGCTCGAGTCCTGTTCAATGGCAGCCATGTATGGTACAACCTGCCCAACAAGTTTTTCAAGTTAATGGTTGACTGCTCTGAGCGTAGTGGTAAGAGGACAGATGGGTTGTTCCTCCTGATGAAAAAAGATACGGGTACCCTGACAGCTGCCGTCATCGTGATGGACAGGACTTGATACTCCTGAGTTGGGGTAGCCAAACTGCAAGAGTTCTGAGCAAGAACGGGTACACACTCTGACGAACTGCAGCCGTGTTAAGTCAACAAGACGTCACTGAGCAACTTGCCGCCTTCCCATGGACCAATGAGGCAGCGCCGGATTACCTGGTGGTGACTATCCCTGCTCTGTAAACTGTTTGCTACAATTTCTTTCTTTACTGTTGCTAACTTCCCCATCTTTCCCACATCCCTTAGGAGATTTAGAACATGTAATGCTGATTATGTTCTGATTTAAGATTTACTACTTGTTCATACTGAGATAAATCATACAAGGGTAAAGAAATTGTTATTCTTAATAACCAGCATATGTATTAGCATATGGAGACTAGCAAGATAGTTAGTTAATACTATCGATCAATCATCAGGTCGGTTTAGTAAGATAAGATACTTTTCTTATACTAGAAGTGTTTCATATTCTGGTTCAAAAACGCAAAAGGGTAAAAAGAAAGAGAGGGGGAATTGTGAGAAGTAAATTGTGTTTTTGCAGTAGAAATTTCCAGTACTTCTGCATGTAGCATGGGTAAGTTGTCGAACAGAGTGAAGTTGAAACTGGGGCATTCCAACCTAGGTAAAGTTAGCGTGGGCATTCCATTAGCATGGAAAGGTAATTATATAGGGTAGGTGAAAGCCTGGTACGGGATGGGACTAGTGAATAATTATGGAAGGTACTGTCCTCCTACCATTGTAAAAAGAACAGAACATATGGGAATATGGGGAGTTTGGTAACAGAAATTGTATGGAAATATAATGTGGCAATTGCGTCTGAAGACTGAAAGCCTGAGATGCTCAGCCAAGGAGTGCCAGGACAGATTTAACAGCGTCAGACCCAGGGTATTTTACCGACAAGTTGCGCAGTTTCTCCCATGTCAGCTGGAGGTGTGTGCCCATTATTGCAATATTGAATAAAATTGCTGCTAGCACTGAGAACTTTGCCTAACCCAAAATTCTTGACTTAAAGCGTTTCTAACAGGCCCATGATCTGGAGAAAGTAAGGAGTACACCCAAAATATGTCAGAAGCTTTCAAAAACAGCACCAGAAAGGTACTCCAGTACACTAGTGACAACATTCAGTAGATATGAGGACCAAGACAGAAAACCCCACAGTTTTTGAACCGATTCTTACACTTCAGAACTATGAACAAAAATTTCTGCCATCACACACTTCCATTTCATGGAATCATAGAATCACTGGGGGCTGGAAGGGACCTCAAGAGATCATCAGAGTCCAACCCCCCTGCCAAAGCAGGTTCCCTACACCAGGTCACACAGGTAGGCATCCAGGCGGGTCTTGAATATCTGCAGAGAAGGAGATTCCACAACCTCCCTGGGCAGCCTGTGCCAGTGCTCCGTCACCCTCACCGTAAAGAAGTTCTTGCGCACATTTGTGCGGAACCTCCTGTGCTGCAGTTTCTGTCCGTTTCCCCTTGTCCTGTCTCCACACACTGCTGAAAAGAGTCTGGCCTCACCACTTTGTCCCCCACACCTCAGATATTTATAAACCTGGATCAGGTCCCCTCTCAGTCTTAACTTCTCTCAAGGCTAAAGAGACCCTGTTCACTTCACCTTTCTTCATAGAGGAGATCCTCCAGGCCCCTCCCCATCTTTGTGGCCTTGCGCTGGACTCTTTCCAAGAGATCCTGTCTTTTTTATACTGGGGAGCCCAGAACTGGACACAGTACTCCAGATCACGCCTTGTACGCAGCATCCCAACCGCCTGATTTACAGCTTTCTTCATTTTGTGTAACACTTTGTAACTGCATTGAAAGGCTCATTTAGGTTATCACAACTTAGTCAAGGCTTCAATAGTTAACATGCTGAATGCAAGAAAAGAAAACAGAATAAACTACTAAGGTCAGCTCTCTCTAAAAATACTTACCGTCATAAATATCAGTTGCCACAAAAGTATCAACATTTCTGTCTCCCGCCCCCTTCAAATTATCGTCAAGAGGGAAAAAGTTCGGTTTGTCTTCCAGATCTACTGAAACAGGATCCGAAAGATCCTCTGGCTCCCCTTCGTCCTCATCTTCAACCAAGTTACACGCAGGCTGCGGAGTCGCAGCAGTCGGCGGCGCGGCGATCCTCGGGGGCGGAACACAGGGCGGGAGGGCGGCACCGGCGCGGCTTGCGGCGGGGGGCGGCGCGTTGAGCGGCAGCTTGCGGCCGAGGAGGGGGGGGGGGGAAAGGCGGGGTTGCGGCAGGGGACGTCGAGTTCCCTGCTCCCCGGGCGGGAGTGAGGTTGGAATCGCGGATCGAGGCCCGGCAGGAGCTGCTTCCCGTGCCGAGGGGCGGCAGCGGGGGTGGAGCGGGGGGGCCGTGGGGAACAGTCGGAAGAATTTGCCCTTCCTTGTCGAGTTTGAGCGCTTCCGAAACTTGGCGCCACACGGGGAAAAGTTTGGCAGCCATTTTGTCTTTAGTAGCAGCCTCCCAGTGTGCTAAGCCAATTTTGTCCCAAAGCTCCTCATCAAAAGAAAACCCAGTTATCGGAAACTCGGGGCATCAAGCGTTATGCTGAAGAGCTCAAGGAGAAGTGAGCATTTCTCTCCTGCAGATTCCAGGCTCAGGCTTTTGAGGGCTGCTTTCCTCATATCCCTTGAGCAGCTACAGAAGCAATACGACTGCTGCCGAGAAGATCATACACCCCACTGCTCTAAGCAAAAGAGTAGGCGAGGGAGGCAGAAGCGAACAAAGGTGGGGCTATGAGAATGACCTCTGAGGTGAAATCACCTTGGCCTTTGTCTCCTAATCTGGAAGGTCTCACAAAGCTATACTAAAAGTGCTCACTGTATTAATTTAAATAGGCAAAGAAAAAAAAAAAGGAAAAGGGCGGAAGGGGGGTAAGAAGTAACTGAGGGTATTTATTCTGGAAAATGAGCGCACCAACAATAACAATATTATTGTTAACGGCAACAATGGTAAGAATGGACAGCAACCCCCACCAACTAGATAGAAAGTTCACTTCACTGAGAATAGCCGTGGATGAGGATCTGGACCACACTGAATAATCAATAACTGCTCTGGAAAAATCCTTAACATTCTTATCAGAGGTGGTCCCACAGAACAGACGAGGATTAGATCTTGTATTCTTCCAACAAGGCGGGGCTATGTGCAGTAATGAAGGAGGAGTGTTGTTCCTATGCTGATCATACAAAGGTAGTTAAGAGACACTATGGCTAAACTACAAGAAAAGCTTGATAAAAGGAAACGAGAAAGAGGAACCCAGCAAAATCGGTACGAATCGTGTTTCAACTATTCCATTTAGCTCATGACTTTATTATACACTATAGATGGCCCCCTAGTCCTACTAATCCTAATGTTGACTTTTGGTCCCTATATACCGAATAAGATAACTGGAGCAGTGAAAAACCGCCTGGGGGCAGTGTATCTAATAGTATTCAGAAAACAATATGAACAATTAAAAGGGAAAGATGAACATGTTTTAGCTAAAGATGCAGTGACACGGTGTGATGAACCAGATGAGAAAAAGGGGGGATTGTGGTAAAAATAAATTCTGTACTTGTAAATCAAACCGACTCGAGATAGATATGTCAGTGTTTTTCTGAGAACGATGTAGTTTGTAGAAGTCTCAATATAGATATATAAATGTTTTGTCTGGAAACTTTGTAGTTTGTGCAAGTTGGAGCCACGGTGTTTAGTTCAAACGTCCTGAACAATGGACAACAGGTAACAGTGACCTTCTAAGAAACTGAAAAAAAATAAGTGAAAATCTCCGCTTACGTGTGCATGATCAGAGCTGAGGAAGACTATGGCCTTCATCACCTCAACCACCAGGAGGCAAAGAATGACCCACTAGTAACAGCAGGCGCAGCCACGGAAAGAGAAGAAATGAATGCGGAACTAAGGATGGGGTACTAATGCCAGAAAATGCAAAAGCTGTTCAGCGTCAGTGAACAGGGAGGGCCTGGGTGGCGTGCAGGAGGTGTGGGAGAGCAGGAATGCAGTGGTTGGTTTGGCTGGGTGCGTTTTGTTCTGTTCTGTTTGATGGTAAGTCGTAATGGTTCTTTTACAGGTTAAAGCTTGAAGCGCTTACTGACAAAGATCCTGGAGTTCCAGACTTACTTGCTGGTTATGAGGAAAACCCTGCTGAGATGCACGCTGCAGAGGTGGCTGTACAGGTGGAGGAAAACAGAACAAATGAGAATGACTGGGATGGATTGCCCCCTGCATCCAGCCAGCACAGTGGAAGTGAAACACCTTGCAGTCAGCCTCAGCCTGTCGCTGCTCAGGTAGCTATGGAGGAAGATGAATTAAACATAGAGGAATATGACAGTGACTAAGTTCAGCAAAATATCAACCACTTAGCTGAGAGATTACTATGCACCAAAGGCCTTTGCTAAAATGAGTATAGTATGCCCAACAGACTTAGGTGGGCCAGGAGGACAAGTCTAAACATACTGTGCCAGCATCAAGACGCATTTCTTCAGCTTCCTCATAGCTTTGCAGGATCAGACCTGATGGGAATTCTAAATCACAGGCTATTCCCTGCCTGTTCTGAGCCATGAAACTACACTGAGACAAAGAGAGAATAAATTAAGTAGTTTGAGACTGTAGCGATTCAGAGCCACTCTTACGTTGTTTGTTTTGTTTTGCTTTGTTTTGTTTTTTAACACATCTCCATTTATTTTGGAATTGTACCACATGATCCTGTTTACGCATCTGGTAGATTATCAGCGTTTGACAGTTTTTCTGAAATGTGTATCTTCAGACAAATTGCTGTTTGGAAGTTTGAACCTTCTGAAAGAGGAGATTTAAGGGGATATGTAAAAACTTTATCTTGTATTGATGATGTAAATAAAACTACTGTAATAGCAGTGTTCTGTAATCTGCTACAGATATTTTAATCTGTTTATAAATAGAACAGATGATGTACAACAGTTAACTTTGGATTCATTTTTGACAATTTTTGATAATTTATTAAGGTGAAAATACAGCAGTTAAGCAGAAGTCCTTGTTCTTTTTTTTTTTATTCTGAAGGAAGTGAATGATGTCATGTAGTTTTCTTCAAATTACAGTTAGGTTGGAAGAAAGATTAATCGTATGTTTAGTTACTGGGACTCAGAGGTGTTTTGTCCTTATCTGAAGAGTCTGTTAAATACTTACTGTTTGTGTCCCTGTGTGAAGTCATAAATCCATTAGCGTGACTGGGATTATTTCATGAAAATAATATCTGACACCACTGTGATTAGTGTTACCGCACAAATAAGAAAGCAGGGACCAAACAACATATTTTGAATGTGTGGTATGTTTGTATTCTGTATTGCTAGCACACAAAGTTTATAAAAAACCCAGAACATTTATCCACCATGGATTTAGAATTAATGCTGGTATTGAATGCTGCAGCTTTGTCTTCTGTGAAAGAGCAGGTGTAGTCTTCAAGATTATTGTAAGTTCCTCATCTTCAAAATTAAACATCTTCAGTTCTATTACAGCTCTGCGCTTACATTTCCCTGTGTGGGATGCTTTGGAGAGGGTGGTAGCTGATTAGTTTAGGTGAAGACTCGGTCTGTCCAGGTGTCCTGTAGCTGTGTGTCACCAAAAGGCCATCTGGACCCTCCTGTGCTCATTGGGGGAGTATTGAAGAATGGTAACGGGTGCTCTGCTTATTTTCACAAGCAAAAATCTGAGCTACTTCAAGATTTTTAAGTTTTGCCATTGGTTTATGGGCCGGTTCACCTCAGGTCCATGACTAATGGAGCAGTGGGCTACCCAGGACAGGACTATTCACGCCTGACCGATCTGGGGTAAAGATACGTGTTCAGAAATATGGAATACCAGGAAATGATGAAGCCGACACACTGGCCAAAGTTAGATGGACTGAGAATTCACCATCTGAGAACATCGCCTGCTGGTTACACCAAAAGCTGCGTTATGCTGGACAGAAGACCAGAATGCCCCAAGCCTGTCAGTGTTCATTAGATTCAGAAATGAATGCGGAAGTAAGAGACAATAAAAAGAGGGGATGGGAGGCCCCCCATTGTGTGCCTTTGGTGGAGATTCCCAGTGGCCCAGAGCTGTCTGGCTTGTTTATTGCTTGCTAAATAAATTCCTAACTATGGGCAACGATTGGTGTGCATCGTTCTCTTCACACCAATGACAGTCTGGTGCAAAAACACCAAGGAGTAAAAAGAAAAAAAGGGGGAATTGTGAGAAGCAGATTGTGTTTTCAAAGTGGAAATTTCCATCATTTCTGTATGTAGCATAGGATAAGTTGCTGTCAGCGGATTGCGGGCCAGTTTGACTCGGTACAGGGATGACTGAGGCAGGGGATCCACAGTGATAACGATAAATCCATTCAGTGCCGTGATCCTTTGAACATCCAGATCAGTACCGGCAACCGAGGTGCCACAAGGCGCTGCGTTTCAGTACCGATTACTTTGGAAGCAGCTCGAACCCCCTCATATACGGCTAAGATCTCCTTCTCAGTTGGAGTGTAGCGCTCCTCAGACCCCCTGTACACCGGACTCCAGAATCCAAGGGCTCGACCTCTGGTCTCTCCAGAAGCTCTTTGCCACAAACTCCAAGCGGGACCTTCCTTTCCAGCAGCAGTGTAGGAAATGCTCTTTTCATCCTGTTCCATCCTCACTGGCCCCAGGGCCACGGCACGGGCTATCTCCTACTTGATTTGCTCAAAGGCCTGCTGCTGTTCAGGGCCCCTTACAAAATCGTTCTTCTCCCGCGTCACCTGATCAAGGGAGCTCACAAAGAGGCTGTAGTTTGCAACATGCACTCTCTCTCCAAAAGCCCGCTACACCCAGAAAAGCTCGACTCTCTGTCTTTCTAGTAGGTGGAGACACGGCAGTAATTTTGTCAGTGACATCTGTTGGAATGTGACGACGTCCATCTTGCTTGCCACTGTATACCTAGGAAGTGAATTTCTTGTGCAGGCCCTTTCTCTTTGTTTTGCTTAATAGCAGAGCCAGCTCGCAGGAGAATTTGGATTATCTGCTCTCCTTTCTCAGGGACTTCCTCTGCTGTATTGCCCCATACAACAATTTGGATTATCTGCTCTCCTTTCTCAGAGACTTCCTCTGCTGTATTGCCCCATACAACAAAGTCATCAATGTACTGCAGGTGCTCGGGATCATCACCCTGCTCCCATACAGTTTGGATCAACCCGTGGCAAATGGTTGGGCTGTGTTTCCACCGCCGGAGCAAACGGTTCCACGTGTATTGAACGCCCCTCCACGTGAAGGCAAACTGCGGCCTGCATTCTGTGTCGAAGAGAATTGAAAAGAAGGCACTGGCAGTGTCAACGGTGGCACACCTCTTGGCTGCTTTCGACTCCAGTTGATATTGCAGCTCTCACAGATCTGGCACAGTAGCACTCAGTGAGGGCGTGACTCCACTCAGGCCACAGTAATCTACTGTCAGCCTCCAACCTCCACAGGCTTTACGCACTGGCCATATGGGGCTGTTAAAAGGTGAATGGGTTTTGCTGATCACTCCCTGGCGCTCTCTAGCTGACGAATCAAGTTATATGGATGGGGAGCAAGGAATCCCTGTTGGTGCGATACTGCCATCTGTGCACCGTCGTGGTAGCAATTGGTACCTGTTGCTCCTCCGCTTGTCGCAACCGCACAACCGATGGATCTTCTGACAGGCCAGGCACAACAGACAGCTGCTTATTGTTGCCTGTGTCCACAGCAGCTATTCCAAATTCTGTTTCTGCGTGTAGCATAGGATAAGTTGCCAAACAGAGTAAAGTTGAGAGTGGGGCATTCCAACCTAGCACAACCTTGACGTTGGCACGGACACGAGGTAAGGTAATGATATACGGTAGGCGAAAGCCTGGCACGGGATGGGACTAGTGAATAATTATGGAAGGTATTGTCCTCCTACAGAGGACAGAACACACCTGAATATGGGGGGACTGGTAACAGACATTGTATGGAATCGTAACGTAGCAATCGCATCGGAAGACTGAGAGCCTGAGATGCTCAGCCAACGAGTGCCAAGACAGGTTTGCCTGCATCAGATCCAGATGGATTTCACTGATGAGCTGCGCAACTTCTCCCTTGTCCCTGGGGATGTGCGCCCCGTACTGCAGTAATGAATACAATTGCTGCCGGCACTGAGATCTTTGCCTAACCTGAAATTCATGACTTAGCGTGTTTATAACAGTCTCCGCTATCATGACTGCCAGCATGGACAAAATGCTCCCAGCAACACCGGCCGGCGGCAGGCAAGTGCTGCGGCTCCAGACTGCCCCATCACACCTGCTTCCTTCACACAGACACGTACGACTTACGTGCAGTGTCACTGTGCATGAGTGTGAGCAGCGCAGTGCCCCTCGGCCTCTCGTAATCCTTTTCCCGAGACTGAGAGCGACGAATCCAAGCAAGACACTCTTCTTGCCCGCTCTGTGGAGGCTCCTCTCAGCGAGCAGTACGTGCCTCAGGAGTCTTCTTGGGAGCCCGGCAACCTCTCCTCCAGAATGCCAATTTTCTGCCAACGTGCCATCCTGCAGAGAGAAGAGGAGCGCATGAAGGGAGGATGCAGCACGGCTCCAGAGCATGGGGCCCGACTCCAGGCACGGAGCCGGGCGGCTCTGGGAAGAGGACACAGGCTCCAGAGGACGGGATCTCACCAGAGACTGGCTTCTCCTTTGCCGTCGGAATCTTCCTGGGTTGGGTTTCCAAGGAATCACAGTTGCTACCAAGAGGCTTTTTGCTTCCGCGTCTCGCGGCGTCTGCAGGGTTCTCCTTGAGAGTGTGCTGGGGAATGAGGGTCTTGCACCCTCTTTGCTGTCTTGAGCTGTTCCCCGAATCATTCCTTACCTCTGGTGTGCTGGAAGCAGGCAGGGTCTGATCTGTCCCTGCTGTTTCTCCCATTGCCGGTGTCTCGCCCGCAGCCGGGTCCGTGGCAGGAGCCTCGAGCTCAGCCGCAACGTGGGCTTGTGGCACAGGCGCGGAGCAGGCCTCACTGCTGGGCACGGGCCTTTCTGCGCTCGTGCCGGGGAGGCAGCGCGCCTGATAGGCATGGAGCATGGCCACCAGCGCAAGCCAGGGATCAAAGGGCCTCTCGGCACCCGGCTTAGGACACAGCTGCAAGTACACCACCTGGCTGTTGGGGAAGGAGAGCCGCAGGCAGTCCTCTAGACCTCCGTACACCGTCAGCTTGACGCACTGTAGCGGCAGCATCCTGTGGGGAAAGCCGGTCAGCAGCCAGTGAAGGTGGCGGGCACCCCGAGTCAGGGGACACCCCGCATCAAGGCACGCTCCGCCTCCTGGGCTGCAGCGCATCGTGGGAGGGGAGGGGAGGACTATGGGAACAAGGAGTACCTGGTGAGCTGCAGCCCCTTGGCTGGGGGAGCCGCAGGGACAGCAATTAAGATGACGTTGGGCATCCCAGTGGCAGGGTCGGTTTCAGCTATGCCCATGGTCACCACCTGTGTGTGCTTAGACACGTCCTTCACTCCTCCCTGGCGGCACACCTGCGTGCATTGGGATCACTTAGCCTTGTCCTCTGCGTGGGACGCTCACCATCCCTGCGGCCAGAGCCCTGCCCTTTGAGCCCGGGCATGCCACTCACCTGGACGAAGTTGCCCTCCCAGATGAAGGCATCCCTCGGGAGGCCAAACTCTCCCTCCTGCAGAAGGCGCTGCAGGGGACCAGCAGGCCTGGCCCCCTTAGCCTGCTGCTGATCCATCCCGCACGGCTTGCTCCTCCAGGAGCCACCCGCACGGTTCGCTTCCTCTGGCCTGGCCAGACGCCTCACTGCTGCGTCCTCACAGTCTCGGGGTAGAGCCTCAGCTCTGCCCGCTCACAGCAGCGTCCCTGCTGGGGACTGACCCCGCTGAACCCTGCAACGGTCTCTTAACCGGGTGATGGCACCTGTGACAATCACAGCCTTTGTGACATCAGTGCCACGCCCAGCACGGCTCACACGCTGGGCCACCACTGTGCCTGCCGAGTGTGGCAGCCATGTCGCACCAGTCCCTCCACACTTAGTTAATTGTCAGTTAAAATGCAATTGCATCTGTCTCCCCGGTAAAGGTAGGAGGTGCCGCTCCATGTTCTCTATTCACAATGTCGGACTGACCTTGGCGCGAGAAGAAGCGGGGTAGGCTTCCTCGGGAGCTGGCCGATGCCCCAAGCCTGTCAGTGATCAGAAGGCACTTGGACGATGCATTTGACAATTTCGTTTAGCTTTTTGCTAGCCGTCTCCTTGTCTGGCAGTTGGACTTGATCAGCCTTCCAGGTCCTTCCAACTGAGCTACACCACTGGGGTCTAGTCCTATCGAGTCTGGTCGTTTCACACCGCTCGTTTCTGAGCACGTGTCTGCCCGCTTGGTTTTCAAACCGGGGGTTTTCTTTTCTGCAGCCCCACCGCACTGGGGATGACAAGCACAGCCTAAAGGGAAGAGAGTGTTGATGAATGGAAAATGAAGAAAAACTCTCAGCACTGAGCTGGTACAGTTTGGTGGAGCAGAGAGTTAACCTTTGTTTTTCTGTGGGCTGCTTTGACTCCCTGGCCCAGCCAGAAGGCCTTCTCAAAGCTCACTTCTCTGGCACTCTATTGGACTATAGCTGCTCAGGGGATATGAGGAAAGCAGCCCTCAAAAGCCTGAGCCTGGATTCTTCAGGGGAGAAATGCTCACTTCTCCCTGAGCTCTTCAGCATAACGCTTGATGTCTCCGGCCATCTCAAAAATGGCTTGTCTTTCACATCAGAGTCACCGCTGCTGAAATGTGCCAGCTGGCACCTCACTGAGCTCATGCCCGCTATGTGTTCTCCAGAAACGTTAAGCAAGCACTAACATATGTCATGTACGGTAGTACGAGTAAGCACTCTTCTTGGGTTAATAATTACAAGGTTGTACACTGGCCTCAACAAGCCTACTGGATGGCCATGGTCCTATGCCCACAAAGGGCACACTGGGAGCGTGGGACTATATTCTAATAGATTTATAGATTCATAGATTCATTAGGTTGGAAAGGACCTACAAGATCATCTAGTCCAACCATCCTCCCACCACCATCCCTACCCACCAAGCTACTAAATCAAATCCCTTAGCACCTCATCTAAACGCTTCTTGAACAGCGCTAGGGACGGTGCCTCAACCACCTCCCTAGGCAGGCCATTCCAGTGCCTGACCACTCTTTCAGAGAAAAATTTTTTCCTCAAATCTAATCTAAATCTTCCCCGGCGCAACTTGTGGCCATTCCCTCTCGTCCTGTCATTAGTTATCTGGGAGAAGAGGCCGACGCCCTCCTCACCACAGCCTCCCTTCAGGAAGTGGTAGAGTGCGATGAGGTCTCCTCTAAGCCTCCTTTTCTCCAGACTGAACAATCCCAGCTCCCTCAGCCGCTCCTCGTAAGACTTGTGCTCCAGACCCCTCACCAGTTTTGTTGCCCTTCTCTGAACACGCTCCAGGGCCTCCATGTCTCTCTTGTAGTGAGGGGCCCAAACCTGAACACAGTACTCGAGTTGCGGCCGCACCAGAGCTGAGGACAGGGGGATGATCACCTCCCTGCTCCTGCTGGCCACACTATTCCTAATACAGGCCAGGATGCCATTGGCCTTCTTGGCCACCTGGGCACACTGCCGGCTCATGGTGAGCCGAGCATCAACCAGCACCCCCAGGTCCTTTTCCTCTATACACTCCTCAAGCCATTCTGCCCCAAGCCTATAGCATTGCATGGGGTTATTGTGGCCAAAGTGCAGGACCCGGCACTTGGCCTTATTGAACCTCATCCCGTTGGCCTCAGCCCAGCTGTTCAGCCTATCCAGATCCCGTTGAAGGGCCTCCCCGCCCTCAGTCAGATCGACACATCCTCCCAACTTGGTGTCATCCACAAACTTAACTGAGGGTACACTCAATCCCCTCATCCAGGTCATCAATAAAGATATTACACAAGATGGGCCGCTTGTGACGGGACTTAACTCCATTAACCACTACCCGCTGGGCATGGCCCTCTGGCCAATTCTCAATCCAAAGAAGAGTGCACCTGTCCACACCACGGGCTGCCAGTTTCCCCAGGAGAATACTGTGGGAGAGCGTGTCAAAGGCTTTGCTGAAGTCCAGGTAGACTCCACATCAGCAGCCTTTCCCTCATCTACCAGTCTGGTCACCCAGTCGTAGAAGGAGATGAGGTTGGACAAGCACGACCTGCCCTTTGTGAACCCGTGCTGGTTGGGTCTGATCCCCTGATTGCCATGCACGTGCCGTGGGATCTCCCTCAAGATCAATTGCTCCATAACTTTCCCTGATACCGAGGTCGGGCTGACAGGCCTGTAGTTCCCCGGATCTTCCTTACGGCCCTTCTTGTAGATGGGAGTCACATTGGCAAGCCTCCAATCTTGTGGGACCTCTCCGGATGACCAGGAATGCTGGTAGATGGCAGAAAGCGGCTTGGCAATCACCTCTGCCAGCTCCCTCAGCACCCTTGGGTGGATCCCATCTGGTCCCATGGACTTGTGGCAGTTCAGATGGAGTAGCCTGTCCCATCTTCCAGAGGACAGAGGACAGAGACTCTCTTTTTCTCCCGGAGTCTCAACAGGAGATCCCGGTTCATCCACACTGGCCTTCTTCCCCTCCGGCTCGACTGACGGGACTCAGGGACAGCCTGCAGCTGTGCCTTCAAGATTTCCATCTTGAGGAGGACCCAGGCTTCTTGGACCCCTTTACCCCTCAGGAGCGAGTCCCAAGGGACCCTTGCAACAAGCATCCTGAACACGTCAAAGTCTGCCCTCCGGAAGTCCAAGGTAGCAGTTTTGCTAGTCACCCTCTTGACGTCACCAAGAATAGCAAACTCTACCATTTCATGGTAATAATAATAATAACAGGGGCTTAACTCTCTCAATTGTGGTGATCCATGGTAATAAAACATACTCAGAAAAAGAAGGGCAGGGATAATATTGACTGACTTCACCGACTTCTGGGAGAAGCAGGGCAAAAGATGAAGGTGGGATGTAGGATGATAAACGGATCCTTCCACGAGAAAGTATCCCAGTGTTTTTTTTTTCCTAAAACCACCATGGGACAGTAATAGCAAGCTTTGCACCGCTGGGTGGTGTGAGAAGCAGGAATGATGCTTGGCTCAAAGCTTGTTCAGAGGCAGCCATCGGAGACATGAGAAGCTGGACAATGCTTGGCTCGAGTCCTGTTCAATGGCAGCCATGTATGGTACAACCTGCCCAACAAGTTTTTCAAGTTAATGGTTGACTGCTCTGAGCGTAGTGGTAAGAGGACAGATGGGTTGTTCCTCCTGATGAAAAAAGATACGGGTACCCTGACAGCTGCCGTCATCGTGATGGACAGGACTTGATACTCCTGAGTTGGGGTAGCCAAACTGCAAGAGTTCTGAGCAAGAACGGGTACACACTCTGACGAACTGCAGCCGTGTTAAGTCAACAAGACGTCACTGAGCAACTTGCCGCCTTCCCATGGACCAATGAGGCAGCGCCGGATTACCTGGTGGTGACTATCCCTGCTCTGTAAACTGTTTGCTACAATTTCTTTCTTTACTGTTGCTAACTTCCCCATCTTTCCCACATCCCTTAGGAGATTTAGAACATGTAATGCTGATTATGTTCTGATTTAAGATTTACTACTTGTTCATACTGAGATAAATCATACAAGGGTAAAGAAATTGTTATTCTTAATAACCAGCATATGTATTAGCATATGGAGACTAGCAAGATAGTTAGTTAATACTATCGATCAATCATCAGGTCGGTTTAGTAAGATAAGATACTTTTCTTATACTGGAAGTGTTTCATATTCTGGTTCAAAAACGCAAAAGGGTAAAAAGAAAGAGAGGGGGAATTGTGAGAAGTAAATTGTGTTTTTGCAGTAGAAATTTCCAGTACTTCTGCATGTAGCATGGGTAAGTTGTCGAACAGAGTGAAGTTGAAACTGGGGCATTCCAACCTAGGTAAAGTTAGCGTGGGCATTCCATTAGCATGGAAAGGTAATTATATAGGGTAGGTGAAAGCCTGGTACGGGATGGGACTAGTGAATAATTATGGAAGGTACTGTCCTCCTACCATTGTAAAAAGAACAGAACATATGGGAATATGGGGAGTTTGGTAACAGAAATTGTATGGAAATATAATGTGGCAATTGCGTCTGAAGACTGAAAGCCTGAGATGCTCAGCCAAGGAGTGCCAGGACAGATTTAACAGCGTCAGACCCAGGGTATTTTACCGACAAGTTGCGCAGTTTCTCCCATGTCAGCTGGAGGTGTGTGCCCATTATTGCAATATTGAATAAAATTGCTGCTAGCACTGAGAACTTTGCCTAACCCAAAATTCTTGACTTAAAGCGTTTCTAACAGGCCCGTGATCTGGAGAAAGTAAGGAGTACACCCAAAATATGTCAGAAGCTTTCAAAAACAGCACCAGAAAGGTACTCCAGTACACTAGTGACAACATTCAGTAGATATGAGGACCAAGACAGAAAACCCCACAGTTTTTGAACCGATTCTTACACTTCAGAACTATGAACAAAAATTTCTGCCATCACACACTTCCATTTCATGGAATCATAGAATCACTGGGGGCTGGAAGGGACCTCAAGAGATCATCAGAGTCCAACCCCCCTGCCAAAGCAGGTTCCCTACACCAGGTCACACAGGTAGGCATCCAGGCGGGTCTTGAATATCTGCAGAGAAGGAGATTCCACAACCTCCCTGGGCAGCCTGTGCCAGTGCTCCGTCACCCTCACCGTAAAGAAGTTCTTGCGCACATTCGTGCGGAACCTCCTGTGCTGCAGTTTCTGTCCGTTTCCCCTTGTCCTGTCTCCACACACTGCTGAAAAGAGTCTGGCCTCACCACTTTGTCCCCCACACCTCAGATATTTATAAACCTGGATCAGGTCCCCTCTCAGTCTTAACTTTTCTCAAGGCTAAAGAGACCCTGTTCACTTCACCTTTCTTCATAGAGGAGATCCTCCAGGCCCTTCCCCATCTTTGTGGCCTTGCGCTGGACTCTTTCCAAGAGATCCTGTCTTTTTTATACTGGGGAGCCCAGAACTGGACACAGTACTCCAGATCACGCCTTGTACGCAGCATCCCAACCGCCTGATTTACAGCTTTCTTCATTTTGTGTAACACTTTGTAACTGCATTGAAAGGCTCATTTAGGTTATCACAACTTAGTCAAGGCTTCAATAGTTAACATGCTGAATGCAAGAAAAGAAAACAGAATAAACTACTAAGGTCAGCTCGTGTTTCAACTATTCCATTTAGCTCATGACTTTATTATACACTATAGATGGCCCCCTAGTCCTACTAATCCTAATGTTGACTTTTGGTCCCTATATACCGAATAAGATAACTGGAGCAGTGAAAAACCGCCTGGGGGCAGTGTATCTAATAGTATTCAGAAAACAATATGAACAATTAAAAGGGAAAGATGAACATGTTTTAGCTAAAGATGCAGTGACACGGTGTGATGAACCAGATGAGAAAAAGGGGGGATTGTGGTAAAAATAAATTCTGTACTTGTAAATCAAACCGACTCAAGATAGATATGTCAGTGTTTTTCTGAGAACGATGTAGTTTGTAGAAGTCTCAATATAGATATATAAATGTTTTGTCTGGAAACTTTGTAGTTTGTGCAAGTTGGAGCCACGGTGTTTAGTTCAAACGTCCTGAACAATGGACAACAGGTAACAGTGACCTTCTAAGAAACTGAAAAAAAAATAAGTGAAAATCTCCGCTTACGTGTGCATGATCAGAGCTGAGGAAGACTATGGCCTTCATCACCTCAACCACCAGGAGGCAAAGAATGACCCACTAGTAACAGCAGGCGCAGCCACGGAAAGAGAAGAAATGAATGCGGAACTAAGGATGGGGTACTAATGCCAGAAAATGCAAAAGCTGTTCAGCGTCAGTGAACAAGGAGGGCTTGGGTGGCGTGCAGGAGGTGTGGGAGAGCAGGAATGCAGTGGTTGGTTTGGCTGGGTGCGTTTTGTTCTGTTCTGTTTGATGGTAAGTCGTAATGGTTCTTTTACAGGTTAAAGCTTGAAGCGCTTACTGACAAAGATCCTGGAGTTCCAGACTTACTTGCTGGTTATGAGGAAAACCCTGCTGAGATGCACGCTGCAGAGGTGGCTGTACAGGTGGAGGAAAACAGAACAAATGAGAATGACTGGGATGGATTGCCCCCTGCATCCAGCCAGCACAGTGGAAGTGAAACACCTTGCAGTCAGCCTCAGCCTGTCGCTGCTCAGGTAGCTATGGAGGAAGATGAATTAAACATAGAGGAATATGACAGTGACTAAGTTCAGCAAAATATCAACCACTTAGCTGAGAGATTACTATGCACCAAAGGCCTTTGCTAAAATGAGTATAGTATGCCCAACAGACTTAGGTGGGCCAGGAGGACAAGTCTAAACATACTGTGCCAGCATCAAGACGCATTTCTTCAGCTTCCTCATAGCTTTGCAGGATCAGACCTGATGGGAATTCTAAATCACAGGCTATTCCCTGCCTGTTCTGAGCCATGAAACTACACTGAGACAAAGAGAGAATAAATTAAGTAGTTTGAGACTGTAGCGATTCAGAGCCACTCTTACGTTGTTTGTTTTGTTTTGCTTTGTTTTGTTTTTTAACACATCTCCATTTATTTTGGAATTGTACCACATGATCCTGTTTACGCATCTGGTAGATTATCAGCGTTTGACAGTTTTTCTGAAATGTGTATCTTCAGACAAATTGCTGTTTGGAAGTTTGAACCTTCTGAAAGAGGAGATTTAAGGGGATATGTAAAAACTTTATCTTGTATTGATGATGTAAATAAAACTACTGTAATAGCAGTGTTCTGTAATCTGCTACAGATATTTTAATCTGTTTATAAATAGAACAGATGATGTACAACAGTTAACTTTGGATTCATTTTTGACAATTTTTGATAATTTATTAAGGTGAAAATACAGCAGTTAAGCAGAAGTCCTTGTTCTTTTTTTTTTTTATTCTGAAGGAAGTGAATGATGTCATGTAGTTTTCTTCAAATTACAGTTAGGTTGGAAGAAAGATTAATCGTATGTTTAGTTACTGGGACTCAGAGGTGTTTTGTCCTTATCTGAAGAGTCTGTTAAATACTTACCGTTTGTGTCCCTGTGTGAAGTCATAAATCCATTAGCGTGACTGGGATTATTTCATGAAAATAATATCTGACACCACTGT
Source organism: Oreortyx pictus (assembly GCA_036925125.1). Classification (NCBI taxonomy): domain Eukaryota; kingdom Metazoa; phylum Chordata; class Aves; order Galliformes; family Odontophoridae; genus Oreortyx; species Oreortyx pictus. Next base: position 3,938,177 of record JAUPFR010000004.1, on the reverse strand, counting down.
GATTAGTGTTACCGCACAAATAAGAAAGCAGGGACCAAACAACATATTTTGAATGTGTGGTATGTTTGTATTCTGTATTGCTAGCACACAAAGTTTATAAAAAACCCAGAACATTTATCCACCATGGATTTAGAATTAATGCTGGTATTGAATGCTGCAGCTTTGTCTTCTGTGAAAGAGCAGGTGTAGTCTTCAAGATTATTGTAAGTTCCTCATCTTCAAAATTAAACATCTTCAGTTCTATTACAGCTCTGCGCTTACATTTCCCTGTGTGGGATGCTTTGGAGAGGGTGGTAGCTGATTAGTTTAGGTGAAGACTCGGTCTGTCCAGGTGTCCTGTAGCTGTGTGTCACCAAAAGGCCATCTGGACCCTCCTGTGCTCATTGGGGGAGTATTGAAGAATGGTAACGGGTGCTCTGCTTATTTTCACAAGCAAAAATCTGAGCTACTTCAAGATTTTTAAGTTTTGCCATTGGTTTATGGGCCGGTTCACCTCAGGTCCATGACTAATGGAGCAGTGGGCTACCCAGGACAGGACTATTCACGCCTGACCGATCTGGGGTAAAGATACGTGTTCAGAAATATGGAATACCAGGAAATGATGAAGCCGACACACTGGCCAAAGTTAGATGGACTGAGAATTCACCATCTGAGAACATCGCCTGCTGGTTACACCAAAAGCTGCGTTATGCTGGACAGAAGACCAGAATGCCCCAAGCCTGTCAGTGTTCATTAGATTCAGAAATGAATGCGGAAGTAAGAGACAATAAAAAGAGGGGATGGGAGGCCCCCCATTGTGTGCCTTTGGTGGAGATTCCCAGTGGCCCAGAGCTGTCTGGCTTGTTTATTGCTTGCTAAATAAATTCCTAACTATGGGCAACGATTGGTGTGCATCGTTCTCTTCACACCTATGACAGTCTGGTGCAAAAACACCAAGGAGTAAAAAGAAAAAAAGGGGGAATTGTGAGAAGCAGATTGTGTTTTCAAAGTGGAAATTTCCATCATTTCTGTATGTAGCATAGGATAAGTTGCTGTCAGCGGATTGCGGGCCAGTTTGACTCGGTACAGGGATGACTGAGGCAGGGGATCCACAGTGATAACGATAAATCCATTCAGTGCCGTGATCCTTTGAACATCCAGATCAGTACCGGCAACCGAGGTGCCACAAGGCGCTGCGTTTCAGTACCGATTACTTTGGAAGCAGCTCGAACCCCCTCATATACGGCTAAGATCTCCTTCTCAGTTGGAGTGTAGCGCTCCTCAGACCCCCTGTACACCGGACTCCAGAATCCAAGGGCTCGACCTCTGGTCTCTCCAGAAGCTCTTTGCCACAAACTCCAAGCGGGACCTTCCTTTCCAGCAGCAGTGTAGAAAATGCTCTTTTCATCCTGTTCCATCCTCACTGGCCCCAGGGCCACGGCACGGGCTATCTCCTACTTGATTTGCTCAAAGGCCTGCTGCTGTTCAGGGCCCCTTACAAAATCGTTCTTCTCCCGCGTCACCTGATCAAGGGAGCTCACAAAGAGGCTGTAGTTTGCAACATGCACTCTCTCTCCAAAAGCCCGCTACACCCAGAAAAGCTCGACTCTCTGTCTTTCTAGTAGGTGGAGACACGGCAGTAATTTTGTCAGTGACATCTGTTGGAATGTGACGACGTCCATCTTGCTTGCCACTGTATACCTAGGAAGTGAATTTCTTGTGCAGGCCCTTTCTCTTTGTTTTGCTTAATAGCAGAGCCAGCTCGCAGGAGAATTTGGATTATCTGCTCTCCTTTCTCAGGGACTTCCTCTGCTGTATTGCCCCATACAACAATTTGGATTATCTGCTCTCCTTTCTCAGAGACTTCCTCTGCTGTATTGCCCCATACAACAAAGTCATCAATGTACTGCAGGTGCTCGGGATCATCACCCTGCTCCCATACAGTTTGGATCAACCCGTGGCAAATGGTTGGGCTGTGTTTCCACCGCCGGAGCAAACGGTTCCACGTGTATTGAACGCCCCTCCACGTGAAGGCAAACTGCGGCCTGCATTCTGTGTCGAAGAGAATTGAAAAGAAGGCACTGGCAGTGTCAACGGTGGCACACCTCTTGGCTGCTTTCGACTCCAGTTGATATTGCAGCTCTCACAGATCTGGCACAGTAGCACTCAGTGAGGGCGTGACTCCACTCAGGCCACAGTAATCTACTGTCAGCCTCCAACCTCCACAGGCTTTACGCACTGGCCATATGGGGCTGTTAAAAGGTGAATGGGTTTTGCTGATCACTCCCTGGCGCTCTCTAGCTGACGAATCAAGTTATATGGATGGGGAGCAAGGAATCCCTGTTGGTGCGATACTGCCATCTGTGCACCGTCGTGGTAGCAATTGGTACCTGTTGCTCCTCCGCTTGTCGCAACCGCACAACCGATGGATCTTCTGACAGGCCAGGCACAACAGACAGCTGCTTATTGTTGCCTGTGTCCACAGCAGCTATTCCAAATTCTGTTTCTGCGTGTAGCATAGGATAAGTTGCCAAACAGAGTAAAGTTGAGAGTGGGGCATTCCAACCTAGCACAACCTTGACGTTGGCACGGACACGAGGTAAGGTAATGATATACGGTAGGCGAAAGCCTGGCACGGGATGGGACTAGTGAATAATTATGGAAGGTATTGTCCTCCTACAGAGGACAGAACACACCTGAATATGGGGGGACTGGTAACAGACATTGTATGGAATCGTAACGTAGCAATCGCATCGGAAGACTGAGAGCCTGAGATGCTCAGCCAACGAGTGCCAAGACAGGTTTGCCTGCATCAGATCCAGATGGATTTCACTGATGAGCTGCGCAACTTCTCCCTTGTCCCTGGGGATGTGCGCCCCGTACTGCAGTAATGAATACAATTGCTGCCGGCACTGAGATCTTTGCCTAACCTGAAATTCATGACTTAGCGTGTTTATAACAGTCTCCGCTATCATGACTGCCAGCATGGACAAAATGCTCCCAGCAACACCGGCCGGCGGCAGGCAAGTGCTGCGGCTCCAGACTGCCCCATCACACCTGCTTCCTTCACACAGACACGTACGACTTACGTGCAGTGTCACTGTGCATGAGTGTGAGCAGCGCAGTGCCCCTCGGCCTCTCGTAATCCTTTTCCCGAGACTGAGAGCGACGAATCCAAGCAAGACACTCTTCTTGCCCGCTCTGTGGAGGCTCCTCTCAGCGAGCAGTACGTGCCTCAGGAGTCTTCTTGGGAGCCCGGCAACCTCTCCTCCAGAATGCCAATTTTCTGCCAACGTGCCATCCTGCAGAGAGAAGAGGAGCGCATGAAGGGAGGATGCAGCACGGCTCCAGAGCATGGGGCCCGACTCCAGGCACGGAGCCGGGCGGCTCTGGGAAGAGGACACAGGCTCCAGAGGACGGGATCTCACCAGAGACTGGCTTCTCCTTTGCCGTCGGAATCTTCCTGGGTTGGGTTTCCAAGGAATCACAGTTGCTACCAAGAGGCTTTTTGCTTCCGCGTCTCGCGGCGTCTGCAGGGTTCTCCTTGAGAGTGTGCTGGGGAATGAGGGTCTTGCACCCTCTTTGCTGTCTTGAGCTGTTCCCCGAATCATTCCTTACCTCTGGTGTGCTGGAAGCAGGCAGGGTCTGATCTGTCCCTGCTGTTTCTCCCATTGCCGGTGTCTCGCCCGCAGCCGGGTCCGTGGCAGGAGCCTCGAGCTCAGCCGCAACGTGGGCTTGTGGCACAGGCGCGGAGCAGGCCTCACTGCTGGGCACGGGCCTTTCTGCGCTCGTGCCGGGGAGGCAGCGCGCCTGATAGGCATGGAGCATGGCCACCAGCGCAAGCCAGGGATCAAAGGGCCTCTCGGCACCCGGCTTAGGACACAGCTGCAAGTACACCACCTGGCTGTTGGGGAAGGAGAGCCGCAGGCAGTCCTCTAGACCTCCGTACACCGTCAGCTTGACGCACTGTAGCGGCAGCATCCTGTGGGGAAAGCCGGTCAGCAGCCAGTGAAGGTGGCGGGCACCCCGAGTCAGGGGACACCCCGCATCAAGGCACGCTCCGCCTCCTGGGCTGCAGCGCATCGTGGGAGGGGAGGGGAGGACTATGGGAACAAGGAGTACCTGGTGAGCTGCAGCCCCTTGGCTGGGGGAGCCGCAGGGACAGCAATTAAGATGACGTTGGGCATCCCAGTGGCAGGGTCGGTTTCAGCTATGCCCATGGTCACCACCTGTGTGTGCTTAGACACGTCCTTCACTCCTCCCTGGCGGCACACCTGCGTGCATTGGGATCACTTAGCCTTGTCCTCTGCGTGGGACGCTCACCATCCCTGCGGCCAGAGCCCTGCCCTTTGAGCCCGGGCATGCCACTCACCTGGACGAAGTTGCCCTCCCAGATGAAGGCATTCCTCGGGAGGCCAAACTCTCCCTCCTGCAGAAGGCGCTGCAGGGGACCAGCAGGCCTGGCCCCCTTAGCCTGCTGCTGATCCATCCCGCACGGCTTGCTCCTCCAGGAGCCACCCGCACGGTTCGCTTCCTCTGGCCTGGCCAGACGCCTCACTGCTGCGTCCTCACAGTCTCGGGGTAGAGCCTCAGCTCTGCCCGCTCACAGCAGCGTCCCTGCTGGGGACTGACCCCGCTGAACCCTGCAACGGTCTCTTAACCGGGTGATGGCAGCTGTGACAATCACAGCCTTTGTGACATCAGTGCCACGCCCAGCACGGCTCACACGCTGGGCCACCACTGTGCCTGCCGAGTGTGGCAGCCATGTCGCACCAGTCCCTCCACACTTAGTTAATTGTCAGTTAAAATGCAATTGCATCTGTCTCCCCGGTAAAGGTAGGAGGTGCCGCTCCATGTTCTCTATTCACAATGTCGGACTGACCTTGGCGCGAGAAGAAGCGGGGTAGGCTTCCTCGGGAGCTGGCCGATGCCCCAAGCCTGTCAGTGATCAGAAGGCACTTGGACGATGCATTTGACAATTTCGTTTAGCTTTTTGCTAGCCGTCTCCTTGTCTGGCAGTTGGACTTGATCAGCCTTCCAGGTCCTTCCAACTGAGCTACACCACTGGGGTCTAGTCCTATCGAGTCTGGTCGTTTCACACCGCTCGTTTCTGAGCACGTGTCTGCCCGCTTGGTTTTCAAACCGGGGGTTTTCTTTTCTGCAGCCCCACCGCACTGGGGATGACAAGCACAGCCTAAAGGGAAGAGAGTGTTGATGAATGGAAAATGAAGAAAAACTCTCAGCACTGAGCTGGTACAGTTTGGTGGAGCAGAGAGTTAACCTTTGTTTTTCTGTGGGCTGCTTTGACTCCCTGGCCCAGCCAGAAGGCCTTCTCAAAGCTCACTTCTCTGGCACTCTATTGGACTATAGCTGCTCAGGGGATATGAGGAAAGCAGCCCTCAAAAGCCTGAGCCTGGATTCTTCAGGGGAGAAATGCTCACTTCTCCCTGAGCTCTTCAGCATAACGCTTGATGTCTCCGGCCATCTCAAAAATGGCTTGTCTTTCACATCAGAGTCACCGCTGCTGAAATGTGCCAGCTGGCACCTCACTGAGCTCATGCCCGCTATGTGTTCTCCAGAAACGTTAAGCAAGCACTAACATATGTCATGTACGGTAGTACGAGTAAGCACTCTTCTTGGGTTAATAATTACAAGGTTGTACACTGGCCTCAACAAGCCTACTGGATGGCCATGGTCCTATGCCCACAAAGGGCACACTGGGAGCGTGGGACTATATTCTAATAGATTTATAGATTCATAGATTCATTAGGTTGGAAAGGACCTACAAGATCATCTAGTCCAACCATCCTCCCACCACCATCCCTACCCACCAAGCTACTAAATCAAATCCCTTAGCACCTCATCTAAACGCTTCTTGAACAGCGCTAGGGACGGTGCCTCAACCACCTCCCTAGGCAGGCCATTCCAGTGCCTGACCACTCTTTCAGAGAAAAATTTTTTCCTCAAATCTAATCTAAATCTTCCCCGGCGCAACTTGTGGCCATTCCCTCTCGTCCTGTCATTAGTTATCTGGGAGAAGAGGCCGACGCCCTCCTCACCACAGCCTCCCTTCAGGAAGTGGTAGAGTGCGATGAGGTCTCCTCTAAGCCTCCTTTTCTCCAGACTGAACAATCCCAGCTCCCTCAGCCGCTCCTCGTAAGACTTGTGCTCCAGACCCCTCACCAGTTTTGTTGCCCTTCTCTGAACACGCTCCAGGGCCTCCATGTCTCTCTTGTAGTGAGGGGCCCAAACCTGAACACAGTACTTGAGTTGCGGCCGCACCAGAGCTGAGGACAGGGGGATGATCACCTCCCTGCTCCTGCTGGCCACACTATTCCTAATACAGGCCAGGATGCCATTGGCCTTCTTGGCCACCTGGGCACACTGCCGGCTCATGGTGAGCCGAGCATCAACCAGCACCCCCAGGTCCTTTTCCTCTATACACTCCTCAAGCCATTCTGCCCCAAGCCTATAGCATTGCATGGGGTTATTGTGGCCAAAGTGCAGGACCCGGCACTTGGCCTTATTGAACCTCATCCCGTTGGCCTCAGCCCAGCTGTTCAGCCTATCCAGATCCCGTTGAAGGGCCTCCCCGCCCTCAGTCAGATCGACACATCCTCCCAACTTGGTGTCATCCACAAACTTAACTGAGGGTACACTCAATCCCCTCATCCAGGTCATCAATAAAGATATTACACAAGATGGGCCGCTTGTGACGGGACTTAACTCCATTAACCACTACCCGCTGGGCATGGCCCTCTGGCCAATTCTCAATCCAAAGAAGAGTGCACCTGTCCACACCACGGGCTGCCAGTTTCCCCAGGAGAATACTGTGGGAGAGCGTGTCAAAGGCTTTGCTGAAGTCCAGGTAGACTCCACATCAGCAGCCTTTCCCTCATCTACCAGTCTGGTCACCCAGTCGTAGAAGGAGATGAGGTTGGACAAGCACGACCTGCCCTTTGTGAACCCGTGCTGGTTGGGTCTGATCCCCTGATTGCCATGCACGTGCCATGGGATCTCCCTCAAGATCAATTGCTCCATAACTTTCCCTGATACCGAGGTCGGGCTGACAGGCCTGTAGTTCCCCGGATCTTCCTTACGGCCCTTCTTGTAGATGGGAGTCACATTGGCAAGCCTCCAATCTTGTGGGACCTCTCCGGATGACCAGGAATGCTGGTAGATGGCAGAAAGCGGCTTGGCAGTCACCTCTGCCAGCTCCCTCAGCACCCTTGGGTGGATCCCATCTGGTCCCATGGACTTGTGGCAGTTCAGATGGAGTAGCCTGTCCCATCTTCCAGAGGACAGAGGACAGAGACTCTCTTTTTCTCCCGGAGTCTCAACAGGAGATCCCGGTTCATCCACACTGGCCTTCTTCCCCTCCGGCTCGACTGACGGGACTCAGGGACAGCCTGCAGCTGTGCCTTCAAGATTTCCATCTTGAGGAGGACCCAGGCTTCTTGGACCCCTTTACCCCTCAGGAGCGAGTCCCAAGGGACCCTTGCAACAAGCATCCTGAACACGTCAAAGTCTGCCCTCCGGAAGTCCAAGGTAGCAGTTTTGCTAGTCACCCTCTTGACGTCACCAAGAATAGCAAACTCTACCATTTCATGGTAATAATAATAATAACAGGGGCTTAACTCTCTCAATTGTGGTGATCCATGGTAATAAAACATACTCAGAAAAAGAAGGGCAGGGATAATATTGACTGACTTCACCGACTTCTGGGAGAAGCAGGGCAAAAGATGAAGGTGGGATGTAGGATGATAAACGGATCCTTCCACGAGAAAGTATCCCAGTGTTTTTTTTTTTCCTAAAACCACCATGGGACAGTAATAGCAAGCTTTGCACCGCTGGGTGGTGTGAGAAGCAGGAATGATGCTTGGCTCAAAGCTTGTTCAGAGGCAGCCATCGGAGACATGAGAAGCTGGACAATGCTTGGCTCGAGTCCTGTTCAATGGCAGCCATGTATGGTACAACCTGCCCAACAAGTTTTTCAAGTTAATGGTTGACTGCTCTGAGCGTAGTGGTAAGAGGACAGATGGGTTGTTCCTCCTGATGAAAAAAGATACGGGTACCCTGACAGCTGCCGTCATCGTGATGGACAGGACTTGATACTCCTGAGTTGGGGTAGCCAAACTGCAAGAGTTCTGAGCAAGAACGGGTACACACTCTGACGAACTGCAGCCGTGTTAAGTCAACAAGACGTCACTGAGCAACTTGCCGCCTTCCCATGGACCAATGAGGCAGCGCCGGATTACCTGGTGGTGACTATCCCTGCTCTGTAAACTGTTTGCTACAATTTCTTTCTTTACTGTTGCTAACTTCCCCATCTTTCCCACATCCCTTAGGAGATTTAGAACATGTAATGCTGATTATGTTCTGATTTAAGATTTACTACTTGTTCATACTGAGATAAATCATACAAGGGTAAAGAAATTGTTATTCTTAATAACCAGCATATGTATTAGCATATGGAGACTAGCAAGATAGTTAGTTAATACTATCGATCAATCATCAGGTCGGTTTAGTAAGATAAGATACTTTTCTTATACTAGAAGTGTTTCATATTCTGGTTCAAAAACGCAAAAGGGTAAAAAGAAAGAGAGGGGGAATTGTGAGAAGTAAATTGTGTTTTTGCAGTAGAAATTTCCAGTACTTCTGCATGTAGCATGGGTAAGTTGTCGAACAGAGTGAAGTTGAAACTGGGGCATTCCAACCTAGGTAAAGTTAGCGTGGGCATTCCATTAGCATGGAAAGGTAATTATATAGGGTAGGTGAAAGCCTGGTACGGGATGGGACTAGTGAATAATTATGGAAGGTACTGTCCTCCTACCATTGTAAAAAGAACAGAACATATGGGAATATGGGGAGTTTGGTAACAGAAATTGTATGGAAATATAATGTGGCAATTGCGTCTGAAGACTGAAAGCCTGAGATGCTCAGCCAAGGAGTGCCAGGACAGATTTAACAGCGTCAGACCCAGGGTATTTTACCGACAAGTTGCGCAGTTTCTCCCATGTCAGCTGGAGGTGTGTGCCCATTATTGCAATATTGAATAAAATTGCTGCTAGCACTGAGAACTTTGCCTAACCCAAAATTCTTGACTTAAAGCGTTTCTAACAGGCCCGTGATCTGGAGAAAGTAAGGAGTACACCCAAAATATGTCAGAAGCTTTCAAAAACAGCACCAGAAAGGTACTCCAGTACACTAGTGACAACATTCAGTAGATATGAGGACCAAGACAGAAAACCCCACAGTTTTTGAACCGATTCTTACACTTCAGAACTATGAACAAAAATTTCTGCCATCACACACTTCCATTTCATGGAATCATAGAATCACTGGGGGCTGGAAGGGACCTCAAGAGATCATCAGAGTCCAACCCCCCTGCCAAAGCAGGTTCCCTACACCAGGTCACACAGGTAGGCATCCAGGCGGGTCTTGAATATCTGCAGAGAAGGAGATTCCACAACCTCCCTGGGCAGCCTGTGCCAGTGCTCCGTCACCCTCACCGTAAAGAAGTTCTTGCGCACATTCGTGCGGAACCTCCTGTGCTGCAGTTTCTGTCCGTTTCCCCTTGTCCTGTCTCCACACACTGCTGAAAAGAGTCTGGCCTCACCACTTTGTCCCCCACACCTCAGATATTTATAAACCTGGATCAGGTCCCCTCTCAGTCTTAACTTTTCTCAAGGCTAAAGAGACCCTGTTCACTTCACCTTTCTTCATAGAGGAGATCCTCCAGGCCCTTCCCCATCTTTGTGGCCTTGCGCTGGACTCTTTCCAAGAGATCCTGTCTTTTTTATACTGGGGAGCCCAGAACTGGACACAGTACTCCAGATCACGCCTTGTACGCAGCATCCCAACCGCCTGATTTACAGCTTTCTTCATTTTGTGTAACACTTTGTAACTGCATTGAAAGGCTCATTTAGGTTATCACAACTTAGTCAAGGCTTCAATAGTTAACATGCTGAATGCAAGAAAAGAAAACAGAATAAACTACTAAGGTCAGCTCGTGTTTCAACTATTCCATTTAGCTCATGACTTTATTATACACTATAGATGGCCCCCTAGTCCTACTAATCCTAATGTTGACTTTTGGTCCCTATATACCGAATAAGATAACTGGAGCAGTGAAAAACCGCCTGGGGGCAGTGTATCTAATAGTATTCAGAAAACAATATGAACAATTAAAAGGGAAAGATGAACATGTTTTAGCTAAAGATGCAGTGACACGGTGTGATGAACCAGATGAGAAAAAGGGGGGATTGTGGTAAAAATAAATTCTGTACTTGTAAATCAAACCGACTCGAGATAGATATGTCAGTGTTTTTCTGAGAACGATGTAGTTTGTAGAAGTCTCAATATAGATATATAAATGTTTTGTCTGGAAACTTTGTAGTTTGTGCAAGTTGGAGCCACGGTGTTTAGTTCAAACGTCCTGAACAATGGACAACAGGTAACAGTGACCTTCTAAGAAACTGAAAAAAAAATAAGTGAAAATCTCCGCTTACGTGTGCATGATCAGAGCTGAGGAAGACTATGGCCTTCATCACCTCAACCACCAGGAGGCAAAGAATGACCCACTAGTAACAGCAGGCGCAGCCACGGAAAGAGAAGAAATGAATGCGGAACTAAGGATGGGGTACTAATGCCAGAAAATGCAAAAGCTGTTCAGCGTCAGTGAACAGGGAGGGCTTGGGTGGCGTGCAGGAGGTGTGGGAGAGCAGGAATGCAGTGGTTGGTTTGGCTGGGTGCGTTTTGTTCTGTTCTGTTTGATGGTAAGTCGTAATGGTTCTTTTACAGGTTAAAGCTTGAAGCGCTTACTGACAAAGATCCTGGAGTTCCAGACTTACTTGCTGGTTATGAGGAAAACCCTGCTGAGATGCACGCTGCAGAGGTGGCTGTACAGGTGGAGGAAAACAGAACAAATGAGAATGACTGGGATGGATTGCCCCCTGCATCCAGCCAGCACAGTGGAAGTGAAACACCTTGCAGTCAGCCTCAGCCTGTCACTGCTCAGGTAGCTATGGAGGAAGATGAATTAAACATAGAGGAATATGACAGTGACTAAGTTCAGCAAAATATCAACCACTTAGCTGAGAGATTACTATGCACCAAAGGCCTTTGCTAAAATGAGTATAGTATGCCCAACAGACTTAGGTGGGCCAGGAGGACAAGTCTAAACATACTGTGCCAGCATCAAGACGCATTTCTTCAGCTTCCTCATAGCTTTGCAGGATCAGACCTGATGGGAATTCTAAATCACAGGCTATTCCCTGCCTGTTCTGAGCCATGAAACTACACTGAGACAAAGAGAGAATAAATTAAGTAGTTTGAGACTGTAGCGATTCAGAGCCACTCTTACGTTGTTTGTTTTGTTTTGCTTTGTTTTGTTTTTTAACACATCTCCATTTATTTTGGAATTGTACCACATGATCCTGTTTACGCATCTGGTAAATTATCAGCGTTTGACAGTTTTTCTGAAATGTGTATCTTCAGACAAATTGCTGTTTGGAAGTTTGAACCTTCTGAAAGAGGAGATTTAAGGGGATATGTAAAAACTTTATCTTGTATTGATGATGTAAATAAAACTACTGTAATAGCAGTGTTCTGTAATCTGCTACAGATATTTTAATCTGTTTATAAATAGAACAGATGATGTACAACAGTTAACTTTGGATTCATTTTTGACAATTTTTGATAATTTATTAAGGTGAAAATACAGCAGTTAAGCAGAAGTCCTTGTTCTTTTTTTTTTTTATTCTGAAGGAAGTGAATGATGTCATGTAGTTTTCTTCAAATTACAGTTAGGTTGGAAGAAAGATTAATCGTATGTTTAGTTACTGGGACTCAGAGGTGTTTTGTCCTTATCTGAAGAGTCTGTTAAATACTTACCGTTTGTGTCCCTGTGTGAAGTCATAAATCCATTAGCGTGACTGGGATTATTTCATGAAAATAATATCTGACACCACTGTGATTAGTGTTACCGCACAAATAAGAAAGCAGGGACCAAACAACATATTTTGAATGTGTGGTATGTTTGTATTCTGTATTGCTAGCACACAAAGTTTATAAAAAACCCAGAACATTTATCCACCATGGATTTAGAATTAATGCTGGTATTGAATGCTGCAGCTTTGTCTTCTGTGAAAGAGCAGGTGTAGTCTTCAAGATTATTGTAAGTTCCTCATCTTCAAAATTAAACATCTTCAGTTCTATTACAGCTCTGCGCTTACATTTCCCTGTGTGGGATGCTTTGGAGAGGGTGGTAGCTGATCAGTTTAGGTGAAGACTCGGTCTGTCCAGGTGTCCTGTAGCTGTGTGTCACCAAAAGGCCATCTGGACCCTCCTGTGCTCATTGGGGGAGTATTGAAGAATGGTAACGGGTGCTCTGCTTATTTTCACAAGCAAAAATCTGAGCTACTTCAAGATTTTTAAGTTTTGCCATTGGTTTATGGGCCGGTTCACCTCAGGTCCATGACTAATGGAGCAGTGGGCTACCCAGGACAGGACTATTCACGCCTGACCGATCTGGGGTAAAGATACGTGTTCAGAAATATGGAATACCAGGAAATGATGAAGCCGACACACTGGCCAAAGTTAGATGGACTGAGAATTCACCATCTGAGAACATCGCCTGCTGGTTACACCAAAAGCTGCGTTATGCTGGACAGAAGACCAGAATGCCCCAAGCCTGTCAGTGTTCATTAGATTCAGAAATGAATGCGGAAGTAAGAGACAATAAAAAGAGGGGATGGGAGGCCCCCCATTGTGTGCCTTTGGTGGAGATTCCCAGTGGCCCAGAGCTGTCTGGCTTGTTTATTGCTTGCTAAATAAATTCCTAACTATGGGCAACGATTGGTGTGCATCGTTCTCTTCACACCTATGACAGTCTGGTGCAAAAACACCAAGGAGTAAAAAGAAAAAAAGGGGGAATTGTGAGAAGCAGATTGTGTTTTCAAAGTGGAAATTTCCATCATTTCTGTATGTAGCATAGGATAAGTTGCTGTCAGCGGATTGCGGGCCAGTTTGACTCGGTACAGGGATGACTGAGGCAGGGGATCCACAGTGATAACGATAAATCCATTCAGTGCCGTGATCCTTTGAACATCCAGATCAGTACCGGCAACCGAGGTGCCACAAGGCGCTGCGTTTCAGTACCGATTACTTTGGAAGCAGCTCGAACCCCCTCATATACGGCTAAGATCTCCTTCTCAGTTGGAGTGTAGCGCTCCTCAGACCCCCTGTACACCGGACTCCAGAATCCAAGGGCTCGACCTCTGGTCTCTCCAGAAGCTCTTTGCCACAAACTCCAAGCGGGACCTTCCTTTCCAGCAGCAGTGTAGAAAATGCTCTTTTCATCCTGTTCCATCCTCACTGGCCCCAGGGCCACGGCACGGGCTATCTCCTACTTGATTTGCTCAAAGGCCTGCTGCTGTTCAGGGCCCCTTACAAAATCGTTCTTCTCCCGCGTCACCTGATCAAGGGAGCTCACAAAGAGGCTGTAGTTTGCAACATGCACTCTCTCTCCAAAAGCCCGCTACACCCAGAAAAGCTCGACTCTCTGTCTTTCTAGTAGGTGGAGACACGGCAGTAATTTTGTCAGTGACATCTGTTGGAATGTGACGACGTCCATCTTGCTTGCCACTGTATACCTAGGAAGTGAATTTCTTGTGCAGGCCCTTTCTCTTTGTTTTGCTTAATAGCAGAGCCAGCTCGCAGGAGAATTTGGATTATCTGCTCTCCTTTCTCAGGGACTTCCTCTGCTGTATTGCCCCATACAACAATTTGGATTATCTGCTCTCCTTTCTCAGAGACTTCCTCTGCTGTATTGCCCCATACAACAAAGTCATCAATGTACTGCAGGTGCTCGGGATCATCACCCTGCTCCCATACAGTTTGGATCAACCCGTGGCAAATGGTTGGGCTGTGTTTCCACCGCCGGAGCAAACGGTTCCACGTGTATTGAACGCCCCTCCACGTGAAGGCAAACTGCGGCCTGCATTCTGTGTCGAAGAGAATTGAAAAGAAGGCACTGGCAGTGTCAACGGTGGCACACCTCTTGGCTGCTTTCGACTCCAGTTGATATTGCAGCTCTCACAGATCTGGCACAGTAGCACTCAGTGAGGGCGTGACTCCACTCAGGCCACAGTAATCTACTGTCAGCCTCCAACCTCCACAGGCTTTACGCACTGGCCATATGGGGCTGTTAAAAGGTGAATGGGTTTTGCTGATCACTCCCTGGCGCTCTCTAGCTGACGAATCAAGTTATATGGATGGGGAGCAAGGAATCCCTGTTGGTGCGATACTGCCATCTGTGCACCGTCGTGGTAGCAATTGGTACCTGTTGCTCCTCCGCTTGTCGCAACCGCACAACCGATGGATCTTCTGACAGGCCAGGCACAACAGACAGCTGCTTATTGTTGCCTGTGTCCACAGCAGCTATTCCAAATTCTGTTTCTGCGTGTAGCATAGGATAAGTTGCCAAACAGAGTAAAGTTGAGAGTGGGGCATTCCAACCTAGCACAACCTTGACGTTGGCACGGACACGAGGTAAGGTAATGATATACGGTAGGCGAAAGCCTGGCACGGGATGGGACTAGTGAATAATTATGGAAGGTATTGTCCTCCTACAGAGGACAGAACACACCTGAATATGGGGGGACTGGTAACAGACATTGTATGGAATCGTAACGTAGCAATCGCATCGGAAGACTGAGAGCCTGAGATGCTCAGCCAACGAGTGCCAAGACAGGTTTGCCTGCATCAGATCCAGATGGATTTCACTGATGAGCTGCGCAACTTCTCCCTTGTCCCTGGGGATGTGCGCCCCGTACTGCAGTAATGAATACAATTGCTGCCGGCACTGAGATCTTTGCCTAACCTGAAATTCATGACTTAGCGTGTTTATAACAGTCTCCGCTATCATGACTGCCAGCATGGACAAAATGCTCCCAGCAACACCGGCCGGCGGCAGGCAAGTGCTGCGGCTCCAGACTGCCCCATCACACCTGCTTCCTTCACACAGACACGTACGACTTACGTGCAGTGTCACTGTGCATGAGTGTGAGCAGCGCAGTGCCCCTCGGCCTCTCGTAATCCTTTTCCCGAGACTGAGAGCGACGAATCCAAGCAAGACACTCTTCTTGCCCGCTCTGTGGAGGCTCCTCTCAGCGAGCAGTACGTGCCTCAGGAGTCTTCTTGGGAGCCCGGCAACCTCTCCTCCAGAATGCCAATTTTCTGCCAACGTGCCATCCTGCAGAGAGAAGAGGAGCGCATGAAGGGAGGATGCAGCACGGCTCCAGAGCATGGGGCCCGACTCCAGGCACGGAGCCGGGCGGCTCTGGGAAGAGGACACAGGCTCCAGAGGACGGGATCTCACCAGAGACTGGCTTCTCCTTTGCCGTCGGAATCTTCCTGGGTTGGGTTTCCAAGGAATCACAGTTGCTACCAAGAGGCTTTTTGCTTCCGCGTCTCGCGGCGTCTGCAGGGTTCTCCTTGGGAGTGTGCTGGGGAATGAGGGTCTTGCACCCTCTTTGCTGTCTTGAGCTGTTCCCCGAATCATTCCTTACCTCTGGTGTGCTGGAAGCAGGCAGGGTCTGATCTGTCCCTGCTGTTTCTCCCATTGCCGGTGTCTCGCCCGCAGCCGGGTCCGTGGCAGGAGCCTCGAGCTCAGCCGCAACGTGGGCTTGTGGCACAGGCGCGGAGCAGGCCTCACTGCTGGGCACGGGCCTTTCTGCGCTCGTGCCGGGGAGGCAGCGCGCCTGATAGGCATGGAGCATGGCCACCAGCGCAAGCCAGGGATCAAAGGGCCTCTCGGCACCCGGCTTAGGACACAGCTGCAAGTACACCACCTGGCTGTTGGGGAAGGAGAGCCGCAGGCAGTCCTCTAGACCTCCGTACACCGTCAGCTTGACGCACTGTAGCGGCAGCATCCTGTGGGGAAAGCCGGTCAGCAGCCAGTGAAGGTGGCGGGCACCCCGAGTCAGGGGACACCCCGCATCAAGGCACGCTCCGCCTCCTGGGCTGCAGCGCATCGTGGGAGGGGAGGGGAGGACTATGGGAACAAGGAGTACCTGGTGAGCTGCAGCCCCTTGGCTGGGGGAGCCGCAGGGACAGCAATTAAGATGACGTTGGGCATCCCAGTGGCAGGGTCGGTTTCAGCTATGCCCATGGTCACCACCTGTGTGTGCTTAGACACGTCCTTCACTCCTCCCTGGCGGCACACCTGCGTGCATTGGGATCACTTAGCCTTGTCCTCTGCGTGGGACGCTCACCATCCCTGCGGCCAGAGCCCTGCCCTTTGAGCCCGGGCATGCCACTCACCTGGACGAAGTTGCCCTCCCAGATGAAGGCATTCCTCGGGAGGCCAAACTCTCCCTCCTGCAGAAGGCGCTGCAGGGGACCAGCAGGCCTGGCCCCCTTAGCCTGCTGCTGATCCATCCCGCACGGCTTGCTCCTCCAGGAGCCACCCGCACGGTTCACTTCCTCTGGCCTGGCCAGACGCCTCACTGCTGCGTCCTCACAGTCTCGGGGTAGAGCCTCAGCTCTGCCCGCTCACAGCAGCGTCCCTGCTGGGGACTGACCCCGCTGAACCCTGCAACGGTCTCTTAACCGGGTGATGGCACCTGTGACAATCACAGCCTTTGTGACATCAGTGCCACGCCCAGCACGGCTCACACGCTGGGCCACCACTGTGCCTGCCGAGTGTGGCAGCCATGTCGCACCAGTCCCTCCACACTTAGTTAATTGTCAGTTAAAATGCAATTGCATCTGTCTCCCCGGTAAAGGTAGGAGGTGCCGCTCCATGTTCTCTATTCACAATGTCGGACTGACCTTGGCGCAAGAAGAAGCGGGGTAGGCTTCCTCGGGAGCTGGCCGATGCCCCAAGCCTGTCAGTGATCAGAAGGCACTTGGACGATGCATTTGACAATTTCGTTTAGCTTTTTGCTAGCCGTCTCCTTGTCTGGCAGTTGGACTTGATCAGCCTTCCAGGTCCTTCCAACTGAGCTACACCACTGGGGTCTAGTCCTATCGAGTCTGGTCGTTTCACACCGCTCGTTTCTGAGCACGTGTCTGCCCGCTTGGTTTTCAAACCGGGGGTTTTCTTTTCTGCAGCCCCACCGCACTGGGGATGACAAGCACAGCCTAAAGGGAAGAGAGTGTTGATGAATGGAAAATGAAGAAAAACTCTCAGCACTGAGCTGGTACAGTTTGGTGGAGCAGAGAGTTAACCTTTGTTTTTCTGTGGGCTGCTTTGACTCCCTGGCCCAGCCAGAAGGCCTTCTCAAAGCTCACTTCTCTGGCACTCTATTGGACTATAGCTGCTCAGGGGATATGAGGAAAGCAGCCCTCAAAAGCCTGAGCCTGGATTCTTCAGGGGAGAAATGCTCACTTCTCCCTGAGCTCTTCAGCATAACGCTTGATGTCTCCGGCCATCTCAAAAATGGCTTGTCTTTCACATCAGAGTCACCGCTGCTGAAATGTGCCAGCTGGCACCTCACTGAGCTCATGCCCGCTATGTGTTCTCCAGAAACGTTAAGCAAGCACTAACATATGTCATGTACGGTAGTACGAGTAAGCACTCTTCTTGGGTTAATAATTACAAGGTTGTACACTGGCCTCAACAAGCCTACTGGATGGCCATGGTCCTATGCCCACAAAGGGCACACTGGGAGCGTGGGACTATATTCTAATAGATTTATAGATTCATAGATTCATTAGGTTGGAAAGGACCTACAAGATCATCTAGTCCAACCATCCTCCCACCACCATCCCTACCCACCAAGCTACTAAATCAAATCCCTTAGCACCTCATCTAAACGCTTCTTGAACAGCGCTAGGGACGGTGCCTCAACCACCTCCCTAGGCAGGCCATTCCAGTGCCTGACCACTCTTTCAGAGAAAAATTTTTTCCTCAAATCTAATCTAAATCTTCCCCGGCGCAACTTGTGGCCATTCCCTCTCGTCCTGTCATTAGTTATCTGGGAGAAGAGGCCGACGCCCTCCTCACCACAGCCTCCCTTCAGGAAGTGGTAGAGTGCGATGAGGTCTCCTCTAAGCCTCCTTTTCTCCAGACTGAACAATCCCAGCTCCCTCAGCCGCTCCTCGTAAGACTTGTGCTCCAGACCCCTCACCAGTTTTGTTGCCCTTCTCTGAACACGCTCCAGGGCCTCCATGTCTCTCTTGTAGTGAGGGGCCCAAACCTGAACACAGTACTTGAGTTGCGGCCGCACCAGAGCTGAGGACAGGGGGATGATCACCTCCCTGCTCCTGCTGGCCACACTATTCCTAATACAGGCCAGGATGCCATTGGCCTTCTTGGCCACCTGGGCACACTGCCGGCTCATGGTGAGCCGAGCATCAACCAGCACCCCCAGGTCCTTTTCCTCTATACACTCCTCAAGCCATTCTGCCCCAAGCCTATAGCATTGCATGGGGTTATTGTGGCCAAAGTGCAGGACCCGGCACTTGGCCTTATTGAACCTCATCCCGTTGGCCTCAGCCCAGCTGTTCAGCCTATCCAGATCCCGTTGAAGGGCCTCCCCGCCCTCAGGCAGATCGACACATCCTCCCAACTTGGTGTCATCCACAAACTTAACTGAGGGTACACTCAATCCCCTCATCCAGGTCATCAATAAAGATATTACACAAGATGGGCCGCTTGTGACGGGACTTAACTCCATTAACCACTACCCGCTGGGCATGGCCCTCTGGCCAATTCTCAATCCAAAGAAGAGTGCACCTGTCCACACCACGGGCTGCCAGTTTCCCCAGGAGAATACTGTGGGAGAGCGTGTCAAAGGCTTTGCTGAAGTCCAGGTAGACTCCACATCAGCAGCCTTTCCCTCATCTACCAGTCTGGTCACCCAGTCGTAGAAGGAGATGAGGTTGGACAAGCACGACCTGCCCTTTGTGAACCCGTGCTGGTTGGGTCTGATCCCCTGATTGCCATGCACGTGCCGTGGGATCTCCCTCAAGATCAATTGCTCCATAACTTTCCCTGATACCGAGGTCGGGCTGACAGGCCTGTAGTTCCCCGGATCTTCCTTACGGCCCTTCTTGTAGATGGGAGTCACATTGGCAAGCCTCCAATCTTGTGGGACCTCTCCGGATGACCAGGAATGCTGGTAGATGGCAGAAAGCGGCTTGGCAATCACCTCTGCCAGCTCCCTCAGCACCCTTGGGTGGATCCCATCTGGTCCCATGGACTTGTGGCAGTTCAGATGGAGTAGCCTGTCCCATCTTCCAGAGGACAGAGGACAGAGACTCTCTTTTTCTCCCGGAGTCTCAACAGGAGATCCCGGTTCATCCACACTGGCCTTCTTCCCCTCCGGCTCGACTGACGGGACTCAGGGACAGCCTGCAGCTGTGCCTTCAAGATTTCCATCTTGAGGAGGACCCAGGCTTCTTGGACCCCTTTACCCCTCAGGAGCGAGTCCCAAGGGACCCTTGCAACAAGCATCCTGAACACGTCAAAGTCTGCCCTCCGGAAGTCCAAGGTAGCAGTTTTGCTAGTCACCCTCTTGACGTCACCAAGAATAGCAAACTCTACCATTTCATGGTAATAATAATAATAACAGGGGCTTAACTCTCTCAATTGTGGTGATCCATGGTAATAAAACATACTCAGAAAAAGAAGGGCAGGGATAATATTGACTGACTTCACCGACTTCTGGGAGAAGCAGGGCAAAAGATGAAGGTGGGATGTAGGATGATAAACGGATCCTTCCACGAGAAAGTATCCCAGTGTTTTTTTTTTCCTAAAACCACCATGGGACAGTAATAGCAAGCTTTGCACCGCTGGGTGGTGTGAGAAGCAGGAATGATGCTTGGCTCAAAGCTTGTTCAGAGGCAGCCATCGGAGACATGAGAAGCTGGACAATGCTTGGCTCGAGTCCTGTTCAATGGCAGCCATGTATGGTACAACCTGCCCAACAAGTTTTTCAAGTTAATGGTTGACTGCTCTGAGCGTAGTGGTAAGAGGACAGATGGGTTGTTCCTCCTGATGAAAAAAGATACGGGTACCCTGACAGCTGCCGTCATCGTGATGGACAGGACTTGAAGCCTTTAGAACCCGCCTTCGGCTTCATTCAGGTGTTCGCGATCGTTAGGGACTCATCGGTCTGTCCATCTACCTCGGTGCACACCAATGTGGTGGGTGGTAAAATGGCATTTATTTGCTCGTGACAAGAACATATATAGTCTACCATAGCTTCGTCTACGCCCCCGTCCTTCTACGTATGCGTTTCCGTTGTCACTTCCTTATTTGGTTGCTATTGGCTGCTACAAGCACTACTTCCTTATATGGTTACAATTGAGATCCCTTTCATCACCGCCTACAAGGACTTGATACTCCTGAATTGGGGTAGCCAAACTGCAAGAGTTCTGAGCAAGAACGGGTACACACTCTGACGAACTGCAGCCGTGTTAAGTCAACAAGACGTCACTGAGCAACTTGCCGCCTTCCCATGGACCAATGAGGCAGCGCCGGATTACCTGGTGGTGACTATCCCTGCTCTGTAAACTGTTTGCTACAATTTCTTTCTTTACTGTTGCTAACTTCCCCATCTTTCCCACATCCCTTAGGAGATTTAGAACATGTAATGCTGATTATGTTCTGATTTAAGATTTACTACTTGTTCATACTGAGATAAATCATACAAGGGTAAAGAAATTGTTATTCTTAATAACCAGCATATGTATTAGCATATGGAGACTAGCAAGATAGTTAGTTAATACTATCGATCAATCATCAGGTCGGTTTAGTAAGATAAGATACTTTTCTTATACTAGAAGTGTTTCATATTCTGGTTCAAAAACGCAAAAGGGTAAAAAGAAAGAGAGGGGGAATTGTGAGAAGTAAATTGTGTTTTTGCAGTAGAAATTTCCAGTACTTCTGCATGTAGCATGGGTAAGTTGTCGAACAGAGTGAAGTTGAAACTGGGGCATTCCAACCTAGGTAAAGTTAGCGTGGGCATTCCATTAGCATGGAAAGGTAATTATATAGGGTAGGTGAAAGCCTGGTACGGGATGGGACTAGTGAATAATTATGGAAGGTACTGTCCTCCTACCATTGTAAAAAGAACAGAACATATGGGAATATGGGGAGTTTGGTAACAGAAATTGTATGGAAATATAATGTGGCAATTGCGTCTGAAGACTGAAAGCCTGAGATGCTCAGCCAAGGAGTGCCAGGACAGATTTAACAGCGTCAGACCCAGGGTATTTTACCGACAAGTTGCGCAGTTTCTCCCATGTCAGCTGGAGGTGTGTGCCCATTATTGCAATATTGAATAAAATTGCTGCTAGCACTGAGAACTTTGCCTAACCCAAAATTCTTGACTTAAAGCGTTTCTAACAGGCCCGTGATCTGGAGAAAGTAAGGAGTACACCCAAAATATGTCAGAAGCTTTCAAAAACAGCACCAGAAAGGTACTCCAGTACACTAGTGACAACATTCAGTAGATATGAGGACCAAGACAGAAAACCCCACAGTTTTTGAACCGATTCTTACACTTCAGAACTATGAACAAAAATTTCTGCCATCACACACTTCCATTTCATGGAATCATAGAATCACTGGGGGCTGGAAGGGACCTCAAGAGATCATCAGAGTCCAACCCCCCTGCCAAAGCAGGTTCCCTACACCAGGTCACACAGGTAGGCATCCAGGCGGGTCTTGAATATCTGCAGAGAAGGAGATTCCACAACCTCCCTGGGCAGCCTGTGCCAGTGCTCCGTCACCCTCACCGTAAAGAAGTTCTTGCGCACATTCGTGCGGAACCTCCTGTGCTGCAGTTTCTGTCCGTTTCCCCTTGTCCTGTCTCCACACACTGCTGAAAAGAGTCTGGCCTCACCACTTTGTCCCCCACACCTCAGATATTTATAAACCTGGATCAGGTCCCCTCTCAGTCTTAACTTCTCTCAAGGCTAAAGAGACCCTGTTCACTTCACCTTTCTTCATAGAGGAGATCCTCCAGGCCCCTCCCCATCTTTGTGGCCTTGCGCTGGACTCTTTCCAAGAGATCCTGTCTTTTTTATACTGGGGAGCCCAGAACTGGACACAGTACTCCAGATCACGCCTTGTACGCAGCATCCCAACCGCCTGATTTACAGCTTTCTTCATTTTGTGTAACACTTTGTAACTGCATTGAAAGGCTCATTTAGGTTATCACAACTTAGTCAAGGCTTCAATAGTTAACATGCTGAATGCAAGAAAAGAAAACAGAATAAACTACTAAGGTCAGCTCTCTCTAAAAATACTTACCGTCATAAATATCAGTTGCCACAAAAGTATCAACATTTCTGTCTCCCGCCCCCTTCAAATTATCGTCAAGAGGGAAAAAGTTCGGTTTGTCTTCCAGATCTACTGAAACAGGATCCGAAAGATCCTCTGGCTCCCCTTCGTCCTCATCTTCAACCAAGTTACACGCAGGCTGCGGAGTCGCAGCAGTCGGCGGCGCGGCGATCCTCGGGGGCGGAACACAGGGCGGGAGGGCGGCACCGGCGCGGCTTGCGGCGGGGGGCGGCGCGTTGAGCGGCAGCTTGCGGCCGAGGAGGGGGGGGGGAAAGGCGGGGTTGCGGCAGGGGACGTCGAGTTCCCTGCTCCCCGGGCGGGAGTGAGGTTGGAATCGCGGATCGAGGCCCGGCAGGAGCTGCTTCCCGTGCCGAGGGGCGGCAGCGGGGGTGGAGCGGGGGGGCCGTGGGGAACAGTCGGAAGAATTTGCCCTTCCTTGTCGAGTTTGAGCGCTTCCGAAACTTGGCGCCACACGGGGAAAAGTTTGGCAGCCATTTTGTCTTTAGTAGCAGCCTCCCAGTGTGCTAAGCCAATTTTGTCCCAAAGCTCCTCATCAAAAGAAAACCCAGTTATCGGAAACTCGGGGCATCAAGCGTTATGCTGAAGAGCTCAAGGAGAAGTGAGCATTTCTCTCCTGCAGATTCCAGGCTCAGGCTTTTGAGGGCTGCTTTCCTCATATCCCTTGAGCAGCTACAGAAGCAATACGACTGCTGCCGAGAAGATCATACACCCCACTGCTCTAAGCAAAAGAGTAGGCGAGGGAGGCAGAAGCGAACAAAGGTGGGGCTATGAGAATGACCTCTGAGGTGAAATCACCTTGGCCTTTGTCTCCTAATCTGGAAGGTCTCACAAAGCTATACTAAAAGTGCTCACTGTATTAATTTAAATAGGCAAAGAAAAAAAAAAAGGAAAAGGGCGGAAGGGGGGTAAGAAGTAACTGAGGGTATTTATTCTGGAAAATGAGCGCACCAACAATAACAATATTATTGTTAACGGCAACAATGGTAAGAATGGACAGCAACCCCCACCAACTAGATAGAAAGTCCACTTCACTGAGAATAGCCGTGGATGAGGATCTGGACCACACTGAATAATCAATAACTGCTCTGGAAAAATCCTTAACATTCTTATCAGAGGTGGTCCCACAGAACAGACGAGGATTAGATCTTGTATTCTTCCAACAAGGCGGGGCTATGTGCAGTAATGAAGGAGGAGTGTTGTTCCTATGCTGATCATACAAAGGTAGTTAAGAGACACTATGGCTAAACTACAAGAAAAGCTTGATAAAAGGAAATGAGAAAGAGGAACCCAGCAAAATCGGTACGAATCGTGTTTCAACTATTCCATTTAGCTCATGACTTTATTATACACTATAGATGGCCCCCTAGTCCTACTAATCCTAATGTTGACTTTTGGTCCCTATATACCGAATAAGATAACTGGAGCAGTGAAAAACCGCCTGGGGGCAGTGTATCTAATAGTATTCAGAAAACAATATGAACAATTAAAAGGGAAAGATGAACATGTTTTAGCTAAAGATGCAGTGACACGGTGTGATGAACCAGATGAGAAAAAGGGGGGATTGTGGTAAAAATAAATTCTGTACTTGTAAATCAAACCGACTCGAGATAGATATGTCAGTGTTTTTCTGAGAACGATGTAGTTTGTAGAAGTCTCAATATAGATATATAAATGTTTTGTCTGGAAACTTTGTAGTTTGTGCAAGTTGGAGCCACGGTGTTTAGTTCAAACGTCCTGAACAATGGACAACAGGTAACAGTGACCTTCTAAGAAACTGAAAAAAAATAAGTGAAAATCTCCGCTTACGTGTGCATGATCAGAGCTGAGGAAGACTATGGCCTTCATCACCTCAACCACCAGGAGGCAAAGAATGACCCACTAGTAACAGCAGGCGCAGCCACGGAAAGAGAAGAAATGAATGTGGAACTAAGGATGGGGTACTAATGCCAGAAAATGCAAAAGCTGTTCAGCGTCAGTGAACAGGGAGGGCCTGGGTGGCGTGCAGGAGGTGTGGGAGAGCAGTAATGCAGTGGTTGGTTTGGCTGGGTGCGTTTTGTTCTGTTCTGTTTGATGGTAAGTCGTAATGGTTCTTTTACAGGTTAAAGCTTGAAGCGCTTACTGACAAAGATCCTGGAGTTCCAGACTTACTTGCTGGTTATGAGGAAAACCCTGCTGAGATGCACGCTGCAGAGGTGGCTGTACAGGTGGAGGAAAACAGAACAAATGAGAATGACTGGGATGGATTGCCCCCTGCATCCAGCCAGCACAGTGGAAGTGAAACACCTTGCAGTCAGCCTCAGCCTGTCGCTGCTCAGGTAGCTATGGAGGAAGATGAATTAAACATAGAGGAATATGACAGTGACTAAGTTCAGCAAAATATCAACCACTTAGCTGAGAGATTACTATGCACCAAAGGCCTTTGCTAAAATGAGTATAGTATGCCCAACAGACTTAGGTGGGCCAGGAGGACAAGTCTAAACATACTGTGCCAGCATCAAGACGCATTTCTTCAGCTTCCTCATAGCTTTGCAGGATCAGACCTGATGGGAATTCTAAATCACAGGCTATTCCCTGCCTGTTCTGAGCCATGAAACTACACTGAGACAAAGAGAGAATAAATTAAGTAGTTTGAGACTGTAGCGATTCAGAGCCACTCTTACGTTGTTTGTTTTGTTTTGCTTTGTTTTGTTTTTTAACACATCTCCATTTATTTTGGAATTGTACCACATGATCCTGTTTACGCATCTGGTAAATTATCAGCGTTTGACAGTTTTTCTGAAATGTGTATCTTCAGACAAATTGCTGTTTGGAAGTTTGAACCTTCTGAAAGAGGAGATTTAAGGGGATATGTAAAAACTTTATCTTGTATTGATGATGTAAATAAAACTACTGTAATAGCAGTGTTCTGTAATCTGCTACAGATATTTTAATCTGTTTATAAATAGAACAGATGATGTACAACAGTTAACTTTGGATTCATTTTTGACAATTTTTGATAATTTATTAAGGTGAAAATACAGCAGTTAAGCAGAAGTCCTTGTTCTTTTTTTTTTTATTCTGAAGGAAGTGAATGATGTCATGTAGTTTTCTTCAAATTACAGTTAGGTTGGAAGAAAGATTAATCGTATGTTTAGTTACTGGGACTCAGAGGTGTTTTGTCCTTATCTGAAGAGTCTGTTAAATACTTACTGTTTGTGTCCCTGTGTGAAGTCATAAATCCATTAGCGTGACTGGGATTATTTCATGAAAATAATATCTGACACCACTGTGATTAGTGTTACCGCACAAATAAGAAAGCAGGGACCAAACAACATATTTTGAATGTGTGGTATGTTTGTATTCTGTATTGCTAGCACACAAAGTTTATAAA
This sequence comes from Oreortyx pictus, assembly GCA_036925125.1. Classification (NCBI taxonomy): domain Eukaryota; kingdom Metazoa; phylum Chordata; class Aves; order Galliformes; family Odontophoridae; genus Oreortyx; species Oreortyx pictus. The sequence goes on along the minus strand of JAUPFR010000004.1, from coordinate 3,912,507 downwards.
AAACCCAGAACATTTATCCACCATGGATTTAGAATTAATGCTGGTATTGAATGCTGCAGCTTTGTCTTCTGTGAAAGAGCAGGTGTAGTCTTCAAGATTATTGTAAGTTCCTCATCTTCAAAATTAAACATCTTCAGTTCTATTACAGCTCTGCGCTTACATTTCCCTGTGTGGGATGCTTTGGAGAGGGTGGTAGCTGATTAGTTTAGGTGAAGACTCGGTCTGTCCAGGTGTCCTGTAGCTGTGTGTCACCAAAAGGCCATCTGGACCCTCCTGTGCTCATTGGGGGAGTATTGAAGAATGGTAACGGGTGCTCTGCTTATTTTCACAAGCAAAAATCTGAGCTACTTCAAGATTTTTAAGTTTTGCCATTGGTTTATGGGCCGGTTCACCTCAGGTCCATGACTAATGGAGCAGTGGGCTACCCAGGACAGGACTATTCACGCCTGACCGATCTGGGGTAAAGATACGTGTTCAGAAATATGGAATACCAGGAAATGATGAAGCCGACACACTGGCCAAAGTTAGATGGACTGAGAATTCACCATCTGAGAACATCGCCTGCTGGTTACACCAAAAGCTGCGTTATGCTGGACAGAAGACCAGAATGCCCCAAGCCTGTCAGTGTTCATTAGATTCAGAAATGAATGCGGAAGTAAGAGACAATAAAAAGAGGGGATGGGAGGCCCCCCATTGTGTGCCTTTGGTGGAGATTCCCAGTGGCCCAGAGCTGTCTGGCTTGTTTATTGCTTGCTAAATAAATTCCTAACTATGGGCAACGATTGGTGTGCATCGTTCTCTTCACACCTATGACAGTCTGGTGCAAAAACACCAAGGAGTAAAAAGAAAAAAAGGGGGAATTGTGAGAAGCAGATTGTGTTTTCAAAGTGGAAATTTCCATCATTTCTGTATGTAGCATAGGATAAGTTGCTGTCAGCGGATTGCGGGCCAGTTTGACTCGGTACAGGGATGACTGAGGCAGGGGATCCACAGTGATAACGATAAATCCATTCAGTGCCGTGATCCTTTGAACATCCAGATCAGTACCGGCAACCGAGGTGCCACAAGGCGCTGCGTTTCAGTACCGATTACTTTGGAAGCAGCTCGAACCCCCTCATATACGGCTAAGATCTCCTTCTCAGTTGGAGTGTAGCGCTCCTCAGACCCCCTGTACACCGGACTCCAGAATCCAAGGGCTCGACCTCTGGTCTCTCCAGAAGCTCTTTGCCACAAACTCCAAGCGGGACCTTCCTTTCCAGCAGCAGTGTAGAAAATGCTCTTTTCATCCTGTTCCATCCTCACTGGCCCCAGGGCCACGGCACGGGCTATCTCCTACTTGATTTGCTCAAAGGCCTGCTGCTGTTCAGGGCCCCTTACAAAATCGTTCTTCTCCCGCGTCACCTGATCAAGGGAGCTCACAAAGAGGCTGTAGTTTGCAACATGCACTCTCTCTCCAAAAGCCCGCTACACCCAGAAAAGCTCGACTCTCTGTCTTTCTAGTAGGTGGAGACACGGCAGTAATTTTGTCAGTGACATCTGTTGGAATGTGACGACGTCCATCTTGCTTGCCACTGTATACCTAGGAAGTGAATTTCTTGTGCAGGCCCTTTCTCTTTGTTTTGCTTAATAGCAGAGCCAGCTCGCAGGAGAATTTGGATTATCTGCTCTCCTTTCTCAGGGACTTCCTCTGCTGTATTGCCCCATACAACAATTTGGATTATCTGCTCTCCTTTCTCAGAGACTTCCTCTGCTGTATTGCCCCATACAACAAAGTCATCAATGTACTGCAGGTGCTCGGGATCATCACCCTGCTCCCATACAGTTTGGATCAACCCGTGGCAAATGGTTGGGCTGTGTTTCCACCGCCGGAGCAAACGGTTCCACGTGTATTGAACGCCCCTCCACGTGAAGGCAAACTGCGGCCTGCATTCTGTGTCGAAGAGAATTGAAAAGAAGGCACTGGCAGTGTCAACGGTGGCACACCTCTTGGCTGCTTTCGACTCCAGTTGATATTGCAGCTCTCACAGATCTGGCACAGTAGCACTCAGTGAGGGCGTGACTCCACTCAGGCCACAGTAATCTACTGTCAGCCTCCAACCTCCACAGGCTTTACGCACTGGCCATATGGGGCTGTTAAAAGGTGAATGGGTTTTGCTGATCACTCCCTGGCGCTCTCTAGCTGATGAATCAAGTTATATGGATGGGGAGCAAGGAATCCCTGTTGGTGCGATACTGCCATCTGTGCACCGTCGTGGTAGCAATTGGTACCTGTTGCTCCTCCGCTTGTCGCAACCGCACAACCGATGGATCTTCTGACAGGCCAGGCACAACAGACAGCTGCTTATTGTTGCCTGTGTCCACAGCAGCTATTCCAAATTCTGTTTCTGCGTGTAGCATAGGATAAGTTGCCAAACAGAGTAAAGTTGAGAGTGGGGCATTCCAACCTAGCACAACCTTGACGTTGGCACGGACACGAGGTAAGGTAATGATATACGGTAGGCGAAAGCCTGGCACAGGATGGGACTAGTGAATAATTATGGAAGGTATTGTCCTCCTACAGAGGACAGAACACACCTGAATATGGGGGGACTGGTAACAGACATTGTATGGAATCGTAACGTAGCAATCGCATCGGAAGACTGAGAGCCTGAGATGCTCAGCCAACGAGTGCCAAGACAGGTTTGCCTGCATCAGATCCAGATGGATTTCACTGATGAGCTGCGCAACTTCTCCCTTGTCCCTGGGGATGTGCGCCCCGTACTGCAGTAATGAATACAATTGCTGCCGGCACTGAGATCTTTGCCTAACCTGAAATTCATGACTTAGCGTGTTTATAACAGTCTCCGCTATCATGACTGCCAGCATGGACAAAATGCTCCCAGCAACACCGGCCGGCGGCAGGCAAGTGCTGCGGCTCCAGACTGCCCCATCACACCTGCTTCCTTCACACAGACACGTACGACTTACGTGCAGTGTCACTGTGCATGAGTGTGAGCAGCGCAGTGCCCCGCGGCCTCTCGTAATCCTTTTCCCGAGACTGAGAGCGACGAATCCAAGCAAGACACTCTTCTTGCCCGCTCTGTGGAGGCTCCTCTCAGCGAGCAGTACGTGCCTCAGGAGTCTTCTTGGGAGCCCGGCAACCTCTCCTCCAGAATGCCAATTTTCTGCCAACGTGCCATCCTGCAGAGAGAAGAGGAGCGCATGAAGGGAGGATGCAGCACGGCTCCAGAGCATGGGGCCCGACTCCAGGCACGGAGCCGGGCGGCTCTGGGAAGAGGACACAGGCTCCAGAGGACGGGATCTCACCAGAGACTGGCTTCTCCTTTGCCGTCGGAATCTTCCTGGGTTGGGTTTCCAAGGAATCACAGTTGCTACCAAGAGGCTTTTTGCTTCCGCGTCTCGCGGCGTCTGCAGGGTTCTCCTTGAGAGTGTGCTGGGGAATGAGGGTCTTGCACCCTCTTTGCTGTCTTGAGCTGTTCCCCGAATCATTCCTTACCTCTGGTGTGCTGGAAGCAGGCAGGGTCTGATCTGTCCCTGCTGTTTCTCCCATTGCCGGTGTCTCGCCCGCAGCCGGGTCCGTGGCAGGAGCCTCGAGCTCAGCCGCAACGTGGGCTTGTGGCACAGGCGCGGAGCAGGCCTCACTGCTGGGCACGGGCCTTTCTGCGCTCGTGCCGGGGAGGCAGCGCGCCTGATAGGCATGGAGCATGACCACCAGCGCAAGCCAGGGATCAAAGGGCCTCTCGGCACCCGGCTTAGGACACAGCTGCAAGTACACCACCTGGCTGTTGGGGAAGGAGAGCCGCAGGCAGTCCTCTAGACCTCCGTACACCGTCAGCTTGACGCACTGTAGCGGCAGCATCCTGTGGGGAAAGCCGGTCAGCAGCCAGTGAAGGTGGCGGGCACCCCGAGTCAGGGGACACCCCGCATCAAGGCACGCTCCGCCTCCTGGGCTGCAGCGCATCGTGGGAGGGGAGGGGAGGACTATGGGAACAAGGAGTACCTGGTGAGCTGCAGCCCCTTGGCTGGGGGAGCCGCAGGGACAGCAATTAAGATGACGTTGGGCATCCCAGTGGCAGGGTCGGTTTCAGCTATGCCCATGGTCACCACCTGTGTGTGCTTAGACACGTCCTTCACTCCTCCCTGGCGGCACACCTGCGTGCATTGGGATCACTTAGCCTTGTCCTCTGCGTGGGACGCTCACCATCCCTGCGGCCAGAGCCCTGCCCTTTGAGCCCGGGCATGCCACTCACCTGGACGAAGTTGCCCTCCCAGATGAAGGCATCCCTCGGGAGGCCAAACTCTCCCTCCTGCAGAAGGCGCTGCAGGGGACCAGCAGGCCTGGCCCCCTTAGCCTGCTGCTGATCCATCCCGCACGGCTTGCTCCTCCAGGAGCCACCCGCACGGTTCACTTCCTCTGGCCTGGCCAGACGCCTCACTGCTGCGTCCTCACAGTCTCGGGGTAGAGCCTCAGCTCTGCCCGCTCACAGCAGCGTCCCTGCTGGGGACTGACCCCGCTGAACCCTGCGACGGTCTCTTAACCGGGTGATGGCAGCTGTGACAATCACAGCCTTTGTGACATCAGTGCCACGCCCAGCACGGCTCACACGCTGGGCCACCACTGTGCCTGCCGAGTGTGGCAGCCATGTCGCACCAGTCCCTCCACACTTAGTTAATTGTCAGTTAAAATGCAATTGCATCTGTCTCCCCGGTAAAGGTAGGAGGTGCCGCTCCATGTTCTCTATTCACAATGTCGGACTGACCTTGGCGCGAGAAGAAGCGGGGTAGGCTTCCTCGGGAGCTGGCCGATGCCCCAAGCCTGTCAGTGATCAGAAGGCACTTGGACGATGCATTTGACAATTTCGTTTAGCTTTTTGCTAGCCGTCTCCTTGTCTGGCAGTTGGACTTGATCAGCCTTCCAGGTCCTTCCAACTGAGCTACACCACTGGGGTCTAGTCCTATCGAGTCTGGTCGTTTCACACCGCTCGTTTCTGAGCACGTGTCTGCCCGCTTGGTTTTCAAACCGGGGGTTTTCTTTTCTGCAGCCCCACCGCACTGGGGATGACAAGCACAGCCTAAAGGGAAGAGAGTGTTGATGAATGGAAAATGAAGAAAAACTCTCAGCACTGAGCTGGTACAGTTTGGTGGAGCAGAGAGTTAACCTTTGTTTTTCTGTGGGCTGCTTTGACTCCCTGGCCCAGCCAGAAGGCCTTCTCAAAGCTCACTTCTCTGGCACTCTATTGGACTATAGCTGCTCAGGGGATATGAGGAAAGCAGCCCTCAAAAGCCTGAGCCTGGATTCTTCAGGGGAGAAATGCTCACTTCTCCCTGAGCTCTTCAGCGTAACGCTTGATGTCTCCGGCCATCTCAAAAATGGCTTGTCTTTCACATCAGAGTCACCGCTGCTGAAATGTGCCAGCTGGCACCTCACTGAGCTCATGCCCGCTATGTGTTCTCCAGAAACGTTAAGCAAGCACTAACATATGTCATGTACGGTAGTACGAGTAAGCACTCTTCTTGGGTTAATAATTACAAGGTTGTACACTGGCCTCAACAAGCCTACTGGATGGCCATGGTCCTATGCCCACAAAGGGCACACTGGGAGCGTGGGACTATATTCTAATAGATTTATAGATTCATAGATTCATTAGGTTGGAAAGGACCTACAAGATCATCTAGTCCAACCATCCTCCCACCACCATCCCTACCCACCAAGCTACTAAATCAAATCCCTTAGCACCTCATCTAAACGCTTCTTGAACAGCGCTAGGGACGGTGCCTCAACCACCTCCCTAGGCAGGCCATTCCAGTGCCTGACCACTCTTTCAGAGAAAAATTTTTTCCTCAAATCTAATCTAAATCTTCCCCGGTGCAACTTGTGGCCATTCCCTCTCGTCCTGTCATTAGTTATCTGGGAGAAGAGGCCGACGCCCTCCTCACCACAGCCTCCCTTCAGGAAGTGGTAGAGTGCGATGAGGTCTCCTCTAAGCCTCCTTTTCTCCAGACTAAACAATCCCAGCTCCCTCAGCCGCTCCTCGTAAGACTTGTGCTCCAGACCCCTCACCAGTTTTGTTGCCCTTCTCTGAACACGCTCCAGGGCCTCCATGTCTCTCTTGTAGTGAGGGGCCCAAACCTGAACACAGTACTCGAGTTGCGGCCGCACCAGAGCTGAGGACAGGGGGATGATCACCTCCCTGCTCCTGCTGGCCACACTATTCCTAATACAGGCCAGGATGCCATTGGCCTTCTTGGCCACCTGGGCACACTGCCGGCTCATGGTGAGCCGAGCATCAACCAGCACCCCCAGGTCCTTTTCCTCTATACACTCCTCAAGCCATTCTGCCCCAAGCCTATAGCATTGCATGGGGTTATTGTGGCCAAAGTGCAGGACCTGGCACTTGGCCTTATTGAACCTCATCCCGTTGGCCTCAGCCCAGCTGTTCAGCCTATCCAGATCCCGTTGAAGGGCCTCCCCGCCCTCAGGCAGATCGACACATCCTCCCAACTTGGTGTCATCCACAAACTTAACTGAGGGTACACTCAATCCCCTCATCCAGGTCATCAATAAAGATATTACACAAGATGGGCCGCTTGTGACGGGACTTAACTCCATTAACCACTACCCGCTGGGCATGGCCCTCTGGCCAATTCTCAATCCAAAGAAGAGTGCACCTGTCCACACCACGGGCTGCCAGTTTCCCCAGGAGAATACTGTGGGAGAGCGTGTCAAAGGCTTTGCTGAAGTCCAGGTAGACTCCACATCAGCAGCCTTTCCCTCATCTACCAGTCTGGTCACCCAGTCGTAGAAGGAGATGAGGTTGGACAAGCACGACCTGCCCTTTGTGAACCCGTGCTGGTTGGGTCTGATCCCCTGATTGCCATGCACGTGCCGTGGGATCTCCCTCAAGATCAATTGCTCCATAACTTTCCCTGATACCGAGGTCGGGCTGACAGGCCTGTAGTTCCCCGGATCTTCCTTACGGCCCTTCTTGTAGATGGGAGTCACATTGGCAAGCCTCCAATCTTGTGGGACCTCTCCGGATGACCAGGAATGCTGGTAGATGGCAGAAAGCGGCTTGGCAATCACCTCTGCCAGCTCCCTCAGCACCCTTGGGTGGATCCCATCTGGTCCCATGGACTTGTGGCAGTTCAGATGGAGTAGCCTGTCCCATCTTCCAGAGGACAGAGGACAGAGACTCTCTTTTTCTCCCGGAGTCTCAACAGGAGATCCCGGTTCATCCACACTGGCCTTCTTCCCCTCCGGCTCGACTGACGGGACTCAGGGACAGCCTGCAGCTGTGCCTTCAAGATTTCCATCTTGAGGAGGACCCAGGCTTCTTGGACCCCTTTACCCCTCAGGAGCGAGTCCCAAGGGACCCTTGCAACAAGCATCCTGAACACGTCAAAGTCTGCCCTCCGGAAGTCCAAGGTAGCAGTTTTGCTAGTCACCCTCTTGACGTCACCAAGAATAGCAAACTCTACCATTTCATGGTAATAATAATAATAACAGGGGCTTAACTCTCTCAATTGTGGTGATCCATGGTAATAAAACATACTCAGAAAAAGAAGGGCAGGGATAATATTGACTGACTTCACCGACTTCTGGGAGAAGCAGGGCAAAAGATGAAGGTGGGATGTAGGATGATAAACGGATCCTTCCACGAGAAAGTATCCCAGTGTTTTTTTTTTCCTAAAACCACCATGGGACAGTAATAGCAAGCTTTGCACCGCTGGGTGGTGTGAGAAGCAGGAATGATGCTTGGCTCAAAGCTTGTTCAGAGGCAGCCATCGGAGACATGAGAAGCTGGACAATGCTTGGCTCGAGTCCTGTTCAATGGCAGCCATGTATGGTACAACCTGCCCAACAAGTTTTTCAAGTTAATGGTTGACTGCTCTGAGCGTAGTGGTAAGAGGACAGATGGGTTGTTCCTCCTGATGAAAAAAGATACGGGTACCCTGACAGCTGCCGTCATCGTGATGGACAGGACTTGAAGCCTTTAGAACCCGCCTTCGGCTTCATTCAGGTGTTCGCGATCGTTAGGGACTCATCGGTCTGTCCATCTACCTCGGTGCACACCAATGTGGTGGGTGGTAAAATGGCATTTATTTGCTCGTGACAAGAACATATATAGTCTACCATAGCTTCGTCTACGCCCCCGTCCTTCTACGTATGCGTTTCCGTTGTCACTTCCTTATTTGGTTGCTATTGGCTGCTACAAGCACTACTTCCTTATATGGTTACAATTGAGATCCCTTTCATCACCGCCTACAAGGACTTGATACTCCTGAGTTGGGGTAGCCAAACTGCAAGAGTTCTGAGCAAGAACGGGTACACACTCTGACGAACTGCAGCCGTGTTAAGTCAACAAGACGTCACTGAGCAACTTGCCGCCTTCCCATGGACCAATGAGGCAGCGCCGGATTACCTGGTGGTGACTATCCCTGCTCTGTAAACTGTTTGCTACAATTTCTTTCTTTACTGTTGCTAACTTCCCCATCTTTCCCACATCCCTTAGGAGATTTAGAACATGTAATGCTGATTATGTTCTGATTTAAGATTTACTACTTGTTCATACTGAGATAAATCATACAAGGGTAAAGAAATTGTTATTCTTAATAACCAGCATATGTATTAGCATATGGAGACTAGCAAGATAGTTAGTTAATACTATCGATCAATCATCAGGTCGGTTTAGTAAGATAAGATACTTTTCTTATACTGGAAGTGTTTCATATTCTGGTTCAAAAACGCAAAAGGGTAAAAAGAAAGAGAGGGGGAATTGTGAGAAGTAAATTGTGTTTTTGCAGTAGAAATTTCCAGTACTTCTGCATGTAGCATGGGTAAGTTGTCGAACAGAGTGAAGTTGAAACTGGGGCATTCCAACCTAGGTAAAGTTAGCGTGGGCATTCCATTAGCATGGAAAGGTAATTATATAGGGTAGGTGAAAGCCTGGTACGGGATGGGACTAGTGAATAATTATGGAAGGTACTGTCCTCCTACCATTGTAAAAAGAACAGAACATATGGGAATATGGGGAGTTTGGTAACAGAAATTGTATGGAAATATAATGTGGCAATTGCGTCTGAAGACTGAAAGCCTGAGATGCTCAGCCAAGGAGTGCCAGGACAGATTTAACAGCGTCAGACCCAGGGTATTTTACCGACAAGTTGCGCAGTTTCTCCCATGTCAGCTGGAGGTGTGTGCCCATTATTGCAATATTGAATAAAATTGCTGCTAGCACTGAGAACTTTGCCTAACCCAAAATTCTTGACTTAAAGCGTTTCTAACAGGCCCGTGATCTGGAGAAAGTAAGGAGTACACCCAAAATATGTCAGAAGCTTTCAAAAACAGCACCAGAAAGGTACTCCAGTACACTAGTGACAACATTCAGTAGATATGAGGACCAAGACAGAAAACCCCACAGTTTTTGAACCGATTCTTACACTTCAGAACTATGAACAAAAATTTCTGCCATCACACACTTCCATTTCATGGAATCATAGAATCACTGGGGGCTGGAAGGGACCTCAAGAGATCATCAGAGTCCAACCCCCCTGCCAAAGCAGGTTCCCTACACCAGGTCACACAGGTAGGCATCCAGGCGGGTCTTGAATATCTGCAGAGAAGGAGATTCCACAACCTCCCTGGGCAGCCTGTGCCAGTGCTCCGTCACCCTCACCGTAAAGAAGTTCTTGCGCACATTCGTGCGGAACCTCCTGTGCTGCAGTTTCTGTCCGTTTCCCCTTGTCCTGTCTCCACACACTGCTGAAAAGAGTCTGGCCTCACCACTTTGTCCCCCACACCTCAGATATTTATAAACCTGGATCAGGTCCCCTCTCAGTCTTAACTTCTCTCAAGGCTAAAGAGACCCTGTTCACTTCACCTTTCTTCATAGAGGAGATCCTCCAGGCCCCTCCCCATCTTTGTGGCCTTGCGCTGGACTCTTTCCAAGAGATCCTGTCTTTTTTATACTGGGGAGCCCAGAACTGGACACAGTACTCCAGATCACGCCTTGTACGCAGCATCCCAACCGCCTGATTTACAGCTTTCTTCATTTTGTGTAACACTTTGTAACTGCATTGAAAGGCTCATTTAGGTTATCACAACTTAGTCAAGGCTTCAATAGTTAACATGCTGAATGCAAGAAAAGAAAACAGAATAAACTACTAAGGTCAGCTCTCTCTAAAAATACTTACCGTCATAAATATCAGTTGCCACAAAAGTATCAACATTTCTGTCTCCCGCCCCCTTCAAATTATCGTCAAGAGGGAAAAAGTTCGGTTTGTCTTCCAGATCTACTGAAACAGGATCCGAAAGATCCTCTGGCTCCCCTTCGTCCTCATCTTCAACCAAGTTACACGCAGGCTGCGGAGTCGCAGCAGTCGGCGGCGCGGCGATCCTCGGGGGCGGAACACAGGGCGGGAGGGCGGCACCGGCGCGGCTTGCGGCGGGGGGCGGCGCGTTGAGCGGCAGCTTGCGGCCGAGGAGGGGGGGGGGGAAAGGCGGGGTTGCGGCAGGGGACGTCGAGTTCCCTGCTCCCCGGGCGGGAGTGAGGTTGGAGTCGCGGATCGAGGCCCGGCAGGAGCTGCTTCCCGTGCCGAGGGGCGGCAGCGGGGGTGGAGCGGGGGGGCCGTGGGGAACAGTCGGAAGAATTTGCCCTTCCTTGTCGAGTTTGAGCGCTTCCGAAACTTGGCGCCACACGGGGAAAAGTTTGGCAGCCATTTTGTCTTTAGTAGCAGCCTCCCAGTGTGCTAAGCCAATTTTGTCCCAAAGCTCCTCATCAAAAGAAAACCCAGTTATCGGAAACTCGGGGCATCAAGCGTTATGCTGAAGAGCTCAAGGAGAAGTGAGCATTTCTCTCCTGCAGATTCCAGGCTCAGGCTTTTGAGGGCTGCTTTCCTCATATCCCTTGAGCAGCTACAGAAGCAATACGACTGCTGCCGAGAAGATCATACACCCCACTGCTCTAAGCAAAAGAGTAGGCGAGGGAGGCAGAAGCGAACAAAGGTGGGGCTATGAGAATGACCTCTGAGGTGAAATCACCTTGGCCTTTGTCTCCTAATCTGGAAGGTCTCACAAAGCTATACTAAAAGTGCTCACTGTATTAATTTAAATAGGCAAAGAAAAAAAAAAAGGAAAAGGGTGGAAGGGGGGTAAGAAGTAACTGAGGGTATTTATTCTGGAAAATGAGCGCACCAACAATAACAATATTATTGTTAACGGCAACAATGGTAAGAATGGACAGCAACCCCCACCAACTAGATAGAAAGTTCACTTCACTGAGAATAGCCGTGGATGAGGATCTGGACCACACTGAATAATCAATAACTGCTCTGGAAAAATCCTTAACATTCTTATCAGAGGTGGTCCCACAGAACAGACGAGGATTAGATCTTGTATTCTTCCAACAAGGCGGGGCTATGTGCAGTAATGAAGGAGGAGTGTTGTTCCTATGCTGATCATACAAAGGTAGTTAAGAGACACTATGGCTAAACTACAAGAAAAGCTTGATAAAAGGAAACGAGAAAGAGGAACCCAGCAAAATCGGTACGAATCGTGTTTCAACTATTCCATTTAGCTCATGACTTTATTATACACTATAGATGGCCCCCTAGTCCTACTAATCCTAATGTTGACTTTTGGTCCCTATATACCGAATAAGATAACTGGAGCAGTGAAAAACCGCCTGGGGGCAGTGTATCTAATAGTATTCAGAAAACAATATGAACAATTAAAAGGGAAAGATGAACATGTTTTAGCTAAAGATGCAGTGACACGGTGTGATGAACCAGATGAGAAAAAGGGGGGATTGTGGTAAAAATAAATTCTGTACTTGTAAATCAAACCGACTCGAGATAGATATGTCAGTGTTTTTCTGAGAACGATGTAGTTTGTAGAAGTCTCAATATAGATATATAAATGTTTTGTCTGGAAACTTTGTAGTTTGTGCAAGTTGGAGCCACGGTGTTTAGTTCAAACGTCCTGAACAATGGACAACAGGTAACAGTGACCTTCTAAGAAACTGAAAAAAAATAAGTGAAAATCTCCGCTTACGTGTGCATGATCAGAGCTGAGGAAGACTATGGCCTTCATCACCTCAACCACCAGGAGGCAAAGAATGACCCACTAGTAACAGCAGGCGCAGCCACGGAAAGAGAAGAAATGAATGCGGAACTAAGGATGGGGTACTAATGCCAGAAAATGCAAAAGCTGTTCAGCGTCAGTGAACAGGGAGGGCCTGGGTGGCGTGCAGGAGGTGTGGGAGAGCAGGAATGCAGTGGTTGGTTTGGCTGGGTGCGTTTTGTTCTGTTCTGTTTGATGGTAAGTCGTAATGGTTCTTTTACAGGTTAAAGCTTGAAGCGCTTACTGACAAAGATCCTGGAGTTCCAGACTTACTTGCTGGTTATGAGGAAAACCCTGCTGAGATGCACGCTGCAGAGGTGGCTGTACAGGTGGAGGAAAACAGAACAAATGAGAATGACTGGGATGGATTGCCCCCTGCATCCAGCCAGCACAGTGGAAGTGAAACACCTTGCAGTCAGCCTCAGCCTGTCGCTGCTCAGGTAGCTATGGAGGAAGATGAATTAAACATAGAGGAATATGACAGTGACTAAGTTCAGCAAAATATCAACCACTTAGCTGAGAGATTACTATGCACCAAAGGCCTTTGCTAAAATGAGTATAGTATGCCCAACAGACTTAGGTGGGCCAGGAGGACAAGTCTAAACATACTGTGCCAGCATCAAGACGCATTTCTTCAGCTTCCTCATAGCTTTGCAGGATCAGACCTGATGGGAATTCTAAATCACAGGCTATTCCCTGCCTGTTCTGAGCCATGAAACTACACTGAGACAAAGAGAGAATAAATTAAGTAGTTTGAGACTGTAGCGATTCAGAGCCACTCTTACGTTGTTTGTTTTGTTTTGCTTTGTTTTGTTTTTTAACACATCTCCATTTATTTTGGAATTGTACCACATGATCCTGTTTACGCATCTGGTAGATTATCAGCGTTTGACAGTTTTTCTGAAATGTGTATCTTCAGACAAATTGCTGTTTGGAAGTTTGAACCTTCTGAAAGAGGAGATTTAAGGGGATATGTAAAAACTTTATCTTGTATTGATGATGTAAATAAAACTACTGTAATAGCAGTGTTCTGTAATCTGCTACAGATATTTTAATCTGTTTATAAATAGAACAGATGATGTACAACAGTTAACTTTGGATTCATTTTTGACAATTTTTGATAATTTATTAAGGTGAAAATACAGCAGTTAAGCAGAAGTCCTTGTTCTTTTTTTTTTTTATTCTGAAGGAAGTGAATGATGTCATGTAGTTTTCTTCAAATTACAGTTAGGTTGGAAGAAAGATTAATCGTATGTTTAGTTACTGGGACTCAGAGGTGTTTTGTCCTTATCTGAAGAGTCTGTTAAATACTTACCGTTTGTGTCCCTGTGTGAAGTCATAAATCCATTAGCGTGACTGGGATTATTTCATGAAAATAATATCTGACACCACTGTGATTAGTGTTACCGCACAAATAAGAAAGCAGGGACCAAACAACATATTTTGAATGTGTGGTATGTTTGTATTCTGTATTGCTAGCACACAAAGTTTATAAAAAACCCAGAACATTTATCCACCATGGATTTAGAATTAATGCTGGTATTGAATGCTGCAGCTTTGTCTTCTGTGAAAGAGCAGGTGTAGTCTTCAAGATTATTGTAAGTTCCTCATCTTCAAAATTAAACATCTTCAGTTCTATTACAGCTCTGCGCTTACATTTCCCTGTGTGGGATGCTTTGGAGAGGGTGGTAGCTGATTAGTTTAGGTGAAGACTCGGTCTGTCCAGGTGTCCTGTAGCTGTGTGTCACCAAAAGGCCATCTGGACCCTCCTGTGCTCATTGGGGGAGTATTGAAGAATGGTAACGGGTGCTCTGCTTATTTTCACAAGCAAAAATCTGAGCTACTTCAAGATTTTTAAGTTTTGCCATTGGTTTATGGGCCGGTTCACCTCAGGTCCATGACTAATGGAGCAGTGGGCTACCCAGGACAGGACTATTCACGCCTGACCGATCTGGGGTAAAGATACGTGTTCAGAAATATGGAATACCAGGAAATGATGAAGCCGACACACTGGCCAAAGTTAGATGGACTGAGAATTCACCATCTGAGAACATCGCCTGCTGGTTACACCAAAAGCTGCGTTATGCTGGACAGAAGACCAGAATGCCCCAAGCCTGTCAGTGTTCATTAGATTCAGAAATGAATGCGGAAGTAAGAGACAATAAAAAGAGGGGATGGGAGGCCCCCCATTGTGTGCCTTTGGTGGAGATTCCCAGTGGCCCAGAGCTGTCTGGCTTGTTTATTGCTTGCTAAATAAATTCCTAACTATGGGCAACGATTGGTGTGCATCGTTCTCTTCACACCTATGACAGTCTGGTGCAAAAACACCAAGGAGTAAAAAGAAAAAAAGGGGGAATTGTGAGAAGCAGATTGTGTTTTCAAAGTGGAAATTTCCATCATTTCTGTATGTAGCATAGGATAAGTTGCTGTCAGCGGATTGCGGGCCAGTTTGACTCGGTACAGGGATGACTGAGGCAGGGGATCCACAGTGATAACGATAAATCCATTCAGTGCCGTGATCCTTTGAACATCCAGATCAGTACCGGCAACCGAGGTGCCACAAGGCGCTGCGTTTCAGTACCGATTACTTTGGAAGCAGCTCGAACCCCCTCATATACGGCTAAGATCTCCTTCTCAGTTGGAGTGTAGCGCTCCTCAGACCCCCTGTACACCGGACTCCAGAATCCAAGGGCTCGACCTCTGGTCTCTCCAGAAGCTCTTTGCCACAAACTCCAAGCGGGACCTTCCTTTCCAGCAGCAGTGTAGAAAATGCTCTTTTCATCCTGTTCCATCCTCACTGGCCCCAGGGCCACGGCACGGGCTATCTCCTACTTGATTTGCTCAAAGGCCTGCTGCTGTTCAGGGCCCCTTACAAAATCGTTCTTCTCCCGCGTCACCTGATCAAGGGAGCTCACAAAGAGGCTGTAGTTTGCAACATGCACTCTCTCTCCAAAAGCCCGCTACACCCAGAAAAGCTCGACTCTCTGTCTTTCTAGTAGGTGGAGACACGGCAGTAATTTTGTCAGTGACATCTGTTGGAATGTGACGACGTCCATCTTGCTTGCCACTGTATACCTAGGAAGTGAATTTCTTGTGCAGGCCCTTTCTCTTTGTTTTGCTTAATAGCAGAGCCAGCTCGCAGGAGAATTTGGATTATCTGCTCTCCTTTCTCAGGGACTTCCTCTGCTGTATTGCCCCATACAACAATTTGGATTATCTGCTCTCCTTTCTCAGAGACTTCCTCTGCTGTATTGCCCCATACAACAAAGTCATCAATGTACTGCAGGTGCTCGGGATCATCACCCTGCTCCCATACAGTTTGGATCAACCCGTGGCAAATGGTTGGGCTGTGTTTCCACCGCTGGAGCAAACGGTTCCACGTGTATTGAACGCCCCTCCACGTGAAGGCAAACTGCGGCCTGCATTCTGTGTCGAAGAGAATTGAAAAGAAGGCACTGGCAGTGTCAACGGTGGCACACCTCTTGGCTGCTTTCGACTCCAGTTGATATTGCAGCTCTCACAGATCTGGCACAGTAGCACTCAGTGAGGGCGTGACTCCACTCAGGCCACAGTAATCTACTGTCAGCCTCCAACCTCCACAGGCTTTACGCACTGGCCATATGGGGCTGTTAAAAGGTGAATGGGTTTTGCTGATCACTCCCTGGCGCTCTCTAGCTGACGAATCAAGTTATATGGATGGGGAGCAAGGAATCCCTGTTGGTGCGATACTGCCATCTGTGCACCGTCGTGGTAGCAATTGGTACCTGTTGCTCCTCCGCTTGTCGCAACCGCACAACCGATGGATCTTCTGACAGGCCAGGCACAACAGACAGCTGCTTATTGTTGCCTGTGTCCACAGCAGCTATTCCAAATTCTGTTTCTGCGTGTAGCATAGGATAAGTTGCCAAACAGAGTAAAGTTGAGAGTGGGGCATTCCAACCTAGCACAACCTTGACGTTGGCACGGACACGAGGTAAGGTAATGATATACGGTAGGCGAAAGCCTGGCACAGGATGGGACTAGTGAATAATTATGGAAGGTATTGTCCTCCTACAGAGGACAGAACACACCTGAATATGGGGGGACTGGTAACAGACATTGTATGGAATCGTAACGTAGCAATCGCATCGGAAGACTGAGAGCCTGAGATGCTCAGCCAACGAGTGCCAAGACAGGTTTGCCTGCATCAGATCCAGATGGATTTCACTGATGAGCTGCGCAACTTCTCCCTTGTCCCTGGGGATGTGCGCCCCGTACTGCAGTAATGAATACAATTGCTGCCGGCACTGAGATCTTTGCCTAACCTGAAATTCATGACTTAGCGTGTTTATAACAGTCTCCGCTATCATGACTGCCAGCATGGACAAAATGCTCCCAGCAACACCGGCCGGCGGCAGGCAAGTGCTGCGGCTCCAGACTGCCCCATCACACCTGCTTCCTTCACACAGACACGTACGACTTACGTGCAGTGTCACTGTGCATGAGTGTGAGCAGCGCAGTGCCCCTCGGCCTCTCGTAATCCTTTTCCCGAGACTGAGAGCGACGAATCCAAGCAAGACACTCTTCTTGCCCGCTCTGTGGAGGCTCCTCTCAGCGAGCAGTACGTGCCTCAGGAGTCTTCTTGGGAGCCCGGCAACCTCTCCTCCAGAATGCCAATTTTCTGCCAACGTGCCATCCTGCAGAGAGAAGAGGAGCGCATGAAGGGAGGATGCAGCACGGCTCCAGAGCATGGGGCCCGACTCCAGGCACGGAGCCGG